>OY759211.1:76630023-77256746 GCA_963662105.1 Meiosimyza platycephala | reverse complement strand
GGATTTTTTAATTTTTCCTGTTATCGCTCAAGAAGTGCTTCATATTATGCCCAAAGTCATTTCAAACAATAAATAAAATTCTTCAACATTGAACTCGTCCGTAAGTTAAAAAAAAATTAAATAAAATTTGCATCTCATAATGTTATGAAATTTCAGATCAATTACTAACTTTTTGATCGCTTTTTCAAGACTGCTTTTTTGGGAAATAAATGATCACTAATTGACTGAAGCTATATTTAAACACCTGTCATTGATCGTAAGTCGCAGTACAAATTTACTTTTTTCATTACTTAATTTATATACCTATTTACAGCTCAATCAATAATCAAAATATACCTATTAAGGCGCACAACGGAAGGCGTAGCAGCATCAAACTAAAAATTGTCCTTGCTCTACTCGAGGAAAACAAAATTTCCTAAACACTATAATTCAACCGAATTTGTTTTGAATTTTTGGTTTTTTTAATAATTTTAATAGTTCCATGAAAAATTTAAATCAATAACTAATTACTAAAGTACTTTCATTTAGTAAAATTTGATTTGATTAATAATAATAATAAATAATTAATTACATATATAAAGTCAAATATAAATTTCAATATTAATGCCGAATTCAGAAAATGACTTCGCATATGAGACGAAGATTTTTATAATTTATTCAATCTCTATTAATCAAATACAAATTTTTAATATTAATTGCATATAAAATTAAATTAAATAAAAAATTTCGATATGAATTGCATATAAAATGAAATTTCTATGCAGCCTGCGAAATATAATACAAAATACAATGCAAATAGTATAAATAATTTCAATAATAATAAAACATAATTAATTACATATGTATATAAATTCAAATAGAATTCAGAAAATGACTTCGCATATGCGACGAAGCTTTTCAAAATAAGGGATGATTTTGTATTCATGCACAAAAGCAAATACGATCAGCAAAAACCAAACAAGCGCATGCATACATATGTGTGTGTGTGTGCAGGTTTTTGCTTCGCTTATGCTGCAATGAAAATCCTACTTAAGTAAAAATAAAATTTTTTATGGGTTTATGATATATTTTATATTTTTCATAATTTGTCATTTAACTTAAATTGCAAAAAAAAAAAAAAAAACGAAAGATATGAACCAAAAATAAAATAAAATAACATAAGTTAATTAGAATAAAACACTTCGTTTCATTCATTTAGCATTGTTGCCAAATTCCCATAATGACCTACCAAATTTATTTTCATATGAAATCCATTAATATGAATTGCATATAAAATGAAATTTCTATGCAGCATACGAAAGAAAAAATGTAAACAAAATACAATACGAACGAAAATGAAAAACGATTGCAAACAAACGAGTTCAGTTAATTTCTCCTTTTTTAATTTTGCTTTTCTATGACGCGTTCGACCACTTTTTTGAGTAAAAATTCTCCTGTGGATCTTGATTTCACGGCGAAGTTTTAGACCAAATGAAAACCACACCGCACAATCGCAACATTTTATGTTTAGACGCATCCATGAAATCTCTTTTTATTATTTATACTCTTTGACCCTACTTTACATATAAAGCAGCCATTGTCCTTTAAAAATTAGATTCATTCGAAGTAATCATTTGTTGCTCATTCATTTATTTTTTTATATATTCATTACATGTTGAATCAAAAGCCACCCTTATTAACAGTCTGTTACGGAATAGAATTAATTTTTTAAGTTTGCAATTACCACGTGTTCATAATTTTAAGCAAATACATAAATCAGTCAGATGGAATCTTTTAGTTTACAATTTTCACGCAATTTCTAGTGGCGCTAGTGATTTTAAATTTTTAAGCAAAGGCAAAAACCATTAAAGGAAAATTACAGCTCCTAAAGTTCCTAAAATTATGCAGCAACTTTTAATTTATTTTTATAACCTTGAATTTAATTTTGCAGAATATGGAAAATAATTAATACCAACAAATTTTATCATCAAAAACACTCTATTTTTGGTGCGGATTTTTGGAAAGAAGAAGAAGACAACACAAAGAAATGTCAACCAGCTGTTGCCAGTTTTTGTATTGTAATTTGTGATTTGCGCAAAAAGCGTGAAGTGTTGAAATAAAATTTAAATTAAACAATTTGTTCTTAATCTGCAATTAAAGTGAAAGTGCAACACAACTACAGTGTATGATTTAAAATCATTTGTTGCTAATCGGCTTGAAAGTGATAGTGCAACACAACCACAGATGTCCACAGTATTCCAACGCCGGCCACAGTAATTCTACATGAAAATAAGGGTAAGTTGGATGAGTTTTTAGCAAAAAATTGAACGAATGTCATCGCATTTGCCTTATATGGCTGAGTTTTTCTAGATCCTGAAGCTAAAAAGGGAGTAAAATTATATCGAGGAAGGGACAATTACATACAAGTCGGTGTGGGGAAAAATCCAATAATTTTGCACATACAGTGAAAACTAGTTAGGTGGCGTTCAAGTATTACGTAACGCATTTTCTGAAGATTTTTGACCCCCCCTCCTTAAACGTTATGTAACACCCAAGTGACCATGTTAACCAAAAAGTCACAATTATGTATGTTGCGCAAAGTACCCCAAAGTCGCTAAAATACTTTTGTTATGTTTTAGACGCGTTTTCGGTAATAATAAATAAAACAAGCAGCTCTCGGCAGCACCGCTTATGAGGATCAGAGTGTTAAGATATCTTCCCCAAATGATACGTTATGGTTTATTTATTAACTGATATGACATGGTATCAGCAGAATTTCAAGTAAATATAGGCATGGGTCTTATATGACCCCAGACTGGAATTTCATATTCATTGACTGCACAGATTAATGTCATATTATGCTAAGGAAAGGAAATTTCTAATTGTATATTAATCTTAATAACCTAATATGGCCCTGAAAATATAGAAACTTAGTTCCATACAAGCTATGCACAATTCTGTAGTGTACGTTGCCTTATGTCCTACAGTTACCCCAGCTTAACTCCATAAGTTACTCTACTCAGCTCTCTAACAACAACTTCATATGAAGCAACAACATTTCCAATCTTACATGAATGAATATAAAATCCTTACGCTGCACGTATGCACACCAACACAATATGGCACGAGCTCAGAAAACCACAACATATGTCAGTTGTAATCTAAAAATATTCAACACTCGATAAAATGCATCACAAGCAGCATAAAGTAATAACAGGACACCCTCACTTCACTACATTTGCACTATGCATTTATTTAGCAGATGAGTGGCGAAGGACTCGCGCCATGCGTCGCGGCACTTTGTCGGTTTCATATCTAATATTGAATTTTCATCTGCATTTTTTGTGCCTGCTGTTGCAAGTAAGCGTTGCACGAATTGTCATAGAACACAACACAATACGCCCGCATAAATTTCGTACACCCAGGTCGACCTTAGAAAAGAATGAAAATCGAAGGTTAAGGATAATTAATGAGTTTGCATCGAATTGCATTTAATTTCTGTTTGGAAATGAGCAGCGCGTTTCGAATTTCATTAATAAATATAAATGTAATGCAGTCGTACCAAAAGTATCACAAGTATTATGAGTATGACCAGTTTCTTAAAAAAATATCCTAAAACTCCTAGGAGTGCATTTCCTAAACAATGGTTCTTTGACTTTTCCCATCCTGGCTCGTTGTTTTATGCTGTAACAGTGTTTTCTTCTGTATTTATTACTCTGGGAACTTCACCAATGAGCTGGTCGACAAGTTTCTCTAGCGGCTTTATTGAGAGGCTTCTAACATAGCACTTACGGTTTCTATATTGCCATGACAGACCTTTCCAAGGGCATGAATGTAAACAGTTTCTAGATATGAATATACGTTTGCATTTACATGTGTATACGTGCAAACACGAACTACACGTTCATTTTTTAACGTTCGGGTACACGTGAAATTGCTTGAGCTTGTGCCATGTATTTCCGAAATCAAGTCACTCTAAACCCATATATTTTTTTCCACCGAATGATGGGAAAGGTCAACAATGGAAATTTAATTGGGGTGGCTCCGAACTATAATCCATTTTCACCAGGCCCGGATTTAGAAATTTGCCGCCATTAGGCCATTCACAAATTGCCGCTCTTCTTCATTGGTAAATATGGAAAAAAATGTTTCTAATATCAAAAGTGAGGACCCAATATTTACCGCCCCTAAAATCTTGCCGCCCTAGGCACTGGCCTACTGTGCCTCTAAGGTGAATCCGGGCCTGATTTTCACTCTTTACCCATCGATTAAAGTAATAAAAGTTTTTATGGAAATGAGCTAAAAACGATCATGTTTTGACTCCGCGGTTGGAACTAAATTTGTCCAAAATCCACTTTAAACATTCCCTCAATGATTGGTGCGAAAGTGTTTTTTTAAAAAAAAAATTGATCCTCAAACGGCTCGGCTTGTCCAAAATCCAATTTGCAGTTTTTAAAAAAAACGTGCTAAATATATCGTCTCATATGGGTGAGCCTATCTCGGGTGATATCTAACGTCCTTTTTAAAATTTTTTATAGCAATTTGTAATCCATCCACTTTCTATTTGTAAAACACGTGTTTTACAAAACTAAGCGAACTCTCTAGCAAACGAACTTTTCCAAATACAATCATTTGCATCTCTGATTTTTTTGAAATTTCTTTTCTATTAGGAAACAGGTTTACTTCAGGGATAACTCTCCGATTTTCTTAATTTAGGAGAAGTAGCGCTTTAGGAATAAAAAATAAATTTGAAAAAAAAGTGTCGCTGGAGATCTAGTTTCGGAGATATAGCCATCGGAAGTTGCAGATATAGCTTTTATAAAAAGCGTTATAAATTGGGAACCGCTGTACGGATTTCCAAAATATGGGTATTGAAAGGTAATTGAATAAGGCATAAAATCGGCATGTAAATAAATACATATTGGAAATTTGTTATACAGCTTTCGAGATGTGACAATTTTTGTGCAATTTTGATATTTTTTTATAAAAACAAACATATACATTTTTTAGCATCAAAAGAAAGCGCAATTATTTTGCTTTAAAATGATGTATCATTTATATTAAATTTTTTATATTAACCCATTTTTTACCGGAATGCAAAAAAAATTAATTCATAAAATTATGAAAACTATTTATGGACAACTACAAGAACAGCGACTAAAACAACAACAATAACAACATCAGCAACAACTATTATAACAACTATTACAACAACATTACAGCAACTATTTAAGAAAAATGGAGGATTGTCCCTAAATTAAAATTAAGCCTTGGAAACTAATGTTTTTAACGTTTTTTTTTTAAATGCTCATAGCTAAAATCAAAAAATAGTTCAAAGAACTCAGAGACGCAAGAGCAAAACAGTGTCCGATTTGGCGTGGAATGCCTTATATGTATGCAGACGTTGTTGACTCTTAAATCTGCAGTTTTTTTTTTGAATGTCTTCAAAATTCTAAACCCAGTAAATGTTTTGTCCATATGTCCAGAAATCTTGTACTACTTTACAAATGAAAATTCTTATCACGTGACCGTATTTTTGTTACCAATTTACACTTTAATGATATGCAGTCAAATGCTGCATATTTTAAAAATAGCAAGCCAAGTGTGACCTTTTGCTAACAGTTGCGCATGCGCTATTCATTTGCAGTTCATATCGACGCAAAGCGATCTACTAATTTTGTTTCATGTTGAATATATGGAAATTTTGTAAATTAAACTACATTTTCCGCATATGTTCAAATTTACATTTCATCCATAATCCACAGAAAAGCAGACCAAAAACCATACAGACAAATGGTTGTCAGTGCTGCGCCTGCGCAGCTGTTGTGCATACTGTAACACGCATACAAAAGTACAATATATACAAATGTATTTATGTATGTAGGATAATGGAACAATTTAACACAATGCCAAAGAATTCACGCAAATGTTAGGCAGCTATTTTTGGCATCAACTCCCGCCGCGCATGCGCCAATGCGTCTAAACCTTTTCTTCCGTTTTTCCCAAATTACGCACTCTAATGGTTCGCTACCGATATACATACGAAAGGACTAAAATAGATTAGCTATACAATGGCAAGGGAAGGCGCGTAGGCAAGAGCAGTGAAGAAAAAAAAAGGATATTGAACTCAAATTTCGTGGAATTTAAAAGGATCGTCGTTGTTGCCGTTGATTGTTTTATGGGCGGAACTGCAGAGACAAAGACAAAGTGAAAAGCGTTGCAGGAGTGCCATTAGCACTAAAAAGGACATTGAAGGAACATGACGCGTGGCATGACGTCATGTCCGATCAGGCAACTGATTCAGTTATTTTCATTTTAAAATAGTTTATTTTTAATATTGTTGTTGCGTTATGTCCTTATGGTTTGACCTATTGATAACGTATTCTATTAATGATATCAGCAGTCTGGTGGTGTGTTGACAAACAGCGGGTGTGTTGTGCTCACACAGAAGTTAGTCACGAATGTGAGCAACATGACGTAAATTGTATATTGTTGACATTCAGGATTTTGCTAATTAAGTAATTTTTGCTTTGTATTGGATGATAAGCTATCGTAAGCATGGTTTCCATATAACTCCTGCTTTTAATATAATTTAAAAAAATCTGCCTTATATGATATTTTAATTAATAAAAAGAAATCGTTCGATATTTGATTAAGAAGACCAAAGCAGCAATTCCATGAGACTTTGAAAAAATGGTTGGCAGAAAGGATTTGAGGAAACATAATTCTTCACCGAAAAAAAAACTTACTCCATTTAAGGAAAAATGCCTAAATGTAAGGAAAAAATGTCCTTCAATACGAGCTAAAGCCATGGGTTCCTCAAAATAAGTAAGTTGGATTCCTTAGTACAAGTAAATGTTGCTGCTTTGAAATATGGAAAAGTTTACTCAATGTGAGGACAAGGTTATAAAACTGAGCAAAATTTTACTTTTTCTAAGGATGAAGATATCCTTAAATGAAAGAAATTTACTTAAAATAAATTCGTATACAGTAGACGTCCAATATAACGAATAACGATATAGCGAATTTCCATTTTAATGAACGGTTTTTCAAATCGCATTTTTTTCCATTGATGTCTCTAAATTAAGAACGCTAAACATTTTTACTATTCAAAATAACGAACGTTGTTTGATTCAAAAAAAGTTTTTTTGTTTTTTTTCTAGGAAAATCTGTTTTTAACGTCCTTCGACTCTTTTTTTGGCGTAGTTTTTGTTTACTTTGTCAGTAATATAAAATTGATTCTTGTACTGAAATCATTACGTTTCAGCGCAAGGGCTTGACGTTGAGTGATAAAGTTAAAATATGTAATTGAAGATGGTAAAAAAGGAATATGAATAAAAGTGATCGCAAGTAACTATTCCCTTTCAAAATCTAACTTAACTACGAGTATATACGTAGAAAAAAGCCAGTTTCTTTAGTAAAAAATCACTTGGTTAAACGAATTTTTCGATGTTACGACTGATCCGTGCATTAATTAGTTCGTTATATTGGACGTCTACTGTATTTCAAAAAAAATTTGTTAACTTTCTATTTTCTTATTTGTTGGTTACTTATTTGTCAGTCATTCTTATTTTAATTGTAATACGTTTTTAAAACTTAAAAGGAAAATTTAATTTTTTTTTTACCTGTCACCCGATCAGAGAATTGAACCTGTGTTCTGCGCCATGCCACTGTTCAAAGATGCTCATCTTACCCAACTCAGCCACCGACAGCATTTTTAAGACATACTAAAATGATGTTATTAAACTGCGCATGTAACAACCATTGTCTGATCAGGGAAGCTTCGGTTCAAATTCCGCCGACAGCATAATTTTCTTTTTTTAATTTTTTTATTTAAAAAACAAAAAAACAAGTAATGAACTATAAATATATAGGCAAAAACAGAATACTTACGAGAAGAATAGATATTAATTTCAGCGAGTAAAGCAGCGAGTGTTGCCACTCATTTATTAAGAAAAATTTTCCTACGTTATAGTAAATTTTTTGAAGAAACTAACTAAAACTGAGTACGATTTTCTTTAAACAAAAGATTCCATTAGATTGAGGAAATTTTTACTCAAATGAGGAACAAGTTGTCCTCAAAAATTCTTCCCAAGAAAAATTTACTATTTCAAATGAAAATTTTACTTAAACCACAAACTCTATATGTGAGGAAGAGCTTTGACTTGCTGTAATGAAACATGAACTCATTTCAAAGGACTCAATTACTAAATGAAACGATATTTTCATCAATATGAGGAAAAATAACTTAGATTAAGGGAAATTTTTACACTAAACCGGAGGAAGGCAGTTCTTCAAATTTAGTACGGTCTTTTTTTTCGGTGTTAGAACTCAAGTCAATAGCATGACGCAATTCACCTTAAATAGCTTAAAAGAAGAGGATGTAAGTACCAGGTAACTGCGCAATAATAGAAAATGAAAGGGCCAATTTACTGGCAAAGGAGGTCAGAAGGAAAAGTTTGTTCTATCGGAAACCTATTTATAGAACGAAACAATGATCAGAAGAAATACAGTAACATAATATCAAACAATGCTCCGAACGAAGATTTTGTCGCAATGATTACCTTTAATTATTTTTTATTAAAAATTATAATAAAAAACAAACGAAATTTTCCAAATTTTTTCATATGTACATATGTACATAGGATTAATAATATTATCACACCTTTCGTTTTGTAGCAAAAAACTCACATCAAATCGGTAATATTTCAAAATCAAAAAAGCACAGCAGCAGCAACAAAATTAAGAACTCATTAATCTTCAAATATGCAGATGCAAAATAGTTTTCGAAAAAGAAAGGATCAAATGAAAATATTTATCAACACCAAATGAAAAATGAGTAAGGTATGCAAATTTGAAAAAAAAAAAAAAATTGTTGATGCTTTCCCAAAAAGAAACAAAATCTGAAAAAATTCAGTTAAAAAAGAAAAATCCCAAATGTAATTCAATGCAACCAACGACTACAAATCCTGAATCCGACGTAGCTGAAGTACAATCATTAATAACACACGCAATATTTACAAAACAAACGTGTCGCTTTGTCTGCAACAGCGTCCGAAGAGCAGCTTTCTTTCTGCTTACTACTAAATATTCTCACATGCCCTACAAAAAGGTGTGACAATCCTTTACATTCAACCCTTGCCAATGTTCCTTCTAACGCTGTCTTAGACTTTCATACAGCACTCGAAAGGTACAAAAGATGCAACCGATGGGACGCATGCGCAGAAGTCATTAACATAAGTGGGACACAATTACATAACTTACAACTCAATTGCAAGGACTTTGCATACGATCAGTGCTGAAAAAACACAGAAGAATTGTAAAAGTAAGAAAGTAAAAGAATGCACATTCAACGAAAGAAAGGACTTTTCTTTAACAAATTACCATTTTTCGGACATTAATCTTTACTGCACAATACATGTCCTGTGCCAGTTACTCAAGAGGAAAATCCTTGCAAAAGGCGAATACATACACAAAAAAAAAAGGCACTCGAAGTTAAACAAAACGTCAAGAAGTCGTATTCCAAACGAAAGTTATTTTTCGCATAGTGAAAAACAACCCTTTAGTTGGAGCATTTCTGACAAATTTTGCTGTTCATTTTTATGTTACCTACAAGATTTGCATTTTCTCTTACCTTCTTTTGATATTGATATTTAACTGCTTTCTTTTAACCCCTATAATATTTTGTAATTATACTGGTTCTATTCTTGTCACGTTGATGATATTCTAAGGACACGTTAGAATAGCGCATTTTGTTTATGTCACTGCGGGTATATTTAACTGCGTTAGGTGTCAGCCGAGTTACAAAAATATCGTTCACACCTTTCAACTTTACACCTTTTGCTCGGCGGCGCATTTAAATAGTTTGTCTCTGATCCTATTGTTGTGCCTTCGGGCAGATGATTTTGCAAATATTTTGATTATAATTGAAGGATGGAATGCCAAGTTAGCATTTAAAAATACTTTTACAGATCATTGAGTTTCTTTAGATATATGGTATATCGATTGATTACGAAGATAACGCAGAAAGTTCGTCTTGCAGTGGTAACAATGCTTCTTTTGTAACCGCCTTCTTATTCATAAGCATACAATAGGCGAAAATATTTTTTTGGATCTGTCAACTGCGTACAGATAATGTCAAATTGAGTTTCCTTGTGCAAAATTCATTCCCCAGCTCAAAGTGAGATGTAACTGGCTGAAACTTGGTTTTATAAAGGTTAAATGTTCGCTGAAGATGAACCCACTGTAAATTTTTGGATTTAAGAAATGCTCGATCCAATATTGCCGGTTGAATTCGAATAACATCGGTGATAAAAAAAAAAATATATAATAGGTAGGGTCCAACTGTCAAGAGGAATTAAAAAAGTTGAAAAATATTGAAAAATTAGCAATGTTTAAAAATTTGATATGTGTATGTTCTACGTATGTATGTATGTATGTAGAAAAATTCGAAAAATATTGAGATACAGTGCAATCGCGGTAACGTGAACTAATTAAAACCAAGGTTGTTCACTGTACTGAAAATGTTCATATTAGCGATCATGAAAATTTAAACCAAAATTTATACAACGCAACGTATTTTGAATCAAATTTTTATTCTTCATATCATTTGTAACAACTAAAACTTTAAAAGAAACAAAAAACTTCTTCATAAACTAAAAGAAATAAAAATACAATATTTTGCGTATTGCTTGGTTGAGTTATGTCTGCTAAAATGTAGTCAATGCAAGATTTATTTCATTCACAGTGCGACTGCACTGTATGTTGAAAAATACGAAAAATCTTGAATGATTCAAAAAATTATGAAGCATTTCAAAAACTCGCAAAATGTAAAAGGTTGGAAAAGTCGAAAGATTTTGGAGAAATCCAAATTTTGAAAAATTCGAAATACCTACATACATACATACATATGTGCAGGGCCGGATTTACCTTAGAGGCTTTTTTTTTTAATTTTTGTCAATATTTGCACAGGGGGAATAAAAATGCAAATACTTGGAACATTCCTTAAAAAAGTTGACAAGCAAAAAAAAAAAAAGTCCTTACTTTTGATATTAGAAAATTTTTTTCATTTTTTTTCCATATTTATTCGTGCGGGGGGCGGCAATTTCTGACTGGCCTAAGGGCGGCAAATTTCTAAATCCGGGCCTGCATATGTGTATTAAGTCGGAAAAATTTTGAAAAAGTCAAGAAATTTTAATACAGTCGGAAAGAGTTGAAAAAGTTGAGTAACTCTGAAAAACTCAGTATAAGTTGGTAGATGTTGGAGACGCAGTAGCGTACTTAGGGGGCAGCAAAATGGATCTCGTAATAACTATGAATTCAAAAGTTTGTTGTTAGCATTTTGGAAATGTTGACCTTCAATTTTTTATATGCAACACTAGCATAGTCGCGACAACAGGCAAAAGATTTTTTAAAAAACTATGATCTTGGGGGAAAAAGTTCGATATTCAAAAATGATGAATCCGTCAAATTTTATCTTGCAGAGCACTATAGTGCAGAAAATCAATGAGTTTTATCTCTTTTATAATTTATTTTATGATATGCCGAGTAGAAATATTCGTGCGGTTTGCATACGGTTGGCTCTAATAGAGATTCGGTACGGAATTAGGTAACGCAATTCAACAAACCTCAGTATCTGAAACCCAAATATTATTTACCGAGGGTTTTCGACGGGTTGAATTCGAATCTGAGGTCAGAATGTGCCTGATATGGCACGCTCAGGAAAAAAACTTAAATTTATTTGTGTCACATTTTTAAAACTTCAAATGAGAACTTAAATTTTTTACCTGTCACCGAACTGAATTGAATTTAGATCGTCCTGCGCCATGCCACTGTTCAAAGATGCTCATTTTATCCAACTGAGCTACTCTTATTATTTTTCCGAGAGACTAAAACTATACTACTTTTCTGTTAAAAAGAAAAATTTTCATTTTATATATGTTGTGGAAAATTGAAAATTCAAATAATATACTTTTTGCCAGCCAATAAAAGTATCTATGTGTGTGCTTGTATCAATTGTGTTAACAGGGAATGCCCAGGTTCAAACTCTAGTGCATACATTTTTTTTTTTAAATTAAATAGAGCTCCATTGGATATTTTATCAGGTTAACACGTTACTATAGGTTTTTACAGGGCTTTCCATAAAAGGGCGTAAATGAGGCTAGTCAGTTCTGGTACTTTCCAGAATCGTCCAAAACTGATCAAAACTTTACATGGCTTTCCCTAATATGGCTGCAGTATGACTAATCTTTCCCATACCTGATCCAGATTTCTTTAATAGGTTTTTGCCTTTTAGATACTGATAAGATTCACTTACTATGGTAGGGCCTGCCTGATAGGAATTTCTAATGGGTCTCACCACAGGGTAATTTTCCAGGCATAAAGTGGATAATACATACATATATTGAATTTTTTGACAATATATTTGAAGAACCACATAGAAGCATTTTAGACCTTTCTTAAGAAATTTTATTAAGAGTTTATGAAAGTTTTTGAACAAAATATTTGGCCGTTAAAAATTAGGTTAGTTCACTGAAATGGTTGAGTAATAAATTTTAAATAAAAATACTGACAAGTAGGAGACAAAAAAAAATTTAAATCAACATAATGAAAATAAAATAGAAATCAGAGATGAACCAACCCCTTTCATTGTAAAAACTTAAAGCAGCAGCCATTCTTGCCTTTTGGTCAACCCAACGAACCAAGCAGCCAGTCATTAATTGAATCATTACAGCAACTCTGAAACAAAAGAACATCATTATTCAAAGTTGATGGACGTGGACAACAATCAAAAAAGTTTTTTTTTTTTTGAAAAAAGGAGGTAGCAACCCTATCTGCTATGAAATCAGACAATATGCAATAATTAATATAAATAGGCTACAGGTTTTGAAGGCTGCCAAAATGACTTACAACATAAAGGATAAAAGTTTATGACTGTAAACAAAATGCAAAATACAACAAACTGCAGCTGTACTGCCATTGATAAGGGAACCAACAACCAATGGTCATTTAATATTTTACTTCATGTAGTAAATTACAATTTAAGGAAATTTAAGAATACGAGATTTTCAAGGCATCTGTTTTGGATGACGATGATGGTTCTCTAGATTTGCGGTCGAAGCAACATTTTAATGTAAAGATCACTCTGATGAATTTGGAGGGTGTTTTCATTTTAGACACTAAGCTGTTGTAATCCTCTTGAGATTATTTTTCTTTTTCAAGATTATTGATGGAATGTATGGTAATGTAATAACTTGCATGGTAAAAGTAAAAGGGTTGTTGTGCGTTTTCCCTTTGCGTTTCTAAAAGTATTTGAGTTATTTAAATTTTCTAACGTTTTGTATGACTTTGTTGTAATCCTTGCACTGAACATGACTTTCATATATTTTCTTAATTCAGATGCACTTCAAATGATCGCAAGAATTAGAAAAATAACTTTTGATGAACGTGCCTCTGATGATTAGGGATAATTTAGCTAAGCATGACACTAACACAAGAGACTTTTGATTTAAACAGAGAATATGTTACTAAAGAAATTTGTGCCACACTACCTGATATTAGCTTAAGTGATAGATAATTCAAGAAATTATTTTCTTTTCTTTTATTTTAAATAAAGAAAAATGAACAATTGAGATGATAAGACTTGAGCCTGAATAGTGAGTCGCTATCATCGGTTAGAGTTCATATTTTCTGCAAAAAAGACAATTTAACGTTAACCTGACCACACTCCTTCGTGCAGATAGATTATTATAGTGCTGCTTAGCAACTGCAATAAAAAGTGAAAAAAACAGTTCGGACGCAGTAAAATTTTGCTGCCATAGCCTCTACCAAACCATCCAATCCTTCCGTTTCGACCAGAAGCTTGGCTGCTCAAATGACTATCAGCAGATAATCGCTGCAGACTAATTTTGTACGAGAGTTTGAACCAATTCCCACAAAAAATTCAGTTGACCTATTGAATGATGATCTATTGAACTTGCTGATTCGCCTGGAAATTTGCCTAAAAAGTTTTTCAAATTTTGGTAGAGGACGATAATGTTATAAGATAATGGTATAAGTGACTTCAATCTACTGGCTAATAGTTTTATATTGACAGAGTTGCCAAGTGGCCGATTTCGATGTAGCCAAGCCATTAATAGCATGTCATAGTCGGGGGTCTTGCAGGAATTGCCAAATTTTGAAAAAAGCCGTTAATTTTTGTTTTTATATGAACGACTTTAATATTGCTGACCAAACAAAAAAAAAAAAAAAGGTTATTAAATTTTTTTCCAAAAAAAACAATTTTACCTTTTACCATTTTAAGGAAAAATTATTATACTGTGGGAAGGCCCTTAAGTTAGGTTAAAGGAAGGTAGGAAGTCCCTGAACGAAGCACCATATTTGGCGGCCATAGGGCCAGGCCCGGACTTACCTTAGAGGCACGCTAGACCAGTACCTAGGGCGGCAAGTATTTAGGGGTGGCAAATATTGGGAACTTTGAAAGTTTTCTTAAGTGGTAATGCGTTGGTGATGGTGAGAGTTACACAGGGGGAAAAAGTGGGAATATACTTACCTAACAAAATGTTGGCAAGCAAAAAAAAAAAAGGCCGTCACTTTGCATATTAAAATTTTTTTTTCCAATTTCACCAGTGAAGAGGGGCGGCAATTTGTGAACGGCCTAAGGGCGGCAAATTTCTAAAGGGTCTGCATAGGGCCTATAACACAGTGCCCCGTCAGCACTCCCCCAACAGTTCTTAGCTCTCCTCTGCTGAATCTTAAGAGAGTATGTGTCCTTCCTACGTTCAGTTTAGACCACATGTTTCAAGACGCTTTGCATTCGGCGGTAAGGTTCCACCTTCTGTTCGTTTGTTTCTTGGCTATGCCCTCTATCCGATAATGTTTTTCTCCGCCAGCGGTATCTTAAGATCTACCATTTGTTGATTCTCTGGTTGTTCTGATCCTATTTTTTCACATTCGTCAGCTTACTCATTTCCGGGAATACCCTCATATCCGGGCACCCAGCAGAGCTCTATAGTATGCTGTCGGATTGAACGTAGTAGCCCTTTGGAGTGTTCTACACACCTAGATTTCACGATTTTGGAGTTCAGTGCTTTGATCGCTGTCTGACTGTCCACACATATAGTAATGAAAGAGGGAGTAAGCTCCCTGTTCCGTATCGCCAAAAAAATTTTACTTCAAACTCTTTTTTAATCTAATTATTTTCTCCGAGAAACTTTTATTGGAAATTTTTAAAATCTTAAATAGCTTGTTATAAGATATATCATGTAGCCTTTAGCTAAAAATCTTATAATAAATGATACTAAATGAAACTGATAAATATATTAAACAAAGTTATAGAAAATTTTCAAATTGAAAATAGTACAATTAACCTTTTTTAAACAAACTGTAAAGTTAATTAAATGACGATATATAATATAAAAATATTTATATGTATTTTCAAAAATAAGTCTTGCATGAGATTGATTTCTTATTGCATCAATACCTCTACTAAATTTTCAATTTTTCAATCCAATTTCAAAAAGAAAAAAAATTAGCGCAAACTCTGAACACCCCACGTTAAATAATGCCCGCACCGTTAAAAACGTTAAAAAGGATAGCACTCTGTTAATTTCACATGTAGCGCGCAATTAAAGGTCCCCTATTTAAAATGCGCTCAACCTGTTGCAATGTGCAGTCACCTGTAGCACTACTTAACTTCCCGTACCTTTGCGTTCTCCGTTGTACATCGACGAGTAAAATCAGAATCAGCCAAGAGTTCAGAGAGTTAGTTAGTTGGTCGCACCTTAAAATGCGCTTCGTCATTTATTTATTCACACGATGTGCACTGACCATAAAACTTCAAACAGCGCATTCGTTTGTCATCTTCCAGCGGCACTTGACCAACATAATTGCGATTGTATTAAAAAAATAAAATGAACTTGGTTGGTAATAAAAAAATGTAACGAATTTTTTCAAAGGTTTCCTCTTCACAAACGCTGGAACGCTGCTTTAATTCCCACACGGAGCATTTAAATGTAAGATAAAATCTTTTTTCTCATGCAATTTTAATTGTATTTAAAAAAAATACGTTAAATTTGGCAATTTCTGAATGATTTATTAATTTCCTAGGAAATGCAAATCCCAACAGAATTGACTATTTATGAACTTAAAAAATCTCTATTAAATCAATGAAAATCGCTAATTTTCTCATTCTAAGAAACATGAAAGTTTCAGTTATTATTAAAACATCTAATCGCTTAAGAAACATTTTTGCCTAACTGATGATAATTTGCAGAAGGACATGTTTTTGCTAATAATTACCAATACTTTTCATATTGACAGCTAGAAAGACATTTACTATAATGTTCACAAGTTAAAAGAAAACCAACCAGCCTTAAAAAACAAACCCCTTCGCTTTGTTCAGCTACGCATAAATTCCAATAATTGCAATGTCGAAAAGAACAACGTTGCAATTTTACTAACACTTTCTTGATGTCAATACATTTTACAGTGAACAAACTCAACCCTTTTTTTTCCAACCTTTCAACTAAACTGTCAAACTCAACTAAGATTACAAAATGTTGATGCGTTGTCCTATTAAAGAAGATTTGCATCCTTTTTTGCATTCACTTCTACGCTTATCCATTCATTCATACAACAACATGCATTCTCCATCCCTCTGTGTAGAGAGAATTTCCACATTTATTGCCCATACATAATCCTGTTAATGGGATTATTGCGTAAATGCTGCTTGATTATGTAAGTGTCCTGTTTAAAAGAGAAATCAAGAGAAAGAAAAAGATCACATCACATCAACGTACCGATCATCAATGATCCTGGGTAGCAAATGTCAAAATTATTCAAATCCGCTATTCTCGCTTTAATGGACTTACATATTTTATGACCAATTTTTTGTTGTTCCTTTTTTTTTTTTTGATTCAATGAAAAATATCTTTTGCTGTAAAAATTCTTGCAATTCCTTTTGCATACAAACAAAATGTGTTAGGAACATTTTTTTATGACATAAGTTGCATGCGAACTGAATTGCAATTTTATGATATTTTTAGCTGCGAGATTTGCTACACTGTAACGAATCAATCAATTTTATGATCAGCTTTCTTTTTTCAATATAATTTATACGAAAGTATTCAATTGAAATAAATAATTTTACTTTTATGAATTTCCAAACTTTTTATTACTCTAACGGTTTTTTTTTTACATAAAAAAAATTTTATATATAAAACTTTTTCTTCAATGTATCGACTCTAGCTAATTCATTTTTAATTATAAGGCTTCTTTTCATATCGATATTCATGTTAAGCTATAAAAACTTTCCTTTAAGCCGCTTATGTTAAAATACAGTTTTGTGGTTTATCCTTTCAATAAAAATATCATGTTACTAATTGCGTTTTTACTCACGCTGCCGGAGAGCGACAGCAAAAAATCTTTTAGTCAAACGGATAAACATCTGTCGGCTTGGCAAAATTTGACATTTGGTGTATATAGGTAAACAGAGCATAAAAAGGATAGTTTAAACTGGGCTTGGCATACACTAGGTCATTTCGAAGTATGACTCAATATCAATATTACCTGTTTAGAATGATCAAATATAATGAACCTTAAGCAAATAAAAGCTTGCCTAACTATAATCCGCATCCAAGCTGAATTGTAAAATATCAATGTACAATATGTCCATGACAATATCGAAGAAAAATAAGATCCCATCAGAAATGCTGGGGGTGTTTACTATGAAAGTAAGGAAATAAAACACTATGAAGGGTTAGTAGATATGCACAGCCTCTATGACAACATAACATTAAGCACTGGCTATCGACTTCACAGCAGAACGCAATAGGGTACATTATAAGCAGCCAGAAATTACCTAACAATTGCATCCACATAGCGACCTGATTATCACTAACTGGTTAAATTGCCAACCAAATCGATCTCATCAATGCAAGGCACACATCTAGAATCCTAGAAGTACTTACATTTGAAATCGACAGTTTTAGAGCTCAGCTTTCTAATTAAAGAATCTGTTTCCTTTTCAAAAATAAAAAAAAATATAACGTTGGTTAATTGTGTACACCGTGGGGTAACTTCCTTCCTTCCTGGAGACTTCCAAGAACGTCTGGCTGAACGAAAAGCAAATATACCTGAATGTTCCACTGCTAATGGGTGTAATGTTATACCGTCATTATCATAGGCTGCGAGTATGGGGGGCAAAGCACTTTTTGCCCCCTCAAAAAATATTTTGAGGGGCCTCGCCCCCCCAATTTTTTAGAAAGCAAAATGTTTTCTCACGTAGATGCCATCACTGCCATTCAAAATAAACAATTTCATTTTGGTAATATTAAAATACTAATCGAAAATTTAAGCGAAACTATTGCAAGCTTGAGAGATAAATTCACAGTGATTTGGAGTGAAATTGATAAAGAAAGAGTTTTCGTAGGCATTGAACTACCACAAGAAAAACGCAACAGAAAAGTTCTAAGTTAGATGATTCGAATAATAATGCTAAAGATTGTATCACTTGAAAAATTTTTTTTAAGTTTTGTCCCCCCAATATTTATTAGAACTTTCCGCCTCTGGTCATTATAAAGGTAGTCGCTGTCACATTGAACCAACAAAAAAGAAAATGGTATGAAAAACAATTTAAAGCGCTTACCCGAGTATGGATTCCTATCTAGCAGGCCCTACCATAGTCAGACTAACCATGTTGCAGATCTAACAGGGAAAGCCCTAAAAAATTTCGTACTGTGCTTTTCAGTTTTGCCATATCATTAAAGGACCTGGATGGTTCTTGTAAGGGCCGGAGCTGGCTAGCCCCATTAATCCCTTTTATAAAAACTTATGCAAGCCTGATCAGCTTAGCCAAATCAAAAACAATTCAGGCTAGCTTTTTTTTTTAATTCTATATTTACTGTTTTTTAGTAATATTACATACGTATGAAATACGTGGAACTCACGTATGAAATTTAAAAAACATCCGATTTTGCTCAAATTTTGACACATCAAAGAACCTTGAAATTTAACCCCACAGCACAAATTTCAGCTCCTTAAATAGTCGGAGTCCCGAGTACTGTAAGGTCAAAGTTTGGAGAAAACTAAATTTTTCCGAAAGAAGCCGAATTCAATGTCTAATATCTCTGAACCTGGTCAACCATTTTCACTATGGGATATCTCCTTTTGAAATGTATAAAAATGTTAACAATGTAAAGAATAATTAAAGTAAGTATTATAAGTAAGATTTCGATATGTGGTATCATTTGAAAAGTTATCATATTTTACTAAGGCCTTTTCCACTTAATCAGGTCGCAAATAAAGGTCTAGAAGCTTAAAATTATTTTTTTGCGTATAGTAGATGACATAACAAAAAAAAAGTGATATCTGTGGGCTTTTAGAACTAAAATTTTTAAAACGGTTTGAATACGGCTATTTTCCGGCCAAAATATATCTCTTTCTCAGGACTCTGAGCACCTAGAGAGTTGAAATTTGGACTTTGGTGCTACCTAATAAAGTACTTGAACAAAATCGGAAACTTTTTAAATTACATACGTATGTTTTTCATATGTAATATCATTGAAAAACAGTAAATATGGATTTAAAAAAAAATGCTCTAAGGATTTCTTATGTTTTCATATATCGACTCCAAATTGCATCCCAAATAATCCACAATTAAAGTTTTTGTAGTAACTCACACTTTTATAAAAAGTTGGTTACAGCCCACCGTGAATTTTTTCCAATTTTAATTTTCTGACAGTTGAGTAAATTTGAATACTGTAAGCAGGAAAAAATGTTTCAAGTCTGCAGCTAAAAAAATCGCTAGGTCATAACCGCCAGATTTGAAATTAAATGGCGGAGAAAAACTTCGATTCATAGACCAGGTGAAGCATAAGCGTTCTCTTTTAAAGATAAAAACAATACTGTACTAATTTCACAATAAAACATTAATTTTGGGTTAACTTCACAAAAATGACTAAGAAACTAAGTTTTTATGGTGTTTCTGATCAGTTTTCCTATAAGTTTTTTTACTAGTACATATATTCTTTTAGAAATATTCCGCAATTTTTATATCAAAAAAAAAAAAAATTTGTTCTATACAGTTTCAACGATTTTTCAATACTTTCATACAGAATGTTGTAAATCCTTTTCAGCGCATTAAAAAAAGAAAAACTAAACGCTTTCTTTTTTTTATCAATTTCCATTGGCAAACGTTTTTACGCTTTACTTGAATTTATGTAAATCAGTGAGCTAAAAATATGCAATTTGAGATACTTCAGTGACATAATTCCTGACAGCATGACGAATTTTGATTGATATGAGTTCAGCGAATAAAACAAAAAATGCTA
The DNA here is from genome assembly GCA_963662105.1 of Meiosimyza platycephala. NCBI lineage: Eukaryota > Metazoa > Arthropoda > Insecta > Diptera > Lauxaniidae > Meiosimyza > Meiosimyza platycephala. Next base: position 77,236,437 of record OY759211.1, on the reverse strand, counting down.
TGCTGCGCATTCAGCGCAAGACAAGCAAAGCGAATCACAGCTCAGTTTTCACAGAAGAAAAGTCTTCTTACCCCACTTTTGTGTATTGGAAAGAAAGCTAAATGTGTCAGAATTAAGAATTGATTACTTGCACTTTTTGTACGCTTGTAATACGCCAAGGACATATTGCGTGTGCAATAGTTTTCCACGATTCAATGATAAAATGTCTGCTATGATGCATTACCCAAAAATATTTTTCTCTTAGTGATTTTCTTTTGATGAAATTTAATTTATGCGCAATAAAACAGGCTATTTTGAGGGCAACTTAGATAATATTACATGGTAACGAGTATACAACTGAATCACATGATGCAGTTTTTTTTGTCTGTGATAATTTTTTTTTTCGGAATGGACAAAAAGTTTAAAAAAAAATTAATTCAGTTAAAGAAATAAAGGAACTTGTTTCTAACAGCTGCGTTTGTAGAATTTAATAAAAAAATCTTTCCTACTTTGAGAAGAGTTAGACTAGTATATCTTGTATGTATATATTGTATTCATAATCAAAACTCAAAAATTTACCGAAAAAAAATATTGATGCCCAAAACAAAAAAGTTATTCATAAAAAAAATCCAACGAAATTTACCAACAAAAATATTGATGACAATTAAAACGTCATTCATATAAAATGCAACTTTTAATACTAAATATTTCTTACTTCCTAAAAAGAAGTACAAAGGACATTTGACTGTACTTCGTAAAAGAGTTTCTGCACTCCCAAAAAAAGTATGATGGTTGTTTATGCTGAAGTGAGATTGAAGTTGTGATGAGAGATGACAGAAGATGTCGTAGCGATATCGGTTGTGTTCTCTATATGTGACCTGATCTGTTCTATGAAAAGGGGGCTTACGTGCGAAAACAGGTTTTCAAGAAAACAGCTGTTGAAGGTAAACAACTCGTTTCGTCTTTCCAAATCGCCAAAAAAAGGAATAATGATTTTTTGACTCCTATCATAGGCCAAGCCACATATGTTGTAACTGCACTTTTGCTGTCAAACTTATTGATTGTGACGATGTCTTGATTCCTTTTCCTTCTCTTTAGTGAAGATAACACATTTTTGTTCGAGAGCATTGTAGGCGTGTGGATAGATTTAATTTTCCAATTCTATTTTATATTTCTTCGTTGAGATCATTGCTAATATGGCATATGTTGGAACAAATTTTAAAAATTTTATTGATCTTGTCAATGTGACCATACCATTATGTTGACAGTTTTTGCATCGGAGAAGAAATCGTATGTATGGTCGAAATACATACAGTCTCACTTATTTCCCATATGCCCTTTATTGTGATTAAATATTGATTAATGATCTGTTTGCGAAAAACAATTTCAGGAAAATTTTTCTAACCCCTCCCACTTACCTCTCAGGTGGGTTTACGTGAAGGTCTAAAAATTATTAAATTTTCAAAAAAAAGACAAAAATATTTATAAAAAATTTTTTTAAAATTCTTTATATGATTCTGAATGATTCAGGTGGTAAGTTTACTTACCAGTAGGTCAATATATTAAGTCATTTCGTAGAATGCGAACTGTCAACATGCCATGAATTGCCAAAAAAACGAACTTTTTACCCATAGAAAAAAGTCTGCATAAGGTGCCAAGATAAAGCCCTTCAGGTTTTATAGTTGTACTGAGTTGCCACACCCTGTTGTCAAACTACGCCCACATTTTTCATGTGGCTGAAAATACGAACAAGATTCATCAGATTGGTTTTTTTGTTTTGCTTGAGTGCCCATTGGCCAATGTTATAGCATTGGACGTAAAGAAAATTCTCCCAAAACTTCAGCATCCTAGATCAAACCCATTGAGAAAAATTTTTAAACCTAATGCCATAACATAGGCAACAAAAAGAAATAAAATCTATAAAATTTTCAAAATAACATAAGGATGCCACGCCCACATATATTGTGTTTTTATATAAATTATGCAAAGTATTTCGTAATAAAAATCAATCGTTTGAATAAAAATACTTTAAGTCTAAAATTTAACATCAAGTCGAAATCTGTATACGTATAAGCCTACTGGTAAGTGAAATTACCATCTCATAACTCGAAAACCGGAAATACCATTTTGATAAAACTTAAAATTTATCTTGATAGGACCAATTTAAGGCATGGTATTAAGTTTCATCAAAATCCGTTCACGTTTTCTTGGTGCGGGCAAAGATGGGTTAAACTTTGACGTTGAAAATCTCAACCATCGAGTGAACTTTTTATTACATAAATTCAACTACTCAATGTGAAATTTTTAACTTACAAAGTTGAAAATACCTTCTAAATATATTACTTTATATAAGTAATATCATACATATAATAAGTATTCTATTGGACATTTTTTCAACTTTATTTAATTCTTCAATTCTTTTTGAACTTTTTGATATCCATCCAATTTTCGATACTGTACGATATTTTTTGACTTTATTAATATTTAGATTATTTGTTTAGGCAATATCAAGACCTAAACAAATACTAGCAACTTGTGTTAAAGACAAAGAGAAATCACTTCCAGAACTAATCTAAAATAGGCCTTAACTCCCTTGGTTCTTGAGTCGACTTAAGCAGTTTTTCCTTTTCACCACAGATTTTGCTATACTTGACAACATTCATCAATTTTTTCAGATACTTTTCTATATACATAAGTAGTACTTTGTTTTTTCTTTTTTTGCTAGCGCTTTAAAACTATGAAACATGTTTCCTAAGGAACTCAGATATACATATGTAGGTCGAATTGCATACATTTTTTGTCTTATCTTGTATGTGATTCCGGACATACATATATCATTATTTTATCAAACATTTCTATGAAATTACTCATATGGCACAAAAGAAAATAAAGTAGCAGATTACATACATACGTACACGCCTTTACATAAGGCTTAATTAGTGATGTGATGAAAGTAATTCGAATATAATAACAAATGCAATAAAGTTCTAATGAAATAATTAAATTTCTAACAATACTATGCAATTGCCTTCAAAAATTCATTGCCAGTATGTCAATCGATTGTCATTCCATACACTAAATTATCTGCGTAGTAAAAAAAAAAGACCCAAAATTTATGATTTTATAATACCATGTGCAATTAAGCTAAATTTTCTCCACAAATAAAGCTATAAAATGAGAAAAAAAATGCGAATATATGCAATATTTCCAAATTAGAAATGTTGTTACGTACTGAACACATGTCCATCAGAAATGGGATAAAAATCATAAAATACATCAATATTACATTGACAGGACATATGTGCGATAGGCATGGCGAAATCAAATTTTATGACCAAATAAAATTGATATTTAACCAAAGAAATGAAACATGATAAAAGATGCTGCTACAGCATATTAGGGCACTGATAGAACTATCCGAAAATAAATGTAGTAAGCAGCTGTCGATTATATTTTCTTGGTATTTCTGTGATATAGTATATAAACAGTTACTAAACTATTTTGCAAAATGAAACATTTCTTCATAAAAATAATATTCAATACTTAGGTTTTTTGGAACCCTTTTTTTTGGGAAGTTAGGATCTCGAAATCTATAAGTCGAATTGAACAATTTTTGGTTTAAAAAAATAACAGCAATGTTTTAAAATAAATACATGATTATATTATAGAATTTTTATAAATGAGATGATAGGTTCATCTATTGTCGAAAAAAAAAACAATATTTTCCCATAATATAAATATTCGCTAAAATGTGATTAGCGCTTTAATTAATATCCCCATGGCTAAAATGTGACCTACGTAATTATTTCCGTTCATTGCGGAAGTCAGAGACAGACATTTGAGAAAGAAAGAAAAAAAAAAACGTTAGACAAATGAGAGAAACGCAATATCCTTAGTGTTTAAAATTTAAATTATCTTAAGCATAGATAAGGGCGCAATTAACAACAATGCTAATATAAGACTCAAGTATAGTTAACATGCGTCGATGTCGATGTCGCCGAGGGCTTTGTTTCAAATTAGCAGCGCCCCTATATCCGATGAAGAAAACCAAACTCTCTTCGTCTTCTTTTAATACATTGTCGCATTCTATGTAGACAACTAAAGAAGTCGCAAAAGATAACAAAAAAAAACAAACAGGACACAGGAACTAATTGATTTGCTTTTATACAATAATCAAATTTGTATAGACGCTAACATTTTTAAATCACCAGAGTGCATAGAAAAATTGACAAAGTTACGGATATAATAAAGTATTTTCTTAAAATTTTCTTCCTAATACAAAGTAATCAATGTCTACTTAAGGATATTTATGTGTGTGACCAATTTTTCATAATATGTTTGATATTTTTTCAAAATCAAATAATGGTCACTCTTAGAAAATTAATGATAATGATATTGATGAGCAACAATGAGGCAAAGAACCGTGGAAATATCATCAAACAATTTATGAGACATTGTGGTAATGTGGTAAAATAATAAACAATCTGATTGAAAATGTGCGTTTGAATGCATTTGATGAAAGATATTAATTACTTTGCCTGATGAATATTACAATATTTTTCTTAGAGATATTGAATGTATGCAGTGGAGGGATCAAATTTAAGGGTAAACAAATTCAATTTCATTTCTGCTAAAAAATGTTTCCACTTCCGTGCATTGTTCTTTCTTCCGGCTACAATTAAACCCTAATAAGAAAAAGTCAGCGTGCTGATAAAAGTTATATTTAGTTCAATGAGGTTATTAAAACCTTGCTTCATACACTACTATTCGCTGAGTTCACTGCCGATTTTTTTCATAAAACTGTTTTTTATGAGTTTCAATTTGATTTGATTTATGATTTAAGGCACACTTATTAAGCAAACATAAAATCACTTTTGGGTTAAAAAAAGATATTTTTATCATCGCTTCCAAAAATAAAAATTATGCTTTCATGTTGTCTAATCCTTATCTCTATTTTTTCTTTAGGGTTAAATATATGTCCATAGCAAATTTCATCAGAATCAATCAATTAATTCAGCTGTGAAAACATATTTACTTGTTAGGGGCGTGGTACCACCGACTCAAAAATAAATACCTTTACTCAGGCTTCAGTCTATCTCCATACCCTAATTTCATTAAATTTGGTAAATTAGTTTAGCTTTGAAAATATATTTTCTGGTTAAGGGCGTGGCACTACCTACTAAAAGAAATATATTTCCTCATTGTTTAATCTATCTTTATCATCAAATAGCTTAGCAGTGAAAACTTATTTTTTAGTTAGCGGTTTGGCAGCGCCCACTTAAACAAGCATATTAATATAATGGGTGGTCCAATAAAAGCTTCCTATTTTGTTTTCTAAAAAAAATACATAAAAATCAATGTATTGATGCCAAGCTTTATTTGGAATGATAGTTCGGCTCCTACAGGTCAATGTTTAAAAATTATTTCGTTCAAATGTTGCCCACGACTAGTTCTTAAATGGTTCATTCTGTGGGTCCAATATTCGACAACTTGTTTTAGCAACTGAACCGGTACAGCGACTTTTCTCTTTGGGGCAGTGGCCTCGTCCACTTGAAGAACAAAGTTTTCAATATCCTTCCTTAGGGTTCAATCTATCTACATACCAAATTTCAGCGAAATCGGTCCATTACTTCAGCTGTGAAGACATATTTTCCTGTTAATGGCGTGGCACCACCCTCTTAAAAATAATTAATTAATTAATTTTATTATTACAATTATAAATACAAGGGCGTGGGACTGCCCACTAAAAATAATATCTTTCCACAGGCCTTACTCTAGCTCTGTACCAAATTTCATCAAAATCGTTGCATTAACATAGCAGTGAAAACATATTTTCTAGTTAGGGGTGTGGCACCGCCCAATATAAACAAATATTTTGGCCTCTGCAATGCATTTATCTCGATACCAAATTTTATCAAAATCGGTGAATCTGCTCAGTTGTCACAGCGTTTTTCCTATTAAAAGCGGTGCCACGCCCACTAAAAAAACAAAAGGGTCAAGACCCTTCGTTAGGATGCAATCTATTTCCATACCAAATTTTATTAAAATTTCATTAGTTAAGCAGTGGGAGCATATTTTTCTGTTAGAGGCGTGGAACTGTCTACTTATGGAAAAACAATTGCATTCGGCACTGTCCCGCTGTTCACAACCTTTCCAACAAAAAAAAATCAACCGATTAAGTTGTCTTACAAAAAAAAAATTTAAAATTTTTTAAAACAAAGAAAAAGGGTGCTCGGATTTTCTTTACGTATGTTTCAATCCAAGGACTATTTTCCCGCTCAAAGCCAATGCGCTCGGGGTGACTGTCCCCTTCGACTCCCCCTCTTGCTCCGCTTTCGGACAAGTACCACTTTTATACGAAATTTTATCAATTCAAATTCTTAAAATATATTAAGAACCTATTTTTTAACTGTCTCTTAAATGTTTTTTATTGAAGAAATAGTCAAATTTTAAGGTAATTTTATTTCCTTTTTTAACAATAGACTTTTCACGTAAGTGTTACTTGGCTTGGCGAACTCAAAACTAACAAGAACTGACGTTTAGTATTATTCTTTCCATATTTTCTTTTTTATTTGTTATTTCATGAATGGACCTTAATCCTTTCACTGCAGCATGTAATTTGACCTTAACTGTTCAAACTCTTACTGACGACGCATTCTTAAAATGTTTGATTTAAAGATCCTTTGACAACTCAACGATGCGAAATTGTTACTCGTATTCATTCGCATACAAAAGGATATTAAATCCTTTCTCTTGCACAGCATATCCTGTTACAATAAACTTTCTTTTATTTTTAACAGTTTCAATTTTTTTTACACAACGTTCCATTAAGTTGTATGGCGAGAATTTTTCCTTTCATAGTGATCTTATCTGTAATTTTTTCTCAAGTTGTTTTGCCGCAATAACTTTGTCTTTTTTTATGTCTTTTGTAATTTTTGTTTTTTGTTCGCGGTTTTTCTTTTAATAGTTTGCGTGTTTATCATGATGTTTAATGTATTTTTTTTCTAATTCTAACAAGATCCTTTTTTTTCGGTTAGATTAAAACAACGTTTTTTTTTCTACTATATTACCTTTATTCGTTTGTTTTGCCTTCTTTTTCTCTCTTTTGTTGGAGTCAGTTTACACGCATTTTGATTAAGATTAACGATCTTTGGTTAACCGTCCCTTATGTCAGTTGCATGAATATCTCTGACTCTCCGCATCATTTTTTTTTTTAATTTAGAATTTTCAAACTTGGCATATTAACATTTTTTATGATGGATTAGCAAAGAAAACATATATTCGTTTGAATGTGTGTACATAAAAAAAAAGGAAAAAAGTTCTTAATTTTTTATCGACCATAAAATGAAAATTGTTAGATTTATCATGAATTTTTTTTTCCTGAAATTCCATTTGAAGTTGAAGGGGTTCTGGACCACACAAGTTTTTTTTTCAGATTTAAAAAAAAAGAAAATTGAAAAATGTAAATTACAAAAGAGGCATGAGTCTATCCAGAACGTAGCATTCACATGATTAGTCCAAAAAAACTGATCCTACAAGAACTTTGCTCAAATTGTAAAGTATTGAACAATTGATCGAGTGGAAACGGTTCCGTTACTGTTATTCAACGATAGTTGTTTATAGGCCGCTTTTGGTTGGAGCGATAGTGCAAAACATTTTTCATTCAAAAATACACCATAAAATAAGGTATTTTTATTTTCGAGTAATAAAATTTATACAGGGTTGGCTCAAAAATATTAAGTGAATTTTAAAAATTAATTAGCTTGGAAAGAAGCCATACATTTCAGATTAGATTTGAATAATTTTGCTCTGGATGATTCCGCAAAAGATTTTTGCTGTTGAATCTAACATTCGGCTAGTGCTTCACCGAGACGAGAACGATACGATAATTCAAAAATTATCGTATCGTCCTCGTAGTGGAGCTTATCGTCTCGTACTCGTTCTCGTTCTATAATTTTTTGACCTGTTTCGTTATCGTTATCGTATCGTTCTCGTCTCGTTATCGCCGATATTTCTCGGTTAATATCGTTTACATTTATACACTTAATACTAGCTGGACCAGTGGTTTTACCTGCGCACTACCCGTTTTTCCACCCCTCTTACACTTTACGCAGTCCTTACTGCAGACAATTGGGTCCATGGATCGAATTTCTAAAATTGATATAAGTACCAAGAATAAAGGGTTTGCTTGTATTGGAGAAGGAAAGACCCATTATCCAACGCCGTAAAAGTGGCTCTATCGCTGTCAAGAGTAAACAAAACAAGAAGAAAACATGCTTGTTTTTACATTTAGGTAACTCTAAAAATGAAGTCGAAGAAGAATTATTTGAAGTATTATTTGCTACCACGGTCAAATGTGATGTGAATCCTCAAATTTTGTTTTGATTTTGTTTTTATATTTTTACGAACTTTTTTGTTCGTTTTCAGAAAAAAAATATTAACGTCGGTGTATGCACATACATGTGCTTATTAAAAATATAGTGCAAATTACGCAAACGTGTGTGGTATATACGCGTTCAACGTTCTAAATGGTTATCGGACGATAATCAAGTGTTTATCGTACGATAAACACTACATTATCGCCGAGAACGAGATATCGGTCTGACCTTTTTCGTTCTCGGCCTCGGTCCTACGAGAAAAAATTTTTTTAATATCGTCTCGTTATCGTTATCGTTCTCGGTCCCGATAACGATAACGAGAACGATATTTATCGGTTCTCGGTGAAGCACTACATTCGGCTCAACTCCGTAATTTCAGAACATAACGAGATTTTCACAATCATTTTAATGAAGGTATTCCGTTTTTGACAAGAAGCAAAATTTTTCAATCATAAATTAACTGGGTACCTGCGCCCAGGTGTTTCCGAGACAACTAACGATCATGTAGAGAATTTTAAGCAGAGTTTTATATTATTTTCCATATAAAGTCAGCAACTCCTTGTCAGAGTACACACGAGTCGGTAGTTGTTGGCCAGCAGCCTGCTTGAAAAACAAAATCAAAATCTGTATATTTAAAGAAGTTGATTGTGTCAGAAAAAGTTCCTTACCACATCAAAAGTTTGCTCAAAGCATATAATTTGTTTTTCTGCATCCGAAAAATTCAGTAGATTGATATTCTTGGAAATTTACAAATCGTTATTTCCGAGAGAAGACGTGTTATCATAACTTAGTTCACGGATATACCCGATTTATACATAGTCATTCAACCTAATGGAACTATTTCGATATTTTTATAAGCTTTAATATGGATTTAAGATCTTTTGTTGCAAGTTATTTTAAAGAATCGAAGAAGTAAATGCTAAAGAAGTCAAATGATCCAACTTTTTTCGAAAGAATGTATGTATATGCCGACTTAAAAAGCTATACTTTTACTTTAAACCCTGATGGATGATTTCTTATGTGGATGGCATCATAACGTCAGGATTTTAGACATTTAAACCATATGTACAAAAAGTGCCATTTTTGGATTTTTCTTAGAATGAGATACCTCAAAATTGAAGTGCTACAAATATTTAAGATTTGAAATACCCGAGAAAACATAAGAAATGATAAATTATATTTAGACTGTCGAATGGCTAAAAGCAGCGTTTCATTAAGTAAGAACCCTAGAAAACTAAAGTTCCGAGACCCAAGCTCAATGGGGCTCCCAACCAGCGCTAAATTATGTATTTGTTAAGGGTATATTAAATAATAACAACAATTTTTAATTAAAAAACTTTGTTTTCTGTATAATTATGGCCTAATATGGTATTTACCCAGACAATATCTAAGAAAAAGTTATGTTGAGAAATTAGTATTCAAAATGACATCAACTACTGCATAGCGAAAAAAAAAATCAATTCATCATTATTGAAAACCGCAGCAAATATTTACAAATGCTACCGAATTTCGTTAATGGTAAACAACAAATAAAACAAATTTAATTCTACAATTTTATCTTATTCTACAACAATGCTGACCTTTTAACCCATGCTCAAAAATGACTTGCATAAAATACGTTAAAGGTCCTTCTTGGTACTCACACTTTTACTACATACCTACATACATATCATACATGCAACTTAGTGTTTAATCTTTAAATTAGATCGCTTCTGTATTCCACACGATGCGTGCTCAAACCAAGAAAATAGAAATAAACAAAAAGACAAATTTATTTTGAAAAATATTTTCTTTAGGTTTTACTAAAAATAACTTTCATTTCTATATTTACCTTGACTTATCAAAATTACTAAAGAAGAAATGACTTTAAATATTTGTATGATTGTTGTCATTTTTAAAACTGCCACTCTAGGAAAACGTTGCATGCACACAAATACAACGTCTCAACTTTGAAATATTTATAAAACCTTCGCTTTCAAACCGCCGTGAGATCCTTCTATTACTACATACTGCCTTTGGGATCCTCCTTCACATGACGATGACGTGTTAATGAATTTGTGTGTTTACACACAAAGTGTACGCAGGCTGTACCCAAGGAGTGCAGTGTCTGGGGAAAAATAAAAAATACGTTAAAGAAAATTATCATAAAAACAGATTTTCCATGAGTTTCAATGCTTTTCATTTCTTTCCCTTTGTCTGTTTGTTTCATTTTCGTAGAGATTTTTCCAAATGTGCTGCATCTGTGTGCAACAGTTCAATCACCTCTGTTTGTGAGTTTCTTGATTTCATGTGATTGTAATTGAATTTTTAAGTACTATGTATATTTTTAAATGTTGGAGCTCATTAGATTTTTATTGAAATGGGAAAATTTGACAACTATTCCATTACGATTTAATGCTTGCTGTTGTGTTATATTCTGTCCCTCTTAACATCGGGTAAGATCCTTCCAGTTAACTTGACTAACAGACCTTTGAAGCGAAGGGTCGGCTTCTTTTTTCTTTTCAAACTGGTTCTATGTATTTGCGTGTGGTGATTTATAGTCGGCCATAGAACCACTCTATCGTATCAGAATTTTTAAATGGAAATATTTTACGAGCAGACTTGGACTAAGCATTAAGAAATCTATAAGCAACATTTTATGTAGATTGCCGAGTGACTAAAGACTTACTGGTCATGGACAAAAAAAAAAAAACACTTTGAATATAAGGATTGAATAGGAATATCAAAATACCTTTGATCTAATATGAGTAACGCGTTCTTAAAAGTCATAGGAATTTGCATGCAAGAATGGGGCCAACATACTTGAACTTTTTTTATTAATACGAAAATATTAGTTCATACGAGATCTTGCCATATACTTATACATATGTACATACGTATGTACGTATGTATGTACATTAGGGTGGTTCTTATTTGTGTTTTTTGCGAAAATCAAATGCGACGCCCCCCAAATCGGTTCAAAACAGGATAAAAACATTTAAAAATTTATTTAAAATTTTTATCTTTAACCCTTACTCGGCCTATTTCAAAATGAAATTTGACTTAAGTGAAAATCAAATACGAGTCCTCCCAATCACTTCGAAACAAGATAAAAAAATGTAAAAACTTAATTTAAAATTTTTATCTTTAACCCTTACTGAACCTATTTCAATGTGAAATTTGACTCAAGCGAAAATCAAATGCAACGCTGTCCCAATCGGTTCGAAACAATATAAACAAATTCAAAAAATGTTTTCAAAATATTTATCTTTAACCATTACTGACCATATATCAATGTGAAATTTGATTTAAAAAAAAGTCAAACGCGACGTCCTCGCAATAGGTTCGAAATAGGATAAACAAATTTAAAAAATTTATTTAAAATTTGTATCTTTAACCCTTACTCTGCCTATTTCAAAATGAAATTTGACTTAAGTGAAAATCAAATACGATCCCTAAAATAGCTACAGCAATAAATTATATATCAAATTAAAGTAGCCATCGAGCATAGGGTATTGAAATTATCAGCTGCGAGCATTGATCAACTACCACAGCCTTGCCATAGCGAGGAGAATTACATTCATATGACATTAATATATGTATATAAGATCTATTTAAGAGTTCCCAACTTATAATGATTTTTAGAAAAGCAATATCCGCAACATCACATGACTATATCACGAAAACTAGATCCGTACGATACTTTTTTTGAATATATTCTTTCTTAAAATTAAAATCCACTTGAGAAAACTTAGTTTAAAAAAATGGCTGCTTAAGTCAAATTTCACATTGAAATAGGCTAAGGGTTAAAGATAAAAATTTTAAATAAATTTTTTAAATTTGTTTATCCTGTTTCGAACCGATTGGGAGGACGTCGCATTTGATTTTTGTTTAAATCAAATTTCACATTGAAATAGGGTCAGCAAGGGTTAAAGATAAAAATTTTAAATTAACTTTTTAAACTTTTTTATCTCGTTTCGAAGCGATTGGTTGGGCTTGTATTTGATTTTCACTTAAGTCAAATTTCATTTTGAAACAGGCCAAGTAAGGGTTAAAGATAAAAATTTTAAATAATTTTTTTAAATATTTTTATATTGTTCTTAACCGATTCGGGGGCATCCTCAATTTTTTTTTTTCTTAAGAACCAACCTAATGTTCATAGTCACATTTCCCCAGTAGTAGCTATACATAAGCGAAAAAACAAAAGGAAACCCATTGACATATGATATTTAAAAAGTTTCACTTGAACCTCAAACATTATCGATTGAGCGAAGAAAATTAATATCATATCTCAAATAAATGACATATAACAGCAGTTATGAACAAATCTGAAATAGTCGCCCCACTGCGTACAAAATTAATAATGCGAAAATTGCTGAGAGCAGCATGATACGTATGATACTTTTCTTTTAAGCAGACACTCATGAAACTCAAGAGCACCTTTGAGCCAACATCATTTTCGCTGGGTTACCCTTAATTTGCTCAGTTCGCAAAATACACAAACAATACATAGACGAAAATCCCGGGGATGACATAAACAATCTCATTGTGCACTCAAGAAAGTGAGGCATCTGAGATGATGTGTGAGATATCAATTGTCAATTGGAACAATGGAAAAGTGACAGATCGGTATCTGTGCGCTTGTCGTCGGTCATAAAATTAGAACTTTATTGATTTGTCTTGACACATTTTTGATGTGAATTCGCATATTATGAATGGGTGTGCACGTAAAGGTAACGCAAAGTCAGAGGAAAGAACCTTTTGTTGTGAGGAAACCAAATGATGTGTTTCAATCTTTTTGGCAAACGTCTTTAATTGTTATGATCGCTGAAAAGAAGGGGGTTAGAAAAATATTTCTAATTGTCATGCTATTGAAAATTGTGAAAGAGTAAGATACCCTTTGCTTTTTTTGGCTGCTGGGACTTTTTTTTCACAATGAGAAAAAGTTGCAATTAAAGCTGAAAATCGATAACGATGGCGTTGAATGAAAACAGTTAATTTTTTTTTTGTCAGCAAATGTTGAAATGCAATAAAATTGTGCATTTTATTGCCAGCAGAAAGTTTAATTGAAAAAAAAACCCAATCTACGCAGTTTCAACAAATTTTTATTGCCTCCGAACGCACAAATCATTACCCTTGGCTATATGTAGTGCAATAATATTCTGTTGGTGCAATATTCTCTCATCGAAATTTCACTAAAACTCTGCGGGTTATATTTATGAGAAGTCCATTCATTCATTTACAGCGTACAAATTTAAATTTTTCATTTTAAAGTACATCCTCTTTTTGCATTTTCACATTTATTTTGACATTTTGATTGACTGTTTTTCATCAAATCGTCATTAACATTTAAGACGAATCATTATCAATAACTTTTATTTATGCCTACTTGGGCTTCTCTTTTCTTTGTTTTTTGAAACATAAAATAGTAATTTTTCATCATTGACTAAACGTTTATTTTCGGCTTCTCACATTTAACAATTGGAAGTTGCTTTAATTAAATTAGCATTTCAGAAAAGCACCCTTATATAGTTTTAAAGTTTCTACGTAATTAATGATTGATAAAAATGTTTCAATATTTGTTGGTTTGATATAACGAGCGGCCTAACAAAGTTTCGATCAGTTGGTTTAAAAAGAAAAAAAAAAAACATAAAAATATACTACATCCTTTGTGTCTAACATCTTTAATCGTAATCATTATCTATCTTCTCTACATAATTTCTATTTGAGAATATTTCGAAGTTAAGAGATTCACCTTTTAAAATATTCCACAAAATTTTCGTTTTGGAGTTTTTCAATTTCGGTATTAGGTTAGGTTAGGTTAGGTAGGAGTGGCAGTCAGTTACGAACCGACTCACTTGGACCAAATGTAATCCATTGTGATATCACAGGATGTCGGACTATACCCTCTCGTTGAACCAACCAGATTTCGTAATAAAACTATGGTAAATAGCTGACCTACACTAATATGTTTAAGGTCATCCAGGTCATCAAATAAAAACAAACCAAGTGTTTGGTGGCGTTGTCCAGTAAGAGCGGGGCAGGAGCCGAGAAAATGTTTAATGCTTTCCTCCTCCTTCTCCACATCTCCACAACTTCTATAGAAATCAAAAGACCTAACATTTCGGCCAGATTTGCTTAGTTACATATATTGCGAGTTGACCCTTGAGTCCATCTTTTGTTAACCTTTTTATCATGTAGTCCTCTGCCTTGCAAGTTCATCAGCTTCGCAATTGTCATCGATGTTCCTATACCTAGGAACTCAGGTGTTAAAATGCTGAGCCATCTCATTAAGAGACGAGCGTTGCAGTTTGTTTAGGAAAACTGATTCTAGAGATTTGATTGCAGCCTGAGTATCTAAATAAATGGGTATATCCTTTTTGGAACCGCGCAGCAATTCTTATCTTTAAGTTCCTTAGAGCAAATACTATACCCCACCTGTCTATTTAGCTTGGAGCCTTACGTGTAGAAATTAATATGGCCACTTCTCCCCGGAAGTCCTCGCTTCCAGTTAGCCCTAGATGGAATGTGAGATTACTAGAACTGTATACTCGAAATTGGAGGGTACAGAACGCAAGCTATAACAAATAGTCAAGTGTCCTGTTTTTCCCTCTTTTCTCTTCCCTCCCAGCAAACAGTTTCTCTGAGAGTAATGGCTGCCATCCGTTTACCTAACAGATCAAGGGGAACGAGATGAATGAGGAACTCCAAGGCATCAGTCGATGTGGTCTTCAGAGGACCACTGATGCGCATAGAAGTAATGTAAACGGTAGGGTAAAGATTTTCAAACTTCTTTTTACAAATGAGGATCAAAACACCTAGTGGGAACGATTCGGTCGATGTTATATACATATGTACATATTTCGTTATGCTAGTTAACTTGATATATACTTATCTACGTAAACTGCTTCCAACAATATCAGATTTTCCTTTGAGTGTCAGAGTTTTTTGAAGTTCAAAGCAATAATTTTTGGGAGTTTGTTTCAATATTGTAGAAAAGTTCCAATTTACTAGCATGTTGATTGAGTTGAGTAAGTCTCTCGCGATTTGGTGCTATACAGACATCAAGTAGGGGATAGAAGAACTCTTTCAAACTTTTTATTTGATTATTTTTCTGCAATTAATACATAGGAAGAGTAATCGCTTCATGTGCTGCTTCTGAGTCGCGCTTCTCATCTTTTTCAGACAGTTCAATCAAAGCATCGTGAACTTCAGCCATCTGAAAGCGAATTGGCTTTAGGAGACGTCCATTAATTACGTGAGCTAAAATAGTGTGGGAGGGGGTCCGGCAAAATCTCACCAAATCTCACCAAGGGGGGAGGGGGTCAAGGAAAACCTCACGTCAACTTTTTAATGCATATAATTTACATTAAAAATAATAATTTAAATCTCACTGGGTCCCGCCAGATCTTACAAAATCTCACCGATGGGAGGGGGGATCCGAATTTTCAAAAAAACACCTCACGTAATTAATGGACGTCCTCTTAGCACTCCGGGCTTAAGATTATCAGTCAAAACTTTGGTGTACGAAAAGCCATAAAGGCGCCCCTAAGGAGAGGGCGTTCAGTTCGGTTTAACGTTTCGAACACTCCTCGCGCCGACACTCCTTGTGATTTGACACCAAGCGACTTTTTGCTTTGAGGTTTTTTGAAGTCACAATTATATATATAGCAATAAGGTTTAAAGATGCAGCGAGCTTAAGGCGTAGCGTTATTGCTACAACCGAGTCACAATGATGTCATCGAAAGAGCAGGAGTTTGCTAGCAGAGCCATTTGTACATTTGAACTGTACAATAAAATATAATTATAGTCACTTTTTGAATAAATGATCTGCTTATTACAAAAACTTAATACGGCGCTCTTATTCATAATTAATTCGTCAAATCATAATTTATTGTGCTGCTAAGCCGTCTTATTTTCCAAGCAAAAGTCATAAGACGATTTGTGTACATGCAATACATACACAATATACTCGTATGTAGAATCATCAGAAATAAATCTTCAAACCATAAGACGTCTAAACAAATATTAAGCTAGTGCATTAGCGTATAAAAATTGGAAAAAAACTACACCTTATTTTCTTTTGTATCATAAAAATTCAACCATACTCTGTTTGTCATGCATACAAAGTTGGTTGCTCTTTTTTTCTCAACACATTAAATGTGAACAAACAAAAGAACATTAAATGCATTGTATAAAGTCTGTTCAGAAAAAAAAACATAAAATGAAAAACGAAAGAAAAAAACCTCAGCATGATATGAAATCCTTTTAAAGGAGCTAAATAGAAAAAAAATATCAACACAATAACGTTAAAATTAACCTTAACAAAGCAGGTTCCACATCAATAAAAGACAGAGATAAGGAGTTGCGGGTTAATGTGTTCATATTTACCATAGTCTGAAATGATTTCTTGAAGACTACATTTGAAGTTTTCGAAAACCATAACCCTTTAGGCAACAAAGAAAGTAATTTCTTTACGGCACCCGTTTCGAAAGTTATCGGAAAAACTTTCTGAATATCATTTGCCATGAAAAACATCTTAAATTTCGCTGTTCAGAATCGACATTAAACTGCAGGCTCATGTAAGATAGGATATACCCTATTTGTGCTGTAGAACCAAATCATTATAGTTTCAAACAAATATAACTTTTTTGTTGTGTATAAAAGAAACCAGCCACAATTGCCCCATTCTACCCTTTATTCGGAACGTAAAGAAAAGAAAAACCATGCAACATAGCCAACATAAAAAAGACAGGTTTACAGATTAGGGTTTTCAATCACTGCGCTTGACAACTAATTTTTTGTGCATGGACTGAGTTTTTGTTATTCGTTTGTTGGAATAAATCTGTCTACCCACGCTATCGACGCGTCATCATCATCATCATCACAAGGATGATGGCTGAACATGCAAGTGCTCTTACGCATGCGCAGCGCATGTAGGGCATTCGATCAAGTAAAGTGTGAGTAGAAACCCTGTTGTTTCATTTACGTTGCCTTTACTCATGGAGCCCATTTGCACGCGGTAGATAAATTCAGTTTGTTTTTTTTTTTCATATAAAAAACAAGAAATTCCAACTTATAGGTAAACAAAAAAAAAAGTATTGATGGATACTGAAAGACGACAGAAAACGAGTTAGAAGAACACGTGCATTTTGAAGAAAACAACGAATAAAGATTAAAAAGCAAATCCGAATTGATGAATTAGAGGCGTAACGTTACTGCTTAAATATCAGGAAATGATATGAAAATTTTAGTTTACATGTTATCATCGGAGTCTCAATAGAAATGCAAACATAAGAAAAAACTAGATTCCTCAAAAATTTAAGTTTTCATCATTTATTAGAAGTGAAAGAAAGGATTTAAATTAAACTAGTAAGGGTGTTGTTATCTTTGGCTTCGATAGAAATTAAATACCCTACATTGCGATAACAGTACGAGTTCGCTTAAGTGTTAAAGCCATGCCCACTCGAAATTCTTCAAACTATTGACTGATGTTAGACTGAATCATTTCTTGTATTTGTGTGAAATTTATTTTTATTACTTTAAATAATTCTCTCAGTGTAACGTTTTAAGGTTTTTGTATCCATGGATGGTACCACACCCACTTATCGAAATTCGTCAAGTTTTTGTTCAGGGCTTTTCCGTATCATTCCTACGTTTGGGTGAAATTTGGTGCCATTTCAATATAAAATTTGCTCAGTACTGGGTTTTGAGGTCTTCGCTTGTATAGAAGGTACCACGTCCTCTTTTCAAAATTCGCTAGCTTTTTGTTCAGAGCTTGTCGAAACTTTAAAATTTTTGCTTGTGTTAAAAAAACACCGCCTTTAAATGTTGTCATAACGACATTTGTATTATTTACTTCAATAGATGCCTCTATATATACGCCCATTCGTCACATTTGATCCACTCTAGACCAAAAGTTCCTATATGTTTAGTATTTGACTCAGTATCAGTAAAGCATTTCAAAGTTTTTACTTGATTAGAAGGTAGCTCGTATTTTTATAGATATTTACTAATTTTGTTTGGGTACTGGCCACATTTACCCAAGAAGCAGGTGGCAGCTGGACATATCTTTAAATTATTTAAATATAGTAAAGTTATTGTTGCAAGGAATCATGCCAAAGTGTAATGGTTCTAAGTTTTTGAAATTTGGTTAATTCGCTTCTGAGATAACCTCAAGTAACGTTTAGATTGGTGTGGGCGGTAGGCGTGTCGATGATCTGATTTTTCATATTTTCAAATCAACTTTGTACAATTGAAAACTTAGCTAAATTTCATCATATTACCTAGTTTTTCCGTGATCGTACTTTCCACCGAAAGACAGTACTGCAGACATAAGGACTTGGATAAATCGATTAAGTAGTGACGCTGATGAAGAATATATAATACCCCTTCTACGCCTACGAAACTAATAAAAAAATCCTAATCTATTCGTATATCATTCCTACATTTGCCCAATACATAGTTCGTCATATTTAATATTTTCTTTCTCGCAAGGATAAAATCAAGAACTATCTAATTACATGTGTAAAATATACATAAATGTATGAATATAATAGCCAATCTTCTGAAATAAAATGTTGTAAGAAATTACAAAAAAAATATTGATTTAATACTAAACATTTAAAGGGCGGAACAAGATTTTGTTTTGTTAATCGAATTCTCTAACGTTTATAGATAGCAACTGATTCGAGCATTTGATAAAATCATATTTTCTTAATTACTATTACATAAATCATAAAACATAAACAGGTCTCATAAAGAGGGTCAATAATAATTGCTAGTAAAAAGAAAAAACGAAAAACAATCTGTGAGAACTTGGACTATTAAACTGATTAATGGTATAGAAACTATCGCTAGAGTTGGCATATTTATGAAGTTTACACTCAAAAAATGTTTTACCAACGAGTTTGGGCGATAGTCGATTGCGTTTAATCGGGCTAAGCGTACTTGCATATACGAAGATCCCGAAATAAAGCAAGGAATCATCAAATTATTCACAGAAAATTTATTAAAAAAAAAAAAAATAAAATGACCCAAAGATGCCAGGACCTTGAAATCTGCAACCTTATTGAGAGCTTCAACCTTCTTCGGCATCGGTCATGTAAATTGGAATCAATAACAGTAGACCGTATCATCCGAAAGGTATATTAAATTTTTTTGTCAGGAATGCCAGATGCCAATGTTGAACATTAATATGGAGTAAGTATCCTTATTTACTCTTAGCCGTATAGTTCCTTAGATGCTAAAGACATTTTGAATTCGCTGACAATAATCATAAGTCACGACGCAAACCCGACTAAATGTGTTTTGGGAAAATGTCATGATCGGCACGGTGTGGGGCGTTGAATAAGAATGGTGTGGTGAACTTTTGGTCGAATTCTCTACAAAAAAAAATTGTTTGATATTCCCGTATAGAAACAACCACAAAGTTATTTGGGTTTCACCGAATCTACCACACAATTTCAAATCGATCGCATATCGTTCACAATATCGCATGGAAGGAGTAATTAGACGAGCAAAAGCATTAAGTGAATCATCGAGGAACTGGAACTACAATTTTGTCATATGATAGTTCTACCCTAGCTGATAACGAATTAAAAGGCCTGTGTTCTAATTCGCGGTCAGTTTCCGAGGTATAACCGCTCAAAGAGGCCGAGGAAGGTAAATGTAAATGTAAACCTCAAGTAAAAATACGAGTACATAAAATATCAATCTTTAAGAAATTATAAGCCGGCCAAACTGTTTGATTTTGATATTTTATGTTTCCATTGTTTTTTCTCTAGGAGTTTTTAGTTTTTGCGTTTGTGATAAACAAAGTTTTGGTCCAAGTTTCACCTTTTATAATTTTTTCTTTTAAAATATCGATTTCAACTAAAAATCGCACTAAGTAAAAATTTATTGAAATTGGTTAAAGTATTCAGAAAAATATTTTTATTATTGTGGCTCACTGCGATTTTAAGTGGAAATTGATAACTTAAGAGAAAAAATTATTAAAGGTGACCAAAAACGTAAAAATTAAGACTCCTCGAGAAAATACAATGGAAACAAATAAAATTTGTGATAAAAATATATGTAAGTTTGTTAGCAGTGACCTTGAAAATTGGTTTCAAGGTTAAAGACAAAATCACTGCTATTTGACTCCTGAGGAATCTTATAGTTTTTAAATAAAACATTTATCACTATCTTATTTAGTTCTCGTGATATTGGCCTGGGAAAAATAACTGTAGTTATATGATTTATATTTTGAATGTTCAGTTACATCGCAGATTTCTACTATTTGATTGAATATTACTTCACATCACATTACAAGCGAAAGATCAAGCACTTAATACGTTACATGAATCCAAGATCGCGAAATACAACGAGCTTCGTGAGTTCAGTTCATGACCCTTCATTAATGTAAAAAATGGTGTCCATAGATTTCTTGCTAGCTACCGAAAATTAACCATGGGTGCTTATTTTACGACAAACAAAAATTGATAGCAAATGACTTGCTGATCTTAAGCTAATGATAAAGGAGATGCCTACGGGTCCAAACAAAGCAGAGTAATTGAGGATAATGAATGACAAGCAGTTTTAACAAATTGTTTTTAAACAATTTTTCATAAAGATACGAGCGGAAAAAATTTAAAGTACTAAGATGACGGGTCAGTATATAAGCAAATGATCTTAGATCCTTCAAATGGATGAAAACAAAAAACTTACATATGTATATTAATTGTGGCAACATGTTTTATCATTATGCAACATCGTATGTGTTTTGGAGGTATGGATAAACACATTTTTAATTTTAAATGCGGCAATATGGGATTAAACATATTTCTATAGCTAAGTTTGTATGGTTTTCAAGATAAAACAACAATAAATAAAACTTATGTGGCATGGCATATAATAGCCAGCATTCTCAATATTCTTTAAAATGGTTGTATACAGCATTATAAGCAGATGCTCGTACCTTATGCAATATTGTTGCATCTAAGCTAATTCTCTCCATGCAACCGTTCAGCGAAACCAACAGCAGCTGTAATCCACTAATCGTAATTAAATACCCGTCGTCGAATCCACAGCGTTGCACATGTGCATCATTTACAAATATTATTTTCACAGCTTAGCTCATATTTTGTCACAAAATTCACTTAACTTACAATGCCAGCAAACAGATGATCAGCATAAATGATGCACTGCATCATCAACATCATCACTATCGTTGCAGCAAAATCATCTATGGCTTAACACCAGCGGATTAAGGACTTTAATGCTACTTACAAAGTGGCGGCAATTATTCTTGGCATGCAGCAAAAGCAACGTAGGTAGATAGAATATGCAGCAAGCAGTAGCTGAATATTTTCACATCCTTTTGCACAATGGCTTCAGGCAGTCAGTGCAGCAAATACCACGTGATGTGAATAATAGCATTTGGAGTAGCAAAAGAAACCACAAGAAGTTTTCATAATGAAATTGAGAAGTTTATTTTTGGATGTTGTTGTTTACAAAGTGATGTGATGAGAAAAATTCAACACCAACACACATTTGTAGGATATCACGTGTATGCCAGCCACCTGTTTTCATTCACATCCCATTATTTGGTGAAGCCACAAAGGTGTTGAAATTGAGTACCGCTTTTGTTACCTTTTGCAATCTGTTGGATGAATTTCTTTCGATAAGGATAAAGGAAATTCACTTGCTACCTGTGTGCGTTTACTCATAAGTATCTTGTCAAGGACTGAGTAAAGTATTGGGCTTCCTGTTTTTTTTTTTTTTTTGCCTTTAAACGGTAATTGAATCAATTTAACGTTGACAAGAGAATTACGAGTGTTACTTTGTTGCCAAAATGTGAAAAGGCAACCGAACACAAGAAACAGGTCGACTTAAGTTGGCAGACGTTCATTTAAGAAGCTGTCAAAATATTTATTTAGGCGGCACACAATTTTTGTATTATGCTATAAGTGGTGGCGGATATCCAAGCATTGTCCTTTGCAATTCTTTCTTTTTGTGTGTTTGAAGTGTTTAAGGAAATTTGAAAATAAAAGATGATACAAGTTGTTCGGCATTTTTCAAAAAGAGATTTTTATGATAAATTAATATTTTATGATGCAATGATGTAGTCATAGAATGAATAGTTGGGGTACCATACACAGGACGTCTTACAATAGACACTCTGTGTGTCAAGGTATCAAGATTAACAAAAGGTGCTCCATTTCGTGATTTGGAAAGTGAAACCATGTTATTTGGCACTTGTCAAGCGTATGAGTCGCCCAAGGTACAAGTAACGAAAGGGACCATTTTTGAGTCAGGTTTTAGAAAAATTTAATCCTAAAATAAAAGATATTTAACTTTAAGAAATAAAAAAATAAGTATGCAATAACCTTTTTCAGCAAAAATATGTTATTTTAAAAAATAAATTATTAAAATCGGTTCAGTATATCTTACGCCAAAGCGTTACAAGCTATTTCCATGTAAGCAATTTTATATAAGTACATATTATAAATACTTAAGCTTAATAAAACTCGCTTGAATGGTTTTCTTAGCACAACTTTCCAAAGGTTTTGCTTGTATGATACGCTTACATCACCAACACGCCACGCCCACATTTTATTCATTATTTGCTGGTGTCGGCAAAAGCTTTTGTACCACATTTGGTTATGTTAACACGGAAATAATTCACTCAGTATAGCGTTTTTTGTATTCAACTAAGATCACTGGTGTCGACTTTAGATCGGCGATGTCCCGCTAGTTAATTTAGCGCGGGGAAAATGAGATTATCAGTTGTACTTTTGATGTTTTTTTTCGATTGTAACAAGGCTTTTGAAATTCATCTTTCTTTTGAAGATAAACTATATTTGAATTTCTTTTTCGGGCCATCATTGCTCTAGACCAGCGATGGGCAAGTACTGGCACTTTCAGCCCTCGTGGCACTTTCCAAACTTCAACGGTATCGGCGCACAGCGTTGAGTTGAATTCCAATGAAACCAAAAACAACACACACAGGCGTTAGCGACGGTGCCGCATTCTGTTTCGCCCAATATATCAATTGTTTTTGTTTGTAGTGCAATTTGGTTTTTTTGTGCTGTTGGCGAATTTGGAAATGAAAGCAAAAAAACTTTAAAATTTAGTTTTTTGTTACTTGATGTTGTTGTTGTGCCCTTTTACTATGGTTCCATGCCCACCACTGGTCTAGAGCACTTTTGGTTACTTATTTGTGCGTCGAATAGTTCGGGCCATGAGGACTGAATGTGCCTGTACTTGCCTATCGCTGCTCCAGACTACAGTAGTTTCTCTCTCTATTGGTTTCTGAACATTGATGAGATCCAGTCTACTGCCAATTGTTCAAAAATTATGTCGCATTTCTACTGAACCTCCAATCCAGTTACCAACCAAGATAGTGTAACATTGTCAAAGTGATGCCGTTCGTCTTCTCCTGTAGCTTCCTAGTTTGAAAATAAGACTAAGTAGACCTATATGTAAGTGCTATTGTCTTAAGGCAATAAGGCAATCTAAAAATGCAATACAACACGTTTGATTGTAAGAAACATATACATATGAACATAATATATTACATTAGAAGGAAGGTGAATGCATGCAGTTGCATTCGTCGAAAAAAACCCTCACCGAAAGGCTGTTCCACAAATAAATAGTGTGAACTTGCACAGCCACAGTATATAGCTTTTGGTTTTAATTGCATTTAAAATTTAAATCTTGCTAAATATGCTGAATTTTTTTTGCTTCACTGATACTAATAACGCCACACCACTTAAGCCCACCTGCTTGTTGTACCAGCTGTGTTGCGGTCACAAGCTGTTGCACTATATGCTAATTCTTTGCATAAATTTATCTCAAGAATTTTCCCTTAGTTACTAGCACTATCGAATATTCATTCTCAGCCGTTACAATTTCCATTTGGCGATATATGACCATGTTTTCTTCTTGACGGTGAAGTATCCGTAACCGTATCATATGCATCGTTACGGTTTGTGATTATTTTTTGAGCTGTGGTCGTAGTAGTTACCGCGTAAGACGCCCTAATAACGCGTGTCGTAAAATTGTTGTTTTATGCGATAAAAGCGTAGAAAATAACCACCGAACGAAAAAAAAACAACATTTTAAATAAATAATGGAAATTGTTTGGCTTTGTTTTGTTTTGTATGCACTTTGTTTTACTGATATGAGATGATGATGAATTTCTAATGAAAATAACGTATTTTTCTTTACTTTCAAAGAAGCAGAAAAAATAAGAAAAAAGATAAAAACGTGAACTTGGTTGACCTTAACTTTTAATATATTTGTCACGAGTGATTGTTGTAAGTGATTTTTGTTATCTGTAAAATTAATAAGTTACATACATACATACTTATTACTACAATTTCAGCTAAAGTAAAGAAGCTCAAAGTTTTACGATGAGGAACTTTATGAGTTGTGCACGCTGGATTTCTTTTATAAAATACAAAATTCGTCGCAATAAGTCTTAAATTTTAAGGCGCTAACACAGCCACTGGTACAGTCCAGTCCGATTTTGATTCAGAAATAGCTTTCTGTAAACAACACTCTTACACCAGATGTTAGTACGATTGCTCACATATTTCGATAGATACATATGCCAATTAAAATATTTTACTTGCTTGGGAGGTGCCAAGCCCACTAATACTATTTCGCACACTTTTGATTCAAATGTACCTTATAGAAAGTAAGCCACCTAAATTAAATTTCATACCAATTGCTGCAATAAATAGTTCACTTAAAATAGCGCTTACAACTTTATGTTCATATAAGAGATTACTCTCAAAGCACACTATCTATAGCATTAAACATTTTTTGCTTCTATGGGAGGTGCCACGCCCACAGGTACTATTGTGCTAAATTTTTGTTATAAGATACCTTTTAGCAAGTGTATCTGCCATATTAAATTTTATAACGATTACGTTACATAGTTCTCTTATTGTAACGTTTGTAAATATTGTGGGCTGTGTCACGCCCTTGAAAGAGTTTTTCCAGTATTTTGATGTATCTTATATTGTTGATTGCTTTCACTGGTATCATCTCTAAAGTTTTTATGAAAATCGGATATGCCTATTTCGAGTAATACCGAATATATGTATATAGAGTATGGGCGGAAGGCGTGTCCTTGAATCGATTTCACCCATTTGCAATCCTATGAAGCTTGCAAGAAGATGTGACTTGTGTGCCAAATTCAATTAACTTGCTTGGTTTTCTTGTAAACGTGATTTCACCAGACAGACGGACATAGCTAAATTGACTCAGGTGGTGACGCTGATCAAGAATATACATATATATTTTCTATACCATACCGTCCCCTTCTATGAGTTAGAATGACAACGTGAATATACCCTCTGTGTAGGGTAAAAAAACTCACATTTTCAGATTTCTTAATCCAATGGAAAGATCTCGTTTGGGATCACGGAAAAAGGAAGGCTGCAATAGTTCAGGCAGTGATCCCTAAAGAGCTGGCAGACACGTTAGTACCTACATATGAATTTATATGCCGGGTGTCCCATTTTAACTTACACAACTAAATAAGTCAAAAGTCAAGTTAGAGGTCAAAGTGACTCCTGAAGGTCATTTCAAGGTCGAACTCCCGCTTGGTGCAGAAAAGCTAGTAATCATTGGCTGAACCGCTGCACAATCTTGCTTTCACTGGCTGCAGCTTTTCTGCACCAAGCGGGAATTCGACCTTGAAATGACCTTCAGGGGTCATTTTGACCTGTAACATGAATGCCTATCTGAACGTAGAATTTTGTGCTCTTCCAGAATCCGAGGTCAAAAATAGGGGTTTCCGTTTGAAAAACTAAAGTTGACCTTCAAATAACCTTGAAAATGTAGGTCAAGGTCATGGTTAAGGTCATGGCTGGATCAGCCCTTTGATACCCACCAACTTTTATTTGAAACATTTTTTGAATGACTTGCAATTTTTTGACTTATTCAGCTGTGTAAGTTAAAATGGGACACCCTGTAGATTACTCTCTGTTTTAAGGGGTCATTCAACAAGAGGTGGAAGTTTCGCGCTATTTTTGAACTGTCAACATTTAACTATCATTGAAATGACTTGGGATAAGTAAAATTTAAGAGGTTATTAAATATCGATCGATCGATCGCACAACATGTTGAAATAGTGACAATTCACTATCAATTTCCTGGATGTCTGATTTCTCGCAATGAAAACTTTAATTGGCCACTGAGATCTTGCGATTTAACACCATTAGATTCTTTTACTTGAGACTATGTTAAAGATCAATGATTAAGGCACTAAAAGAAAATATCAGGGCCAATTCGCCAATTACAGTGAAATTACATATGTAAAAATGTGATGAAAAATTTCATCAAAAAAAAATTACCATTTGTAGGAAGAACCAAGACGGACATTTGGTAGATATTGTATGCCATTACAAACCTCTGAGTTTGTATTTTAGATTAAAAAAATTATCACCAGTTTTCACAAAAATTTTAAAATACCAACTCTTGTTGGGTAACCCTAAATTTTTTAAAGTTCTTAAAGAATCATCATAAAACTAAATATATCCGTTAAAAGTAATTTATGTCTTAAAACTGTTGTTTAATCAAAAATTTATGATTCTATATATAAAAGCACAAAGCCATTATTTTGTAAATGCTAAGATAATTTTTCATAAAAAACTAAGTCCCATATTATAAAAGCCAAAATTCTATTGTTTGCATTATTCTAAAAATTTTCTAATATTTTTGTGCAAAAACATAAAAAAATTAATTACTTTGCAATGCAATAAAATTTGTGTTGAATTGTTTGGAAAATAAAAATTATGACTTGAAAACGAAAAAACTAAGGGTCACGATATATTACGTATTTAACGAGAAAAAAGGAAATGAAACCTTACAAAATTATTATAAAAATCCCTTAATAAAAAACTCACCCCGCACGCATTAGAGAATAAAATGTCAGCAAGTCAGTGGATCTCATTACATTTCACATACGTTGAGCGATCGCACAATTTCACTGATAAACACTGACAGTGATCGCACAGCGCAGAGCGTTCACATTCAATCCACCGATCAATCGATCGATAGTAAAAGAAGTGCTAAATGAACATACCGCAAAAGACTTAAAGGACCCTCCTTCGAAATGAAGCCTACGTACCATTGTGTGCTACTCAAGAACAAAAGATGATGGCACAATTTTTTCGGGAATTTTTTTATAAAATTTTTATTGAATTTTCTTAAGCGATGTTTACACAGTAGCTGCTGCTACAAAAGGACAAAAGACGAAAAGAGCTAAGGATAATGTTTGAAGTCAACCCTAAACCATAAACATTTCAAATTTAATGTTTTGCTGAAAATTATAGAAAAAGTAAACGACCGAGAGGATCGCGTATCCTTTTTTCTCATTTTATTATTTTCTTTTCTCATTTTCAAATATTTGCTGAGAAAATACAGGAAAGTTGTAAGCAAATATGGGTTGATTTTAACCGGGTAAAAACTTGAAAAATTGAAGTGAATACTACGAGCATTCGAGTGTCACGTTCTTAAGTCCATATTGTTATAGACATTTTGTTACCTTTTTATGTTGAAAGGATAATTATATTGAAGGGTTACTTTGCCTTTGGGCTGTGCAAACGGAACGTGCGGGTAGTGTTTCAAATATTACATATATCAGAAAACTCTTTTGTTGCATGCATTATATAAAATTGCGTTTAATTGGCAATTTTACCAGCGGATTATGTCGATTTACCATTGAATGAAATCGTATAGACTTATGCCAATTAAACCGCATTTTTCACAATTTGCAGTACTTAATGTAACTATAGAAATAATGCTGGTAGAAATCGATTACAATATGGCAGAATAAATAACACCTTTCGGATTTCTAAAAGTAAGAGTACTATTTTCACATCTGTAATCATTTCAAGCCATGGAAATCAACTTGTTCTTAGCTTTTGTATAATATTTCTAGATATATGCAACTGACATATACCACTAAGCGAAACTGAGCACACGTGCAAAACTGCATAGCGGGCTCTGAAGAGAACAAGGAGTGGAAAATTTTGTGGTGAATACTTGGTTCCACGAACAAGGCCGGCATATGAGAAAGCAAGGTCTTATCAAAAATTTACAAAACAGAACATTTCCCAGGTCAAAAAGGCCCCCCATTTATATTTTGTTTGAGCCGTTCACAGGTTTGATCAAGGAAGCTGAAATTTCGGGAGAATTTTGTTCAAACCCGATTCTATAATATAGAATTATGGCACCGCAAATTAAAAAAAAAGTCCCTTCGGGTGTATTTTGTCCGCATTTTCAGCCACACGAAAAATGTGGGCTTGGCTTGGCAACAGGTGGTGGCCTCTCGCATACAAAAAATATGCCTTACCTTGGTACCTAAGGTAGATTTTTTCTACGTTTTAGTAAGTTGGGTTCTTCGAAAAACTTCAATGAAATCGGACAGAAACTCTGTCTGCTCCGTTTATAGGTTTGAGCTAGGAAGCGTATCCAATATAATGGATTGGGATATTGAGTTTCCACCATATTGAATCCGCCTCACACTAGTATTGAGCGACCCCAAAAACCCCCGTATACCAAATTTGGTGCAAATCGGTTCATTTTTAAACAATACGTCCGCCATATTGGATCCGCTATCTTGAATTTGAAACTTTTGGAAATGTAACCTCAGTTTCTAAGTTTGGTACAAATTGGTTGATTTTTTAAAAAAACCTCCACAAATTGACCTCGGATTCGTGATCAGTGGCCCCCGAAAATCCCTTATACCAAATTTAATGCATATCAGTTGACTTTCAAAAATTCGACCGCCACTTTGGATCCGCCATGTTGGATTTTGTCAACCTGGAACCAGATTTTTAGAAGCGCCCCTCAGCTATAATTTAAGCCAAGATATGACCCGATCGATTGCGAATTTTTATTTATAAATACAAGCTTTTTTTTGCTGGACACTCGATTTTTTTCTGGGTTCCGGCCGCCATATTAGAGCCGCCATATTGAAATTCGAAAACACACGTTCTCATATGAAAGCTCTTGAGCATACGAACATTTAGAGATCTTAAAAATATAGAATAAGTATTATTTAAGGGGAGTATTCACCTCTTTTTTTTAAATTTATGAAAAATATATAAACAGAAGTATTATTTTGCTTCTCTGTAATTTTTCAGAAAAAAATTATTAACTCATAACTGTAAGAAAATCGGAAATAAATTTTAATAATTTTTCTCGTTTATAGGAAAAGCAATATTTTGGTGAATTAAACTTGAAAATTTCAATACTTATTTTATTTTAAATTATGAGACATACAATAAGCGACAAAAGTCTACATACACCTCCACTTTTTGCTAGATCCAGAATCCGAAAACATAATGGAAAAGAGTAATGATGCAGCTTTGTTTGAAACTCTTTTTTAATGATAATGAGCAAAAAAAAAAATATTCTTCAATATAAATTTAAAAAGTTGTCTGAGTGAAAACGGTGAAGTATTTTTATTTTTTCTATCTACCTATAATATGAGTCATACTTTGGTATAATTTTCTTAGTTGTGGTTTGGACGTGATATTTGATTCATATACCTAATGCCTCCGCGAAAGGAAAGTTTCAAGTGATAAGTTATAAAGGGCCGTTGAAGTATTACGTAACGCATTTAGGGGAGGGGGGGTTCGAACAACGCACTACGCTGCCAGTTAAAAATCTGTTGTTTTATTTATTACTATCGCAAACGCGACTAAAACATAACAAAAGTCGCTAAAATAACTTTCCGGTACATTGCGCAACATAATTGTGGCTTTTAGGTAAACACTTGGTCACTTGGGTGATACCGGAACGTTTAAGGAGAGGGGGGGGGGGGTGCGTAAAATATCTTCAAAAATTGCGTTAAGTAATACTTGAACTGCCCCTAAAAGTTTTGTTGTTAAATTTGGAAAAGAAATTTAATCCTGTGGTGATATTTTAAAAATATTTGACTTACATAAGTCGATCAAAACCTTACGCGATAATTAAAAAATATGAGGATAATGATTCCATTCAAAACAAACCTCGTAGCTAGCACATCAGATCAAAGTGTGCATCCACGCATGATTAAGAAAACTTCGAACAACCACTTACTTTCGTTTAAAAAAAAATCAAAACGTCTTTGTGATTTATACATAGCCCCTTAAAATATGATAGACTTAAGCAACAAACTTTAGTTAATATTGAAGGAGTATTGAGTGTTCTTCAAATCTTATTTATGTTAAGACAACTCATAATAACTTTTTCTGAACTTGTGCAGTGGATGAGAAAAAACCAAAGCACAACAAAATTCAATTTGGATAACAAAAATCCAGTTTAAAGGGAACAAGATAAAAAATTAAATGTTATGCCTACAGTAAATGCAATACAGGAAAACCTATAAAATAAGTTGAGAATGAGATAGGTAAAAGTAAAAGTACAGCACGGACAAAACAAAACAGAACACAGTCTTAACGCAAAGAAGATAAATGAAAAAATATTATAAAATGTCAATAAAAATAATGATTTCTAATTGTCAGAAAAGATAAAAAACAATGAAAAGAACTTGAAATTAGTCAACAATATGATTAAATCGAACAACGAGTGTGTAAACGAAATGCCACTTTTATCGGCAACAAAAATTGAAAGTGAACAGGAAAAACTGAAAGAGTAAACAATAAAAATCCAGTACAAAGCGTGAAAGCAGTACATACTGTAACAGAAAATAAAAATGCAAACAACATGAATTAAAAATAAATAAAGTAACACGAGGCACCCTACACGACTACACGTGACTGTTAGATAACAGCGGACTGTGAGCAATTTATGTACATACATATTAATGTAAGTTAACAGCCACGATTGGCAGCAAATGTACACAATGCAGAATTTAAACATCGATCTCTGTATATGTATAAGCCCATCAGCACTGAGCAGAAATGACAATATTTGGCTAAGTGTGCTTACAAAATTTTATACGTTACAAAAACAAAAAAGCTCGTGGCCAGTGATGGGACTTGTGCACAATTTTTTAAACCATAATCTCAAATTTGTATAACAACCTATCTAAATGTGGCACGTTTTTTGGGTTGGAGCATAGTGTAATTACACAAGTCATTACGGTGCTGAAATCGAAGTTATTTTGAGGGAGCAATCTGGGTTAAAGCTTTAATCGGTGTAAATCTACGACTGTACCCCAAATGCGCTGGTATTTATCATACCTAATGTAACCCTCAAACGATATAACTTTTCTTATGACTTAGCCAAAACGTATAAGAAGTCGTAGCGTCTGAGGTCAAGCCGTAAGACAACAAATTTTTTTAATATTTTCATACGGGCGGTTGTATAAAAAGCCTGAGGGCACCAAAAGGCTTTCGGCACAACATGGACAACTTATTTGTAAATCTTAAAATAGAAAATCCAGAATATACATTATTTTAACAGATAACAGATTGTATCATATGAATTTAAATCTCACGGGAGGGAAGGGAGGGGTCCCACCAGATCTCACCAAGGAGAGAAACATATTTTTGTCAACTGTTTTAATAGAAAGCTTCGACGCATAGAAAGTGTAGTATAAGTATGTAACTTCAAAAACAAGACACGTAGAAAGCCACGACGCGATAAAGGGACAACACGTAGTCTGTAACTGCACTTTTATGTTTGGTAGTAAATTATTTACTTGATTTTGCGACTACACATAAAATGAATTATTAAAAAAATTCAGAAGCAATTTCAAGACAATTAGGTCGATGGTAAAGCCATACTCACTGTACAGCGAGTGTTCACATAAAGTTTGACAAGTGCCTGTTAACGTAACGAATTAAAAGGCGAATGTTAAATTTCAAATTGGTCGCTGTTAAAATATAAAAACAAGCAAAGCGCTGTTAACTGATATAATGTAGAAAAACAACCACCATTTGTACATTTCTACGCTTTGTGCATATGATTCCACGTTCATTGAAAATTCTTATTTTTTTACTTCTGCCTGCTAAGCACGATCTTTGGTTTTCATTTTTTTATTTTCATCCTTCTTCTATTATTGGGAAGTAAATTTAAAATGCAGAACAAATGTCAGTCTGTCAAACTCGTTCAACGAGTAAAGTTGATTTTACGGAATATTTGTGAAATTGTGGACAAAAGTTACGAATTGAATTCGTACAGCGAAAACAAATTGAGTTGAAATATGTGAATTTTAAAAGTTAAAATAACAAAATTGTTTGTTGCAAAATAAAAGAACTAATAAAGTTATACCCCAAAGTGCGAAAGTTTTAAGAAATAGCCGATTATCATCAGAATTATTAATCAGCTTATTGCAACAAAGCAACGAGTGATTTTGACATTTGTGCTTTTACGTAGTAGGCAACGAACGAAGTTAAAAGTAAAAAATAAAGAAAGACAAGTGAATTTATTTTCAAATAAAATTCCTATACGATTTTTAAAAAAACAATTTGTTTGATTTGATTGTTTTTGAAAATAATTGCTTTAGACAATACGTTTAACATAACCAAACTTTGAAGTGCTCCCCAATTGCTGCAGTCATCTCGCTCTTGTATTGGCACAGCAAAACTTTGGAGCTGCGCGACTGTACCCCAAAGGAGAAACACAAGAAACTGGGGAACATTTTGGCGCCAAAACTTTGACAATCTTTGTGCGTAAGAAATTAAAAACAAAATAGCGAAAACTGTCAGAACTACACACACTTCAAGGTTAAATTTGTTAAGAAACGCATAAACGAAAACTTAAAAAAAAAAATATTAAAAATTGTTAATACCGTGAAAAGAAAAAAAATTAAAAATAATACGACAAGAACTTATCTTCGCACTTGAAATTGACTTAATTTATAGTTGAGCTGAGCTCAACTTTAAGATTTTACTTTAAACGAATTCTCCATAACTCTGCCTAAAAAATGACTGCTGCACGCGTATTGAATCCCGCAGTGATCACAGACTTTTGCTTAAGCCGTGCCAGCCCAACAACGTCTGTGTTGAGTCGCAATTTACCCTGTGGACATCACCTGAATCGCATAAAACGTGATCTCTTTGGTCCAGTAAATCCAGTGGAAATCAGCAAGTAAGTTGAAATTAAACGGTCAACGCTGTGGAGGATCTATTTAATTTAATAACTAGATCCTTCGGGTGTAGCGATCCCTGAATTAACTTTGCGCTACGATTTGTATGCCTATTATACATATATATAAGTGAAAATTACAATGCCTTGACAAACTGTCTTTATGTGGCTACTTAGGGCTTTACCTTTTCGAATTGTTACATTTGGTTCGCTTGAACTTAGTTTCATAACACTATGTTTACAAATGATTAATAAATAATAATATGATCTTGTTTCATTTATATACAGTCGTGTCTGGATATAGTGACCACCCTATAAAATGAATACCTTTATATAGTGAACACCAACATTTTTATTTTTACGCGAAAAAGTGACCCAAAATTCAATTTCAAACTTCTTTCAATTCTTTCAATAAACACATGAACATTTTTATTTTCCTATTTTCAGCAAATAAAACGAGTTTTTGAACAAAAAAGTCAACCTTGGTTACTGTGAACAGGCCTTGCAAAAATTAGTTCACTACATCCAGACACGACTGTATTCCATTTATTGAGCATTATGACTTATAATTTATAAAATAAATCAAAAAAATTACACTCACATCAAGTTCATTTATTCGCCGACGTTTCGTCGCTTATATGGCGACTTTTTCAAGGCAAAAAAAAAACTCGCCAAATAAGCGTCGAAACGTCGGCGAATAAAATGACTTGATGTGAGTGCAATTTGAAAATAACTGGTCAATAACCCTCCGAAAAAGAAATTTTTCAAAATAAGAATAAATTACAAATTTGCACCATAACAAAAAGCCAAAAAAATTAAAATTCAAATAAAGCGATTTTAATATCCATAAATATCAATAAACGATATTTTAATAATAAGGTGAAGGTAGCTGGAAGAAATATGTATCTTAGTGTAAAACAGTAAAACTATAGCAGCACATTGAAAGTCCATTTCGAGGCCCAGATTATTAAGTCTAATGTATAAGAAAAATAGCTCATACACATAGTAGGTACAGTTGAATATACAGGATAAACAGTAGTAAATGCAAAAAGATTCTTCAACTCTAGGGAACTCTAGGGAAAGAAATAAATTTCCATCACTTTTTGTAGTCCTTCGCCAAGAAAATACTTGGCACTGCTAAAAAAAGTGCACTTTACACAACTCTAGCGCTAGATAAAACCCAACACATTGCAGCGAATATTATTTAACAAACAGTGCTGGATCACATAACTGAAAAGTGTGTATAGTGGAGACGTTCGTCCATGATAGTGAATACATCATGAAAAGCTCGTAGCTGATGTCAGAGAGTTGAATTCATGCTTCATAAGATTAGCTGAAACGATGGAAATTATAAAAAATCTACCTTATTAAAACAACGTCCAAGTGTTATGCATTTTTTATTGTTTGATGTGATTACTTGTTTCACATAAACTTTATTAAAGCAATGTAACAAGTAATTGGTTCTTATTGTTTGTTGAAATAAATATATACATTCAGGGCTACCTTACTTAATATAATTCGTTAGTTATTTCTCCGTTAAAAAGCTTAATATTAAATTAACC
Source organism: Meiosimyza platycephala (assembly GCA_963662105.1). Lineage (NCBI taxonomy): Eukaryota > Metazoa > Arthropoda > Insecta > Diptera > Lauxaniidae > Meiosimyza > Meiosimyza platycephala. The sequence continues at coordinate 77,201,498 of OY759211.1, read as the reverse complement.
AATTAACATGTGCCTTCGATTTTTAAGAAACCGTATATCAATTCTAAGCCCTTTCACATATGTTGTTGGTAAAGAAATCATGGCCGCCGATTTTGGGTATTGGGTACTAAAAAATACTTAATTTTGACTTATTGGGCATCTGAAATAAAACTTCTTTACTACTTTATCAAAATACCTTTCAAATGAGGTACGTATTTTGTATGTAATAAAAGTAAGTACATACTCTTAAAACTGAAAGTTTTTTAGTTCATATTTTACTTAAAAGTTTCTGACGATTTTAACGTTATTTGTAATTAAAGATTTTTGAGATAAAGCTCGTATAAACTGCATTAAAAACAAGTAACTATTGGAACTTTCTCCACTAAACAGTAATTTCATTTAAAAGTGCAAAGAAAACTTGTCCAAAGCGCTCCCAAATCAACTAAAATGCTTATAATAAATAATAAACTTATCGAAATGTAAATTCAAAGATTTGAATTTTAGCCAAATTCCGAAAATTTCGCAAAATTAAAGATGTTATGTTTGGCTAAATTCCACAGATAGTGGAGTTTGGTTCATAAACTTTTTTTTTCAGATTTCCATGCAATTCGAAGTACTTGCTGCTCTAGAAGTGCGTAAATTCAGCTGGGGTTAACATGTGCAGTTCTTTTTGACCAAAAATCGATGTTTTTCACCAAAACTTTGAATCAAATATATTTTTTGTTTTAAGATTAAAACCTTTGTACGAAATACAATAAAAAATTCACCGCTTCTTTGAATCCTTTTGTCTCGAAATCCAGACGTTTTGGGGCATACGTTTGTATCAGTATTTTTCTCAAAGGCACTTAAGGATACTAAAAAATCTTCGTCACTTGAAGAAAATAACGAATTAAACTAGAAATAAATTGCTTCCTTTTACAATGACTTAAAATTTATCATTTATCATTTAACATAAATTTTGTATCTTTTTTTTTTTCAGAACTTGTGCTGAAGAATTGGAAAAATATCAAGAGAGAGCACTCAAAAAATGGGGCTTCGACTTTTGCGCTGGCGTACCTGCTGGTACTAATTCACAATTTCTCTGGGAGCGCGTATCCTTTCAAGAGTCACATTTTGTTCCTGAAATGTATACATTGACACGTGCTGCACATCTACGTCCTGAAGTGGAGCAACATACCGCAATCGATTTGCTAATGGATGAACGTTCAGAACGTGAAAATTTCGCTAATATCTCTGCCTCGACTGATGAATCTTGTGATGAATCACAAGATGAAACAACATCGACAGTTGTCTTTAAAGTGCCCGCTGTTGCAGGGCATTCAAGTAGCGAAACTACGCTAACATTACGTTGTGGAAATAAATCACAGCTGCGCAAGCGTCAACCGAAAATTACAGGTGAGCAAATTATAAAGTTCAATTTTTAGCAGCACGTTTGCTTAAAAAATAAACTGTAAAATTATTTGATATAACTAGAGACACTTTTGAAGTCCTAACGTAGTTCAAAAGATTTTGTAACTAAGAAAACAAAAAAAATCATATATATCTAAGGGTCGCATAAGTCCCTTATTAAAGTAAAATATTGAAAAAGGCATGCGCCAGGATGTATAAAACAAAAGCACCGTATCAGAAACCGATATCGATCGTGTACGCATACAAATTATTGTATTTAATAAGAGAGAAAAAAAAAAGAAACCACAAAAAGGTTCAGCACGGCAAACCGGAAGTGCAAGGTTTAAGGGTTGGTGGTTTACATGTACAATATGTAGCGCAGGAAGTTTACTAAACCAAATTACAAAATTATAAGGTATCATAAGTAATCAAAAACAATAGTCAGTATTGAACTCCTGCATTATTTTCGGAGATTTTAAATTTAAAAAGTCAATGACTTTTAAATGCTGCTGCTTACATAAAATTAAATTAAATTGTTTTTTTTTTTTTTAAATAAACACAGAAAATCACACAAAATGTGCGCTTGAATTTCATATAACTCAAGTGTTTTCTATATAAAAAAAAACATTCTGTTTTGTCTATTTACACTTTATTGAACATAAATTTGCTCTAGCAAATGCAAACAAAAGGCAGCAGCGGCAAGAAAATCTGGTTTTCCAATAAAATTTTTTTTCTGTTGGACTTCCTTTAAAATGTGAACAAACAGTTGTAGTAGTAACTATGCGCTGAGTCAGTCAGCTAACTTTATCAGACAACAAAGAAATGAAAAATAAAAAAAATTCATTCACTTTGTTGTTGCATACTATATCCTTGCATCCCTTAGTTAAGCGAATTTGTTTTGGCACATATTTCCACATTGAATTATGGCACGTGGCTGCGAATGTTTGTTGTGTCTTCGTCTGATCCCTTTAAAATTGACACAGCAGGCTCTAGTAGGTAGCACAAAGATCAAATTAAAACTGAAAATTAAGAGACTGTCATTGAAGTATGCCATAAGGTATTTGTGGTATCATATGAATATTATACGATTTAAGGTTCTGTATCGGCGCAGTGCTTAGTAAACCACAATGCTAAAATTTCGCATTTAAATTCATTTTCCAATTTTATTTTACTACAACCTTACAAATGTTTGCATAAATTAAACGGTTACTTGCACATATAAAATTAAATTTTCATTAACAATGTTGAAGTGAAATTTTTAAGGTGCATTGGTGCACGCCATCGCACAGATGTTGTTTTAAAAAAGGCAATGTTTTTGTAAATTTACACTGTATTTCAGAAATAATTTTGAATATGTCAATGCTCGTAACTATGTATATACATATTTTTATTTGAAGGCGAGATATTAACGCTATTTTTGTAATCTATAAATCTAATGATAACGATAAAAATAATAAGGGTATTCGAACAACGCTGTATATTTACAGCAGCATAAAGTTAACCAACCAAAGTAGTTTTAGGAGCCCAGGCCCAGATGTTCTAGTTGTGCTCCAGTTGAGGTTTAATATAGGCTAAATAGATATTTCATTTCGAAGATCAACAGGGTTGAAGTATTTCTTACACCATTTTAAATAACTTAGACCCTTGGACGTTTCTTTCGATGTATAGAACACATGATCCATAACTTTGGAATACGCGGAGCACAACACTATGAGAGAAAGTTTTCGATTATAAGCTTTAGCACAACCTCCATACTATTATTTTGTTTTGTATTCTTTAATTATGTATAATATTTTAAGTGTGCTCTATAGTTTTTAGTGGATGTTTTAGAACTACTACGAACATTCGAACAGCGTTTACACAGGCAAAGTCTTGAGAAAAAGTTTCCTTGTCTGTTGGCAAGAAGGGAAAAACGCAAGGGTGGTGTACTCAGTTTTTCGTACCCACAAATTCTCTTTCGTTCTGTCCTTTAGCTGATATTATGCTTTGCATTTACGTTCGTTGTGGCGGGTTGACGCAGTAATTGTTTTGGCATTTTCAAGCACAAACAAATTCTAGTTTTCGTGTGTAAACGCAAAACAAATTCACAAAAGAGAATAGACAAGAATTTGTTTCACCGAATTTGCCTGTGTAAACGCTGACATACCAAAGTTTACATTCAGTAATGTAAACGAAAATTGTTGCCCAGTGTTACCCTAAAGTAAAAAGCAAAAATTCTGATTCAAACAGAAATTGCTAGCAAAATACGAAAGCAAAGGTTAAAAAAAAAATGCTAATGTAATGCACAAAGCAGTCAACTGTGGACGACCAAACTCATTTAAGATGCAAGGCGTTAAAACGATACACTAGATGAAAACTGCATATAAAATAGTGCACAAAAAATGGAACAATGAATTTTATTATTCCCTACATAACATTTTTTATTATAAAAAATGAGATAAAATCACTTAAAAACAAAACCATAATGAAAACGAATAAAATACAAATTCACTTGAGTCGATTTAAAGTGGCTACTCTCTTATGGCAAAGGAAATTAAATGCGGGTTGGTTGAATTTTTTTTTTTATTTTTTCACTTTTTATTATGAAATGCTTTATAAACCGTCAATTAATAGTGAAATGTCGACAAACTATAAACAAATTCTAGCTCAATGGAACTGAATTTAAAAGCGCTTCAAATATTGTATGCATGCATGAGATGAAAATAATGATGGCTGATTATGCACGTCTATATATAAAAATGGTAGAAAACAACATTGATGTTACTATACTCTGTAACGGTCAAATTCTTTCTATGACAGAAGAGGGTGCATTATGTTTATTTGTTCTAAAAAACAAAATAAAACCTACAGACAGACGATACGCAAAATGTTTACAGATCATGCAATCATCATTTGTTAATGCTAGCGAACGTGCCAAAATTAATTACCGCACCCTATGTTGGCTGCTGTTGCAGCAAGTGTCCTATGCTAGTGATGCAGGGTTCAAAAAACCCACCCCAAAGAGGATGCGCAACTGATCGGCTCTTGATCAAAAGTTGTATAGCATTTTTTATTTACACTAGGCAACAAATACTAGAAATTCAATTTAGCTTTATAAATTTTTTATAATATTTATATAAATTTTAATTGGTTTGGTATGTTTGTTGGATAAAAAATGTCTCAAGAAATTATGGAATACTAAAAAAAAAAAAAAAATTAATCAATCTTGTTAAGCGCAGATTGGTTTTTAAGTAATGTTTGCTTTCGTCTAATAAAAAATCAAATTCGATCCTCAGAATATTTTTTCTCCTAACGTAAGAACTTCAGAAAAATAAGAAGAGAAGAAAAATTCCTGAGAATTCGCCTAGAAGTATACCAAATTGTAAAAGCGAGGATCGTAAAAAGCGCCATTCGGTTTGAAAAAGCTTTGATAGGCCCTCTTAGATTGCGCCCAATTATGGACACATAACTGCTTGATGTGTCTAATTCTATATATTTATACAATTGTCAAATTGATCCTGTTTATAACTTACAACGTTTATTTGCCAACTGCTTTGAGCTAGCTGATGAATAGTTTATTCATAAGTTAAGCAAGATAATTCTCCTATAGTAAAATTCAACTTTATAAAATTAGTTTTTTTCAATGTAACGCTAACTTCAGCATTATAGAATCGGTGATAATGTAGACTAATGTAATGTAACTTCAGTGCCTGAAAACCATAGAATTAATGTAAAATGAAAATAATACACAGCTGTACACATTTTTCACTAAAGCTGTAAAGCACTGTAATAGGAATTTGGAAAATATAAAGATCAATCGTTGAACGGGGCATCATTGTACACAATGCTCAATTTTCATCCCCCTCGTTGTAAAAGTGATTACACTGAACCCATCCGTAGCACACAGTGAGGGATGAATTCAACAAAAAGAATCGACCGACCGACCAGCCTTTTTGACAACTTTATGGGGGATCATTTTCTAAAAATATGAACAGCTGTTTGAATGCAGCAACCCTTCACGTGTTGAAATAAAATCAAATCACTAGAACAGGCAAACGAATCGACGGACAGATAGACAGCGCGTTGAAAAGGTAGAAACTATAATTATCTGATTTTTGTTTTTTTTAAAAAAAAAAAAAAGGAGCAAGCAGTAACTTCCGTTTACAATAAATAACTAAACTAAAATCACGTATTGCATGTTAGTACCACAACGTAAGTTATTAAAAAAAAACCCTTAAATTGTGGCAAGAACAGTCAGCCGCTACAAAAAGTTTCAGCATGAATTCAAAATATATAAAACTACTAAAAATGTAGGTGTGGAAATCAGTAAAAAAATCAAAAACCACAAAACAAAAATATAATAAGTAGAATAGATGTCAAAATAAAACCAATAATTATATGTAACGTATAATTTTTAGTATTGTACTAAAGCGATAGCAAAAAAAAAAAAAAAAAAATACGTTAAAAATTATGCTCATAAAAGGGGAATAAATCTCCTGTATGCTGTAGTCGCATAATAATAGCTCAATTTTATTTATTGCCCTTACCGGAAATTAGTTAAAGACCATAAAATACAATTTTTTTTTATTCTTCAAAAGTCCGTTAAAATCACAATAGCAGAACCATAAAGTTTTTTCAATGAAACACGCCATATTCAGACAATAACGCACCACAACCACCACCAACGCTACATATTATAGTCTCAAGAAACCTGCTCAATCAAACGCAACGATCAAATTTATTCTCATGTCTCAGAGGTTAGCGTAATTTTAAACAAAAAAATTATATTCAACATTAATTAAAGTGCAGTTCAGTGCATTGAATTTTAAGGTTTCTTCAGTTGTCTTGCAGGGCGTGTAATAAAATTCGATTTTCTGCTTCAATAAACTAGGGTTGTTCAATAAGAAACATGTTAACAATATCCAAGAGTACATCAAAAAACCGTGTGAATAATTAGTAATAGCACAAATTTATAAGGTATCATTTAAGCTGTTTTTCTAACTGGGGTTGAAAGAAATATCATAGAGTTTATACCAGGTGAAATTGACGATCTTTAGTTTTTTAAATGTTAACTGTTCAATGGTCTTTTAAGACCGTAAGTTTTTGTTACCAGTCACTTAAAGACAAGTCACCGCTTCTTCGATACTACGATACGTTAATAAACAATTGTAAGAAATGTCTTTGCCTAGAGGTACCTTACAGCCATAGTTAAAAAAAAGAAGAAAAAAACAATGTCCATAAAGTGGAGGAAATTAACTAAATATAGAAATCTGCGCTGGCTTTCGAATATAAACCGCTTTGTTTTACGAATAAAAAACGAAAAATAAAATTGGCAAAATCATGTCATACCTCGCCACAAATTCGTCAACGACTCCAAAGTGTCTATAAACTAAAAAACTTAAATAAATAATACTTAAGACTTAATAAACACGCATTTCCGTCCCTTACATAGTTTTTGTATTTAAATTCCATTATATCTGCAAATTTATTTTATTATTTAAATTATTTATTTTAAATATAAATATCTTACTAATCGTTTTGTGTATTTTATTTTTTGCAGAATATATGAAAGAACGCAAGCGCCTCGCACAAACACCGAAAAAAAAGGTACCAGCTAAACGCATGCGTACGAATTCGGGCAGCAGCAGTAGTAACAGCATTGGTGTCAGTCATAGCACGCAGCCGAACAGCATAAGTTCACATTTTTCCTTACGTAGTCTACAGCGTCATCATTAAATATCTAATGATATAATTTTAATGTAATAAATTGCAATTATTATTTTTATTTTATATAATTCATTATATATACATACAAACCTTACCTATGAATAGCACAAACGAATATTTATAACTTTTAAGTTATTTCTTCAATGAAATGCCATAAACTAAGTGATTAGTTATTAAAACTTTATAAAATTTGAAAAAGAACAAAATTAATACTATATTGATATATAGGACTTTAAGTAGAAGTAGGAGCACTAAACTCAAAAACGAACGCTAAATTTTACATTTTTGCATTTTGTTCTTATAATGAATTATACAAACGTTCGTTTTTTTTTCTTCAGTTTATACAACATTTTATGCATTAAAACTTTAGACTAAATTTTACTACCCTATGTGACATTAAAATAAGTTTACATTATGCAGCTATTGTTAAAACGATTGAACATTCCAACATTGTTTTTGCAACAGAGTAACTATAGTGTAATCGTGAAAGGGGATATTATGCTGACCATTTTTGCTGCATAATTTTATAGCCCAGCAAATTCTATTTTTAACTTCATACCAGAATTACAATATCAGAAGGGTTATTTCAGTCTTCGAACCGCAAGTACAAAGACTTGATCTTTAAAACACATTCCTCTATAGAGTAAAGTAATGAGAAAAACTTTTTTATGCTATCTTCGGGATAAATATTCTTCAACGAAAAATAGTGTTGGTTTACAAGCAAAAAACTATCACTGAAAAATTAAAAACTTTCAGTTTTCTTTAATTTATTGGTATAAAGTTAATAAAAAAATTAAGAAACAAAGTAAATAAAAATTTACTTGAGAACTTTCAGGTTTCATATTTTTTATCTTAAATTTGATTGTTCTGCAGGTTTTGTTGTTCAGTTAATAACTGCCGCAAATGTTCGATAAGAAATATTCTTCCCCAAGACACCATCAAGTTTTTCCTCAATACCTTACTCCATATGAATATTTACAGTATAGATAATTAATAATAATAAATAATTAATAATAATAAATAATAAACAAAAATTACACAGAAATATGGTTCAGTAGATGGGGTGGGATTTCGTATACAAACAAAAAGTTAATTTGTGATCTCAGACATCAAACCTCTAACTCTTAGTTTGTATATAACAAAAATGGTTAGCATAACGTTCTCTGCTATGATTACACTCTTTTGCAATCAAACAACTTCAATTTGTTGGACTGTGTTATTATATTTACTTAAATATTTTACGTTTCAACAACTGCTGCATGGCTTTAAAATTCTTTTCAAATAATTAAAATCAAATTGAAAATAGCTTAACATTACTAAGGATAGAGAAAACTGACAACAGTAGTTTAACGATGGTTTTATTAAATTTACTACTTTTTGCTAATATGAAAAGTTTTAATCTTAATGAAATTATTTAAAAATTTAAAAATAACACCTTGAGTAGAAAATACCTTTGTTGAAAAGTTAATGAAAACTTATCAATTATCATTGAAGAACTCAAAGATATTGTTTAAAATCATCACCATCATTGAAAGTAAAATGCTTTCAAAAGTTTTATTTTATTTACAAAGAAAACTCATAGCAATATTACTAGTATAAAATAGTTAAAATAAATTATTAATTTTCAATTTTTTTGTTATAATGGATTTAAAGAAAGTACTTGCATTTAATATCAATTGTACTTTATGAAAATTAATTTGAGATTCAATTATTATAGTACCTAGTACATATCTGTGGACATTTGACAAAACAACCTCTTTCGATCTACGGTAATAATTTAATATAGCGTAAGTCTTGCGTTGAAGCAAAGAGTTTAGAGGTTGTTTTGTCAAACGTCCACAGATATATAATAAAACTGCATAACAATATTTAATGCAAGGTCAGTAGAGTTTTCATTATCACTTTAAAATAAAACTAAGCTGTGCATTTCATTGTCATTGAAATTTTTTAAATAGTCAATTTTGCCTTCCATTACAAAAAAAAAAATTAAAATTGGATTTTCAGATTAAATTCAACCATTTTTTGAACTAAACTTTTTCAAATTAAGTGAACCCTTTTCAATACGAACCCTTTTCAGTACTCGCTATTAAAAGAAAAAAATGTAACAATAATTTATTTGACAAAAGCTTTATTTGATTTGAATAAGTTCCATATCGAAATAATTTTCATAGTATTGTCTGAAAAAATGTTTTGAATCGAAAATAGTTTCAGTTACATATTTTAAAAAAGGCTTCACTTAATTCGAAAATGTTTGAGTTTAAATGAAAATATCAATGCATTATATCCTCTGTGAGTTAAAGTGTTTTTCGATTATTGATTTTATAAAAAAAAATTAATATAACTTAAACAAATTTTAGTACAAAATCGTTATATTAAGCTATTAATCCAGCACTTAACTAATTTCCTTATAAAACTTCCAGTGCGTAATTTTCTTTTTAATTTCAAATAAAAGTTTTTTCTTGTTTTGTGATTTTAGTAAGAAATCAATTTTTTACATCTAAAAATCACAATGCGAATGAAAAATTTTCCAATTCTCTTTTTAATAGTACTTTTGAATGAAAACGACTCATCATTTCCTGTTAAATTTTGTAAAATTTCTGTTTTATAGAAATTGTAAATTTACATGAAACTGTAAAACTAATGCTGATAAATATTATATTTTATTTATTTAACCATTACAAATAACTAAACTTAAAAAAAAAACAAAATCAACAACATAAAACGAGTCGAACATTTGTCTAAAAAAGGGCAGCGCCTTTTTTCAATTTTGTAAAACATTTTAAACAAAAAACTTATGCCAGAAATGAAAAATAAAAAAATAAAACTTTACATAATTTTAAATTTGATTTATTTGTTTATAGTTTTAATATTTTCGTCCTTAATTTTCCTTAAAATTGATTGTACTTTCCTTTGTAAGCTTAGAGTTTTCACAACCATTTAACTCACTATGTCTTCTAAGTTAAGAGTTGTACTAATTTTTCCTTGCTATTTATTTAACTTTGCTATAAACATATTTAATTATTCTTTTTTTGTATTCATTATATTTAATCTTTAATCTTTAAAGTTTCAATTACTTTTCTACTTTCAATTGTTTAGTTCTTAATTTATACAGCGTAGTTCATGTACTTTTTTTTTGTTTGTACTTTTAGTTTATAATTTACTATAACTACTAATTTAATTCTTTTTGTATTATTAGTTTTTATACTTTTTTTTCCAACATACATTAAATAAAATCTTAGCTTATAGTCCCAAAAATTGTATATCTTAATTTCTTTGAATTTGTCTTTTTAGCATTTCTAGTTTAGTGGATACACAACCTTACCGTTGGGTACTCGCAGGTTTCCTGTCTTGCACTGCTACTTTTGATTGTTTGGATATATTTTCCAATAGAGCTCTATTTTAGTTGATAGACAGACGGTGCGATTTATTAATATTGTACTAGAAGGCTGTAGTATTTAACCATAGTCAAGCGGAATTCGCAATTTTTGGAGTTTTCGTGTCGCAAAAAAAATCAAAACCATGAAAATCTGATACATATTCATAAATGTAAAAAATGCGAATCCTTAATGTGTAGATAAAACTCGTCGTATTTGAAGACAACGCTACCTTTAAAATTTTGCAAGAACTTGAACTTAAATTCAAAATACAGGCTGCAGTTTCTAAAGCAATTAATCATTTCGTAGTCTAAACTTCATATTTGCTGTTTTGATATTATTAGCCCGATAGCAACATGACAACGTCTGACTGCCCAAAAAATTGCTGCACTCGACATACAAATCCAGATTAGTACTGAGGAATTAAGTGAAAAATCTTGGAACCCAGTTGCGCTAAAGTTTCTTACGCAAAAACCTAAAGGTAATGTATCCATTTTGCAACTTTTTGAAGTGAAACTGCTTCAGCCATTTCTTTTAGCCGTACTGTCACTTAGTATAGTTTTTTCCTCGAAGATAAGGCTTCGTTGATGGGATCTAGAATAGCTACAGCAATAAATGATATATAATATTAAAGTAATCATTGAGCAAAGTTCCTGAAATTATCAGATTCGAGTTCGGTAAACTAAAAGCTGAGATATAAGCGTGGGAATTTTTATTATTTCTCCAATTTTTTCAAGCACTCATTAACTACCAAAGCCTTGCCATAGCGAGAAGAAATAAGGGGATTGGTTTCCTTAACAATTTTCCGTATGGACTTGGACATTTAGCACGCTTGGATCATGTAAGAAATAACCAGCGAAATGAATTTGTATTTTACCTCAAAAATTATTGCCGATAGACTAATTTTCCAGGGAATATTTTCGCATTCCCAAGAGGGTGCCGCCACGCCTACTTAAAAAAATTTGTGTATTTAGAAATGTTTTTTAGGGTTCAATCTATATCTTGACAAAATTTCATCACAATTGCTTGGTTAGTTTAGCAATAACGATGTATTTTCCTGTAGAAGGCGTGGCACCGCCCACTAAAAAACTTAATTTTTACTCAACAATCAATCTATCTCCATACCAAATTTCATCAAAATCGATGAAGCGGCTCAGCTGAGACAGCGTTTTTTAAATTTAAGGGCGGTGCCACGCCCCCTTTAATATATCAAACTTTTTTTTAAACTTTCTTAGGGTTCAATCTATCTCCGTACCAAATTTAATTAAAATCGGTTCATAAGTTTAGCCGTGATAAAGATTTTTCTTGTTAGGGGCGTGGCACCGCCTACTATTGAAAAAAAATGTATACACATCCCTCAATCTCTTCAAAACCTTTCCAACAAAAAAAAAATGAAGCGATTATGTTCAGTAGTTTAGGAGCTATGGCTTATTTTTAACCAACATCATTTATGTGCGTTGGCAGCGCAGCAGCGACTGAATTATTTCCAGAATCACGAAAAAATTCAATATGTAAAAATTTTTGAAATACCAGGCCAACATAAACCAGCAGCAAGCAACTTTTGTTTTTTAATTTACTTAAAAACCTTATTGCTCAGCTATTAATGGACTGATTTTAACAAATGAGGTGTCATTTTTTTCTTTAGATAATCTAGTTTTTTTTAATAAAAAAGTAGTACCACAAATTGCACATAGAGGGCGCTGTAATCAAAACAATTTTAAATGCCTATAACTTTATAACGAATAAGCCAAATTTAATGAAATTTGACAGGCTAAGTTTGTGCGATATATTCTATAATATGAAAATGTGCAAGACACCAACACCAACACCAGACGATCATAAACCGTTAGCAAGTAACGGAGTGTTTTAATTAACTTTAAACAACTATTCCTCAGCTATTAATGAACCGATCTTAACAAATGAGGTGTCATTTTTTTCGTTAGTTAATCTAGTTTTATTTTTAATAAAAAAGTAGTACCATAAATTGCACATAGAGGGCGCTGTAATCAAAACAATTTTAAATGCCTATAGCTTGATAACGAATAAGCCAAATTTAATAAAATTCGACAAGCTATGTTTTTGGGACGTATGGGATGCAAAAGTGTGCTTAACACCAGGCGATCAGAAATCAGTAGGAAGAAATACGAAATACACCTCATTAAAATGATATTGCTCAACTATTACAAAACCGAATTTAATAAATGAGATATTGTTTTTTGTGTTAATTCATCTAGCTTTCGGTAATTTTTTGGGTTTAAAACTACTTATCGTTCATCGATCTTTGGTGTCCTTAACAATTTCCGTAAGGACTTAGACATTTAGCACGCTTGGATCATGTAAGGAATAACCAGCGAAATGAATTTGTATTGTACCTCGAAAATTATTGCCGATAAACTAATTTTCCAGGGAATGTTTTCTCATTCGCAAGAGGGTGCTGCCACGCCTACTTAAAAAAATGTTTTTTAGGGTTCAATCTATATTTTGACAAAATTTCATCAAAATTAGTTGGTAAGTTTAGCAATAACGATGTATTTTCCTGTAGGAGGCGTGGCACCGCCCACTAAAAAATTTAATTTTCACTTAACAATCGATCTATGTATCTCCATACCAAATTTCATCAAAACCGATGAAGCGGCTCAACTGAGACAGCGTTTTTTCAATTTAAGGGCGGTGTCACGCCCCCTTTAAAAAATCAAAGTTTCTGATAAACTTTCTTAGGGTTCAATCTATCTCCGTACCAAATTGCATTAAAACCGGTCCATTAGTTTGGCCGTGGAAACCTTTTTTCTTTTTAGGGGCGTGGCACCGCCTACTATTGAAAAAAAAGTATACATGTCCCGCCTTCTCTTCAAAACCTTTCCAATAAAAAAAAAATGAAGCGATTATGTTCAGTAGTTTAGGAGTTATGGCTTATTTTTAACCAACATTATTTATGTGCGTCGGCGTTGGCAGCGACCGGAGTTTCCAGAATCACGAAAAAATTCAATATGTAAAAATTTTTGAAATACCAGGCCAACATAAACCAGCAGCAAGCAAGTTTTGCTTTTTAATTTACTTAAAAACGTTATTGCTCAGCTATTAATGGAGTGATTTTAACAAATGTGGTGTAATTTTTTTCGTTAGATAATCTAGTTTTTTTTAAATAAAAAAGTAGTACCATAAATTGCACATAGAGGGCGCTGTAATCAAAACAATTTTAAATGCCTATAACTTTATAACGAATAAGCCAAATTTAATGAAATTTGACAGGCTAAGTTTGTGCGATATATTCTATCATATGAAAATGTGCAAGACACCAACACCAACACCAGACGATCATAAACCGTTAGCAAGTAACGGGGTGTTTTAATTAACTTTAAACAACTATTCCTCAGCTATTAATGAACCGATTTTAACAAATGAGGTGTCATTTGTTTCGTTAGATAATCTAGTTTTTTTAATAAAAAAGTAGTACCATAAATTGCACATAGAGGGCGCTGTAATCAAAACAATTTTAAATGCCGATAACTTGATAACCAATAAGCCAAATTTAATGAAATTTGACAAGCGATGTTTGTGCGATGTATTCTATCATATTAAAGTGTATAAAACACCAGGTGATCAGAAACCAGCAGCAAGTAACGGGTTTTTTTTACTTTGTTTGAAAACATTATTGCTCGGCTATTACTGAACCAATTTTTTAACAATTGGGGTGTCATTGTTTTTGGTAAGTCTTCTAGTTTTTGTTAATAGAAAAATAATAAAATAATTTGCACTTACATAGATGGCGCTGCAGTCATATATATGTATTTACATCGATAAGAATAAAACTAATGCATTTATTGGTTATTTGTATCAATTCTTTATTTTAAAATTTCAATTGAAAATAAATTAAAAAAAACAATATATTTAATTAAACAAAATAATTAACATGTTTTTACCTAAATTAAAAACTTTATATATGTACGAGTATATAAATAATATGTATTGTATTTTTTAAATATTTACAATTTGATTTTTTGTTTGATATAATTTTTTCTTTAACTACTTTTACTAAATAAATAAATATGTATATAAGTTATGCAAAATAAATATTTTCTTTAGAGTATAGAGAGAATAAGTTAGAGAAAGCGAGACTCGAAAGAATTTAAAATTAAATTAAATAAACCGAGTCGGTTAGTAAGCATCAAAAATGCTTAAGTCAGTCTCTGAAGTTTAGGCAAAATAAATTGAAATCTTTTCAATAAAGTTTACTTCATTTTGCCTAGTAAAGGCCGTGTGACTTAAGCGTTTTTGATTTTTACTTTAAAGGACTTATTCACAATCCGTTAAAACTAACTAGTGATAAAAATCGAACAACACATGAAACTAGAGGTTAAATATAGAAAAACTACGATCTCAGTATTTCCATAAAACGTCAGACTTTTTTTTTTTCTAAAGGACTTAAAATTTTCTAGAAATACACAATTTTCCAAGATTTTCTTAAAACACTTGGAGTCACTCTTTGATGAAAATATGAAAATCAAATGAGAGAGAACAATCTACATAATTTAAAAGAATTTTCTTTTTGACTAATTCACGTTGAAAATGTTCGTTTAAATATTTATAGTCCTTCAAAAGAAGTAATGTCGTTCTAGGGAAATACTGAGAGTATATTATTACTGTATTCAACCTCTAGTATCGCGTGTATATAGATTTTTCCATGAGTCAAAAGTGTTGTTTTATTTTTCAATTAGTCAAATTTTGCATAAGTCCTTAGTTTAAATTTATTACCTGTCTATCTAAATATGATTGATCTTTACGAATTACTTTTGCTTGTATTTCCTCAAAATAGCTTTTCAGCTAAGTAGCTAAGAAGACTAATAGCTGTAGTAGCAAAAGTATTCCGTGCTATCGTACATTAATATTTTCAGTTAATTTCTTTTCCTTTCTCTGTTTTCTTGCTCTCAAGTTGTGCCTGTAACTGCCGTACATGCTGACTAGTGTTGTTGTGTCGCTGGAAGAAGGCATTTATGGAACTCATCGAACGATATTCCAAATTGTCACTAATATTCCAATCGACGCTAATGCTCTGATGACGTCCCACTGGATTACGTACCTTGGTCTCATTGTATTTCTCTAGCAAATGAAGTAGGCAATCTTTTGTATTATTAGCAGCCTCTTCTAGGTTAACAGCCTGGTGCGCTGTGGGTAGCCCAATGGGTACATCACGGCTCATTTGATTGATGCGGAATTTGGCACGCCGAGTGCTAGCGGTCTCCGTAGCAGTTTCTTGTAAGTAGGTCTGGGTATATCCAGTTGAAATTGTGTTAATTGTAGATTTCTGCAACGATGATGATGATGATGATGACGGTGAGGGTTGCCAACTTAGCGAAGCGCTGCCGTTTGGTAAAATTTTAGGTGTTTCTTCAATCGATTGCTGTAAACGCAACGACAGTGAGTTGACTTTGGTTTTGGCATCGTTTAAGCTTAAATTGCTACTAGAGCTAGTGCTGGATTTTTTAAAGCTACTGGTTGTTTTGCTCTCTGACGAACTGTTTGTTCTTGTAAATGTGGATGAAGATGCTTTGGCAGCGGCTGTTGTTGTTGTCTTTGAGCTGGTCTTCGTCGATTTTGTTTTTGTGCTGGACTTAACATTGTTATTGGCATCGTTGTTAGTATCTATATTATTTGTTGTAACCTCTGTCTTACTGGCATTTCCAAATTTTGTATTGATTTCGGCTAACATAAGCAGATGATCGGATAGTTTGCGTATTTCTTCAGCCAAATTGACACGTTCACCCGATGAACGACGTCCGAGTAGATAATTTGTATCAGAATTACGTCGATCGAATGTATGCAAGTAGCTTTTGAGACTGCGTTGCTGTAATCTTTGCGCGAGATCATCTTCCCTATTGTCAAATGGATGCGATGATGCAGATTGTGGTGTAGGCGTGGCAGGTCCAGAAGCGGTAGCTGAAAAGAGTTTTTCACGTGATTCATTGATCGGTGTGGCGATGTCATGATTATTTTCAAAGGCATCATCTTCAAGCTCTTCATCATCAGTGATGGTGTCAATGGATTCGCATGGTGATGGTGAACAAACTGTAAAGGAAAAATGAAAGTTTTCAAATATTACGTTCGATAAAAAGTTATAACTAAAAAATTTAAAACAAATAGCAGCTCAAAAAAAAAAGCAGAAGCAGAGCAAAAGAACAAAAATTGAAGGGACAAACAAGTGTTGTAACAATGACAATAATTTCGGGGATAAACAATATTCAACAAAACTATTGATACGTATCCAAAACCAAATCCAAAATGAATTTAAGGACAATACAAATAGAAGATAGAAGTGTAAAAGCATTACGGTTTATGAAAATTTCATTTATATCATCTCTTTGAAAGAAAAAAAATGTATGTCAAGAAAAGTTTCGTTCTTTTGGTGGCATAAGAGGATGGTCTGAGTAATTTTTGGGCAAAAATATAACCACTTATTTTCCACGGAGAGTCTTTACTGAATAGTTAATATAGAACCTAAGAGATTGTAAAAATACATAGATTTGTTACAGACTCTGTACATTTTTTTTAAACCAAAGTCGTAAGAGGTATGCAGAAAAATTTTGGAAACGGCAAGTGAAATTATTGGTCTATTGAGAAAAATCAACCTAATTACGATGTTACTATAATTTGACCTTGAAACTGAACAAATTCAAGGGCCCTACATTGTCATTTGCTGCGAAAGCAATGCGATACTTAATGGAATAAATTGCACTCTAAAATCCATTGAATCGCATTGCTTTCACATCGCTTTTAAAGAGTAAGCTCCCAGATCTTTTCGCATTACTTTTGCAAATTTCTCAACTACGAAGTACATATCGCTTTTGGAAAAATGGCCATTATACACTCGTTTTTTTTATTATTTAAGTTTTTTAAAACTATAAAGTATTGTATCAAATAATTTGAAACATAACGTTTTTACAGCTAAAAAATATCATAATTTGGAAAAAGTAAAAAAAACAAAATGCAAAAAGCGGTTTCACAAAGTTTGGAGAATGTATTCAGCATCTCAAAAGTGATAGATTTTTCATCAGATAGAGGCATAAAAATTCGTTTTGAAATTTTTCATAAAAACTTATTATTTTTTTTTTCAAAAATTTCAATTTTTTGTTAATGTTGTGCACTTATTTTCTATATATATCTATATAATTTTTTGTACTCGATATATTTTTCGATTTGACGCAATAAATGAGCAAAAATCATTTATTGAGCTTTTTAAATGACTCTCATAGAAAATACCCATCAGCGGTACCCTCTCAAAATTTCATTCTTTGACACTGAGTCCAACATTTCAACACAACACTTCATATTCATTGGGCCATTAATACTGCACTATCATTATTTTTTGAGAGACTGGTCGAATCTGGGGGATTCGAATCTCTCATTATTTTTTAATTATGTTATAATAATAATAAACTACTCCGAATGTGAGACTGAATTAAAAGAAAAAAGTTCACCTCAGCAATAAACACCATCGTTTTTTAGGTTATTGGTGAACTTTTTTTTTTATGCGAAAGTTTCAAGAGTAATATGAAAATCGCTAATCAGGAGCGCAATATTTAGAAAAAATTGGTAACACATCCCACTCGGGACACTTATGGGAATAGGAAACTGCCGGTGCCTCCAAATTTCAGAGACTTTTTTTTTTTTGAACCGGTCTAGTGAACATCTTTACCTGCAGGTACCTCTACCGGAGGTTATCTTTACCGGCGGTAATGTAAGCAACTTTAGTGAAATAGTTGAAAACCTAAACGTCAAACGACTCAAGCTCGATACTTTTCAACTTTTTCAATATATTCCATCTTGTTAACATATATCGAATTTTTCAACATTTCATCACATTTTCTACTGTTTTCGACTATTTCAACCTTTCCCGAATTTTTAAACATTTGTGGAATTTTTAATGTCGTTTGACTTTTTCAACATTTTTGAAAGCTTATCCACATTTTTCGAATTTTTTAACAGTTTTCGACCTTTTAATATTTTACTATTTCCTTCCGAGCTTTTCAAAATTTTACAACTTTTTCAACCTTCTTAGACATTTTCAACATTATTTAATTTCTTAAACTTTATCATTTTAAAAATTATCAAATTTTCATGATTTTTCAATATTGTTCGACTTTCTCAACATTTTTTGATTTTCTAATGAATTTATCGACACTTCAACATTATTCGACTTTTTAATCTTTTTTGACTTTTCAAAATTTTTCAACTTATCTGAAAAGTTTTCAACTATTTTTAACATTTTTTAAAATTTATCGTCTCTTCAAAAAAATTTTTTGAACAAAACTTTTCTTTATTTCAGTCGAAGCTCAACGCCTTTATTTTTGGTGTTTTTCAGTTTTTCAAAATCTTTTGAATTGTTCAACACATTAATTGCATATTCTCGGATTTTTACCATTAATCAATATATTTTGTTTATTCTACCAATTTTTAACAATTTCAACATTTTTCAAAACTTTATGACCTTTTCAAATTTCACGATTTATTAAAACTTTTTCAAATTTTCAGATAATTTTCGGCTTTCTCAACATTTTTAGTGTTTTTCAACATTTTTCATCATCTATCGTATTTTTGAATATTTCACATTTTCCAACACTTTACGGTTTTTTTTTAAGATTATTCGATTTAATTTCGTAATTCTTGGACTTTTACAAAATTTGCTACTCTCTCAACATTTTTGGTGCTATTCAACATTTTTCGATGGCATTCGACATTTTACAACTTTTCGACACTAAGTACTTGATACTTTTCTATTATTAACATCATTAAGTTCATATATTGCACCACTTGTGTTTAAACTCATACGTTTAATTTTTTTAATATTTAAACTTTCAACTTAAGTTTATAGCCCCAACGGAATAGAAACAAAAAACATGAAAAGTTGAAAATTTTTTAAACAGCCAAACTCGTGTACTGTGAAAATTTGGTTGATTACGTGTAACTTTTTTTCTTTCCATTGTCTTGTAAATCTGTTGAAAGTAAAAGTAACAGCCTCAAATTGTCGCCTAAGTGCCATATCTTTGAAATAAGCCCTAAGGATGATAAAATAGCGGCAGACGGTGAATTTTGTGGTTGCATCATATTAAAGAAGTAAACTAAAGGAAAACATATGACAGCTGCAGGGGTTTTAGCTTAATTTGTATTGCATTTTAGTTATTAGATATACTATATATATATATTTTTTTTAATTTAGTGTAATTTTTATTAATTGATGCATTACAAACAAAATTGCAACAAATAACTAAGCAGCTAAATGAAAATTCAAATTTCAAGTGTTGTTTTTGTTGGTGCATTTTTTCGATGAGTTTTTTGTGTTCTACCAGATGTATTTGTGTCCATGAAGTGCATCTTGTATATCTTTTACATGTTTTTTAAGAAGAAGTTCTCGAGATACGCTTACCTAGACACTCTCATTATCCTTTTAATTGGAAACACCATGTATCCTGCAATATCACATTTATGTTGTTGATGTGCATATTATGTCTATTTTCGTTGTTCTTTTGTTTTTTGTTAAATTTGCTGAAATTGTGTTAGAAGAATGGAAAAATACCAAAATGAAATCCTTGCGATAGCAACCAATCAGCTATTTTTGAATGCGAAATACGAGTAATTTGTATTTATATAGCTATTTATAGCCCACGCCTTTCTAAGCTTTTCACATTGCTGAAGTTTCTGTCGCAACCATATAATGTCATTTTTTTGTATTTGTTAATTAGAAGAAGTAGGAAAATTGGATTGGGAAAGTAAAATTGAATAGTGGAGATGAAAAATTGTAGTAGAAACAGTAGTGGAAAAAGGAATAAAAAATTATGTTTAAAAGTTTTTCTTTGTTAATGTAATCAAATTTTTGAATTAGTAAAGTTAAGCAAGTCCCATTATGTGTTAGCATTACCGGACTCTGGACGCTCATACCTACCACAAAATTAAAAGTTTTTTATAAAATTTTTAATAAATGTTTGAAAAAGAAGACGAAAGGTGTAAGCGTGACCTGCCCCCAAAAAAAGAAGAAATACATGAAATGATAAGTCGGTATACGCGCCTGATAATATAATCTGCTATAAATAATAGTTACACCTACAAGTCAATTCAAATTTATGTTGGATAAATTTTTTGTTTTAATCTTTTCTGAACTTTTCTCAGGGAAATGGTAAATTTTCATTAATAAGCAAATTGACTGAGAAAGCCAGACTGGCTTTGAACTTGAAAAAAAAAAGAAAGGAAAATCTATTTGAGTCCCAGCGTGCTTGTAATATAACTACGACCCAGCTATATATTCAGCAAATTTGCTTTCATGGCTTTAACCGATTCAAAGCGCCTTCTCAAATTGGTTATTGTAGCATCGGGTAGAGGAAAAACTCAGATGGGACCATATGGTATTCGGTTGATGACATTCTTTCAATTTTTGTCTAAGATCTTGCAAAATAATGACTATGCGATGATGAAATTATCGTGGTGAAATCAATGATTAGTCCTTCTGAAAATCAGACAACTTAAAATAATTCTCCTTACAAGCGATTTGTCCTTTTGGAACAAGTTATCGAACCACAAGCAGAAACAAACCGAAAAATGTCAAAAAAGTTGCGCAAGTTGAAAAATGCTGAAAAGTAAAATAATGTCGAAAAATGTTGAAGAAGTCGAGACATGTGTACTGTCGAGAAACGCTGAAAAATCCTATTGATTTTGAAAACTTCGAGTGATTTTGAAACAATCAAAGTATGTATATTGAGTGGCTCGAAAAAAGTTGGAAATGTCGCAATACGTTAAAATGGTCGAAATATGTTATAACTAAAGTTGAAATAGTTGAATAAGTCAAAAGTTTTGAAAAGTAGCATAAGACTGCAAAGTGTTGAAAAACTAATCGAATAATTTTGAATAAGTGCAAGAATTTGAAATATGTTGAACAAGTTGAAAAAATCAAATATATCATTGAATATTGTATATATTAAAAACCAAAAAAAAGTCAAAAATTTTGAAAAATTCGAAAAAATTTCAACAATCACATATGTCAAAAAAAGTTTGAAACTGTCAAAAATTCGAAATGTGTTGAAGGATAATACCAGATGTATGAAGTCCTTGAAAGTCAAAAAATGTTAATAAGATTGAAAAATTCGAAAAGTGTTGAAGAACTCCAGTAATGATGAAGAATATATATTATATAACTCGATAAGTGCTGAAGAACTTGAAAATCAATATGTTCAAAAACGTGAAAAAATGTCGAAAGATTTTGAAAATTTCATAAAAGTCGAAAAATGTTGAAAAATATTTAAGAAAAAAAATTTTGGGATACGTCGAAATATAAAAAATTTTGGGATACGTCGAAATATAAAATGTTGTAAGAGTCGATAAATGCCAAAAATATCGAAAAAGTCGATAAAAGTTCAAAATATATCACTACCGAAAGCGTGAGGCGATTGCTAACTTCCATCAAATTCGTTCCAGTATAGATTTTCTTTCATATTCGCCATTGAAGATATTCCACAATAAAAAACGTGCTACCCTAAATTACATGTAATTACATATACATTATTGTGAATGAAATTATTGCAGTCACTACTTTTGAGTTCTCCGCTGAACTTATGTACCCTATTCTTATTCAAATTTGAGAAGAACAATGAATACCTGAAGATTGGCTTATAGGAACCCTAGTGAAAATTAAAAAAGGGACTTATCATTACGCCAGAAATACTGGGGCACAATGATATTGTCAATTTCATCCAAGATCTTGAGGAAAGTTCTCGTCACCAGAGTTAGCGATTATCGATAACAATAAGCAGCTTTTGGCCCGAACTGATTGTGTATTGATCAAATTAATATTTCTCGCATTATTGTGGAGCAGCTAAATGAGTCGTAGGCGTCGTTACATTTAATTTGAATGAACTATATAACCTCTTTTGATTGCATCGACATTGAACAGATGAAGTGCAGCCCACACGATAACTAATCTAATCAACGTTTAATTTAGACCATCCAAGGCTTACACCAATGGACGATGTTCTAAGCAGAGCTCTAGACTCTAGAAATTATGGTACGCAATGGACTTTCAGCGAGCATCTGGAATACCACGCTTATGACAATAACATATGCTTCCTCGCCAACAAGAAGTCAGACATGCAACAAAAAACTCACTGCCGTCAGATTTTCTTCGGAAGAAATCGGTCGGAAAATCAACAATAATAAAACAAAAAACATGTCCATTCGTCCCACTGGAGGCAGCAATAGCTTCATGATAGGTGAATTCAGCATAGAAAAGTCGATCAGTTTACTTAATAAAGCAGTACAATAACACCTGAGGTACCAATAAGGACTTCCGTGCTGGAATAAACAAAGCGAAAGGTACCTTTACCAACAATTGTCTTCGCCGAATTCTAAAAACAATCTCTAATGTCGAATTGCTCACCAGATGCTGTCAAGATCGGATTTTCATTCAATCACCAACTGAACCCTGCAGTGGAACCCTCAGGCTAGCAGAAAGCGCGGCCGTCCTAAATCATGGGTGAAACGATCGATAGGGCAATACGTGAATCGGGGTAATGTTGGAAAGAATTAAAGACACTCGATACTGATCGAGCTCGTTGGAAGAGTTATGTGGAAGCCCTATGCTCCGTGAGGAGATAAAAAGCACAAGGAAAATATATATTTTGATCACTGTTAAGTTTTTTTTTGTTTTACTGTGTTATTATAGAAATAAAAATATTAAGGAAAAAGAGTGGAAAAGGAATAGAATTTAGGATTAAAGTGGTGTTAAATAAATAGTTTACAAACAAAATGTATTAAAAGAAGAAATGTTGTTGTAGTTTAAGTTTTACATATAACATTTTAATATATTTCTTTATCTTCTTATCACAGTATAGTAATTTTATGTAATCTTTCATTCAGGCGCCGTTGCATCACACAATTTAATTGGTTAATTTAAAATTAAATAAATAAAATTTTAAGAAAAATATGTACGTACGATATATAGTTACATAAATGTATGTACGATATAAAAATATTTCAAAATATTGACAATCAGTTAAGTTAATAAAAAATAAAATAAAATATTTAATAGATAAAAAACATTTGCATTCAAATTAAGACAACATTTAAAAAAAATTTAACAACAACTGGGAGTACGTATAGTAAAAATTTGAATCTTTTGATTTGTCATTTATGTCCTGTTATATTTTCCCCAAGATTTTTCACTTGGCATGGACATGATTTTGTTTATTTTATTTTATTTTGTCTTTTGCTCTCATTTGCCGCGTATGAGTTGTTGTTGCGTTCTGCGGCAGTACTCACCTCTGGACGAGGATAGGCTGTCACCGCCATGCGATTTCTTATAGGATGTTTCGCTAATCGGTGCAATCACATTTGCTTCAACATCAAAAACATACGGACTGTTAGGATGTTCCTCCCAACGTTCGATGAAGTTCTTGAGATTGTCCTTTGTTGTGTCTAATTCTTTCGACTGTAGAAAGTAGAAAGCGAAGAGATAAGAAAAAAATTTAATTAAAATAAATAGAAATATTTTTCTGAAAAGTAAAAAAAAAAATAAAGTTTTTACTTCATTTCAAGCTTCAACATCAATTAATTCATCACTTTAAATACCAAATCAAAACCTTAAATTCATTAAGTTTCTCCAATTCTCCACTTTGACACTTCATCAATTTAACACAAAAAGTTAAGCGAGTGTAAGAGAAAAACCAAAGCTTTTAATTGGTTAAGTCCCCTTCCCCCCTACGAAATTAAAACTCATATCAACTGTGAAAACTTGTTAAACGCAAAGAAGCGCTAAATCCACTTAAAAACGGAATTCGAAGAAGAAAAATTCAAAATTTAATCACATTAAACGCAAGTTATTATGTTGGCAATGACATCAAGGATGGGTTAAACGTTGCAAATTGCTGGCTGTAGTAAGTGTGAGTTTGCAGGGAGTTCTAAGCGGTTTAATTAATTTGTGCGCTTCAGTAAATGGTGGGGCGGTGAGACACAGCGTTGGTTATTAGAGTTGGAAAATTTCATTTTTATTATATTTTATATCCTTTTAAAAGGAAACTGACAAAATTATTACAATATGAAGAGTAACGAACAGATTTGAATTTAGTCAAATTAAAATCAGCGCACAGTGGGAGTTTCAATAATTTCTGTTGCGTTAAAACGGGGTTTTTTCGGTTAATATTTAATTGATCTCAAAAGTATACTGAATTGAGGCAAAGCTAATTAGAGAAAAACAAACTCGAATAACCGGACCATTTTTCGTCAAAACACGATTAAATTAAATAAAAGATTTTTCGACATAATTTTTTAAATTTTAAGTGGATTTTCAAGTGAGAAATTTCATAAATCAGAATCAAAACAATGAATGTGTTATGATAGGGATCAACCAATGTGTAGCTGGCTTATAACTTCATTGTCAACCTATGAAAACCATCTCGAAATTCTTATTAACTTCAAAATGGATTTTGAACACTTTTTAACGATGTTCTCAAGAGAGTCATAGAAGTGATGTAGATTATCGCCGATTTTACAGCACCGATCATAAAGATCATAGAGATAATGAAAGATAGACCCTTCGAGGTCCGGATTTTTACAACTTTTACAAATGTCTCTTACGTCAGAAAGCCGCTGCCTCGAGGGTCAGATTGCCTTCGACGTACAACATTATACATTTTGATTCAACTTTGGCCATAATTATAGCTTGTGGTTTCATAATGTAATTTTCAGAAATTATATCAATTTGAGAGCCTTTCCCAGAAAGTTGATTCGCGCTTTTATTGCCAATGAAGTCACTATGTCCAGGAACCTAACATACAGTTAGATTGCAATTCCCTACAATTTCGCATAGTAATTTGTTGCAATCTAGGACTAATCGGAACTTGATAGTATTGGAGCCAAGGGCTTTACGGGCTGCTTGGATATCGACGTATATGACATATCTGTTAGTACATTCAAACATTCAACTGATGTTGATTGTTGAGAACATAAGAGTGTGGCAATATTATCAGTCCCACTTTGAATGTCGCAGCCATAAAATCGATACTACCATGATGGTAAGGTTCCGATCTCCAAAAACCATATTCCCTTGGTCTAATAGCACAGTTCATTTATTGGAAACATCTAAAGGTTCCAAATGAAGCAAAGTGTCAAAAAGCAGCATACAGATGTTGGCTGTAAATAAAGGGCCTCTTTATGTATCACGATTCGTATCGTTTCGTCTCTAATTTAATAGCCTAAAATTATGCTAGCACAATTCTTATATTTGTAATTAACTAGTCATTAAGCATAGTGCATATCACATCCATTTTTGATTTGGTGCCAAAAACAACATCGAAAATAACATTAAGCGACTCTTTATGTATCACGGTTCGTCTCGTTTCGTTTCTAATTTTCATGTCTGAAAATATGTGTATGAAAACAAGAAAACCTAGCCAGTGCTTAAATAAAAGAATTGTACTAGCATACTTTTAGGCTTAGAAATTAGAGACGAAACGAAACGAATCGTGATACATAAAGAGGCCCCAAATATCACTTCTTGCTTAATCAGCTATGAGATTTATAGCTCTGTATTTAACATTATTTAACCGGTCTTCTATCATGAAAACGTTAAAAGTTGCCAAAAACTTGTTTTTTTAATATCACATTATCTACAACTTTTGTCTGATTTAAATAACTGTACATAATACTATCTCTCCTGAAAATTTATTCCATGAATCTTAAATACGTCACTTTTCGACAGCTGCCTATTGGCTATATGACTATAAGGATAGCAATTTGATAAACACTTTAATATTTTCTTAAATTTTCTGGTTTGGGATTATTTTGACAAAAAATATGTAGATATGAGAGATATTTTTAATGGTTACAAAGAAACTGATGTTCTGAGTCATTATTAAAAATTGGGTACGTGAGACTCCAATGGTCAAATAATAACCCAATATATCCTGATTTGAGTCCTCTCCTCACCATTTTTAATGGATTAGGACTATGACTTCTCAAAGAAAATTATTTTTCAAAGTTATTTTTCGGCACCGCGGCTCTGAACTCTGTCATTATATTTTCAAAGCGCCTTGAAAAATATAGTTTTTCTTTGGTCACATTGTTGAAGGAAGGAATGCCGAATTTATTGAATTTTTACATTGAACTTTTCATGATCCTAAGGTAAATATTTGAAATTAGTGAAAATTAAATTTCAAAAAGAATTTTCATGGAATATTTTGAAAAAAAATTTAATGTCAGCTGATTCAAGTATAAAAATTTTGAAATGGTAGCAAAAGTTCATGAAACAAATTTAATTTTTGAAACAAATTTCAATAGAAATTGTAGTATATATAGTACAAAAACTTTGCCGCTTTTGCTCTAAGAAAAAACATTTCAATCGCCCACTGTACGCAATATTGCTGAAAGAGTTTGTACAAAAGTGGCAACTAAAACTTACCTCTTCAATTTCTTCGTTGTCTTCTTCTGGTGGCACTGGCGATGGTGTGGCGGCTTTTAATTTTGGTGGTGGTACATTTGTGGGTTTTGGTGAAATAATCGGTGGTGCCGTTTTAGGACGACGTTGCAGCCATTTGTGCTCCAGGCATTGAGCGGCTGTCATACGAACACTAAACAGCAGAGCACAAGAGTAAGAACGAACAATAAAAAGATTTAAAATATGTCATCGAGTTAATTGGCAATGAAAAAAAGGAGCAAAACAGTGTTGCCGTTGCTAAGTAGAAATTTTAAATTAATAAGATTTTTAGACAGATTTTGTTTTTTCATTTTGTAATTCAACGGAAGACACTGTTGTTGTAATCCCAAGCTTTAGCAATTTATGTTTTTAACATTTAACAGCCAGCGCACACTTACCTTAAGTTTTTTACAAGTAATTTTGCAATAAAATCCAAGCACTCCGACGAAACACTACTAAAAGATTCATCCTCAAAATCATATTTGGCAATAGTAACATTTGCCATTGTTTCAATGTCGGTTTCGCCCATAAAAGGGGAAAGTCCTGAGATGCTGTTGTGCAGGTGTGTTAACAATGTAGTTGGCGTTGTTGTCGTGGTTTTTGGTTGTTAAGATTTTTGTGGCATGTTGTCAATGAGTTGTTAAGTAGCATCAATATTTGGCAGTTACGGAAAGAAAAGATATTAAAATACAAAGAAGAAAGTAAATTAACAAAATGAAATACAAAAAATGTTTTGGTGGTGGTTGTGAATACGTGGAAGTAATTACATAGTATAATAAAGTTAAGCCCTTAGTAAAGACTTCGCGTTAAAGTTCATTTGGTATTTTTTCAATTGCATTTTTGTATTTATCGTTGTCTAAGGAAACAAAAGGTTAAATGTCTCGCATGTGCATATGGCAAATTTTAATTGGAAATTAGTGAGCAGAATGTAAACTAAGCATTATAAAAGATATCCATGACAGTTTTGAAAATGAGCCTAAAAATATGCCACACAAAACTGGCTACTTTTGTTTGTAGTTTTCTTCTCAATTGGTGACAGCTTCAAATTAATAATATTGCATATTTTTAGGCTCTCATATTATTCATATTATATTTGTTTTATTCTCTTATCTTGCTGCTTCCCAATTTATTCAATAAACGTTGTTTTCATTAGTACTTATTTGAGTTTTCTTATATTTTTTTTTAAAATTTTTTCGTTCTAATTTGGTTTAATGTCTTTAATTTTCTCATGCCTTAGATTGAAAAATACTTACAGTACATAACAAATTACACCGACACTCCACATGTCAGTTCCATATGAAATACAATCGAAATTTACAACCTCTGGAGCAACGAATTCCGGTGTACCAAATAGAATCTGTCGATAAAGAAATAAAAGAGTATAGTACCATTAAAAGTGAAAGCTGTTGCAGAAGTTTTGTAGATGAACTTTAATTAAGTTTTTACTGTTGATTAAAAATGTTGTCTCAAGTACGTACGTTATTTCATACACTTTGAGTATTAAAATGCGGTACAGAGGAAATGCAATTTGAATGTCTTTTATTGTACTAAGTAAGTATGTATATAATGGCGCTTTGTTTACTTAAAGTTTTCTTAGTATTTCGATTGCAATATGCAGCCAAATCAAATAAAAATAGCAGTTGAGTGCAAGTACTTGAGGTTTGATGTCTGCGAACTTAAAAATGTGTTGTTACGAAAAAGTCAATAAATGTCGAAAAAGAAAAAATGTGAAAAAAGTCCAAAATTTTGAAAAATTCGCATAATGTATAAAAGTCATCGAAAAGTTCGATACATTCGATAAAAGTCGAAAAATGTGGAAAAAGTATTATATAGTCAAATAGTGTTGGAAAAGTTAAAAAATGTTGAATGTATTGAAAAATTCGAATTATATCGAAAAGAATCGTAAATAGTCGATATATAGCAATCAAAGTCGATACAAGTCGTATAATGTCTCAAAAAATTTAGATTTTGTGAAGAACATAAGTTAAACTGAGAAAAGAAAATGCTTCCTTCAAATAAATGTACATATCTGGTTGATAGATTCTTAAAATATTTATAATTTATCAATAAATTTTGGTAAATAGTAATATGTCCTTAATTGAAAGTCAAATTTTTGTTTATTGTGCCAAACAGAATATGGGACTTTTCACGTCAAGTGGATCACCTAAACGGCAAAAAATTGGAACGAGGTCTTAAAGTGTTCATCTCCAGAAAGGCTTCTAAAAGCGGAGTGGCTCGTTCAGATATTCAAAATGGCGACCAGAATCCGGAGAAAAATCGAGTGTCCAGCAATAAAAGCTTTGTAAAAATAAAAATTCAGTACCGATCGGGTTGTTTCTTGGCTCAAATTGTAGCTCCTATAAAGCTTTCGTGTTAGGTTGACAGAATCCGAGATGGCGGATCCAATATGGTGGCCAAATTTTTGAAAGTCAACCAATTTGCACCAATTTTGATATACGTGAGGGTTACAAGGGTTTTTAGGGTCGCCAATTACGAAACTGAGGCTATATTTTAAAAATTTCCAAATTCAAAATAACGCATTCAATATGGCGGACTAATTGTTTAAAAATCTACCAGTTAGCACCAAATCTGGTACACGGGGGTTTCTTGGGTCGCTGAATACGAATCCAAGGTCAGAAATTTAAAATTCAAGACGGCGGACCCAATATGGTTGATTGGGTTATTGAGTTTCCGCCATATTGGGTCGAACCAATATAAGGATGTGACGATATTGATATTATCGATTTATTTATGGATCGACATTTTAATATATAATTTTTGGTCATCGGTTTTTGATAAAAATTGATATAATTAAATGCATACGTTTGCGAAAACATAATATTCCTTCCGTCAAATATATGTTTTGGTGATTATTAACAGATGGATGTTTGCATCAAAGAAATATTTTTTAAAAAAAAAACATGATTTGAGGCCCAGTTGTAAAACCGGCCAAGTGCCTTTTTATACTTTTGGACAAACAACGAAAAACGTTTATTTTCATCTATGTTCATTGCAAAAATAAAACGTTATAGCTTATGAAATTTCTTACTCAAAACACGTCAAACCAGACCTTTGCAATTTCATCTGCCAATGTTTTTGAGGAAACAATTTTGGACTTGGCGGGTTTTGAACATGCACTTGGCCGGTTTTGACATAGTATTCAACAAATTTTATTTGAAAAAAAGTGGACTTGATTTGATATGGTACTGGACTTGACCGGATTTGATTTCAATTCGTTGGACTGGTTTTGAATACAATTCCATTGAAATAATACGCACGGTGGACCATTCTGTGAAAATACCCAGATATTGGTTCGCAACTTAATTTCGAAAGAATTCCAATTGTGACAAAATTTTAGGACTTGATTTGGCCGGTTTTGAAACCAAGTTCATAGACTTGGCTGGTTTTGAAAGCAAGTTGTTGGACTTGGCCGGTTTTGAAGTCTATGCATCAAAATAAATTTAAAAAACTTTATATGTATAGTATCTGTCAAAAATTTTTTTTTCAACCTAAAAACATAGTAGAGAACCAGATTTTGATACCTGAGAATATCTCAAAATTTTGTATTTTTGGACTTGGCCGGTTTTGCAACTGGAGGCCTCATTTGGTAATTAATATCAAAAATACGATTGATCTTGTTAAATATACAAATATGATAAGGTAATTATTACCAAATATATGATTTATTCAATAATAATATTCATTTCAGCGGAATGTGTGACATGTTAAATCATATCAAATATTTCGCCTATTTCAAATAAATTATTTTTTAATTATTACCAAATCTTCGATATATACAACTAAATCGTTTTCCCTGTGAATGTAAAGTAAGTAAAGAATGTTGGGTACGTAAAAAATGTATGTAAAATATGTAATGAATATATAGCAGTGCGATATTTTTGGTATATTTCTTATAATTTTTCCTCTCAGGTTGAACTATGAAAGATCTTAACCTAGACATAGAGAGCCATCATGAGAGATATTGTGGGATAGTTGATAGCCGAAACATCCAGAATGACTATTCTCATGTTTTTATTGCTATTTAGAATACATGAAAGAAAAAATCTAGTAAAATTGTGTAAAAAATTCGGCGTACGATAATCCGAAAGTAAAATCTTTTCCGACGGTAGTTTTGTTGCTTTTCTAAGACCCAGAGAGGAAAGATCGTAAGATCCTTAGCGAAATATGAATATGGAAAATTGAAACACTTTTATGTATAGTATGTAAATTATGTAAGTAAAGGGTGATTTTTTGAGTGGTCAAACTTTAAATTCAAATAAAATAACAGCCATATAAGATATCTCGAAATTCTTAAATTCATATGAAAGGACATTCAATTGCAATAAAGTTTGACAACAATTTGGGCATATATTCCTCGCGGATACGTGCAGCAGAGCAAATTTTCGAGCGATTGAAGTCTTATGTCCTCAACTGTCCCAGTTGTGTTTTTCTCCAAGGCGTCAATCGACAGTTCGTTCGGAACTTGGGACGCCCGTTATATATAACGTCTAAGTTTATCAACCGATCATGACCCTTGAGACACTGGGTGTTAGCGTAAGCTTCTACGTCAGCCATTAGTAAATTTACTTCAGCACAGATTTTATATCATACCCACTAGTAAAGTTGTTCACATATCAAAAATGTATGCAAGTATTTAAAAGCTTAATAAATCATCATACTAATTATCTACTATTTTGCTACCAACCTGTAATCTCTTGTCTGGATCAAATTTTCTGGCTAAACCAAAATCAATGATTTTTATGCGATTTCCTTCTTGCGTCAGACAAAGTATATTTTCTGGTTTCAAATCCAGATGCAGTATATTATTGCGATGTATAAATTCCATAGCTTCACAAACTTGCCGTATGAACACAACACAGACGCGTTCTGTCAGCACGAATTCATCATCGATAACACGATCGAAAAGTTCACCACCTTCTACTCTGTGTAAATAAAGAATAAAAGAAAAGACTGCTGTGAGAATGTGTTGGATTAATATAAAATTAAAAAAAAGAAACTAAATAAAATAAAGATGCTCAATACAAAACAGAAATAGTAGAACAATTACAAGCATAGGTATTGTAAGGGTAAAAAAAAGTTTTGAAAGTTTTGAAATTAAGGTTTTATTTCAATTGGCTTAAAAATGTTTTTATGGTATTAACTAAAAAGTTTCAGTCCAAAAATTTTTTCAACAAATTTAGCACGAGCTTGTTAAAAGCTTTCAGTAGCAGTTTATTTTTTTTTGCCTTATATAATACTTTTTGAATTTCTTACCTTACCAATTTTGAAAAAAGAAAAAAATTTTTTTAAAGAATATTAAAATGTTATTTACAAGATTAACAATGATATTGTATGCCAATATGTGATTAAAGTTGCACGAAAACCAGATAATAAACTGCAGTCTTCCTATGCTATAAATCAGTGTAGTCAAATATTCATATTATGTGAAAATCAGGTTCAATAAGCAAAGTACGAGGGCCATATTTCATCATATTCCTAACCCATAACAAATGTCATGTACTAACTATTGCTTACATACATATAGCCAGACGATATTAAATACAGCAACCTGATACAAATCAGTTCACATTTATTAAAGACATGGGTCGTCATAGAACTGAATTCAGATTAATTGCTATATCGACTTTTGATCAGATTGATATAAAATATATCATAATAAAAGCGTCCAAAATATTTTATAATAAAAACGGTTTTTCGATCAAATTGATTGTCTTCATTGTCTTTTTATTGTTTATACCGTACTTTTATAAAATCTTTATTGGCGAAAGTCGTAATTATGAACTGTTTTAGAGATACAGAATGTAAAAAAAATTGTAATTTCAAATAAAATTTTAGTTCGCATAAGAATGATATATTTCATATCTTGGGCTATATGAAACTAAAAACTCTTTACTACATAACGATTGCTAAAGCGAAATTAAGTAATGAAATTTACCCTCGTTCTTTCGATTTGAAACATTTTGAGTTTAACAACTCTTTTGAAGAAGTTCCGCTAGATAAATGGTTGAAAGAATGTTAAAAAAATGTTTTTTTTTTATGTAAATTATTCGTTCAGAAATTCATGTAATATTGGCAACTTATGTCTAGAGGATAGTTCTCATTGTAAATGTAAGCTGTCAGCGTTTATAGAATATGTCGCTGAATATAATATGATAGAATTCTATAAGGAAAATTTGTTTATTATGGTTTTTCCTACCCTTCTTAAATTTTTCAAAAATTTCTTTCTCTATATTTCCCATGAAAATGATACATTTAGTTTTTATATGATAGCTCAAAACCATTCTTGTTCTGCTGCAGAAAAAAATAAAATTTAAGTACTTAATTTATTTAAGTCTCAATTAAGTGAAATTTTAGAACTTAATTTTATTTAAAAATGATAACTAGAAAGTACCCTAAAGCGAATACAAAATGTTTCAAAACGTAATATGCTTTTTGTACCTATTGCTTTATTTGACGCCACCGATAATAAAATTTCTCAGATGAGTGCCTTAGGTGGGAAAGAAAGTTATTCAATGGTACATAATTGTTTTGATTCAACATACGATTGAACTAGTTGAAATAGGGTTTTGATTTGATTTTGGTTCGCTTAAATTGAAGTAGGAGCCTTTGATCAAACCGTTTTTCCTATTACTGGGTAAAGACGCTCAATGAAAGAACTATTCGAAATTTTGGATTTCAAATGGTGTGACAACTTTCAAAATGCTACATAGTTTCTTCTGAAATCTTTATTTTCACTGGACAGGACGCAGAAAAATCTGAAATCTTCCCACCTGAAAACTTTTCAGCACAAGTTCCAGTTTGATATCTTCACACAACGTGCGCAAAACACAAAATCGTGTTGTTATTGTAATAAATGAAATCTAAATGATGTTTTATGATTCGTATTATTTTTTGCTTTCAGAATTATATATATACGACATAAAATATAGATATGTACATAAAGATCTTTGAATGTTGCCAGGCTGGCTCTCTGGTGCCTGTGTGCGGCGTACAAGCACAGCTTATAAGGGGGTTTCGGGCCAGATATATATGGGAAATAAAAGATCCTAGGTCGTAGGAATGGTCATAGAAACGGTCAATAAAATAAGTGATCTCGGGCTCTTGATACGAAATTTGTTTTATTTTTTTAAGTTTTAGCAATTTACTAGTCAATTTATATAGATTCCTGGTTAATATTATTAAAAAGCCTCAATTGAGTTTAACCATATACCTATGGCTTCGAATTCAGATTTGTTATTTTCAATCAGATTTCTGTTTGAATTAACAAGATTTCATCTTGGCATGAAAACATTACGTCTCCTAGTTGAATTAACCAGGTCCTAGTTGATTTTCTCAGTGTAGTAATATAATGAGCCCCATATACGTGGATGATTTTTTTACAGTGACAGAACTTTGAATTTGTATAGTGATAAAAGGTCAATGAACAGAGTTACGCAGCGACTGGTGACATTCGACGGTTCATCAGAGCTGAATTCATATATTATATGATCAGTAGATCTATTTTCTTTTTTCATTCTTTGCCGTATGAAAAACATATGAATTTTACGATACTATGAAGAGCTGATGTTAGCTGGAAACCGATCAACAAGTTGTCTAATTCAAAAACTCATTCCACTTTTTCCTCATAAAAGCTTGCAAATTATGATTCTGGATGTTGCCAGGAGGTTTGTTGGCCCATTTTATTTATACCCCATCCCCTTAGATATCAAGTGTAATATTTCGAAAGCTACGAGCTGGATTTCAAAAATTTCTGGATCAATATTGTAGCTTATTATATTACCTTTCGTATTTGAAAATCAATGCAGACGTTTCTGATTTATATAGATTTTTAGAAAAGCTATATCCGCAACTTCCGATGGCTATATCTCCGAAACCAGATCCGAGCGACACTTTTTGATTCAATATTTATTCTTAGAATTCAAAAATATATGAAAAAATTTATTGTGCTCATAGATTGTGTGCTAAACTGTATTTGTTCCACTTACTTGATATCTAAGGAGATGAGGTATAAAAAAATAAATGTACAAACAAACCTCCTGGCAATATCTAGGATCATAATCTGCAAGCTTTTATGAATTCAAAACTATGTAGAAAATGCGGTCCTCATATTTTGCACATTCAACTCCTATTGTCTACTATTGTCTAGAAACATTATTTGTTTTAATAGTGGATATCAGTTTTAAACAAGTTTTTAGTATTTTCTCTCATTTGATTTCAATATATGTTAAATACACAAAATTTTTACCAAAGATAGTCTATTATTCTCATCACCTATAGATAAAACATTCAATTTCATTTTTATTAGACACTCATCTGAAAAATTTTTAAGTTCACCAAAAAATGGTTTACATTGTCGATAGTATCGTTTCTTTCTTTCCTATTTTATTTACTTTTAATGTCTACGTTGTCTAAATGGCTGCAAACAGATTTATTCGAAAATATTTGACTTGTGGCCAAAAAAGAACCAAAAAGAAAAATCACAGAAATGGAAAACTATCGTAGAATAAACTTAAATATTTGCCACAGAATTGTAAGCAATTACAATAGCAATAAAACTAATTGAAAATGGAGATAAATTAATGGCCACAGTAAGTATAGTTGCACATACACACATAAATATTTATATCCCAGTGTAATAATGAATCGCAATGATTAATGTTAGATAGCTCCTTTCAGATTAAAGCATCGCTTTATTTGGATCAACGAATTTCAACATCTGTAATCCACCTTCACATATATTTTTTCGATTCAATCCATTGAAAAAAGTAACTAGTTTGTGTCTTTGCTTACAAGTACAGAGAATCCTGGATAACTGGGATCTCCAAGGGATCAAAATTTTTGTCTCAATTAAAGCGGTTTCCTATTTACACAGTTTCCATAGTAACATACTCAGACCGATATAACGTTCATGTTCAAATTCAAAATAACAAATTATACGCACATAAATATTATTTCCCACTTATAGAGGTTATTGTTAAACGGCCGCAGTTATAGAGGGAAAAGCCCATGTTATAGAGGCGAAAACGCATATAATCTAAAAAAAGCAAATTCCAGATATAGAGGTTTAATAATCCCAGTAATAGAGGTATTTTGATGCAAAAGTGCTGGGATCTTGAAGTGAGTCTTACTAATAAAGGTTTCCCACTTATCCAGGTACCGCTTAAACAGGTTTCTCCGTATGTTCAGCTAGCGCTAAAACAAAGGATCAGTCTCAGGGAAGACCTAGTATTACGCTTCCACTGAAAAACGAGTAAATAAGGCCTCGAATTTGGAAAGCCTATTCAACTTATTCATATGAAAAAGGAGCTAGGAAGGCCTTCACCTATTCTTCCCATACTGAAGAGTGTTACACTTTAACGAGGTATGTGTTAACTTCGAAAGGGGAAGCAAAAGAGTGGGAGTGAACTATAGTGTATTTGTATTCACGGCGTTCAAATTGGGAACTAAAATGAAAGAAACAGAATTTTTAATTTTGGAAAAATATTAGGATTAAGTAACAGTACGATTTAAAATCTTTAGCACTATTAATTCCTAATAAAATATGTTTGGCTCAAATAAATATATGATTGCTCTATATGAAATATACATTTGTTATATACAATCAAAAAATTTTTCCTTTCTAGCGTACTTTCTTGCTTTAATTGAAAAGTTCAATGTGTACAAGAAAATAATTCGGAAAAAGGGCAAATTAACAAACACGGAAAGTATTTCATCAAACCGAACCTAGAAT
Source organism: Meiosimyza platycephala (assembly GCA_963662105.1). Lineage (NCBI taxonomy): Eukaryota > Metazoa > Arthropoda > Insecta > Diptera > Lauxaniidae > Meiosimyza > Meiosimyza platycephala. Next base: position 77,164,852 of record OY759211.1, on the reverse strand, counting down.
CTCTGGGCTATAAGTACTACAACACAAAGCCGATCAAATCTTTTGCTTTTGTCTACTGGGCTGCCGTTCACTACTAAAAATGACTGGGCAGTGATTGTTGTAGACAACTTTTAAATAGATATCACAGACGTAAAAATTGCTGCGATATGTACGTCAAGGTCATTTGAACTATAAGACATTCAAAACAATTACATATTTAATTACCCAAAATTATTTGATTTCGTACTTCAACAAATTAATTTTATCAAAAAATCAACTGTCAAAGGTTTCGAAAATTGCAGAAAATATTTTTCTATGTTGATTTGACTCGTTGTTATTGAATTATATTTCATGATTTTCCACTTTATTTCAGAACATAATAAGTTTTGAACAAAAAAAAAAAAGAAAGAAAAAACAAACTAATCAAAGAAAACGAGAAATTATATTTTTACTTAAAAAGTTACGTTTTAACAAGTTTTAAAAAAGTCCAAAATGGAATGTGCAACATGTGCATTAAAGTTTTGTAAAAAATTTATTTTGTGTTAAAAAAAATAAATTTTGCTGCACATAACTTCTCTTAAAACTTTTAAATTGATGTAACATAGCCACACAGACACACTCTGACCAACATACAAAAAAAAGGTCATTAGAAGTTCAAAACGAAGTTTACAGAAGTTTAAAAGAAAAGTACGTACATACAATGAGAAACGAAAAGAATAGCACAAATAGAAAAAGTTTAGAAAAAAGTTCATATAACAAGCGACAACAACAACAAACAACTAAAGTAACACAGCGCTACAAAAAAATGTTGCTCTAGTTCTAAGTTAAATTTTTTGTTTGTTTTTTGCCCATTGATTTCAAAAATTAGTGAATTTTCTTTCAATCACCGCCGATTTTAGAAATATTTAAAAAAAATATGTTCAAAGACTCAAAAAATTGATTTTTTTTTCGTTGTAAAGTATTTTATTGCAAGAAGAATTACCAAAGTCACATATCTCGAAAGGATAAAATTAATAAAACTACGCGCAAATGTAAAAAATCTTTAGCGATAAAAGTTTCGTAATAAAAAAAAAAAGTTCTTTAAAATTCTTGAAACTCTTGAAATTTAAAGATAATGAGTGTTTTTTGAAGTGTTGTACTTTTTAATAGAGCTTTAACATCAAAAAGATTATAAAATCTGGCAACGTTTGTGTCATTTATGCTCAGTAAGGATTATGATTTCATCGTAGAAAGTCTAACCTCACAACAACGTTTGAAAATTGTTGTTGTAATTCACTAAATTCGCAAAATTATAAACCTAAAATTCTTTAAAAATTAATATTATTTCACGAAATGATGATCAAATTTTAACCTTTGACACTTAAAGGGGCAGGGGCAGTCATAATTTTTGAGAATTTCTTAAAGCATAATATCTTAAAAATATATCCCGATGTGAATCCGGCAATTACTTTTGGAGTTATTCGGCAATAACCAAAGGGCTCTCGGTAGTAAGAGCACCGAGTGTAAAACTTTAAATGCATTTTTCTCAAAACTATGTTTTTGGAACTGGTGACCACTGTAACTCAAAAACCGTTCGATAGATTTCAATGAAATTTACTCAGTTTTTGAAAAACATAAATAATCTAGTGTCTGATCAAAGGATTTCTTTTTAAAAGTCGATTTTTTATGAACAATTATTTGCTGGTTTTTTACCGAAAATCTAGAGGTAAATATTCCTGAGGCCGCCATTTTGTTGATTAAAAAAAAACATCGATCGATCATTTATTTAAATAACTAATTTTTTCTATCCGATTGATTTTAGTTGATTTTCCAAGGATTTGTAATGGTCACCGCAAGACACTCTGTATGTGACAGGGTCCAACACAGCCAGTTTTACCTTTTTTTTATTTTTAATATTTTTTTTTTTAAACTTTCGTCACGTCAAGTTGAAACATAATGTAATGATGCCATATTATCACTTTTATTGAATAAATCAAATTATTAGCAAAAAAATTATTGGAAATGCTCTAATTTTCACGACTATGAATGACCCTGCCCTCTAAATTATAAATTTGTACCAAGTAACTTCCATGAGTTGATTTTTCTACACGAAAACATTATATACATAGAGCGACAATTTTTCACCCAGACTTTTTTCATAAAACCCTAGCAACAACAGACAACAACAAAGTAAAAATGATTCAAGTGTGGTATATGTCCTCAACCGGTATAGAATTCAGATGTCGCATTGCCGCTGTTTGATGTTATCTATAAACATATGTACGCGCTCGAAAAAATATCCTTTGAGCACCAATTTCTTTTTCGGGAATAGAAAGTCACACGGTGCAGACATGATTTTTCGTTAGAAATGGGGGTGTCAAAATGGAAATAAGCTCCAATTTTCGAGATCCATATGTTCTAGGCGTATACGTTGAGTTGTGTAACCAAATTTCAAAGGGCTTCAAGGTAAAATCTTGCTACTACTCTTTGATCACTTGGAACAAACTCGTGATGTACTTTGCTATCGTAGAAGACGATCAGCATTGCAAAAATTTTTGTTTTATGGTTGTCTCGGTCATCGGTTTCAACTGATTAATGAAAAAAGTTTTCCCGGCTTAAGTCTTCATCGCCGTAAACATTTTTCAACTATTCGTACTTAGCCATTTGACAATGTAGCAAAGCTAACTTGAAAGTGTTGTAAAGAAAAAAGTAACACCTTTTCAATGATATATGATCACGGCAAATGGCGCTACGTGATCAGGCAGAAAATATAAAGTTTTGGGTGGAATATTGTCCCACTGTGTATATTGGTCTAATGTATACGTCAGAAATGAAAAAATTGTTATTGCGCGACCGGTTTAATTCAGACAATTTTTACGCACTAACTTTTAAAATGTCTACGTTTTGTAGTAAATAGTAATGGCTTTAAATATGAAGAGTTTCATGAAAAATTTAATGAACATATCATGTGTAATGACGCTTTGATCTTGGAAAACTGAAAATTTTAACTAAAAGTCGAGCCGTTTTTGCAATTGAGCACAGTTTTAATAAATGTTTCGAATGAGATGTGTCAATTTTGTTGCTTTTCTATAACTCGAAAATATTTGTCTACCACTAAAATGTTTTGCAAAAACTTTTTTCAACAGAAGTAAAAAAATGCGTTGTTCTGAGTTTTTACATGTCTCTGATAACAGATTTTTGAAATATCTCAAAAACTTAAGTTGATTTAAGAAAAAAGTTTATAAATAGAAATCAGTGGCTAAAAATTGCCCAAGAAAGTGAACTTAGAACAGCATAACTCTTTTCTTTTTTTGTAGATCGGTGTAATAGAAATGCACACAAAATAAATAAAATCTATTTGGTATGGTGACAAAAAAAAATATTGAATTTTTTTCATATAAAGACGAAAAAGTTTCAGTGCAGTATTTTACATAAGAAAACACATAGTGCAGTGTGCTGTTGATAGTGCCTTATAATGCATAACAGTACTGTACGATAAGGGCTTATATCAAGTAGTGCGAACTTTTTATAAAATACTTTGAAATAGATGCTTGGTTTTTAACGACCTTTGGTTATAATTATGGCAAAATAATTTAGGCTAAGCATATGTTCTAAACTTAGGCTATAATTTTATCTATAACTTCCACCCTAATGCATGTGTTTGCGTGTGTATGTGTATAAAAAAGGGTATACTAGCGATATGTTGTACCGTTTGTGCAACAAAATGTTTAAATATTTATCGCTATTACTTTGCTCTTTGCATATGTGTGTTCGTGTTGCTCTTGCAAAAAAAAAAACCATACTGTCTTATAATATCCTTACAATTCCAGGACGACACACATCATTTTCTGATATTCGTACGCCGCATACAACTGAATAATGAGATGATGTTGCAACGAATTCATGATTTCAACTTCACGCTCCACATTTCGTCTGTCGTCACGTTTTGGTATCGGTACAAATTTGGCTGCCAGCTTGAGACCACTAGATTTTTCTTGACATTTGTAGACTGTGCCGAATTTTCCTCTGAAATAAAAAGAAAAAAATATTTAAATTTAATTATTTTTAAAGTGACACTAAAGAAGCAATACTGGTCTGATGAGGCTATGTATGTTTATATGGATATGGATATGTGTATACAATGGCCATCAGCATAAGTATTTTGCCAAGCAAAAAAACTTAGATTTTTGTTTTTTACTTTAAATTTATGAGAATGAAAATTATGAAAAAATTCGTGCATCAACCTAACTTGACAAAAAATGTACCAATTTGGGACCCCAAATTTAGAACAGAATCGTCACAGGAGAGCGTACGATGAAAAAATGCGCGAAAAATGCCAGTGTTGGATTAAAGTTTCCCGTGTTAAATTCCACATGGGGAAGTCTCACGCGTGTGGAGTTCTAAACAGACGAAACAGGTCGTCCGGCGTCCCTGATACCAACAATGTTTTCCGGATTGATTGAATGGATTAAATTAGTTCATAATAAAATATTTTAGAGGCGACAATGAGAGAGTAATTTGATGTGGTGTAACCAAATTTCTCACAAATACTAGGATTTCGACAAGAACAACCTCACAAGCGTAAACAAGAAATGATTTGGCTTAGCATCAAACAAAAAGTTGGAGAATTTGGTAAGGGGCCGTGGCACCTCCCATTTGAGCATAAGCTTCATAGCACAAAGAGCTATTTTACATATGTATACCTATATTATTTCTGAGCGAAAGTTCTAACCAAAGTACTTCCTTATGGGCGGAGAGCCCGCTGTTGAAAAGTCGAGTGTATAAGATTACAGGATAAAATTTACGGGAATGATAGTATACATAGTAATGCATTTTGGTGAAACTAACCTAACAGGATTGCCTTGCCAAAATCTGTCCCTATCCCCGAAAATATCCGAATTTTAGCCAATTTTGTTGTTTAAATTAAAACTGTATAATATTACAGCTCGAAATGTATGCCAAATGATAGAACTCAAAGCCTAAATTTAATATATGGGGTTACAATGTTGAATCCTGTCCCAAACATGGGTTTTCACCGGTTTTTTGAGTCAATTTTTATTAATAAAGATAAAAGCTTCAAATGTGGGTAAAATGATTGAGCTCGAAGAACCAAAACAGAATATATAGGCTAGCTTTGTGGAATCATGTCCTAAATATGGGTTGCCACGCATTTAAGAAAAAAACAAAAAAACATTTGCATAGCTTTGAAATCAGGGACATAACTAAAATGCCCAATTTCGTTCAATTTTCGAATAAAAATGTTATGCACCAATCGATCGAAAGAGGTCGAAAATGAATTTTGACCATCATCAGAGGTGGTTCCGAGTCCCAAAATTGTCCGATTTCGGTCCATTTTCGAAAAAAAAATGTTATGCTCCAATCGATGGAAAGAGGTCGAAAATGAATTTTGACCATCATCAGAGGTGGTTCCGAGTCCCAAAAATGTCCGATTTCGGACCATTTTCGAAGAAAAAATTTTATGCTCCAATCGATGGAAAAAGGTCGAAAATAGATTTGGAACATCATTTGTAGTATCTCCGGACCCTAGAAAGAATCGTTTTTGACCCATTTACGGAAAATTTTTTTTTTTGCTCCAATCGTTTGAGAAAGTTCGAAAAATAATTTTTGACAGCACTCAGGTTGGCTCCGGACTTTGGAAAGTACCGTTTTCGACCCTTTTGGTGCTTTCCAAGGTCCTGAGCCGCCCTAAGGTATGCCCAAAAGCCATTGACGACCATTCCTTATCGGTTGGAGTGAAAAAAATTTTTAGGGTGGTTTTATTTCAGTTGCGCTTTCCAAATGATCTTTAAGTATAAACTATGATGATAGAGTATACAATTTTGAACTCACCTTCCAACCTCACTAAGAATTTCGTATAATCCATTGGCGTCAACACCACGACTTATGGTAACATCACGATACGGAAATGCAGGTTCAAGAGCTGGAATTAACGAAAAAAAAAATTATGTTCATTAAAGTTCAAAATTGTGTCTATGTATGTGCTTTATAATAATAAAAATAACATCATGTCACACATTAAATTATTTTTCAAAAGTTATCGAACAAAAATTTGGTTAAGTTTCAAACCATGGCAAAAATTTGCGCATAATAATTTTCTCAAGCAAAAATATTATCAGAAGGACATAAATTTCAACATTTATTTGCACACAATTAAAAACTTCAAAAAAAGCCAAATACATCAGCAATTAAAGTAGCACATTCGTTCGATGAGTTTTGTGTCCTTAGCAACAACACAAACGATAAAAATCGATAATAAATTTTGCAATTAGCAAATTTGGCAAACTTTGTGCAATAAAAAGTTTTGAACTTGGCTTATTAGTAAAATTCCGAGTATGCGACTGCAATAAAATTAAATTGGCAGAATGTGCAATTTATTATTGCAGTAGCGATGAAATCACATCGAATTTGACTTATTGAAGCTGTGGGACTAATTTAAAGCATTTTGTATGCATACGGAATTAGAGTTGCATAAATCAAAAGATATAATAAATTTAAAATAAATTTTGAATTAAAATTTTTTTAATTATTAAAAAAACGCTAAATACTACTAATTGGTTTCGCTTTAAAAGCTTTTAAATATCAAAACAATTTCTTTATTATACTAATTGACATGAACGAATTTTTTCTTTACATTTCAAGTTGACCCATTTAATATAAAGGACAACGCGTTTTTTACTGTCCCGTTAAGTAGTAACCCAATGTCAACAATCTGTTCTCAACTTCAAATGTAGACATCAACATTATGACCCTTTTTACCCCTACTGCTTTTTTTTTTTTGGCTGTTGTTTCTTCTGACCCAAGTCAAGAAGTCAACATAAAAAAGCAGTTGGATTTTTATGTTCTGCTTGATCCTCTGTGCTGTAGCAACTTTATTTTATATTATGAGTATTTTTGTACTTTTGTCATTATTGCTTAGGTTTATGCTTTTTTTTTATTGCATTTCGTTCTTTTTTTTTTGTTAGAATATTGTGAAAGTTGGTAAATAACCCTTTTCACATTGGCACATTAACAAAAGACTGACAAAAAAAAACAAAATACGAAGAATACAATTTTTATTTCGCTTATAAAAAAGAAATTTTAAGCTACAATTTTTTTTCAATTTCTTAAGTACCTCCCTTGAAAGCAATTGCAGTCTTTTTTTTTATAAACTTATATAAGTACGTTATCATATGATATGTACACTAAAAAAAATATTTATTAAGAAAGTATGTGTGTTGACTTATCATATGCAGACCCAAAATATTGTCGCTCAAAAATAAAAGTAAAATTCGATGAAGAAAAATTATTTTAAGCCATTTTTCATAAGGGGGCGTCCATTAATTACGTGAGCTAAAATAGAAGGGGAGGAAGTCAGCCAAAATCTCACCAAATTTCACCAAGGCTGGGAGGGGGTCACGGAAAACCTCACGTCAACGTCTTAATGCATAGAATTTACACTAGAAATTATAATTTAAATCTCACGGGAGTGGGGGGTAGGGTCCCGCCAGATCTCACCAAATCTCACCAAGGGGAGGGGGTCCGAATTTTCAAAAAATCACCTCACGCAATTAATGGACGTCCCCTAAGGGAAAAACGGAGCTTTCGATAGGGAAAACCATGTCGTATGAGTGACATATGTAGGTATGGGAATTGCCGTATTTACCATATATAAAAAAGACTGAGTCTTACTTTGGGTTTAGTTTTCCATTTTTATTAAAAGTTTAGTAGAAAGTAGTGTTCCAGAGAAAGTAGTGTTTAATGAGAGCGAGATCGTTTGGAGCAAACTTCGAAGTCATAGAAAGCTAAAAACTTGGATAAGCCCTTAATATAGTACTCTTTTCATTGGAGGAAACTACTGCCTCGGTTGTTATTATGAAAACAAAATTTAACGTGCAGTATCAAAATTTTAAAAAATCCCAATATTTTTTGAGTTGTAATGAAATTTTTAACTAACGAAAAAGTTTTTGTAATAAGTCCTTCAGTTTGCAATAAAAACTTTTCACTTATTTTGTAAGATCAATGTTCATATTCTATATAAATTTCATCAATTTGGTAAATTGTTTTATGAAAAAAATTAGGTCTCTTGAAACATAATGCGGACTTAAAAAAAAGCCCATGGAAAAGCACCATTTGTTCTACCCTTTTGATGGTCCTTTGAAAGACAAGAGGTTTTTTTTCAGCAGATTTTTAAAAGACCAAGTTTGTGTGCATGTTTTTACTGTCAAAGAGTTTTATGTGTTAATTTCAAAAATATGATAAAATTAAAAAATGTCGGCTTATGAGTTTTTGTCGATTTTCAAGTCAAACTCAAAATATCCTTTATCCCATTGTTCCTGAAAGAAAAAGAATTCGTGACGTTGTCAGGAAGCGTCAGCGTCAAGTTGATGTTTGCGGAGGTAAAGAGCTACGCTGTGTGCATTCAAATACGAGTAAAATCGACTGATGTCAACTTATGATAATTTGGGAACGTCTCGAGGGAACGATAAATTAATCGGTAATTGGCACGGTTAAAAACGTGGGGACATGTCGAGATAACGACAAATTAATCGGTAGTTGGCACTTGGCTTTTTTAATTTCTAGTCTGTGTGGTTTGGTGTCAAAGTCGTTCCTCATAAAAATACAAACATTTTTTTCATTCACACTACCCCTCCAGCACCTCTTCTTAATTCCGTTACTAAGCGTTTTAGTCAAATTTTTCGAATAAACTTACAAATACGGGACAAATGACTGATAATTTTATCTTCAGACATCAAACCTTTTAGACTTGAAAAAAAAGTCGTAGCAGAGCATTCGCAACCTTTCAGTTACTGGTTAATTTAACGATATCTTGAAACGCCGACGTGTAGGCCGAAATCTTGTTTGAGCTCACATTTTCAAATTGCCCTAATTTGACATCTATCGATTTTACTTCAAATTTGAGTTCACATTTTTGCACACAGTGTCATCGGTCGATAATAAACACTTTTAAATATTGGTCTGAAATTTAAGTTAATTTTCTATTGATGTAACTCTTCTACATACATATGTATATGGAAAATGTTAAAAATATTTTTTTAAGTGTATGGCAATGTTTTTATCTTACCCATGTTTCTATGCAAATTTATTTTAATAAAAGATTTGGACATGAAATGCAAATTAAATTAAATGTCCATAGTGTTGACAGCAAAATGACCCATATGTATTAGAAAAGCAATGGTTTTTGTTTGTGAAATTAAATCTTAAGGCATATTATTCTAAGTCGGATTTTTAATAAACTCATTTTAGTATCGGATTTTTCTTTTTTGCGGAAGTTTAAGTGAGCTTTAGTAAAACAAAGATATATGACCTTGTTCGGTGATGTAGAATTTGAAAAACAAATCATATGTTGTCCCTTTGTAAAAAAAATTGTGAATTTTTTATATAAAAACTACATAAGCCTAAAATTTAAATTAGCTAAGTATATGACAGTTTCAAGACAAAATTAAGGTTATTCCGAAGCAAAACAAATTTTCTTGGTTAATGTTTGGGCTCATTTTCAATACTTCATGACGCTAACGAGTATTTACAATTAGTTAATTTATTGGCGGATGTGAGAGAGTGGGTATTAGACTGTACCACCTTACAGGCAAAAAAAAAGAAGTTCACCGTACACCAGCAAATCCGAAGCATTTTTGCAAGGTAATTTCGAAAAATTTTTTTTATTTTTTTTGGCTGAAAATAGAGGTCGCGCATTTGAGTTTTTCATCATATCTTCGGAATTTATAGTCCGATCTTAAAGTATGATATGTCAATGTTTTTGTCTTGAGTAGACCAACTTTTTGATTCAATGATCCTTGATATAAAGTACCCCGTTCTTGAACTTACCCACCAGATCTCAGTACCTACCACCTAATGTGCCACCATAATGTCAGAAAATTAAAGCTTTAAAAAAATCATAAAACTTTTCCAACTGAAGTATTTCGATTACTCCATTAGAACTATTTTTAAAAATGTTTTTAAAGTTTTTTACCGAACGTAGGGGTCGCCTTATTAAATTTTTCGTCATATCTTCGGTATTTAGAGTCAGAAGTACTAAAATGATTTCTAATGGAATGATAGTAGGAATAATACCTTACTTTATTTTATTATTGCTATGTATTTATTTTACCTGTGAGATACATATTAGTTGTAAATGCGTCTATATTTATTCCCTTAAAGTTATAATATTTAATTGAATGTTTTGTTATCAATGATAACGGACCCAAATCCAGTCCCGGATTTATAAATTTGCCGCCCCTAGGCAGTTGCTAAAATTACCGTCTCCCCCCCCTCCCCCTCAAAACTTCTTCAATGGTGGAATAAGATTGGTACGAAAACTTTCACAATCAATAAAATGCATCTTTCTGAGAGCAAATATTTTATTTTATTACACTTTAGTAGCCTTATAATCATGAAGTATGTATGTAAGTATATGACCTATGTTATTCAACAATTACCATTAGGTATGCGATTGGTTTTTGTGATTTTGATTTTCGGATTGCACTCTGTCTGTATGGTAAGTCCGGGCCTGTCCAAGTCCGCACGTTCGTTAAGATTGCTATGAGAAGATTTTAGCCGTCCGCAAAGCAGCTACAGGATGCATTCGTCAAATGTTCGGTCCACAATTAGATCATTTTATAAATTTTGAGAGTGACTAATATTTCAATCATCATTTTATAAATTTTGAGAGTGACTAATATTTCAATATGATCAATTGGCTCAAATTCGAAGTTTTTCACGAAAGACCAGCTGGAAGCATGGAAGCATTACAATATTCAAAAGAAATAATCAAATTACCAGGTTAGTGCAAGAAAGTAACTTTATTTGATAGCTTATCCATGCCATTCTCAAAACACAGAGCGTTTTGTTCAAGTAGTACATGAATCTGCCATGGCGGTTACCGATGAACTAGATATCTACATTTGAAGAAGTTGATTGGTAAGATCATGACCGACTTTAAAAAAAAGGATGATATAGCTTTCAGCAAGTAATCTATAAATGAGTAAAAATTTGCAAAGATAAAATGAAATATGTATGGGCTGATGTCCCTAAATAAATAAAATCAATTATGTAGTTGACAAAAAAGTGAGGCTTTAACAAATTTCAAATCATTTATCTCAAAAATTATAGCAAATTAAGCAAACTGCGGGTAATTTTTTTGTTCAGGAGGCCAAAGCTACTCTAACATTGGTTTTCACAAAAATACTGTTACTTTCATCTGTTCTATAGCAAGTTACATGAACAAAACTGCACTTTTTTTTAAATTTTTGTTGAAAAATTTATGCAGTTGCAAAGTTTGATGCCCACTTTTTTAAGAAGACTTACGCCTAATAAAATGCATTAAACTTTTTATAAAGTTTTGCTCAAAATTAATAACATTTGATAGATCTTATCATAAAATTAATGCAAATAGTGCAGGGATAAACTTTCTCTTACACACATGAGTTTATAGGTAAAAGTTAATCTGAATTCCAATCGAAGCTGTAATTTAAATTTACACGCAATACACGACCAAATAATTTAATAAAGTTCATAAGTAACAATGTTTCAGGATTTCTAGGAATTTAATATAAGTTTAAAGTGCGTAAGAAATTGAATCATGCTACAAGGAGCTGTTGCTCTATTTTCAACCAATAATTAAGACACTCAGATGCAGCTGCTGGAAAATGCGTGCAAGTGCTTCTGCAAAGTTTGTTGTTGACGTTGCATTAAGGAATTAATGTAATTAAAGCAGAAGGATTTTAACATACTATACATGTCGTAATATTCTGTGTAACTTCGAGTTCAGAATAAGGCTGACTTTTATTATTATGTTATTATACTTATTATAAAAATCGATTTAATATGGTTAAGATTTTTCTTTAAGTATATTAAATGGTTGATACGAACTGAAGGGATTTCAACATTTTGTTTCAACAGTTTTTCTTGAATCAAAAATATTAGAGAAATTCATTAATAAAATAATAGTGAAAATTTGTTTTCCAATAAAAGACGAGAAATTGTTGATCAATATATTATGTTCAATTTAAATTAAAACTCAATTTAATTATATTGATTACATTAACAATCACATTGCTTTCATACATCTTAATAATAAATTTTACAATTTGTACAACCTCAGTTGCAACCAAAGTTGCATTCATGAATATCTGATTTAAATCGATTGCCATTCCAAAATATTCAATGTTGGTGGCAATAATAACATCGTTGTAACTTACTTACATCTTCCTATGTATATAAATCAAGCTTCTGCAAAAAGAATTTCTTATGCACTTTAAAAATAATTTTATTTTAAATAAGGTTAGCAACTGGGAAATTTTACGTTGCAGAAAAATTGCATCAAGAAGTTGATACGTTGTTATGCTCATTCTGATATTTGGGTTGCAAATATAAAAAAAAAACAGCAATTTGATTTTCTACTTTTATGAGAGCTAAACTTCATGACAAGTAAAATATTGCTGCATACAGGAGTGCTCTTCTCTGTGTGTATGTGCAGCATAAAGAGAAATACATATACTTTCGTATAGAGATGTCCACACACATATTTCACGAAAATGCATCACATAGCTCAAAAATTTTTATGGCGCGCACTTTGCACTTCCTGTCGAATTGACTTTAATTCAATTGAATCAGAAGAGTCCTGTATAAATTTTATATCACTTTAAATGCATAAATTAAACCATTTTAAAATAAGTGCAGAGCAACATGTTTTACTTTAGAGTTTTTCACTGTCATTAAAGCTGCAGTGATTAGGTATGTATGTATGTAAAGGGTGAACCAAAATTTACGCAAGAATTTAACTTCCCTTCACTTTTGCGGCATAGTGTTGTGGTCGAAAAACAGCTGGCAGTTCAGGCAGTGTCGTACCGTGCACACCAGGCGCTCGAGACACAGCGATGATTTACCATTTGCCACCCCCTACCGAAAGAAAAATTGTTTTATGTATTAAAAAAAAGAGGTTATCACTTTTTTCATCTCGAAAACCCTAAAAGAGTTTCACATTATATTACAAAAGCTCCACTTTACTATCTCGAATTATTTTCATTTACTAAAAAAACAAAGGTTCACAACATTTCCAAAATGCTATAAACAAAATTTTTATTTCATATTAGGAGGACAATTTTGCCGCTCCCCAAGCGTTGCGCCCGGAAAGAGAAAGACGTTTCCATTTCTGAGCCATATTTTAATAATAATGAAGTTTTGGGCAGCAACATGTCACAATTTTCTTACAAAATATGGTCAGAATAGGGATTTGACTTCATCAACTTTAAAGAGATCAATTAAAAAATTCAGGGAGACTATCCAGTCTTAGGGATCCTAAACACTCTAGAAAGGTTGCCGAACTGAGAATGAGGAATAAATGGCCTTCCAAATAAAAGGTAAAAAATTTGTTAAAATGTAAAATTTTTTGGGAAAAAGTTGATGACCTCCAATTAACACGACCATTAACGCTTTTTGGCGAGATTTTCCAATTCGTACGCGGCTTACGGCTTTGGCAAAAAGCAGCCACTTGGCAACTCTGCACTCTAGTCATTCTTCAACAAGTCGATCACTACAAAGCATTGAAACGGTTCGATATACTGTTGCTGAGAGTCCAGGAACATCAATTCGACACCATGGTTAAGAAATGGACTTTTTGAGAAGCTCTCTGCAGCGTATTCTCATGAAGGATTTTCATCTTCATGCTTATAAAGTCCAATTGACTCAAAACCTGATACCTATTTACCATAGATAGCGAACGGAGCTTGTTGAATGGATTATGGAACAACTAATGAATGATGTCTTTTGAGCAAATGGATTATTCGTCAAAATTGTCGCATTTGGTATGCAGAAAATCCACGAGTGATTGTTGAGCAACAAATACATCTACAACGTGAAACTGTTTGGTTGCAGATTTTGGACTGGAGGCATCATCGGACTACTCTTCTTCGAAACTCGCAACTTGATAATCTAATTTTTTGTGCCTAGATTACAAGATATGAATGTGAACGACATGTGGCCATGTAACCCGAGACATAATGCTATTACTGTATGAGTCATTTACTGGTCGTGTAATTTCTCGTTTTGCCGATCAGAATTGGTCATCCAGATCATGCGATTCAACGCCTTTAGACTATTTTCTCCAAGATTTTTTTATGTTTAACCTTATGTTAACAAGCCCATGCCCACTCACGCCTTGATAAAGTAATGCGTTGAACAGAATTGCGAAGGGGTCGGGAAAGTGGCAACGATTACTCGCTGTGAAAAATTTATGAGACACTTGATCGTATGAAATTGAACAGAATTGCGGTGTAGGACAGGTAACCTGCCTACGGGTATCCGTCTATTTAGATTAAATTCTAGTTTTTTTGACAGCAAGTAATCGTTGCCGCTTTCCCGACCCCGTCCAAAATTTGTTCAATGTATAAATTGAGCACTGTATCAACAAAATTCAGCCACATTTCTGCAAAACGATTATGAAAAAATTTCAACAAAAGAGTGCGTATGTGCCAGCAACGCCGTGGAGGCTATTCAACCGATGTGCTATTCCATATATAGCTCTATAGTGTATACTTTATGAATTAATAAACAATTTAAAACTTACAAATTTACAATTGTTGACCTTTGTTTGTTATCAATATTACTGCACGCTTTTAGGTTGGGTATCATATCCAACGACTGGTGTAGAAATTGTCATGAACCCGAGGAAGAGGAAACCATGGAACATCTTTTGTACTCTTTCCCTGCTTTGGCAAGCAATAGACTAAAATACTTCGGGCAGTCATTCTTTATATCCCTGAATGAACTAAATATAGTTCACCTGAGTGAAATCAAAAGATTCGCTGTAACAACAGGCACCTTCATGTTGAACGTGCACCACAATGAAAGGACCAGAATTTACTAATAAAACTATAGCAGAGAGTTTGTGGTAACACTATGGATCCCTGTGGTCTATGTGAGGCTACGGACGCCACCAAAACCTAACCTAACCTACTGCTAGCTGGAATTTCGGAACACCTTTTAGAAAATTTACTGTCGATTCCGCTAAGATAATGTGAAGAACCTTATATGTTGTAATAGAGTTTTGTTTGAATTTGGTTTTTTAACCATCTACTAAGAAATATTTATTAAAAATATCGATATTTTTTTTACCAAAATAAATTTCAATTGAAAATTTTTTCTATGTAGAAATTACACAAAAAAAAACTTACTAAATAAAATGCTTCAATTAATTGAATTTTATTTTTAATCAAAAATTTATGAATATATTTTACAAACCCCATTGAGGATTCATATTTAACCCTAGGAGGTTCAACCAGGTCTGTGCAGACCTTTTGCATATAAATGTGTGAATAACTTTTTTTTTTTGCGTGTTACAGACGAATCCGTCCAAGACTTCCTAAAAGCGGCTACGGAGAACCCAATGATCACAAAATCGGACTGCTTATCTGTTTGTGTTCGGTTTTATTCGTGTTTACAAACGAAGTGGGGCAGGTTTAAAAACGAAATGGTTCAAACGAACCAACCAGGTCTGTACAGACCTTTATACATAAATGAGTGCATAACTTTTTTGTTTTGCGTGTTAGAGACGAATCCGTTCATGACTTCCTATAAGCGGCGACGGAGAACCTATTTTTCTGAGCTTTTAGCACCTTTACCTATACTTTCAGTACACCTGCCTATACAAAACCCATATAGGTCTGCACAGACCTAGTTGTACCTGTTAGCGCCAAAAAATCCCTGAACCTCCTAGGGTTAAAAAAAAATTCCTTAACGAATGACCACATTATAAAAAGACGTCAGTTTTTATATTTCTAAAAAAAATTGGTTTATATAAAAAACATTTGTATAAAATTAGTATTATATATCATTAAAAACAATAAAACTCTAAATTAATATATTATTTTTCTGATTTCATGAATTACTCCTTCAGTGAAAGAGCACAAAGTTGTTGATTTTTTATATTTTCTGTGTCAAGTTTATTTTAAAATTTAAAGCAGCGCCATTGGATGCGCGCCCAAAAAGAAAAACACAAAAAAAAAAAAAACAAAGAATGCAAACCTTTCACATTAAATGCCGTATAAATAAAAATAAATTAAGCGTTGAAAAACATAAAAAAGAGCAAATGAAATTCTTCAACGCAAAACTTCAAGAGCAAAGTCAAGGCTTAAACGCTATTGGCCGGCATACGAAAATTTGCCAACAGCTTGATTGTTGTTGACAATATAAATTAAGTGATATTATTTAATAAAACGTTGTGCATTTATTTTAATATATATTGTATATAAAATAATTTTAATTTTAAAAAATTTTAGTTGCACATAAATTTTAGGAATTTCTTAACAAAATGTGTGATTCATAATAATTTATTGTAAAACATTTTTTTTTATTATACCTTTAGTAGTCGGAAGTGCATATTTTTCAAAATTAAATCTTTATATTAATTGCACATATAATGCATGAATTTATCAGTGATATTTCAGCTAAATCTAATATGTTACAGATTTCTCAAAAATGTTTTCTTATATATGCTGATTTCTAAATGAATACCACATCATTAATAAATTTTCTATAAAAAAAAACAAAAAATAAATCCTATCTTTTTACTAAATTCATATAAATTACGTTTATCTAATTTTCTTACGTAGCTTGTCAGTTTTTTTCTTCTTGCTATTTTTATCACAACTTCTTTCAAAAATACGTAACTTCATTACATATACATACATAAATATGTATGTATGTGAAGTAATGATATTTTCATTACTTTGGAAAATTACTACAACGATGTCAAGTTGTTGTTATATATTTTTCGTTGTTGTTGTTGTGTTGTTGCTGTTGTAGCAACTGTTGTTGATTGCGATATGAAAATCACTTGCGATGTTGATAACTCATCATATGTAAACATTAATTTGTGGAAAAATGCCTGGAGTGGTTTTTAGGTAACAGATTATCAAAGTAGGAAGTATCGTTTATGTAATACGAAAAAAAAAAAATAAGAAAAACATAATAAATTTTAGCAGCATTGACAGAACAAGGAGCAGAAGCTAAAGCTGCAACATTGGAAGTTATCTTAGTGCTAAGGTGTTGTGAAAAAAAAAATATGTTGGGGTATGTTTAAGAAATTCGAGCTTAGAATAGAGTGTAAAGTGGGATCATGTTAACAGACTGTTTTAAGATTTTTGAGCTTTTTTAACATTTATCGAAGTTTTCAATGTCCTTAGACTTTTTCAACATTTTTTTTAGTTTCTTCAATTTTTCTTGTGTTCAACATTTTACGACTTACATAGTTAACATATTTCGAATAGCTTAAGATATTACAATTTATTTATTCATAATTTTTGAAATTTATGAACGTTTTTCAATTTTTTAAAACACTGTTTTTTATTCAACACTTACAGGTTTTTTATGACTATAAGACTGTTTTTTACAATTATCGGCATTTTAAGACATTTTTAATATATTTCGGCTTTTCAACATCTTTCGACTTTATCACCATTATTCAATTTTTGTTCAAAATTTTTAGTTTTTTTTCTAGCATTTTTGTTGCATTCTGAGTATATATGTATAACAATACGACAAAATGTGACACAAAATTTTCGAAATCGAGATCGTGTAGCATTTTATGCAAATGAACCAAGTTTTTATTAAATTTTTATATAATTACTGAAAAGCTGACCTCTGAACTGTACATATTTCTTATTTAGCTCGATAACACAAAACAAAGGGTCTTATTTCCATATTTAACAGTTGTTTTTAATAGCAATTTTTTTTTTAATATCATCTGATCTAATATTCTAATCCGCTTAAAGCTTTTATTCTAATATATTTGTGTTTATTAGAAAAAATAAAAATCATTTGGAAATGTGCTCTTTTGATATAAAATTTTATTACTATACCACAGATTATACGCTTAAGGCACCACAGTCAAGATTGTTACAATCGTATTAATCACTAGGCGACTCCTCTTCCCTTCCTATATATTGATCAACAATTGCACTCTTGTATCATGAAAGCTCTTTTTTAAATTCTTTCAGTCATCATCAAACTGTTTTTTTTTTTAAATAAGATTTCTATGTATTTTTTTTTTGTTCATAGTCAGTGGTATGGTAACTGAATCAGTATTTGGGCCATATATGTACAAAATAATACAGGTTTTTTCAACGACAATAGGAAATACGTCTTTTTGTACAAAGAAAACTGAAATGGATAAGTGTCGTTTTGAATGAAACTACGTTTTTTAACTAAGAGTTAGCATGATAACAGCGATAGAGTTTTTGAGTTATTTTTCGAGGTCACAAGTGGAAATAAGCCATTTTGATAAATATCTCTCAAATATTTAGATAATAAATCTTAAAAATTTATATGAAGTTAAAGCTCACATTATTTTTGATAAAGTATTATGTAAGTACATACATACTTGTATTTCACACAAAATAAGCGATAATTTGATACCATGCTCATTATTGAACAAACAAAGGCTATATGAGCATCTGTAGTAATGAGTTATTGTGATCTTGGAACTAAAACTATCTTATTATGATCATTAAAAGATCACGCACTATTTGTATTTTCTTAAAGATTCTGACAGAGAATCAGAAGTTCTATTAGAATCAAAAGACAAAAATAAATTATTTTAATTTGAATGAAAATGTGACTATTTTGAAAAAATTTTCAACGGTTTTTCAAGTTTTGACACTAAAACTTTAAATGGGCAGAACTTCGTATAAAATGTTTTTTAATCAAAACGGCGGAATATGTGTCCCCTTATATCCTCTGAAAAACAACATATATAATCGGTAACTAATTCCGAGATTTGAAGTTAGTCTGAAATGGATTTGGTCATTTATTATTTTCGACTTTAAAATCTTGGTTTTATATAAAAATAAAATTCTAAAATTGTCAATGGAATTTTTCTCTGAGTGTAGATATGCAGACCTTCGTGTCAGCTATATATATTGCATGATGTCGGAGATAGTAAATTTGAAGAAATATTAAAATAGCTCAAAATCACAGAGCAATTCATAATGTACATTAGCTACATTCCTAAGTAAATATTTGTAATTAAACACCTTTTAAAATCGATCAAACCGACTCCATTTCGTCACATACTTCCATTTTGTTAATTATACAGCAACATAGAGTACTTTCGATAGACAACAAATTTTTCACAACACTCTTTTGATTCACAAAATTGATAAAACCACCAGCATGGTTCAAAAGCAAAATTTAATGAGTTGTAACATTAAAAGTGACATTTAAATATGCCAACTCATCCAAATGAATTAAAATAAAATTTGTAAAGCTCCTTTAAATTTAATATAAAGGTGAGCAAATTATTTCGCATGATGTTAAATGTTATCATAAAAAGATTATTGTTAATGTTTAGGTATTGAATACAGTGAAAAAAAAAAAAAAATAGCGAAATATATCCTAAGGATTTAAAAATCTTAAAATAATGTCATTTAATGTCCTTGCAATTGCTTGTTTTAAAACATTGCAAAAAGAAAAAAACACAAAAATTTTCAAAGCTTTCAAATGTATAGATGATTGCTTTCATTATTTTCGTGCTTTTTTTGCACTGATTTAATCCTTGCTTGCACATAAAACATGTCCTTGTGGTTACTGATGATATATCAGCAGTAGTAGCAGCAGCAGCACTAACTCTTTACAAATGCAAGCAATGTCGCTATGTCGACGTTGACATCATCCGTTCATGAGCAAAACATCATAATGAAATACTTTATTATACATTTTCACTGCCCCCACAATAACTTGGCGCTGCATTCATAACGTCCTGTCATCGTCCGCCGCCCTCAAACGACTGCACTGCATTGCATTTTGTAGCAGCTTCTATTGAATGTGTAAGGATACTAGATGCGTTAAATACAACTTTTATTCAAATGATGTTACAACGTGAGTGGGTCAACTAAGGATTATGTGATTTTCTGCATTTCAATGATATGTGTGCTGTTTTTGTTGTTGTTGTTGTTGTTGGGACTTTACAGAGATAAAGTTCGCACCGCTGAGATTATCAGCGTAATTTCTTGCTTTATTGCTATGAATGTGAAAGTCCTCTTATGGTTGAATTATTTATTTGTGCTATCAACATTTTTTGGTTTTGGAATCAGTTGTGCAATTTTAATAAAAAGTTTTAGAAAACACGAATGAATAATATAAATTTTGTTTGGGGTTTATTTCATTCCAACCATATTGAGGATTATTTTAATTTCAGTTGCCAGTAACCTCAATTTTTGACTAATTTATAATAATTTTTTGGAGTTCCATTAGCAAGTGCATTATGGCACTGAATAAAACCCAGTGAAGACATTTAATATTCATGTGAAGCAACTGAAATGTATTCATTTGTGTTGACCTTTGTTTTGTAGGTCCTTTGATCAGGTCAAAGCACCACTGCCTTGGGTGGATTCGCAGAAACAGCAGGTCACTTCCAAAATTAATTCTTGCCATTACTTTGAAATTGCTTGGTGCAGTAAATGTTGTTTTTTGAAATGGGGCCGAGTTTTTGTTATGCATTTATTTTTATTGTTTAACTCTTCTTTTTGACCAACTTTATTGTTGAGTTATCTTTTAGTTTTCAATTTTTTGTCATCCAACTTTTTTGTCCTACATCTTTTTGATTATTTATGTTTTTTGGTGTTTAACTTTTTTGTCTTCCAACTTTTGCTTTGCTGTCAATTTTTATTTTGATTGTTCAACATTCGTCAAACTTTTTGGTTGTCCAACTTTTTTTCTATTTATTTATTTAATTTATTTATCCCATTGATTGGTGCAGTAAATTTATTCCAAATGCTTTTTTACCGCCAGTTTGTTTGACGTTCAACTTTTTAGTGATATTATATTTTAGTTTATTCAATTTTTTATTTTTTCGTCGTCCAACAGTTTTGGCTTTTCAATTCTTTAGACTCTCCAACTATTTTAGCTGTCTAATTTTCTTATCTTTCAATTTTTTAGTTGTCCGATTTTAATTTCGTCCAACTTATTGACGTTCAACTTAACTTTAGTCAGAATGTTTAGTTGTTTAACTCTTTTGTCTTCCAACTTTAGCTTTGCTGTCCACTTTTTGTTTTAATTGTTCAACATTCATCAAACTTTTTGGTTGTCCAACTTTTTTTTGTATTTAACTTTATCCCATTGATTTCCGTTGTTCAACTTTTTAGTGATGTCCAACATTTTTGGCTGTCTAATTTTTTTATCTTCCAATTTTTTAGTTGTTCAATTTTAATGTCGTCCAACTTATTGACGTCCAACTTAACGTTAGTCAAAATATTTAATTCTTCAACACTTTTGTCTTCAAATTTTTTTGTTGTCCAAATGTTTTGTCCTCTAACTGGCTTGACGTCCAAAGGCTGTTTCGATTCATATTTCTCGTTCAAAAACAAAAATAATACAAAAATAATGTTGCATTTCATATGCAAATTAATAATCTAAGCAAATATTTTTTGATTTCTAAGAAAATTTCAAATAGATAAAATGAGAAGTACTGCTATAAATCAAAACCATATACTCTTTCCACAAAACTATTTATTTTCAAAACATTTCTATCCCCTTAAGCCATAAGAGTTTCAAAACAAATTTATTGTAAAAATTTGTAAAAAATGCAAAAATTCGAGAACAATAAAACTTAATCAAATCCAAATTCAGTTGTCAGAGATTATCAGTGTAAAAACTTTCTCTTTTCACAATATTCTACACTTGAAAAATGTTCACAACTGAGAATGTTCTGAAAAAAAAAAAAAAAATAAAATCAAGTAGACAAACAAACAAACAAAACTTCACCCACATCAACATATACAAAAAAACATGCACACATGCTTACATGTATGTAGGTATGCATGTATATTGTATATAGCACTTGCAGGATATTCACACAAAAGCCAGTTATGCAAGAATGCGAATGTAAATGCATATGAAAACTTTAATCACGATAAGTGCTGAGAAAAAAAAACACACAAAAAATAACAAGGATAAAGAGAAACTGAACAGAAAACTCATGAAAAAATTGTAGAAAAGTAAAAATCATGTTGAAAATATGAATCGTAATCATAAAAAGAACATTAAAATGGGCTCAAATAGAGTTGGTCCACCAACTAGATTAAATTGGAGTTGGAATTGTAGTTGTGCTTGGACGCTACACTATGAAAAAGAGTTTTTAACTTTGTATTAATTTTAAGGTGAATTTTGGTCGTCGAATTAAATCAGCACATAAAAGGAATACGAGATTTTCATGTATTTCAAATGCATTTATTCAGGTTTGCTCAAATTTCGATTCGGATTTTGGTCCTTGGCTCAAGTTCGAAGTTCAAAAAAAAAAAAACTACATACTGAATTCTGACCATAAGATTTAAAAGAGCTCTTGACATTCATTGAATGTGGACTTCAATCCAACTTCCGAACTTAATCGAAATCAAAGCAGGGTAAAAAACAAGTATACATATTTTAAACTGTTCCCAACGTTTCCAAGCCGGATCGTTTGAAGTAGATGTTTAAATTCTAAAAAATTATTTTTTTTTTTCAGTGTACAAAATTCATGATATGAATTATTGTTTGTGGTTCAACTGCCAATGTTAGCATATAAAAATAATAATAAAGCACAGTCCGATTTAAATCTGTATTACAAAGCTACATACATATATGCTATGAGTATTTTAAAGTAATGAACTCATTTATACATTTATACATATGTTTCGACAAAGGAAAAGATTATTGAAAGTAACCTTATGAAAATGTTGCATTTGTCATGTTGAACTATGCCATAAAGTTTTTATTTATACGTTGAAAGGATTTGACAAAGTTTTGCTCTCAGCCTTATGTCCAAAGAGAATCCTTTTAGTTGCAACGAATTTAAATCAACTAATTGTATTCATAAGTCTTTTAGGCCTTTTGAATTTTTTTTTCAATTAATATAAAACTGTTGACAAGATAAAATTCACTTAGTAAATCGGTGCGTCTATCGATAGAGGGTCACCTGCCGCGCGTTGCGCTCCCATATATGCTTTCAAATTTGGTTTTCTAATTTTAAAATTGTCAAAATAAAACACTTGTATAATTATATATACTCAAACAATTTCAGAGTTAATATTTTAATATTATATTTAAATAGAATATCAACAGCTAATTGAAATCAAATCCATTTAATCTCACATTAGAATTGAAACCTCTCTTTGAATCAGCCCGTGACATGCTTTTAGATCGCTACGCTTTCCAATGACTGAGGCGTAAATGGGAACGAATAATTCTTCAACAACACCAATCAAATCATTTGTTATACCCAACACTCACGATATATTAACATTTGTAACCCATAAAGTGGGCGTGGCAGGTAAAGAAAAATGTACATCTTTGATGTTTGGCGTCATCATCTGAGTCTGTTTGTCTATCTGTGAAAATCATTATTGTGGGAAAACCAAGCAAATTAATTAAATGAAAGACTTCATCTCAAAAAAGATTCTTGAGATTGAAAATGAGCGAAATTGGATCAAGAACGCGTCTATCGCCACCTTAAATAAAACATTTAAAATGCTATATTATGAGAGTTATTGATGTAGTGTAAACAAATTTCTTGCAAATACTAGGAATAACAATGAAAAATTTTAAGGAATAACTTGGACAAGCTCGGGAAAAACATTTTGCGAACTTTAACTAGAGGACGTGGCACCTACCATTCAAGCAAAAACTTCAAAACGCTATACTGAGAGAATTATTTAAAATAATGAAACTAAATTTCACAGAAATACAAAAAAATTTTTCAGCCTACCATCAGAAAAAAATTCATATATTTTTCGTGGAGGGCGTGGCATCTCTTGTGTAAGCAAAAACTTTAAAACGCTATACCTACTGAAAAAATTATTTGAGCTAATCAATCCAAAATTCATACAAATATATAGTAGAAACGATTCGGAAAAGTTCTGGACAAGAACCAGGCAAACTTTTTTAAGTGGGCGTGGGATCCCTCAAAGAGACAATGACTTTAGAACGCTGTACTGACAGAATTATTTATGGTTATATAACCAAATTTCACACAAGAAATACTTCAGCCTACTGAGAAAAAAATTGACACATTTTAAATAGAGGGCGTGGTTAGGTTAGGTTAGGTTAAAGTGGCAGGCCAAGCAAGCATGCTAGAATCCTTAAGTAGCACTAGATGTGCCGTTTTAATACCACATACGTGACCGCAAAGACCGGTAAAGAGGGTTGTCAAAGCTATTATCCAGTTAGTTCTGTTTAGCTAGTTAAGCAGCGATCTGATGCCATTTTCGGCCAAATCACTGAAGTTGTTGAAGAAGGCTTGTACTAGATATCTGAGCCAGTTTCTGGCAAGAGCCGGATAGTTACAGAGAAATGTTTGACAGGTTCTTTCTCGTTTACATTCAGGCAACTGCGGCAAAAAGGGTTAAATGGAATACCGAATATATCAGCATGTTGGTCGATAGTCCAGTGTCCAGTGCAAGTCGCGGTGATTCTCGCAATGTCACTTAGGCTCGTGGACAGTAGGTCAGTGGTTTTTGAATTGATATAGAATGGCCAAATTGCTCTGGATGTTTTACAGGTTTTAAGAATCCTCCTATTCTTTGGTGCCTCGGAAAGAAAAAACGAGGCATCTATCATACTGTTGGAGTTATTTAATGTTGTGCAACGAAACGATACACTTATATAAGATACTAGATAAATTTATACAATTGGGCATGGCACCTCCCATATAAGCATGTACTCCAAAATGCTATATGGTTAGGTATTTAAGTAAATGTTGTCATTTTTAGTAAAAATTTAATACTAACGAGAATTTGACGGTGTAGGGTATTTAATTTTTGGCGAGGTCAAAGATGATACCCTTAATATTTATTTGTTTTTATTGATAGGTCAAATAAAAAAAAGTTAAAAAAACTTAGGTGACTTCTAAAGTAATCTACTTACTATAAAAGAATGCTTTCTTTTGAGTAAAGCATGGTGCTATATAAAGTATACTTTAAAACGCTTTATAATTTTGTTGACATTTGGTCACAGCCAAATAGATAACCCCATTAATAGAGCACTATTTTAGTTGGTAACATAATATTTTTAGCAGCGACATCTTAATCATTTGATACATCTTAGCTTAGCGCTTCAATTTTTCCCAAGAGACCGAACTCATAAGTTGGTTGCGATAAATTTGTGCATTATATGAAACAATAGACGCTATACACTCAAATTATGACTTTTCATAAAAAACTCTTAAATTTCTAAACCTCACATTTTGCTAAACAGCTGTAATGGCAACCCTGTTGCATGATTCTAAAAACAAAACGAAGATACATAAAAAAAAGGTGTCATCAAGAAGCTTCATTTAGACACGTTGATGATGGCTTTCAGTGGCGTTAAGGCCGTTGTTTTTATTTACGAGTCACCATAATTTCTCAAAAAAATGTCGTAATTTCCGCACATTTTCATCAACATCCCATTCAATGTACATACATATAAGTGAAGTAACACTCACACACTAATACCTCTACACAGTTATATGCACATACCATATGTATGTGTGTAGGCATGTATGTACAAGTGCAATCAGTTTTAAAACACGTGGCTACACCCCCCATACATCAAATGTATGACAACAACAACAACAACAATAGCAACAACAACTACAACAACAACAGCAACAACAACGACAACAAAACATAAAAATCGTCAACGAAAACACGAAAGGACTTTAACGTACCCACAGTGCTGCTGCAGTGGTATGCGAAAGTTGAACGAATTGAATTCCAAAAGGTGGTTGAGTTCTCTTGATTTTCACATTTTTTTTTGGTTGTTTTTTTTTTTTTTTTGGTTGCATATCCTTTTGTCTCTGCGAAAGCAGCGTTAAATGCGACGAAATGATGAATCGCAAGTGTTGTGGATGTTTCATAGTGTGTGTAAGTATGTTTTGTCTGTATGCTTTTATTTACATACATACATATGTACATATATGCATTGGCACAATAGAACAAACTCAAAATATTATCTTAAAAAGTTGATAAATTTAAATGACGAAATTTGTGTCCCACTGTCTTCGTTATGCTGCTGCATGTTTGTGTGTGTGTGTGTGTAAAAAGCCTTGCGCTTTTATTTTTGTTTTTTTTTTTTTGACAATTTGTTTTACTTTTTAATTCACAAATAAATTTGGCAAATGTTGAATTTTCGAATGGCAAACAATGAATTTTAATGTGGCTGCTGTTGCTGTCTCTTCATATCCAGCAGTAGGTGCTATTTAAGTTCCCATTTAAGATGACATTTTTTCGCGCCTTTAAATTTATGTTGTTGCTACATTTATATTTTTTTTTGATATTTATGTTGGCGCTTTTTGTTTTTCATTTTATGAAGCATATCTACTGAAATAATAATGAGGCTGAGTATAAGTATTTTTTATGCATCTTTAATAGACGTGCACAGACTGTTTGTTTAAAGCTTTTACTGTACTTATTTTGAATGTATAGCACAGTTTTGCTAAAAAGTTTTAAACATTTAAGTGAATTTAGTGGATAATGTTAAATTGATAAATAAGAAATGAGCAAGAAATAATTGTATTTAAAGAATATATAAATATATGTAAAAGGTCCAAGGGATTATGCCGAATATAGTTTACCTAAAATAACCTATGCTCAATATAAATTGAAAAAAAAGAAGAAATCTCTGTCATTTGAATGTTTAATAAACAATTTCAAAGTTCT
The DNA here is from genome assembly GCA_963662105.1 of Meiosimyza platycephala. NCBI lineage: Eukaryota > Metazoa > Arthropoda > Insecta > Diptera > Lauxaniidae > Meiosimyza > Meiosimyza platycephala. Next base: position 77,138,210 of record OY759211.1, on the reverse strand, counting down.
AAAAGTTTCTCTTCGTCCAATTGATTTTTGCGAAAAAAAGAGTGCCTTCATAACAATTCCTTTGGATGTATGTACAATACACGTGTTTTTCTAATAGTAAAGGAAACAAATAATCAACAATTCTATTAAAATGCATTTTCCGGTATAGTTTTTATAACCTAAAGTTATGGCTTCTCTATTCATTCTAGTCGAGAACAACTTTTCATTATGCAACTTGTTTCCATTTGCAGCCTTAGTAAATGATAAAACCTTCAACGAAACACAATAAAAATTAAACAAAAACTTTTTGCAGCAGCACTAAAAATGTTAATAAAGGATGTATACACACATCAAAATAACATTAATTTACTGTACTTAGAGTGCTGCCCTATGAAACTAATTGAAAGTACGAAGTACAACATGACGTATGTGTAACATTTAATACATGAAATACTCGTGAAAATTTCAATGAGTGCTCATCACATTAAATTGTAATAAGAAAAACCGCATAATGCAGAAATAAAAAGTAAACGTAATAAAAAGAAAATGAAAATGCTACAATTACAAATGAGCAAATTTTCATAAACACTCGTACAGCAAAATAAAGCACTACCTACAATAAAAATAAATATCCAATGAAAAGTGAAAATAAAGGAGCACAATTCACCTGCGAAAATATCAATAAAATTATTTAAATCACTACAAATTTCCGACTACGTCGCCTAGCTGCCACCGCCACCACACCACCATAGTCACGTGCCTTTAAGTGAAAAATTATAAACTCACGAAAAAAAAAAAAAAAATTCACGAAATTTGCAAATCTCTTATGTGGGAATAGAAAAATAAGCAAAAAAAAAAAAAAAGGGGTTTTAGGTTAGGCAATGTAGGTGAAAACTCAAATTTTTGTAGCCGACGTTTGAAAATGCGCAAATTTTGCGAGCTACTCACGTGAGGGCTGCTTTTAATACACGGAGAATAATACTGCTTTACGAAAAATTAAATTTTGGAGTAAAACTTATGTTTTGATTCCGAAAAAGAACCATAATTGTTTTTCAATCAGTTTCTGCAATAATTCGTAGCGCCATATATCTCAGAAGAAAAAAAATTTATAAAAACAGTGATTAAAGTAAAACAGGATGCTATTTCAACCCAGATTAGCATGCATATCAAAATTCAATGTGTTTTAACACAATTTTTTTTTTTCAATTTACATGAAATTTATCAAGTGAAGCGCTATTTCTATTAGCTGAAATGAATTAATGATTAAAGTTGGTTAGATTTAGATTGACCGAAAAATAAACGATTTTTTGACGTACCTATTAGAATAATAAATAAGACTTTTCTTAAGAAAAAACTAGTTCAAGGATGAACTTCTTTGCTCCTAGTAGTCGCTTAAATAGCTGGAAAAAAAATTTTATGTAACATACTCGAAAAATATTATTTCTTCACAGAGTTCAAAAATACGCAAGTGATGTAGCTATTAACTGCCAAATGTTCAAACGTAAAAATATGCAATGAAAAAATATGCAATATGAAACGAGTAGGCGACGCGTCGCGACGCTACAGCATTGAAAGATCATTCGTGAAAGTGATAGTACCTTCGCTTCAGTACCTTCAGGTTTAAAGTACAGACATATATATGTATGTATGTATATAAAATCTGTGAGATTTCTGGCTTCTTAAATTATTACAAAAGTTTATTAAAATCATCTGAGAGAAGATATTTAGTATGTCCTTTGATGATTTTGATTAATTTTTTATGTTTAATTTAAAGAGAGAAATTATTCGCATGTGTTTGCAATACATACATACATACATATGTAAGTATCATAAAAATGTAAGAAATTATGAAAACAAATATGCTTAAAATTAAGTATATGAAATTTAAATTTGCACTCATTAAGTCGAATTATGGATTAAAATTAAACATTTTTTGTGCAGATTCTGCACAAGCGAACTTTAAATGTTGACAGTTTTTGAGTAAATTACTGTTTAAATTTACACAATTAACATTCGATTTTCCACATATCAGTTTTGGTATTAATACGTGTGTAAAATTGCGATCATTAAGCGAGGTAACTAATATCCATACTTAATGATCGTAAATTTACACGATTATATTTTAGTGTGTATGTGGCAGTGAATGTGGCTAAAGCTAGTCATTCTAGTTTCATCCATCGCTAGATTGAATCATCAGTGAACTTAGAGCCGATGAGTGAGAATCAAAGCATAAAGTGAAACAATGCTCTCACTGAAAGGTTAATTCCATACTCTTTTCTATAGCTTTAAACTAAATACGAGTATATATTTTCACACAATCACGTGCCAAATTTTTTCTCCATTCATGCTTTGTATGTCATATGAAAGATATATTTTAGTATATTAATAATTGTAGTGATCAATCTGTAGTCATGCTAGACCGACTCCAAAGGTTGAAGTTTGCTAAAAAGTATTTAGGGTTATATTTTGACATTTTCTTGGAACAAACCATACATATGTATATACAATAAAATGTATTTCGTTCAAAAAAGAACTATAAATTTATCCAAATTTATGCAATCCTAGTGGACCCACGGCTTTACACGCGCATGTTCCATTGCATTTTTAATAATTAAATTAAATTCTTAACATCTCATTCTATCTTTTCGCTTCAAAAGTAACAAAAAAAAAAGAATTGAAAAAGAGTTTGTTTTTTGAAATTTGAAGCCAAATACATACGGCGCAAATGAAAAAAAAAAACAACAATAACGACACAGAATTCAGCAGCATAACCACAGAAAAATCCAAGGAAAATTTTTGTGTGAGGCTTTCCAAAAATTTAATCCTAAAAAAAGAGTTAAAAAATTACAAGGCTGATTTAGCAACAAAAAGAAAGGATATATAACTTTAAAAAACAAAAAAATAAGTTACAATAACATTTTTTAGAACAAATATTTTGTTTAAAAAAAAAATTATTGAAATCAGTTCTGTATATTTTGCGTAGTATAGAAATAAATTCACATTTATATGTCCGTATATGAATCATAATAAGTCGTGGCCACTGATTGTGTCTACAGAGTCCTCAAGGAATACCACATTTAGACTTGTGGGGTCACTGATATATAACTCCGCCCAATTTGGCGGAAACTCAATACCCTAATCCACCATAAAAGGGTCCGCTATCTTGAATTTACAATTTCTGACCTTGGATTCGTATTCAGCGACCCCAGAAACTACCGTATACCAAATTTGGTAAACAAACCGTCCGCCATATTGAATTCGCCATTTTGATTTTGAAAACCCCTGTAAAATATAAATTTGGTACAAATCGGTTCATTTTTAAAATATACGTCCGCCATCTTAGATCCGCCATCTTGATTTTGTAAAATATGACCTCGAATTCGTGATCAGTGACCCCCAAGACTCCCGTATATCAAATTGGAGCCGCCTTGATGAATTTTGCAAATATTTCACGGCAGCTTTTTACGAGCTACAATTTGAGCCAAAAAACGACCCGATCGGTTGGGAGTTTTTATTTTTATCTGGACACTCGATTTTTTTCCGGCTTCCGGCCGCCATTCTGAATTTCTCAACGGACCACTTTGCTTTTAGAAGCTCTTAGCTAGACAAACATTTTATGACCTCGTACGTCTGAATCGGTCGTGCCAATTTTTGGCCAGGTAGGTGATCCGTTTGACGTGAAAAGTCCCATATATAAAATTAGGGTGGTGTATAAAATTTCGATATTCATAATTTATTTGGTTCAAAATTTAGATAATCCAGAATTCGGATAGTATGAAATACAGTCCATATGATGAAAAAATCAGACTTAAATAATTCCAAGCGAAATTTTAACTCACCAAATTTTGAATAGTCTGATTGTTAAAACATCCGAATCACATATATCTGAATTGCAATTATTTGAATTTTTATTATCTGAATAATATTACAGACGCATAAAATCAACAAGCATAATAAATACTATAAGGAGCTCCAATTACAAACAAATACTATTTTAAAAATTTGCTAATATGCAAAAAAATTATCTCAGAGTTAACAAAAATTAATAAAAATGAGAATAAAAAGAAAAATGAAAGAAATAAAAGTCGAAATTGCGCAAAACATTAAGGTATTTAAATAAAAAGCAAACGATTTGCGGCAAATAGCTACAAATTCACAATGCATTCCCATCTACTTCAACACACCAAGAAGTAAACTGGAGTAAAAATTTAATTTGCTGAATTAATTTACTTGCGTAAGCACACTCATACAATACATGCGAAATTGTAGTTTCGCACACAAACACACTTATAAATTTGCAATTTTATGTTTAAAGCGCGAAAATATGAGAAACTTAAACAAAAAAAAAAAAATCTTGATTGTTTGCAAAAATTTTTACGAGTGCAATTTTATGTCCTTGCGTTGCGTAGCTCTTTCATTTTCAACACCACTCACGGCTGTAGTTTGGTGTGCGTTTGCTCCTGCAGCACTCAACGCGGTATTAGTGCGTAACTGTATGAGCGTGAGTGTGTATGTGTGTGTGTGCTTAATATGGTAACAAAATGCTAATTCAGTCAAATGAAGTCATTTAAGTGCCACTTCATTGTCAGAGGGGTAACTGTGACAAAATTCATTCATTCTCATGGGATTTTTATTTTCTATAGCAGGTGAGGGGCTTAGAAGGTTTTTTTTTCTTTCTTTTTTTTTTGCTTCGAACTAATTTTTTATTTTATGCAGCATAGTAATTTGAATTTAATTCTGTGCACAATTTGTTGAAAGCGTAGCAATTTTACGTTCAAATACACTTTGCAATTTCTGCATAATTCGACCTTGATTAGAGTTTAGAAAAATTAAATCAAGTAGTTAGGGTGCTATACTAAGAGGAGATTCAATTTTCCAAGTGATGAGTAGTCATTTAGCTTTGAATGCTACTAAGGTCTAGACTTCAATTTTAACTTTGACTACAATTTTTATAACAAATTCTTTTTTAATTAATAGCTTCACTTTTTGTATGACTACCTATGTAGCTCAATTTTTTTTTATTTCCAGATTTTATTTTTCATATGATTTTTACTTAAATTAAAGCTTTAAGCGAAATAGCTAAGCAGGCTAATAACTGTTGTAGCTATTTTCTATTATAAATGAATGTTTATTTTAGATAGATTTCGTACTAAAATGTATCTTTTGAATATTGAATTACAAAAATTATCGATTTTAATTTAATTTATTAATAATACAGTGCCCCCTTTCAATGTTTTTTTTTTTTTGCTATAAGACTTGCTTTATCTTAACTAATCTTCTTGATAGAAGTCTGTTTAGCTAAATAGCTGACATCATATTCAGTGTCTTATTTCCTTACATACATAGTTTCTAACCTTAATGCGCGTTCTACTTAAAAAGTCGTTCACATTGATACCACAATAGATTGTCGACTTTATTTCCATACCCAATTAAAAAGAAAAGTGGCAACATTACCATAATACTCCTCTCAATGTGCCATGTTGTAAATATTACATTAATCACTTTTAAATGATCAATGAGGTCATATGATGAGAATATTAAATGTACAAAATATTGAGGATATTCACGATAAAAATAAAACGGCCTAAATTAATAATAAAACGAAACAACTACAACAGAAAGTAAAACAATACAGACATCAGGAACTAAAATGAAAACAACAATATTAACAACAACAACATAGGCTACAAGAACAACTTCAACATTTTAACGAATGTGAACAAATTATGTGAAAAATGCGTAAAAATGAACAGTGCAAAAATTTACAGCCGGCGACATCAACATCAACATCCTCAACGCTGTAGCAGTGGCTCCCAAACTGTTTGGGGAAAATTAAAAAAATTTTTGTTTTCACTACCTTTAGTTATAACGTGGCAGAAAATAATTTAAGCCAATAATCTGATTTTCTTAAAGATCAGATACCTAAAAAGTTCAAAAGCTGGAAAATTTTTTTTCTACTTTATAAAACCAATTGCTAAGTGTATGTGTGTCTGTCCTTTTCCAGAACCTTTATTCGATCTTACATTATTGTATCTTTGTACATTAATGGGTCTTCAGTGGAGGTCAGAAAGGCTACACAAAACAAATATGTGAGGCACCTCCCTTACAAAAAAAAAAGGGAACAAACTCAAAACGCTATTCTTTGCACTTGTGAGAGTTATACTTTAAAAATTTGGTACTTAGTTCTATACAGTCTTTGCTAAGCACTTTATAAAATGTGGGCGAGATTGAATAACGGGGCGTAGCACCTAATATACAACAACACCACTTAAAACGCTGTATCTTGACACAGTGAGAGCTACAAGCTTGAAATTAGATGTATGTACCTATGGATGCACAGTCAAACCCGTTTAACTGAACTCCGCATAGCTGAAAAAATCATTTAACTGAAACAACAAATTTGGCATGGATAATTTTTTGACAATAACTGAAACTTTAAATGAGCAGGTTCACACAAAAATATGCTCTTCATTATTTCACGTTCAGCCTGTCTCTTATGAAAAATTCTACAGAACGATATTAACTGGCTAGTATTTTTACATAGCTACATGTTTCATCGAATCTGTTTTACGTTCATTTAAGGACTTGCCTGCAGCATAAAAAATGGTAGAAAGAGCAGTCCCGGTAGAAGACATATCCTTGGTGTAGAGTACTCGACACCCAAAAAGTTCAGTTAAAACTGCTATTGCTTTTAATTTTGAATTATATATCAAAACAGCCCGCCCCTCCTTCCCTTCCCTTCCTAGACTACCGCCGTCACCTGACATCCGAGTTTTATATGTTTTGCCGGCCCAGAAGACGAGCTTGTTGTATGGTAAGCCCAGAAACTATCAAAAATTGCTTTCGGTATTGTTAGTTATCCGAATTTCGCTTAAGTGAAATTTTCTTTTCAGTTATCCAAACTCCGTATAAGTGAAAATACCGCTTAAGTGAAAAAGAAATTTTGGCAAATTGCCGTTTCAGTTAAGCGGGTTTGACTGTACATTGTTCATATTCAGCTACTCGAAAAATCTAAGCAAGATTTGACAACAGGGTGTGGCACTTCCCTAACAACTAAAACGCTATACCTTGACCCATATGGATGTATTATGTTTTCATCAAGAACCTTGTAAGTTTTTTTTGGGGTTGGATGACGGAGTGTGACATCTCCCAAGCAACGAAAGCACATAGCAATATTGTTTGGCACAAATTAGGTCCCCATTGGTTTTGCCTAGCCAGAACGTTAGGGTCAAGTGTGGATTGTAACGGTGTGTCCCAAATTTTCCTAAATAGGATTGTCCAACGCCCGCCTCAGTAGGCTCTCGTTGGGTTTTTGCAGAAGGCCCTAATGTTCTGGTTAGGCAAAACCCAACAGAGACATGCCTTTAACTAGCCGTAGTATGGCCTAATCAGGCAGTCGACAGGTAAAACTAATTTAGAAATTCCTTAGGATTGCCTAATTAGGCTGCTGCTAGACATTCCTAATTTAGGCTAATCTCGCTATATCCCAGTTAGGGCCGAATGTATATTTAGGCATGCCTAAGAAAATTTCTAGTCGGGATGATACCATGCATTTGAATAGTTTGTACTAAGCACATGGAAAAATATTGGCGGGATTTGATTGCCGGTTATCACCGTTACGTACATTTTCGACATTAATCGATTTTTTCGATATTTCTTGACATTAATCGACCTTTGCTACCAATTTTTTTCTACAATGATTGTTTTTTTTCGACATTTTCTTGTTCGATATCTTTCGACTTAATGTAAATTTTTTAGCTATCATAATATTTTTCGACTGTCTGATCCAACGTAACGAATTATCATTAAATTTATATCTAACATCATAAGCGACTATATTAAAGCTTTTCTAAACATTTTTCTTTCTTATGACCTATTTTCTATTTATTTTAAAGAAAGCACCCCTTTAACTTTTTGGCTATTATTTATTCTCATAAATTTCTAATTTCCTTGGTCAATTAATTTCTTGGAAAATTCTATGCATTATCATTTTCTATACCTATTTAAGACACGATTGATTTGTGTTATATTTTCGGTTTAAAAATTTATCTGTAGCTTCCCTTAACATTTAAGAATCACTGCCAATTTATGCGCACTCATATGTACATTTACGTAAGTAAGTATATTGCTCCCGCATGCATTGCAGCGCGAAAATAATTTGAAATATTTAATAACTCACTACTGCAAGTAGTAACAGCTGTTGTTTCATAGACTCTTGCACAGCACCTGGCACTGATATTTCAAAAATTCATATGAATTTTTAGGTTGAACATTTTTGATACTGAATACATACTATTTAGTGAAAATTATGAAAAGTTGTTTTTTTGCTATTTCGTAGACTTAACGAAAAAAAATTACTTTCAAGTCCTTTAAGCTAAACAACAGACTTCATTATTTTCCGCTTTCCATTAACTCATATAATTTAATGAGCGTCAAATTATCAGCGTGCAACAGGCAAAAAAAAAAAAAAGAAATGCATGAAAAACTTCACTGCAAAAAAACAGTGTAATGTTTTTATTAATTTATTTTATGTACGTTGACTAGAGTTGCATCTATGAAAAATTATGATATCAATACTATCTTAGATATCAGTGGAATGTAGCTTATTTTCAGTATATTTTTTGTATTTTTAGTGTTCTGCAAAGATAAGCAAATAAGTTGCACATAACGGGCTCTATAATATATTGTTTGATTTTGTTTTTAGTTTTCGGATGGTTATATCTAGCACCCCACGATTTTTCTCATTTCAATTTTGAAAATTTTTCAGCGCATCTTTATGTAAATGTTCATTTTATAAAATGCTTAATTTTTGATATAAAATTGTTGGTTAAATGTTTGCTATAAAAAACATCATGATACAAATTTTTTGAAATTTTTCAAGTACGCCAAAGTAAATGTTTTGTATCTCTATCGAATGTCGGTCGATGCTTCTGTGTCATTTTCGATACAGCAGCATCTACTTACAATACTAATACATATACCATATGTTTGCGTTGTTGTCATCTGTGCTTGTGGCGCCTTGCTGATTTTGTGAATGGCATTTTTGTGCTGCAAGCAGAATTTTTGCTGACAGCACTCTGATGGTTTATATGTCAGCAGGACAAAGTTTTTTTTTTGTTTTAATTTTTTTTTCGCAACGAAGATGAGCGTTAAAACAAAAGCTGCAAAAATTTGCAATGTAAAAAAATTAAATTGATTTAAAATGTAGTGAAATATGATATAACTTGAAAAGCTTTAAAAGACAAATATGTATAATGGTTATTCTTTAAATAAACGCAAACTATTTAGACATTTTTCTGCGATTTAATATTTGATTTTTAAAATTCAGCTGATTTTGGTATGTGACATTTTATAGAAATAAGCTTATCTTACAAAATTTCATAACTTAATGTTACTCATACGTCATGGTAAACAAGTCGAGTACAAATCTGCTAATAGAATTTAAATTTATTTTTCCATATGTCATCAATTTAATAACATTTGTCTAAAATTAAACAAGTGTTGACCTAGGCGGTGTAAAATTGACGGGCTTTTTTTCACAACCTATTTATTATTTGCAAATTTTATTAAAACTTTAAATGTATACCAAACTTAATTAATACAAATTGTTTATGTTATTTATAAAATATGTAAATACAGTATGACTGTGTGTGTTTTGATTTGTCAATAAACCGCATTTTGCTTGTTTACACCGAAAAAAAAACTTACTCCGTTTAAGGAAAAATGCCTAAATGTAAGGAATAAATGTCCTTCAATACGAGCTAAAGCCATAGGTTCCTCAAAATAAGTAAGTTGGATTCCTTAGTACAAGTAAATGTTGCTGCTTTGAAATAAGGAAATGTTTACTCAATGTGAGGACAAGGTCATAAAACTGAGGAAAATCTTACTTTTTCTAAGGATGAAGGTATCCTTAAATGAAAGAAATTTACTTAAAATAAATTCGTTGATTTCAAAAAAGATTTGTTAATTTTCTATTTCCTTATTTGTTGGTTACGTATTGTCAGTCATTCTTATTTTAATTGTAATACGTTTTTAAAACTTCAAAGGAGAATTTAATTTTTTTTTTACCTGTCACCCCGATCAGAGAATTGAACCTGTGTTCTCAGCGCCATGCCACTGTTTAAAGATGCTCATCTTACCCAACTCAGCCACCGACAGCATTTTTAAGACATACTAAAATGATGTTATTAAACTGCGCATGTAACAACCATTGTCTGATCAGGGAAGCTTCGGTTCAAATCCCGGCGACGACATAATTTTTTTTTTTTTTTTATTTAAAATACAAGTAAAGAACTATAGATATATAGACAAAAACAGAATACTTACGAGAAGAATAGATATTAATTTCAGCGAGTAAAGCAGCGAGTGTTGCCACTCATTTATTAAGGAAAATTTTCCTACGTTATAGTAAATTTTTTGAAGAAACTAACTAAAACTGAGTACGATTTTCCTTAAACAAAACATTCCATTAGATTGAGGAAATTTTTACTCAAATGAGGAACAAGTTGTCCTCAAAAATTCTTCCCAAAGAAAAATTTACTATTTCAAAGGAAAATTTTACTAAAACCACAAACTCCATATTTGTGGAAGAGCGTTGACTTGCTTTAATGAAACATGAACTCATTTCAAAGGACTCAATTACTAAATGAAACGATATTTTCATCAATATGAGGAAAAATAACTTAGATTAAGGAAAATTTTTACATTAAACCGGAGGAAGGCAGTTCTTTAAATTTAGTGCGGTCTTTTTTTTCGGTGTAGATTCTCGTTATAACTTATTCTATGAAAAGTATTCATTTAATATAAAATCTAATCAGATTTTAGATAATTGATTAAAACTAATGCTAACTAATTCAATTCCGTTTATAGCATAGTGTGCTTAACTCAAATTACGTGTATGTAATTGGAAAATGTTCAGCTATTGACAATTACAGTTAATAAAAAACATTAAATCTACTTATCTATGTATGTGCATCAAACGCAGACATACTATATGTACACAGAGTTAGACAAAAGTGCACACATTAATTCATCACATGCAATGGTCAAATAAACATCATCGACACAACAAAAGCATTACAACAAAATTTTGTTGGGAAAATTTCCGTCTGTTAAAAATTTTAAGCATACACGCAAGCAGTGATATCAAAGTTTTTACACTGAGAAAAATTTTCTTTGTGTTAAAAGTGAAATTTTATTTACAGTAGTAAGAGCTTTCTAGTTATAGCTTTATTTTCTTTAAATAGTAGTTATGGATTTAAAAAAAAAATTAAATTTTAATTAGCCTTAATCTCCATGATTTTGACGCACTTACACATAGCAAATTTTTCTTTCACTGCAACAACATTAAAACCCATCTACTATAACATACACGCACACATTTGTCTATGCTTGTTTCTAAAACATTAAATTTCATTTTACTGCTGCACGAAACAACTACCGCAACAACACTGTGTCATACAATTGGCAGCCATATGCAAATTGGCAATGATGTCGAAATACCGCACAGACAAACATCAACATTTGTTGATGATGCAATTTCTGTTGCTGTTGCTGTGATTGTTGTTGTGAATGTGCACGAAAAAGATTTTCAATGTTGTTTTCGTAATTTAAATGCAACTACGTAAAATTAATGTTTATTCAATGATTTCGATACATTTTCTAATTTCCTTAATTTGAAAGAAACAAAAAAAAAAGTAAAACAAAATGAGTGATAATAAATCTTCTTCATAGCCAAATGTAAGAAAATCAAAACAACAAAAGCCTAGCGAGAAATTGAATGCAAGATGTGTATTTAATTTTTAATTAGCAATAGATTTGTGCTGTAAGGTATTAAAAAAATGTTTTGAAATAAACTTTGAAGCAATACGAATCTTTTTTTGGGTTAAAGAAAAAATATGATGCACTTAAGGTTAAGAAACATTTTGAGCCTATAAGCAAAAATATAAAAAATAAATAATTTGTTGCATTGTTTTTTTCATAAAGCCAAAACGCGGCGCCATTAATTAAACTTGAATTTGGTTTTTGAAGAACAAAAACAATTTTAAATTGGCACAAAATAGCATCGTAGCTATGTTTTTGTATTACGAAGTTATAAAGAAAAGAAGGCATCATAAAATATTCCATATAAATTGATATGAAAAAAAATAAGAAATAGATAAAAAAAAATTATCAAGAGAAAATACAATAAGCTGTAAAATATGTGTTGAATATGCGGCCGTAACTGAAACTTAAACTTTTTTTAAACAATTTAAAAACTTAAAAGTTTACAAAAGAGCAACAGCGCTTACTAACATCGGAGCAAAAATATTGTAACAAATATAAAGTAAATGCCAACAAATTCTAAAGAAACTTTTTTTAAGGAACAAAAAAAGGTTTATGTATCCTAAGCAACATTGAGGCTACACCGAAAAAAAAGACCGCACTAAATTTGAAGAATTGCCTTCCTCCGGTTTAGTGTTAAAATTTTCCTTAATCTAAGTTATTTTTCCTCATATTGATGAAAATATCGTTTCATTTAGTAATTGAGTCCTTTGAAATGAGTTCATGTTTCATTAAAGCAAGTCAAAGCTCTTCCTCAAATATAGAGTTTGTGGTTTTAGTAAAACTTTCCTTTGAAATAGTAAATTTTTCTTTGGGAAGAATTTTGAGGACAATTTGTTTCTCATTTGGGTAAAAACTTCCTCAATCTAATGGAATGTTTTGTTTAAGGAAAATCGTACTCAGTTTTAGTTAGTTTCTTCAAAAAATTTACTATAACGTAGGAAAATTTTCCTTAATAAATGAGTGACAACACTCGCTGCTTTACTCGCTGAAATTAATATCTATTCTTCTCGTAAGTATTCTGTTTTTGTCTATATATTTATAGTTCTCTACTTGTTTTTTAAATAAAAAAATAAAAAAATTAAAAAAAAAAAAAATTATGTCGTCGCCGGGAACCGAAGCTTCCCTGATCAGACAATGGTTGTTACATGCGCAGTTTAACAACATCATTTTAGTATGTCTTAAAAATGCTGTCGGTGGCTGAGTTGGGTAAGATGAGCATCTTTGAACAGTGGCATGGCGCAGAACACAGGTTCAATTCTCTGATCGGGTGACAGGTAAAAAAAAATTTAAGTTCTTCTTTGAAGTTTTAAAAACGTATTACAATTAAAATAAAAATGACTGACAAATAAGTAACCAAAAAATAAGAAAATAGAAAGTTAACAAATTTTTTTTTAAAGCAACGAGTTTATTTTAAGTAAATTTCTTTCATTTAAGGATACCTTCATCCTTAGAAAAAGTAAAATTTTCCTCAGTTTTATAACCTTGTCCTCACATTGAGTAAACTTTTCCTTATTTCAAAGCAGCAACATTTACTTGTACAAAGGAATCCAACTTACTTATTTTGAGGAACCCATGGCTTTAGCTCGTATTGAAGGACATTTTTTCCTTATATTTAGGCATTTTTCCTTAAACGGAGTAAGTTTTTTTTTCGGTGTAAGAATGTTAGTTGTAGTAGAAATATACAAATTTTAGGCAATCTTATAGTAAAAATAAGCTATAAATTATATTACAAGAAAATGCACATATATGATACATTTTCTCTAATATGATTTTATATAGTCATAACAGTGAAGAGAAACTTTTTACTATGTTACTAAAGTATTAAGCAACATATCAAAATCGTCACATAGATGTGCACATACTTTTGAGTGTTTTCACGAAATGGCCTTGCGCTTAAGTGTGCAATTTTAATTTAATCATCTCAGTTTGTCATAATAAACAATTTCTGTGCATAGATTAAATTTAGTTAACATGACGTATGAGCAACATTTAATTGTAATGCCATTAGAGTTTCACTTAGTTTGCATAGCTTTACACCCTTTTAGCTAAAGTTAGATGCGCTCTAGAAACTTTGTGTATTGTCTTGTTATCTATAGTTTCAAGTGCTTTATAAATATATTGATTACATTACTGGCCACTAAAAGAGTATGAGTATGGTTTCTGCATAAACAAGGAATTGAAATTTTTTCAAGTAAGTTTTATAGCGCTGAAATGAAATGCCGATTTATATAAAATAAATAAGTGAAGACTGAGGTAATGTTCAGTTTTGAAATAAAAGAGAATGCTTTTTTCTTAAGTATGTTAAGCATTAAATTATACATATACATAAATTCAAAGAATTATTGTTAAAAAAAAATTAAGTAAAAGAAACATTTTTGGCACTTTTTTGTTCCAGGAACTCAGCGATCTAATTTTAGATGGCCCTTTAATTTTGAAATTATCAAAAACAACTGAGTCCTCTGTATCATTTGTGCAATGAGGATAAGTTCAATGACGTAGAAGTAACATCTCATTAAGAGCTGTGTTTATTTTGACACTGCTGTTCGTTTATAAACATTTTGCCCTGAGAAATTAATCTTGTCCAGAAACATGATAGCGAATTGCGTGGCAACTCAAACTTACGTCGTCAAAAAATTCCATCTGTAGACTTAAACAGGAAAATACTGGAAAAAATAGGTAGATGCAGCACAAAAGGAAAATTTTTTTAAACATTTAAGTTTTGTATTTTAGTGTCAGTGTAGAAGTAAATAAACATTGTTCTATGTTGAGAGAGAACTGTAAGGAAACTTAATAGAAAGTATGCAATTAATTAAAAAAAAAATGTAAAAAAAAGAAGCATGAAAATGCGCATTATGTCACTACTGCAACGTTTAATTAGTACAAAATTGAACATATTGGACGACGGAGAAAGCTAAGATCATCCGGCATCATTTTGTATTGTGTATTATGTGTACAGTAGAACCTCTGTTAGTCGAACTTGAAGGGAGACGCCAAAAAAATCGAGCTATGGAGTTTTCGACTTATGAATGACTTCGACTTCGACAGTAAAGTAACTTCGCTAAAGTTCAAATGAAATCACGTGTTCATAAATTCTTCTATCATTTCATAGACAATGATTTCTAAGAAGCAATGATGAAAATTTTCGGCATATTCTTAAAGTCGGTATCTTATTTTTCTTCGAGCTATAGAGGTAATTCGTTTCAAATAATTGAGTTGTAAAGGTTGTAAAATCAAACATTGCTATGTTCGAAATGCAGAGGTTACATTTTTTTTTTCGAGCTATAGAAAGAAAATATGTACAGAATTTATTTGTAGGGATTCACTAATTATTTCGACTTATAGAGGGGTCAGACTTCGAGCCATGGAGGTTTTGAGGCTTGAAGGGAAGGGAACACAAAATTTTTTTGTGTTTGGTTTTCGACTTATCGAGGTTCGACTTAAAGAGGTTCCACTGTACTATGTTTTCTAAGAAAATAAAAACTTAACAAAGACACATTGGTACTAAATAAAATAAAATAAAATAAAATAAAATAAAATAAAATAAAATAAAATAAAATAAAATAAAATAAAATAAAATAAAATAAAATAAAATAAAATAAAATAAAATAAAATAAAATAAAATAAAATAAAATAAAATAAAATAAAATAAAATAAAATAAAATAAAATAAAATAAAATAAAATAAAATAAAATAAAATAAAATAAAATAAAATAAAATAAAATAAAATAAAATAAAATAAAATAAAATAAAATAAAATAATGTCATGTTTGTTGAAAAATGGCATTGATCAATAAGTAAAAATTTACAATATTGGTCTTTGCTTAATGACTGTAAGTTCGATTAAATAATATTAATTATAAAATAATCAGTCGCTAAAATCAACTTTCTTAAAACCATATGGAGAGCACGCCGAATTTTCAAAAAAATATGTGGCTGGCAACACCACAATTTCGAAAAATAAATCATAGCATGACTTTAGACCAACGGTTTAACGGCTATGGGCAGCAAGCGAGAAAGTGACAAAAGATGACAAATGGAAAATGCGCATTCTGTACACCTCATGACAAGTACCTCAGTGGCTCAAGTGTTAGAGCGGCCGTCGCAAAATATGCAATTGCAATGCATGAACGGTCAGAGGTTCGAATCCATGTACAGAATTAACCAAACTGGTCTGATGAGGCTATTGGTAATAGCCGAAACATGTCACCAATTACCAGGTTAAAAATTGTTCCATTTGTTATCTTTGTCATGTTTGTTGAAAAATGGCATTGATCAATAAGTAAAAATTTACAATATTGGTCTTTGCTTAATGACTGTAAGTTCGATTAAATAATATTAATTATAAAATAATCAGTCGCTAAAATCAACTTTCTTAAAACCATATGGAGAGCACGCCGAATTTTCAAAAAAATATGTGGCTGGCAACACCACAATTTCGAAAAATAAATCATAGCATGACTTTAGACCAACGGTTTAACGGCTATGGGCAGCAAGCGAGAAAGTGACAAAAGATGACAAATGGAAAATGCGCATTCTGTACACCTCATGACAAGTACCTCAGTGGCTCAAGTGTTAGAGCGGCCGTCGCAAAATATGCAATTGCAATGCATGAACGGTCAGAGGTTCGAATCCATGTACAGAATTAACCAAACTGGTCTGATGAGGCTATTGGTAATAGCCGAAACATGTCACCAATTACCAGGTTAAAAATTGTTCCATTTGTTATCTTTGTCATGTTTGTTGAAAAATGGCATTGATCAATAAGTAAAAATTTACAATATTGGTCTTTGCTTAATGACTGTAAGTTCGATTAAATAATATTAATAAAATAAAATAATATAAAATAAAATAAAATAAAATAAAATAAAATAAAATAAAATAAAATAAAATAAAATAAAATAAAATAAAATAAAATAAAACAAAATAAAATAAAATAAAATATTTGATGGTCTCCTATTTCAGTGTCTAAGGGACCGTCCATTAATTACGTGAGGTGTTTTTTTGAAAGTTCTGACTCCCCTCTCCTTGGTAAGATTTGGTGGAGACCTGGCGGGACCCCCTCCCTCCCTCCCTCTGCTATAATAATGTAAAGCCTCTGCATTAAAAAGTTGACGTGAGGTTTCCCTTGACCCCCTTCTCCCCCTTGGTGAGATTTGGTGACATTTTGCTGGACCTCCTCCCCTCTATTTTGACCCACGTAATTAATGTTCGGCCCCTAATGCTGATTTTGTAGAGAGATTTTTACAATGTAGGTTTTTCGTTATTAAATGTTGCTCATACGTCATGGTGAACAAAACTCATTGAAAATGATGCTAGCTCCATATTAAAAAGAGTTCATAGACTAAGATGTTGGTTTTCTGGATGTAGTGTACCTGAAACCTATCGAACATGATATTTACGGTCTAAGTGTTATGTCTATGAAAAATAAATGTATGTAAATTTAGAGTGCCATGTACGAGAATTAAGAAATATTGATATCAAAAAAGTGAAAAATATCGAATAAAGGGAAGGCGATGTGCCAGTATCACTGATAATTGAAATATAAGACATTGTGTGGATTAAACATGATGAGCTATTTTGTTTTTAATCTTTAATTGTAGCAGTCAAACAAAACCGGCCACCTGCCAGCTCTGGATTGAAAAAATGTTTCTGTAATTTTTTGAAGTTGTGAGCATTTAAATTGCATCCTTTTTTTCAGTTTTTTTAGTAAAGATCGACTTATTCCTAACAAATTCAATATTTCATTTAAAGAAATTTGATAAAACAAATTACGTTTTTTGTTTTGTATTTTTCTACAGGGATATTCTGTGTATTTTCTCCACTTTTGTAACAAATTTTCAACACTCACATTACTTCCGGTATTTTCAGCTTTGGTGGCAAATGATATTGATTGAGTGCTCAAATATATTTTGTGAAATGTTCTTTCACATCCGATTCGCTTTTATTTAACCGCTTTCAGTTCTTGTCCAACTTTGACTTTAACTTGGCTTCATTTATTTTATTTTTATTTTCAGACATTTGCTCTCAATATTTTTTGTTTTTTTTTTGCTACCCTACAAATTGCTGTCAATGTTTCAATTTTAATGTTGGTTATTTCAGCAACACATGTATGTATGTTAGAA
The DNA here is from genome assembly GCA_963662105.1 of Meiosimyza platycephala. Classification (NCBI taxonomy): domain Eukaryota; kingdom Metazoa; phylum Arthropoda; class Insecta; order Diptera; family Lauxaniidae; genus Meiosimyza; species Meiosimyza platycephala. Next base: position 77,120,283 of record OY759211.1, on the reverse strand, counting down.
GTGTCTTCTTGAACCAACTAAAGTTTTTTGTGTTTTGGTAAGTCATCAATTTACAATTTTGTTGCCAGAACAACAAACTTTCTTCACGTTCATAGAGCAGAAAAACTGACATTGTCATTAAAAAGTGATTTCTTTTAAATTGCAAAAAAAAACACATTTTATATTGAAAAGTTTTTTAACACTTGACATTTTTCGCTGCAATTTAAATGTTAGTTTAATTAATTAAAGCATTTTTTATTTAAAAGTGCTAGATTTAAGCTTTCAGATATGAGAAAGAGTTTTTGGTCTAAGAGTGGAATGTAATGTTTGAACTAATTTATTTTAAATTTTTATATATTTTTTATAAAATAAAAACATTTTGAAACAAAAAAGATTATAAGATTTGCCATTCTTTTCCTCATAGCTTTTGAGATATTTCGTTTCAATAAACTTTCAAAAGAAGTCAAAACAAAAACATAAATAGTATTCAATAATTTAAAGAATGATCCATATGTATACATATAATAAATAAATCCAAAATGAAAACTTTCAATAAATTTACTAAAACAAAAAAAAAAAAAAAAACACTTTAATAAATAAATCACAATCACGGCTACAATTCCATCATCAACAACCAATAGCGCGGGTGTTCTTTTTTGCCTAAGTAAACAAGTGTTAATTGAAAAATGCTGCCATCCATTAACTTAAAATATTTAAATATTCACTGTTAATTGTTGCGGTTTATAAATTTTTAATTTTTTTTTTTTTTGTATTCATCTGTTATCGATGTGTTTCGAGATGACTCAATTAGAAGCGATTTCAACAACGCATTTCAAATGCATTCGCATCATATTAATAAATCATCAATGTGTAGAGGTCACACACTGACGCCTTACTTCAGTGTCTATGCGCCTGTCACCACCCACAGACTAATAACAAAAGCAAAAATAACAAGCGCGCCAATAGCATTGGCCGCCATTATGGTAGTGGAAGAGCGGCGTGAGTTTTTAAATAAATCAGTGTTGCCAACTGTAATGTTTTAGTGCATGTTGCTTGTGTTGCATTGATTGTGTGCTGTATTTGTTTTTTTTTTTTGGAAAAATTTAGAAAAAAAATTCTAAATAAACAAAATTAACAAAAAAAGGCAAAGAAAAAAAAACCTTTCAAATTTAAAAGCTTTTACGAATGTTTATTAATGTGTTTTTTGTATATTAAGAACGCTGCATTCGCCATTTTTTGCGAGACATTTTTCTTAACCCATTAGGAACTTAGGGGCTTAGGGGCCACCATTATTTACGTGAGGTGTTTTTTTGAAAATTCTGACCCCCTTGGTGAGATTTGATGAGATCTGGCGGGACCACCTCCCTCTGCTAAAATAATGTAAATTCTCTACATTAAAAAGTTGACGTGAGATTTTCCTTGACCCCCGCCCCACCCATGGTGAGATTTTGCCGACCCCCTCCCCTCCCTATTTTTACTCATGTAATTAATGGACGGCCCTTAAGCAGATATATGGAGTTTTATTATAGTTAAGAACTAGAAAAGTTATTCCACGCTGATGTCATGTTAGAAATTTTTTTAATAGTTACGTCGTTAACAAGTTTCGTTTTAGAGCTAATATTAATGGTAGGTATGGCGAATATTTAATTCTAAAAAAAATATTTAATTGTAAAAAATGAAAACAAAGTATGCAATAACCTTCTTAAGCACAAATATGTTGTTTTAAAAAAGAACTTATCAAAATCGGTTCTATGTATTTTGCGCCAAAGCGTTACAAACCATTTTTATGTAAGCAATTTAATATAAATAGTACGGATATAGGTTAAATAAAGATCAACAATATGTAACCGTCGCAAGATCGGTTCAACCGATATGTTCAGAACGTCAAGGGTTCTTGAACTCGCAGAACCCACAGCAGTCATATTTCAGGTGTGGGGGAACAATCTATTCGTTTGTGAAACATTTGTACATCCCTGCATTGAAATTGATTCTATAAGAGATAGAGGTACCTATTAGAGATAGTTTTCTACTTTGGTTATTCAAAAGAGCGCCATTCATATATTGCTTTTTACTCTCAATTTTTAAAGAATGCTAAATGTATTGTATAAATGTCTATACTGGTTGTCCTATTTTAACTTACATAGCTGAATAAGTCAAAAAACTCCAAGTCATACAAAAAATGTTTCAAATAAAAGTTCGAAGTGACCCCTGAAGGTCATTTCAAGGTCAAATTCCCGCTTGGTGAAGAAAAGCTGGTGAATCCTGGTTTTTCAATTCAATTAAATCCTTCTGACCTTCTGGGGTCACTTTGACCTCTAACATGAATACCTATCTGAACGTAGAATTTTGTGCTCTTCTGGAATCCGAGGTCAGAAATAGGGGTTTTCATTTGAAAAACTAAAGTTGACCTTCAAGTAACCTTAAAGTAGGACACCCAGTATAAAAAGTTATACATATATATCAGGTTTAGAAATTTGCATCGACTCAAAGCTCACTGATGATTTCATTTAGCAATGGATGAAACTAGGGTGGCTGGCTCTAGCTGCTTTTTTGTTGTTTGTTTTTAGTAATTTTTTTTTTGTGGTATCTCATACTGTACAGATCATAGTGAAATAATGAAAAATGTTACTGTCGTCGGCAAAATCAGAAAGAAGTTCAAAACAATTGATTTTCTGGGCAGCGCATTTAGGAATATAACAGACTAAAGTGAATTAGAAGATTGCAGAACCATTTGGGGAATCTTACGCCCTTAAAATCGTAAATACAATCGAACTTTAAAGACAATAGGATAAGCTTTGTTATGTTTTTTATCCCGATTGACATATAAAAAAATATGAGGGATGCTGTCTTTCTTCAATAGAAATAATTTGGCTATAATAAGATTTCCACAAACGTTTTCTAAATTGAACATCGAGTTCGTTTAACTAATCGTTCATGGATTATTTGCTATTGATCTCCGAGAGTATGTTAAGTCTTTAATAAAGCAACAACGTGTTAATCCAAATGCATTAATTCAAATATTGGAATTTTTTTATTTTATTTTTGGCATTTGGCCAAATGTGTAGACTTTCTTGTTTTCAAAAAACTACATGCTAGCATAGTTCAATACGCCTTTGCCAGTCAGTTTGTATGTATATTAAATATGTTTGTAGATATAGATGTTCACATATTTGTGAGCATGCTATTTAATTTTTTAGCCGGCACATATTTATGCTGCTGTTGGATTTTGGTCTCTTTGTGGTATTTTATGTGACCTATTTGTCGTGATTATTTGCTGCGTAATAGCTAACGCAGTGATTGCATTAAAATTGCATAAGCTTTTAAAACTTTGCATACTGTTGACCGACCTATTTTCATATTAGCATCCCGACAAAGAGATTAAGTTTTTTTTTTAACCATTTGTAGTTTATTTGGCGTAGTACTTACTCAATTGGAAACAGGTGAATGTAGTTGGCTTAAATTTTGGTGAATGAATTTCGGTGATAAAAACATATGGTTCTATTTTAAGTACGGTTTGCAGTTTTTTTCAATTTTGTGATAAAAAGGCACTAAGTCCAATATATATTAATAGGTCAAACAAACTTTTTAATAAACTGTTATTTATGCTGTCATTTAAACCATTTAGATAAGTTAAATGATTCACTTTCATTGTGCACGAAATATAAGCGCAAGAAGGACAATAAAATTAAATACACTAAAAAAAATTTTTATAGAAAAAGCAGTAACTGAATGGAAGCACTTGAGGCATGAAATCTTATCGCATGATGTTTCTATAAGTAATTAAAAAGTTTCATATTTAGTTTCAATAGTATTGAAAATTCGATTAAAATAAAACAGCGTCGTAGACAAAATCAGATTCAAGGCTTTATGTTTGGAAGGGAAAAATACTATACTAGAATACTAAAGAGCATCAAAAATCCTATTAAAGTTGACAAACATGAAATGGCATCGAATATAGAAATAAAGTCAGAAATTCAATGAGTATCAAATTTTGTTGAATATTATCAAAAAGTATCGGATAGTGCTAAATGATATCAAGAAGTAGAAATGTTAATAAATGTCCATAAAAGTTGGCAAATGTGATATAGTACATATTATCAAAGAATGAAGCGTACACCAAATTAAATGAAAGTTAAAAGTATCAAAACAGTTCGATGTTATCAAAAAGTATCAAATTATAACAATAAGTACTATACAGTATGATATTGAAAAACAATGTAAAGTCGAATAGTATTAAAAATTTTAATATATTATCGAATATCTACAATAGAAATATTGAATATCTTTGACAACTATCAAGCAATCAACGTCATAAAGAACATTTCAAAACCGTCAATTTAGTAGAATTTCAATCAATAATTTAATTTAATATAATTTAAAGTATCGATATATGCGACGAAATAGTGGCGCTTTACATTAAAACTAAACGTTTCGGTAATCCTCAAAAAAATCGTGCAAGGCTTATTTGATCCTCTTTGCCGCGCCGTCAAGAAAGAAAAATGGAAATTTTTGAGGCACAGAGAATCCTCATATAATTTACGAATTAGGGGACATCCATTAATCACGTATCACGGGGGAGGGGGTCCGGCAAAATCTCACCAAATCTCACCAAGGGGGGGAGGGAGGGGGTCAAGGAAACACTCACGTCAACTTTTTAATGCATAGAATTTACATTAAAAATTAATATTTAAATCTCACGGGAGGGGGGAAGGGGTCCCCCCAGATCACACCAAATCTCAAGGGAGGGGGGGATCAGAATTTTAATGGACGTCCCCTTACCATTGCAGAATGTGACTATGGGCTAGTGTTTGCTCCAAGACCATCATTGGGAATAAAGTTTTTGCAAACAAGCTTAAGACCATAGGGTGAGTTCAATGAAAACATTAGAGCCAAAATTGCAGCGATATAACCCGAGACACCGACCAATGTGATGGAAAATAACAGAAAAAGAACACGCTTTTTTCTCACCAACAACAGCAGCCACTCAATCGATATTGTTTTCCAAAAATTTTTGAGATACGCCGTAAAGTCCGTAATTTATTGAAAATCGTGAAAGACAACAAATTGAGGTGGTGCACCCTAACAGTCAAAAAATATGGAGTCGTAACGATAATGTGGAAAATTATATAAAAGCATTGAATCGAAAAACATTTAATAAGAAAGAGAAAGAAATTATCGAAGAGTACTGCGGTGTGAAGGTATCGAAAGAAATGAAATCTTAATAAAAGTGAAAAAGTACTTGAAAGTTTGTGTTATCATCGAGAAGTATTAATAGTGTGAAAAATTTTCAAAAGTCGATATACATGGAATAAAATAATCGATAAAACTCGATAAGTATCGAAAATTCTATAAAATGTATAAGAAATCGAATGTTATCACAACCATTGAATAGCAGGAAGAAGTATCAAGAAGTACCATAAAAAAAACATTGAAGTGTCAAAATTTATTGAAAAGTTCCGATAATTTTCGATTGATATCTAAAACCAATGAGAATTTGAATAGTATTGATAAGTCATAAGACAAAAGGTAATATGAGTGGAATAATTAAAAAATATTGAGGCAATACGATAAGTAAGTATTTATTAAAAAGGCTTTTAAAATGATCTTCTAGATTCATTTTCGACTATTCGACAGTACTTCTAGTAAATGGTAAAAAAGTACAGAAATGTCGAGAATAGTATCAACAATCAATATAGAGTCAGTCGAAAAGTATTTAAGAGTTTCGAATAGTATCAAAAATATATGAAAATCAGAAAATATCGAATACTCAATAATAGTCAAAAAAATTCGAAAATTTAATGAAGGCCAAAAAGCAACAAAAAGTATCGATTGGTATTGCTTAACATCTCAAAGTATAAAAAAATTATTGAATAGCATCGAAGAGTATCAAAAAATCCAATAAATATCAAGGAATTATATTTAATAATGTCGACAAATGTTGAGAATATCTGAATATGGAAAGTACTATAAGGTATTGAAAACTATCGTCCAGTAGTGATAAATCGAATATTATTGAAAATCTTAAATTTCAAATCAAAAACATGTAATGATATCGAAATATATACTATGTAGTTGATAGCTTACCACATACATTTTGAAGGCATTTAATTTTGTTTAAATGTTTAAAACATCTACATATTTCATAGTTTACCATGATCCACAAAAAATTTTTTTTAGTTTGTTACAAAAACACTGTAAAAATTCGATTCTTTTTAGTATCTATAGAAAATATTTGCCTGTTTACCACAAAGGCTTTGTGAAAGTTCCATTTTTATTTTTGAATATTTGTACTAAATATTTGATTGCTTACCACAAATTTCTCAAAATTTTTTCATTTTCTTTGAGTGTAAAACATGCAAATGCCTACATAAAACAACAAACGTAAAATTCAAATATTGACTTGAATAAATTTCACGGTTTTTGGTATTAAAAATCATTTAAAGTGAATTTGTAAATTCCGGTCTAAATAAAATATGCAAATGCTACAAAGAAGTTCAGTGCTAAAATAATCCACAAAAAAAGGCAATTCAAAGAAAATGAAAGAAATTTATCCAACAGATAAGTGAAACCAACAACAATTTAGTGTATTTTCTTGTAACATAAATTTAAATCCTTTTTTAAATTTTTAAATCCAAACAAAATCAGCAGACTAACTGTTAACAATCTAATTTGAGAGTAAATGGCTTCAAGTTTCCCAAACGAAAAAAAAAAAATGGGATTTATTGCCAAGGCATTGCGGAATGAAAAAACAACAAGAGTGGGAGAGGAAAAAAAAAGTGTAACCAAAATCTTGCCAAATAAAAGCAACAACAGTAACGACAACAGTCATGACATTGACAACAAAAAATAAGTTAAAAATAAATACAGTAACAAAAGGAAAGGGTTTTATATAGATAGAGTTGCCAACATAAGAGTATTTTGTATGCTGCAATGGGGCGGCAAAACTTCATTTTGTAGTACATTTTTAGTCTTTTTTATAAAATATTAAAACGAAAAATTTGAAAAAGGAAAAAATTTAAAAGAATTTTTTAAAATAGTTCTAATTGAATTATCAAAATACTTCTTCAGGAAAAGTTTAATGGTTTTTTTCAAGTTTTAATTTTTTGAGTACTAGAACGGGGTGCTTGATGTTAATGACTGTTGGAGCAAAAAAAAATGGTCTACTCGAGAAAAAAACCTTGATATATCATACTTTTAGATCGGACTGAAAATTCCGAAGATATAACGAAAAATTTAAATGCGCGTAGGGGTCGGTCAAAAAAAAATGTATTTTCAGGGACCCAAAATAACTATTATTTGGTTTTTTGTGATTGAAAAAACTGCGCAATTTTAAGGAATATTTTTAGAAATTGCTTTTTAATAAATATTAATAAGAGATATTATATTAATTGTCGATAATTATTATTTTTCAATAAATATTTTTTACGTTGATTTATAACAGTTATGATTAAGAAATTGTTTTTCCATTGTCAATTAATTTTCAATGGTGGACCCGAGTACGAAAAATGTCCGATTTTGGTCCAATTTTAGAAATTTTTTAATACACCAATGGATAGGGAGAGGTCGAAATTGAATTTTGGCCATCACCAGAGGTGTTCCCGAATCCCAAAAATGCCCGATTTTGGTCGAATTTCGAAAGTTTTTTTTACGCACAAATCGATGGAAAGAGGTCAACAGTGGACTTTGGCCATCATCAGATATGGTCCCGAGTCCCAAAAATGCCCGCTTTCGGTCCATTTTCGAAAAAAAATGTTTTGCACCAATCGATGGACAGTGGTCGACAATGGACTGTGGCCATCATCAGAGGTGGTTTCGAGTCCCAAAAATGCCCGATTTCGGACCATTTTCGAAAAAAAATGTTGAGCACCAATCGATAGACAGAGGTCGAAAAAGGATTTTGAACATCATTTGGAGTATCTCTGGACCCTAGAAAGGACCCATTTTTGGAAAATTTTTTTTTTGCTCCAATCGATTGGGAAAGTTCGAAAAATAATTTCAGACATCACTTATGTTGGCTCCGGAGCTTGGAAAGCACCGTTTTCGACCCTTTTGGTGCTTTCCAAGGTCCGGAGCCGCTCTCAGGTATGTCCAAGAGTTATTGCCGACCATTTCTTATCGGTTGGAGCAAAAAAAAATTTTTAGGGTGGCTCAAAATATATTTTTGTTTGCACCAGTTGATAGATTGAGTCCGGAAATGGCTATTTTCGAGCTTTCCCTATAGATTTTTTTTTCAAAAGTGCTTCAAATTCGATGATATATGGTGCACTTTTTTTTTTTCCCAGTAAGGTGGTACGGTCAAATCAAATTGATCGGAAATAGTTTGTATGGCCACCACCGAGCAAACTCTGGATAGATTGGCGTACTCTATACAAACTCTTAAATTGTGATCTCAGGGCTTCAAGGCCAAGCGCGATTAATTTTTGGTTTATTGTAGTCGAAAGAGGAAGTGATAGTTGCAATTTGAGATATTTTGGTAGATTCTAGGAATCTGGATTTAGTGAACACGGTTATTCAAAAACAGCCATAAGCGCAATTTTTGGGGGTTTCAAACCCCATTTTCTCAAAACCAATACGTGATGGGCAGCTTCTGAGCCGAGACTTGTATTCAAAATTCAAAATCTATCAAAAACATTTAGTCGATTTCTATAAGCAGACCGATAGCTGAAATTTTCCGACCAGTGTTATTTTTAAACATATTATTAATATCAGAAATAAAATTAACTTTTTAAGCACTCATACATAGAAAATAGACTTGGAGTGTCCCAAGGATTTTTGTACGCTTATACAATCTTATTTTTTGTCATGATAGGATTCTGAGATATCATTGCTCTAATGTACAATAAGCACTCTTTTGAAGTATACTTGAGTTTTGAGACATTTTTAATGCGTTGATATCTCAGAAACCTCACGTAATGGCGAAGTCTTGAAAATGAGGTCGTGCTAAACACATATAACTCTTACTATATAGTTTGAATAGAATATTGGTTAAACATTTGTTTGTCTGTAAAGTTGACAAGATTTTGTTTTGTGTCTACAAAACGCAGAAAAAAATTGTCTCTTTTTTAAGCCCCGTAAAACAAAAAAATGGCAACTCCGCCTGCTATTGCTATGAAAAGCGACGCCAAGCCGCAACTACCGGAAAAACGACACACAAAAACGAAACACACAAAACAAAGGCATAAGTAAAAATGTGAACAAAACACAAACCGGAAATACGGTACTCACTTTAAGCGGAAACGGAAACCGTGCGTTTTATATGGGGTCTGCCTTTGGAAAATGCTTTTTGTTACTGCCGTATTTTGTTGCTGTTGCTGTGCTGTTAACACTTTCATGCCAAATTTTATGTACATTGAACACAATGAATGCAACAAAAGTCAAGCGTAAAACAAATTATTCTTAAAGCACTTTAAAGCAAAAAAAAAAGGTCTATGCGGCTGTTGGGTGTTACACAATGAACGAATTTCTTAAATAGCAATAAAATAGGGTAAGATAGAGTGAGTTTTGGTGTATCTAACACCCTATTGTTGATTAGATTGTTTCTTGTCGCAATTGGTTTATTTCCTTTAAATTATGTGTTAATAGTTCAAAGGTGATTTGAGAGAAGATTTTTTTTTGTTGTTTGTATTGATGTCCTATTGCTTTTGTTGTAGCTCGTTTGATTTAAGTGCTCTGGTTTTGTGTAAACAAGATACACGTGACTAGGAAATTGGCAAAATTTCATTTTGAGTAGTCGTATTTGATAGATTTGTTGTTTTTTTTTTTTTTAAGTGAGAAATTGTAGGTTTTATTTATAAGATATAATAAATTATGATGTGGTAGAAAAGTATGGACAACTTGAAAGACGTATAATTTCACGTTATAATTGAATTAATATTTTTTTGTGACGTCATGAAATAATTCAATAAAATCAACTCAGAAAGTATGGTTTATGAAATTGCTGAAACTTTGCGATTGAAATATGCAGGAATATGGGCGATCTTGATGAAATTCAACCTTTTAGTGCCGAAAAATTTGTAGTACAAAACATTGTAAGAGAGCTATATCAACTATAAAAATATAAAAAATTCCAAATTTCTAACTCGAAATTCCAACAGACCCCGACGTAAAATACGCAAAAATGTTAAAACTTATTAAACAGCAAAGCAAATAAGCCAACAAGTTTTTTCTTTTCACCTTGAGATTCACGAAGAAAAACGATCAATAAAAATGTCCACAAAAAAAAAAAAAAAAAAAACGAAATCATTGACGGCATCAAAAATCCAACGCCAACGGCAGGCAGCCGTTGAACTCTCTCCGTGATGAAGGTGGTCTGTTCTAAACGAAATGCAAAGTGTAAGAAGGGGTGCTGCATACAAACGGACAACGTACAATACATATACATGAACGGATGTATGGCTACAGAAATTTTTGCGGCGCACTTTTAAAAATGATGCGCATTCCACATTCCCGCGTTCGTTTGCTGCTCGGTGGGTGGTGAAAAACATCAGATTTGTTGTCACTTGCGGCCACGTTTTACGCCTTTAAATTTTGAAATCTCTGTACAAAATCTGCTGCTCTATAAAGATTTAATGGAAAAATTTAATTTTTATTTCACACACACACAGAGAGGGACATTGAAAATCATAAAATAACGACGAAAACGACGACGACATCATGAGTGCTTACGAAAAAAAAAACAAAAATATTGTAAGAATTTAACCTTCACCTGAAAATTCCAATTTGAGTGATATATTAATATTTTATACATCATAAGAAAAAAAGAAGAAAGGAAAAACAAAATTTTTTTTCTCATCAAATGTAATTGTGTTTTATAGCGTTTTCAGTTTGAATTCAACCATTTTCGAATTAAACTTTAAAATTTAGTCAAATATTTTTTCAAATTATATGAAATTTTTATGAATCAAGTTCACCTCTTTTAAGTTTTTAGAAACTTTTTTTCAAATAAATTTTAAATTTAAAAAAAATACGTTTTCGATAGGAAATTTGACGTAGAATACGATGGTCATATTAAAAATTTGATACAGGGTGAGGGAAATTCTTAAAAATCAATTTAAACAATTTAATTGCTTACAACCATATTAATTTGTTAACCATTTTTAAAAGAAAATATTTTTTTATTAAAGATAATTTTCTTAGCTTTAAAATGACAATTAAATCAATTTTCTAGCTTTAACAGAACCGGAGTTATGAGTCAGTTTCGAAAGTGAGCTTCCAAGCCAAAAATCACGAAATTCTCAAAATTTGAATTCGCTCAATTTTGAAAAATTGTTTTTTTTTTTTTTAAAAAATCCTTGAATACGTATCTCTTCTTTTTCGATACAGTACCCATAAAAAAAATTTCAGCAAAATCAAAAATGTGTCGGTCATTTTTTGTCCAAATTCGTTCGGTTTGTAACATACATACGTGTGTTGTGTCAAACTGGTATGCTATTTCTGTTCAATATTGCTTGACATTTCATCATGGGAAGACCTGGCACGGTACAGCATTTACAAGTTATTCAGCTAAATTAAGAAAATCAGCGTTCTACGATGAAAGTGATTCGTGTGCTTAAAGCAACTTATGGTCCAGAAAAGCCGCTTTTGAAGTTCTCCAAAGCAACACAATAAAATCTAAAGTAGAACTTAAATGCTATTAGTCGCTACAAGATCTCAGCATCAATAACAAAGTTTATTCGTACTGGGTACCTGAACATCAAGGCACCATCGCTAACGAGATAGCAGACGAACAAGCGAAAGAAGAAGCATTTCTGGATACAATGCCTATAAGTATCGCAGCACCTATACAATACTTCAATTCACAAAAAGGACATCTGAATGTTAGCAAAAGTTATCACACGCTGGCAGGCCCGTGCGCAAGGGGAGGTTTTGGGGGTTCTTACCCCCCATTGGAAATTTTTTTATATAGACTTTTATTGACAATATGTTCTTACTTAAATGAAAAACCAAAAAGACTTGCGCCTCTTACGAAAAATTGAAAATTTTATGAAAATAAAAAAAATTCACATATGTACATATGGGCTATTATCACGAAATGGGTATAATGGATGTCTGTGTATAGTTTGGTCAGATGCAGAGGCTCAACAATTTCTTTGTTCTTCGCAAATTTTTCTCAAGATGAAGTAATATATTTTCCATCATACGCATCGATATTAAATTGGTCTAATAAAAAGTTATAGGGCGAGAATCTGCAGATATGTCGCCTCCGTAACCTGTCCATTTCCCATTTCAATACACTAACGGTCTGCTCGCGCGACCCCTCGTTCGAAATTTTGCGTGCGGAATTTCTAAAATACTAGTAGTATGCTCGCGCACCTAATTGCCGTGGAGTATAAGTTTACAAAAATTCTCCCACTCCCGCGCAGGCAGGTTTGAAACTTGTCCATCGATTTTTCTATGTATACATATATGTATGTGATATATCCTGAATAAACAAGACGACAATTTCGATTTCGCCAGGCAGACGAAATACTTTTACCATAAACCAAACAACTTATATTAACTGATTAATTCTTGAGAGATGTGGAATCAATATGAAGCAAAATGTCTATGTGGGGCTTCCAATCTACACTACTATAACCTAATTTAACTTATGGTCCACATAATTACACTAATGCATTTATAATTCACTACACCATCGAAGAACTTGAAATCCAAATTTCATAATTGAATATAACGCGACTAAATAGACCACATCCAGCACGAAGTGAAGGAAATTTAGAGGCAGTAGTGGAGAGTGTTCACGATGACCATGATCAATCGATTCGGCGCTGTTCTCAACAGCTTCGCCTGTCTTATGCAATAACTTGTCGCATTTTTCGCAAGGACCTTGGCTTTAGAATTGAAGGCGGCCAACTTCTGAAACGTCACCGTTTCAGACATTGGGTCCTTAAGAGCTTTAAGAAGATCCATTATTTTTGACCAAAATTTTGTTCAGCTATAAGGCCCATGGCCTTACAGCATTTCGTCGAAAAGAGCAATTTTCTTAAGAAATGGCTAGAAATAAAAAATTCATTAAGGTCGTTATAAAATACAAGAAATAATTTCTTTAATTTTATTGTGACATTTTGTTAAATGAAAACTTTTATGACTTCATAGAAAAAAAAAATTGTTAAAATAAAAAAATATTTTTCTAAATATTTTGACCAATTTTAAGAACTTTTTATGTACTGCAATTTTAGCTGAAAACCAACAGTTTAGGAGAAACAAGTGATTGAAAGTGAAATTTTGACCAAATGTTTTTTTTATGAGGTACTAACGTTAAAACTAAATATTTTCCAAAAACTTTTAAAATCCAAATATTTTGTAAATCATTTAGACTTTACAATATATACATATAATAAAATAATTAAAAATATTTTTTGATATATTTTTTAAATTTGTTTTCAATATTTTGCAAAAATTTAAGGTGACCTCATCCGTTGTGGATGTCATCTTGAGCAACCATTTAAAAATTCGCAAAAATATCGTGGATTCTATGAGTCGGAAAAAGAAACAAATATTTTAAGCAGCAACCAGACCACCTCCCCCCCCCTCGTTTTCGAATATGCTGAACACGTTGGCGGTATTTAAAATTCTTTAAGAGCTGGGTCCACCCCTTAAAATGGTCTCAAAAATCATCCTCTACATGATGAAAACAAGTTCGAAACGGGAGTGAGAAATATTGTACAGATGAAAGATGCGGAATATGCGATTCCCCAATTTGGAGGGCGGTTTTTGACCATTTTGGGAGGTAGGACCAACTCCAAAAGAATTTTAAACACCACCATCCTGTTCAGCATACTCGAAAACGGGGGAGGGGGGTTTGGTGGGTGCTTAAAATATTTGTATTTTTGGAGGTTTTTTCCGACTCACAACATCCACCTTTGAAAGTTTAGACTCTGAAGAAAATTTTGCGTATGATGTTTTGAATAATCCCAACAAATTTTAGACACGCTGGTAATCCGCGGTGGAAGTGAAACGTCCCATATATATGTTTTTAAAACGATCTTAACTGCAAAAAAAACTAATGAGTTTTTACACAGAAATGTTATAGCTAAAAAAATTCATAAGACTCTATAGTTAAGAAGACACCAAATTCACGCTGTGTGATCTTCTTACAAAGTTATAACTAAGAAATCAAGCTTAAAACAGCATAAAATTATTAATTAAAAAATTGTATATTTTTAAACGCAAAAAGCTTAAGGTTGAATATCCACAGCTTTTGAAATTCGAAAAATTGTTTCCTCAATAAAGTTAGTGCAATCAGTTTGATTAAGTTTTTATTCGCTTCTACCGAAAAAAAAACGTGTCAATTGAGGTTGCATGAACTCTGAATCATTGTTATGTCCCTCTACTGTTTGATTTTATTGACAAGCTGCGTCAAATCTGACACCTTTGCTGATGATCAGCTCATTTCAATATAAATGCAAAATTTATAACAGCTACTTCGCTAATCAGCGATTATAATTGACCATTTACTCTCTTTCGTAACTTTGTTATATTTAGTTTAAATATAATTAGCACTTAATAAAACTAACTTGTTGTTGCGATTATATTGTTTCATTTTAATCAAAAAAAAAGTTTATTTCAAATCAAAAAAAGTTTATTTAATTTAAAACAAAATTCATTTAAGTTAAAAAATGTTTTACTCAATTCAAAAAACAATTTTATTCACAACGATAGAAATTTGTTCAACTTGAAAAGAACTGCAAGTAAAAGGTTTCATTTAATTTGAAAATGGTTGAATTTAATTTGAAAATGCTATATTTGTTTGCGTTACGATTCCATGATGTAATGAATTTAACATTTTAATTTCAGTAATTGAATTTATTTTTTGAATTTTTATTTTTATGTGGTTTATAAATTTCCTGTTGTGATTGAACAAAAAAAAAAGAAGAAAAATACTAAACGAAAAATTAAATTGCTTTTTATTTATTTGAAATTTAATAACTTTTTTTTTCACATATTTCCGGCATAGTTATTAATAAACAAATTACTTTTTTGAAACGTAATAAAGTAAATGCAACATTTAATATTAAAAAATTCAAATGTATCATGTACATAAATTTAATTTGTGTTTAAGTTATCTGCACCAGAAATTATAAATTTTTTTTGCATTTCACTAATATATACGTTAATGAAATAACGTTAGTAAGTTTTTGGGAATTTATAGTGAAAGTGTTTTTTCAACCATATTTCTAAAACTATAAAAAAATTATGAAACCAAGTATTTTTGGTCAAGTAATTTGATTTTTAGAATATGGTTTTCTTCAAAATTATTATTATTATTAGTATCGCTTTAAGTCACGTATTCAACATTTAGTCAAATCTTAATTCTAGCAGTTTATGCAGTAAAGAAAATATGCTATAGTTAAGCTTAGATTCGAACTCAAAGTTATCACTAATGTTTTACATCCCATCATAAGTAAAAGCGCCATACAAATATCATTTAAATCCACGCTATTAAATAGATAATAGTTATAAACATTTCACCAGTACTCTGAGTCCTGACAACAATAGTAATACAACACACATAGCACAAACACCTCCAGGAATATATTCCACTCTTGAAAATGTAAGACTGGTCATACAGCAACTTAGTCTAAACAAAACATCAGGCTAGCACAATATAGCCAAAGCAGTAAAAATCAATCAATATACTTTTAAAATCGGAAGTACTTATTCCTTTTTTCGAAGCAATTTGAAAAAAAGAGAGACTATCTGTTGAATGGCTACTTATTAAAACTCGTAAAAAGGATAACCTCACTCTTTGGAAAAAATTATAGATGATTCACCATTTTAAGCACATCCCTTAAAGTACTATCTAAAGTTAGTCGCATTCAAGGAAAAGTCAAGAGATCATTACGCAGACAGCAAGCCAGATTCCGTACAAATCACTCATGCACAGATCATATAGTCACACTCTGTATTATCTTGGAGCAAATTTGTGATTCACAAACGAGACTGCATGTATACTACGTTGACTTTACAAATGACTTTGATAGTATAGTACAGAGAGTGTCGATTTGAATCGCATTGGAAAAAAGGATATATGTACCTAAAAAGCTTACTAACATAACACTGGTGTACAAGCGATTGGCCAATGACAAGTGACTTGGTGTTTGCGATAGAGGTTTGCACAATGAATACGAATCTGGGCTCAAAGTTGTCCATCACTTCTAGTTTTTGAGATAATGGGGGATGAAACTCCTGAAAAGGTGTTTTTTTTTTTGGCAATTTTTGAATAACCCTGGACACTAAACTCAGGGTCATAGAACCATTCAAAATGTTTTGAATTTCTGTGGCTGAATGATCTTCGCTTACACAATTTAAAGGTTGCTTGTATAGGATGCACTGCATGCTGATCCATCCAGTGGCTGTTCGTTGGGGGTCATACGAACTATTTTCGCTTCAGTTTCCAATTAGGAACTCTTCAAAGATGGTAGTCATCACAAAAAAATCAAGGGTACATTAATCAACAGAAGTGCTGTTTTTGGAGAGTGTGTAGAGTGTATACCACAAAATGTTCAGAGTGCCTTAGGATTCAACCAAAATGAAATTCGTGACTGAAAACTGATAAATTTGCTGTTCTCTCACTCAGAATAACGGCCACTGGACACGACTACGCTCAAAGACGCACAAGATTTTAAGGCCTGATGCAATCAACGATCAAATTTTATTTGATGGAAGTCCAAAGAAAATAATTTGATATATTTTGTAAGGTTTAAGGTATTCAGGTCTAGATCCCACGATTAATCAAAAATGGCCAAAAACACCTTTTTCGGGGGGTTTCAATACCCATTTTTTCAAAAACTATAAGTGATGAATAAATATTGAGCCCAGATTTGTGTTGAGCGTGCAAAAATCTATTGAAAAAACGTAGCTACTTTCCATTGAGAGCTGTGTTATTGAGACGCATGACGACAGGCCTAAATACCGATTCATCCACAACAACAATCTGATTGGGAACTCTTCAAGCCAGTGTACATTAATCAATATAATGTCTATAACTGTCTTTGGATTCGACCGAAATGAAATTCTTGACAGAAAATAGATAAGTTTCCTGGTCTCTCTCACTCAAAAGAATGCCACTTACACGACCACGCTCAAAGAAGCACAGCACTTCAAGGCCAAACGAAATGAAACCTTAGCTTATTGGGATCGAAAGGGGAAACGACAAGCTTCAAATGCTTGAAATATTTCTAAAGGTTCTAGGACTTCGATTTTAGTGGACTCCAGTTATGAAAAGCTTACCATAAACACCTTCTTCGGGGGGTTTACACACCCATTTTTTCAAACACTATATAGGTCATGAATCACTTTTGGGTCCACAATCGGATTCAGCTTGCAAAAATCTAAATCAAAAATGCTACTGCTTTTTAGTAGCAACACTTTCAGCACAGTGTTATTGGAGCGCACTACGATAGGTCTTAATGCCAATTCGTCCATTTATTACCGCAAATTCAACCAAACGCTGAGTTCAAGCCGAGCTGCTTGTTTTTTCTAACAGATAGGATTCTAACTGGAAATCATGGGTTTCAATGGGATTTTTTGGGATATTTGAAAGAATTGTCTTCTGCCGGCGATATCGCTCTATATAATATTATCAAAATAGTCCAATATGCAAATCAACATTACAAGACTCAGCGTTCAAGTAGCCATTGTTGAAGAACGTAGAAACGTTGCTAAGACTGAAGAAGTATCAACAAGAACACTTTTCACAAACTTTAACATATGTATGAGGGAACATCATAAGCACTAAAAAATCATCCTGCTACCTTAGCAGCCTTTCTTTATTAATGGTGATACAGCAGAAGACAAAGCCGTAAGTATCAATAAAGCGATAAATATATTTTTATTCAGCCTCATAATATTTGGAAGAAAATTATTGTAATTTTCCATTTCTCAACACATACAAAATGCGAATATTTTAATAAAATGATAAATTCGTTTTAATTTAGGTCAAGGTCTATCACAAGTACACTGTTGCGTATACTAAAAAACTTTTCAAACTCCTGCTAAAAAGGATATTTGAAGGATATTTCATTTAGCTATGAACCATGCTTCTATCTTAACTGAGTATATGAAAAGAATTTGGTAAAGAATCAACGCTGCGGTCGAACGCGCAAATGTCGAAAAAAAAAACACTAGACATCGTGGCGTCGAATAATAGAGAGTGATATTTCAAACACAAAACAACGATCCTGAGATCGCTATAGCTATAAATATTAGGTTCTCAGGCTTAACGCTCTTAGTGGAGTTATAGGATTGTAGTAGTCAACAAATTAAAAATTTTACATCAACTCAGTTAGCAGGATATATTATGATTTTATTATATTATATATTATATCGTTGCTTGCACTGTAAGAGAGTTCAGTCTGTGTCTCATAGTGCCCATACACGTTCAGATTATTAATCAGATTTTGACAGATCCGAGTCGTACGTTCGCGTCATATGGGAGGATTTTTTCGTAAGACTTGCCCTCAGACGTACAGATTTTTCATCAGATTTTGACAGGTCTGATGAAAAATCTGAACTTGTATGGGCCCTATAAAGTTCGCTATGCAGTCAGAGAGTAAAAATTTCCAACCATCTTCAAATTTATAAATTGCACAATAAATTCTTCTAAAAAATTTCTGCCGGTTATTTAGTGAGCTCTGTTATCATGCGAACGTTTTTTCTAAATTCATCATATTTTATCTTTGTAGCGAATACGCTAAACAAATGAAAATGTATAAAATTTTTCAGCTCAAGATAATTTGCTATAATTTAAGTTTTTATCAGTTTTGCACGATAATTACGCATTTTTATCAAGAGCGAAGTTTTTAGCAAAAAGTGTGAATATCAAAAATATATGTTATCAGTGTTTATATACAAATGGTGACATCAAAAATACAGTAATGCAAACTTTCACACTTACCGCCGTCCGGTTCTGAATCATCTATGTAGATCATGTTGTTTTTAACGAGTTTATGTTCCCTGAGTCGGGTACCTATTTTGAAGCCGTTTGTTGAAAAGGTACCCGGTTGAAATACCAAATAGAGTAAATTATTATAATGCCTTTTTTCACAAATTAAATTTTTTTATAAACAATACACTGGTATTCCACTGACTTTTTAGCACTTTTATTTTTTCTTTTATTTATAAAAAAATAATTTTTCTTTCTAACGCTTCACTTGATAATTTGTTTAATTTTTTTTCCCAAAAACTTCTTGAGAATTCAACTAATGATTATTATTATTTTCCTTTTTTCTAATATTGCTTTTTAACATTTACACTGCTGCCAAAAAGTATGAACACGCGCGTTTAATTTTCACGTAATACACATAGAAATTAATTTTTATTATTTAAAATTCAAATAGTTTTTTATTATATGTATTACGTTATTTATATAATTTATTTTTTTTTTTTTATAAAAAAAAAATATGGCCGTATGTGCGCACGTTTTTGCGTATATCTTTTAGATTTCTTTAATTTTTATGAATTTTTGCTTTTTCGTTATTAAAGCAAAAATTTCACGAGGAGCTGTGCAGACGGCTTCTTTCAGTTTACTGTTGCCTTTTGATTGAGTTTTTTCTTGGCAGCGTCAATCTGCTTGCTATTGAATGAATTTTCCGTCGTCGTCGTTTTATTTTTTTTTTGATTGTGGTTGGGTTGTTGTTATATTTTTTGCCGTTTCTGTTTCTGTTTTTGTTTTTGGCTGATAGCGCGCGCGTTGCTTGCGGTCTGCGTTTCAAATTCAGCAAATATATCTAAAAATAAACAAACAAAAAATAGAGAAAAAAAAACATTAAAGAACAAATTTGTAGGTACAATAACAAATGTATATATTGAAAAAGTTATAATAATAAAACAAAATATAAAATTGAATTATAAAATGGTAACAAATACCATGATATAATATTTGTTTAGCAGTGTACATACCGCTAAATCATAACAGCGAGTATATTAGGGTGGCATAATATTAGCATTTTTACTTAAAACAGCTGATATTGTCATACTCTGTTATAAAGATAATAATCTACTGAAACAATACAAGAGAATTAAGCAAATTGAATAAGAAAAAAAAATGTTTGGATTAATTAATGTCGCATTTGACAGGGGTCAAAAAAAAATAAAAAAAAAAATCCAGTAAGGGTGTTGTCTTCGCCACCCCAAACAATTAAGTACCCTACACCGCATTAACAGCAAAAGCGCGCTTAAGTCCAGATTTTTTACTAAAAGGATATCTCGCTACGTGCTGACTGGCATAATATAACAAACCCATATGG
This sequence comes from Meiosimyza platycephala, assembly GCA_963662105.1. Taxonomy (NCBI): domain Eukaryota; kingdom Metazoa; phylum Arthropoda; class Insecta; order Diptera; family Lauxaniidae; genus Meiosimyza; species Meiosimyza platycephala. Next base: position 77,100,055 of record OY759211.1, on the reverse strand, counting down.
ATTTTGGTAACAATTATTTAAATAGCTCTCTGTGTGGCGTTTTGAAGCTTACGCTTGTATGGGAGGTGCCATGCTCTCTTGTTGAAATTCGCAACTTTTTGTCGAACTTCTTGTATTCCTGTGAAATTTAGTTCGATTACCTTAAATGACTCTCTCAGTACATCGTTTTATATTTTTGTTTCTATAAAGAATGCCACGCCTATTTGTAAAAATTTGCAAAGTTCTTTTTCATTGTTTCTATTTGTGGGATATTTGCTTGCATTGCTTTAAATGATTCTCATAGTGTAGCGTTTTAAAGCATTTACTTGTATGGGAGGTGTCAAGCCCCCTTTCCGAAATTCTTCAAATTTTTTGTCAGAAGCTAAACCGAATCATTTTTTTATTTTTGTAAAATTTCGTTTCATTAGGTGACGTCTATTAATTACCGCAGCTAAAATAGGGGGGCGGGGTCTGGCAAAATCTCACTAAGGAGGGGAGGGGGTCAAGTAAAACCTCACGTCAACTTTTTAATGCATAGAATCTACATTAAAAATTATAATATTAACTCTCACGGGAGGGAGGGGGGTGTGCCGCCAGATCTCACCAAATCTCCCCAAGCGAGACGGGGGGGGGGGGAGATTTCAGAATTTTCAAAAAACATCTCACTTAATTAATGGACGTCACCTTATCTTTAATAACTCAGTCAGTATAGCGTTTTAAATTTTTTGTTTCTATAGAGGGTGCCACGCCTACTTGTAAAAATTTGTAAAGTTTTTGCTCAGAACCGTTGTGGGATATTTGATTCCATTATTTTAAATGATTTTCTCAGCATAGCGCTTTGATGCATTTGCTTGTGTGGGAGGGACTACGCCCTCTTGTCAAAAATCAAATTTTTGTCTAATACTAAACCAAACAAAACCTTGAGTTTGTGTGAAATTTATTTTTTTTATCTTAAATTATTCTTGCAGTAGAGTGTTTTGAAATTTTCATTCGCGTGGGAAGTGCCACGACCTCTCGTCGAAAATCGCTAACTTTTTTTCCAGTTTATTTGACTAAGTTTTTTCTAGTACTTTTGAGAAATTTGGTTAGGTTACTTACATCAAATAACTCTCATAATATAACGTTTTAAATGATTTATTTGTGTGGGCGGTAGGCGTGTTCGTAAAGCGATTTCGCCCATTTATAATACGAAGAAACTTGTTTGATGACGATGATCAAGAATATACAAAAACACATTTCTACATCTGCCAGGCCTCCTTATGTACGTTACAAACGCAATAACAAAATGAATATATCCCGAGTGTAGGGTGTAAAAAAACGAGCTCAGATTAATAAATTTCTTTACATAATGAAATATCAAATTTAAAAATTTATCAAAATATATCGTAGTGTTTTATCAAAGTAAATGATATCTACGTGTCTAGGCATTTTAAAAAGGCATATGGCAGAGAGTCTCAGTAAATCTGCCTAGCAGCCTCCTTAAACATAGGATGAATAACCATTTCACAACTTTTGAGTGCATATGATAGATCCAAAATTCAGTTTACCATCCATAAATACAAGACATGTTGAATATAAGGCATATTTTAAATATAAATATATTTTAAGGATAAAATGCTGTGAAAATTGTAGCAGTTCTTACAAGGTGGTGCTGTCATGTATAAGGATTGTAGCTCTAAAGTATTTAACTTTAAGTCCACCCTCAAGCTTACGTGTATGTATGCATGTATTGTGCTCATATTTTTTCACTTTTTCAAATGTTTTTTTAATAATTTCCTTCTCTTTCCTATTTATTATTATTATTTATAATCGTATTTATCAGTGTTTTTTCAATTTTTTATTACTTTGTTTTAACCAATTTGATTTCTTATTCATTTACCACTGCTAGCGATAACAAACAATTCTTTCTTTCGAACGACCTTCACAATCAACTGCCAATATCTGATTTTTATTCATTTTGCAAAAGAATTAGATTTTATTTAGTTTCTCACACAATTTTATAAATTGTTTATTTGGCTTTATATAGTATATGTATGTTTAAGTTTTTTTCTTGCATCAAATAAGCATTTCACTTGTCTTTTCTCAGCACAAATGGTATTGCGCCGCAGCACTTGCATTGTCAATTAAAGTGCACAGTTGCATACAAAAGTATGTGTACAGCAAAGCATAAAAGGGATAGAGTATGGACTTCAAGATATTGAGGCATAAATTTTTTCCAAGATTCATTGAAACTCATACAAATGTTAGTGTTATTTTGAAATTGAATTAATGAGGCTTTCACACTGTCATCAAAAGAGCCCGTTTTTGAGGCAGCTCGTTTTTGAGCCACACTAACCAAACTTAAAAAAATAAATTAGGCAACTTATTTTCTAGAAAAAATAAATATTTTTTTCCACAAAATCTCGTGCTATCGTGTATGAATTGTCAGAATTAATAATTTTTTTTTGCTTTAGGAAAAAAATTTTTAATCAAACAGCTGTTGAAACAAAAAATAAGCATACGAGCAAAGTAAACAAATGCATAATGAAATTTTAGAATGATGTAAATATTTTGTATTATAGGGTAGCTTATTTAATAAAATGTGTTTAGTTTTTCGATTATTTAAAATCAAAATATAGCAAGAATATAAGTTTATCTCTTGCTGTGCAGCAATAAACAAAACTTATTGTTTTCAATTTGCGCTTCTTTACAAAACAGCTGACGTAAAGCAAAATGGAGTCAACAAAAACTCAATAATGCCAGTGCGAAAGATATTCTTGAGAACCAGTCTCAAAATTGGTTGAATAAAATGGGGCCATTTTTGATGTTAATGATTGAAATTAGTTAACGAAAAATAAAAAAAAAAAATATAAAAATTTCCTTATATTTGAAAAGTTATAGCTCTTAGGCAAATAGATTTAACAATTAGGCCTTATGAAAAAACTTTTGAAAATTTATTACTCCAAAGGATTGCCATCTTATGTTTTTTCTTGCAATCAGAAGCATAAATAATTATTTCCAAAATTCATTTTACTAACATTATCGATCTTTATATCATCAGCAATCAGTTACAAAATGACAAGATCAATAAGTGATTTGCGTAAAATTTTGTGTTTTATGAAACAGTACACCGAAAAAATACTTACTCCGTTTAAGGAAAAATGCCTAAATGTAAGGAAAAAATGTCCTTCAATACGTGCTAAAGCCATGGGTTCGTCAAAATAAGTAAGTTGGATTCCTTAGTACAAGTAAATGTTGCTGCTTTGAAATAAGGAAAAGTTTACTCAATGTGAGGGCAAGGTTATAAAACTGAGGAAAATTTTACTTTTTCTAAGGATGAAGGTATCCTTAAATGAAAGAAATTTACTTAAAATAAATTCGTTGGTTTCAAAAAAAATTTGTTAATTTTCTATTTCCTTATTTGTTGGTTACTTATTGTCAGTCATTCTTATTTTACTTGTATTGTAATACGTTTTTAAAACTTCAAAGGAGAATTTAATTTTTTTTTTACCTGTCACCCGATCAGAGAATTGAACCTGTGTTCTGCGCCATGCCACTGTTCAAAGATGCTAATCTTTCCCAACTCAGCCACCGACAGCATTTTTAAGACATACTAAAATGATGTTGTTAAACTGCGCATGTAACAACCATTGTCTGATCAGAGAAGCTTCGGTTCAAATCCCGGCGACGACATAATTTTTTTTTTTTTAATTTTTTAATTTTTTTATTTAAAAAACAAGTAGAGACTTATAAATATATAGGCAAAAACAGAATACTTACGAAAAGAATAGATATTAATTTCAGCGAGTGTTGCCACTCATTTATTAAGGAAAATTTTCCTACGTTATAGTAAATTTTTTGAAGAAACTAACTAAAACTGAGTACGATTTTCCTTAAACAAAACATTCCATTAGATTGAGGAAGTTTTTACTCAAATGAGGAACAAGTTGTCCTCAAAAATTCTTCCCAAAGAAAAATTTACTATTTCAAAGGAAAGTTTTACTAACACCACAAACTCTATATTTGAGGAAGATCGTTGACTTGCTTTAATGAAACATGAACTCACTTCAAAGACTCAATTACTAAATGAAACGATATTTTCATCAATATGAGGAAAAATAACTTAGATTAAGGAAAATATTTACACTAAATCGGAGGAAGCAGTTCTTCAAATTTAGTACGGTCTTTTTTTTCGGTGTAGAGATGAAAATTATATTTTCTAGTCACGAAACTACAATAAGACTGTTCTAGCAAAATATTTTTTTAATAAATATATTTAAAAAATATTTTAAAATGGAAGTCACTGTAGTTCCGGTACGAAATTTTTACGAATGGTAGGTAATTACTGTAATTTATCAATAATTAAACTATCAAAAAATCACGAAAATCAATTGACATGCAAGATAAGATAATATGGATAAACAAACTATTGGGTACGGTGTTATATCATCCTTTTAGGAAATTTGGCGTCCTCTGATTTCAATGACCCTAAAACGGATATACTGGGATTTTTTTGGTGAATTTTAGTGAACTTACAAAATAATTTCCATTTGTCGAAATTACAGTTTTTGAACCACGATATCTTCGGAGCGTAGGCTTATAGGCAAAACTGTTTTAATTTTTTCTATTACTTGTTTTAAGGTATAACACAACTGTTAAATTAAAAGGACCATTATTGAACGCTTAAAGAAAGTTTTCGCTGAGTGTAGTCAAAGAATATTTTTGTTTTTAACCAATGGTTATTAAACAAAATATAAAACGTGGTTAGGAATCAGCGTGGTACACTTCATAGCATATCCAGAAATTAAATACGAAGGCTTTATTAGTGATTAGCATTACAGTGTTGCCAATTGCTTTCAATGAAAGAAAAAAATCTCAGAAATCTAAAGCGTTCGAAGAAAAGTCAAATTTGTATCAACAAGGCGATATTCTAATGCCAAGCGATATATTATTTGGAAGAAACTCTCCCACATTTATGAAAATTTCATAACTTCAATATAACTCTTCAACGCGAGCTACTAATTGCCTGGCAAATAGAAGATTGAACATTCTTCAAAATGTTGAATGGGTTTGGCTTAATCTATTGGGGTTCAGTTTATACAAGCGGAGAGACACACAAAGGAGTTTAATAGTAGTCTTGGCTAGAACGTGGCTACGGCGTGTAACTTAACCCTCACCACAGTGCTTCTGAGTAAGCTCCTAGTATCAAGGGAAAGGCTCCGCACTGGGTCTACCGGACAGATAATGAGAAGTGAAGACCTGCTTTTTCTTGCTCATCAGTTTGAGCAGTAAGATATATGATGTTGAATATGTGAAAAAACTCCAATTTAGACAAGTTCGATGATATAAATTTGGAACAAAAATTCTTGCCAAAAATGTTTAACTACATACATCATCGATATGTTCTGCATTTTTTGATTAAAGTTTGAAATTAATCTCTACCATATGCCTTTCTTTTTACCAAAAATGAGTTCACTACAACATAGAAGCCCACTTTTTTTCAAAATTTTTAATAATTTCAAAGCTCGGCTACTTTTAACCTTTACTTTAAAAAATATAAAATTTTCTTTAGCTTAAAAGCATGTTCAATGGTTAAGCGCCATAAATATTTTTGCTAGAAAACTATAAGGTTTGTAGTTCATCTTATGATTATTTAATCACATAAAATTGTTATTTTGACAACATTTGTAGTTAATCAACACTATCATTATTAGTTTCCTCCAAAATTCTATACATTGGTAATGCTAGTAATGTACTCTTTGTTAAGTCAACCACAAACATTGATCTGTTCAAATTAAATCATTTAAAAAATTAAATATCAACTGATTCTGAAAAATTCCTGAAAATCCTTATCAGTCATATGAGTGCTTCTGAAAATTTCTAGAGCACTGTTATACCGAAAAGCTAAATTGATAGCAAAGTAAATGCTAAAAAAGTATTGTCACAGCCAAAATAATAACAAAAAAAAAAAAACAAATTGCTGCAAAGAGCAAAAAAACTTTATTGAAAATGATAAAAATGCCGGCTTATCAGTGGAAATGGCAATAGCAATAAGAACATTTTAACAAGGTGATAAAAATAAATAATTGTTTAAAAATAATTAAATGACGTTTTCAGGTGAACTTTTTTCTTTAACAACTCAAGTACAATTTTGTGTGAGCGATACTTATAATCAGCTAAAGTACAATAGGAAGGAAGAGAAAAAAAAAGACGAATTATGTTCGCTAAAGCTATAACGACACTTATAATTTTTTTGAATTTTTATTTCAACTTATATGATTTATTCTATAAAAAATTAAATTTTAAACATTTAATTTATTTCATTAAATTTTTTGTCAAAATAGTGAGCCATGACAAAAATTGTTCTCTTGCGAGTTATGGCACAATAAAATTTGGGAAAATTTTAGGCGATAAATTAACTTTGCTCGGAACATAATGTTGTATCTGAGGATCCAACAGTAACTACAGTAACTTGACAATTTTTTGCAAATCCTACTAAATTCTTAGATTAGGACATGCTCACATTTTGATATATTGTGTTATCAATACTCCAACGTCTTACATTTTGATCACTTTTGAATGTTATATAGTACATTTGGGTGATTCAAATTTTTTTGTTGTTTAAAACAGACTTAATAGTTGCAGTTACATGAAAGAAAAATTCTGTTTCAAGTAGAGCTCATAATATTAATCATTGAACTTTTAAGTTCTCCATAGGAAATAACGCTTTAATAGACAGTTTTGCCCATATCTCATGAAAAAAAAACTCCTGTACAAACGGGACCAAGCTCTTTGGAAATATCATAAGACTTTTCATAAAAAAATTTCCATTAACATTTTTTTGTGAAGACAACATTTCGTCATTTTATTAGTTTTCAGAGTTGCAATCCATCCAGTTTTCGTCTAGATAAAGTTATTTTTTACTTTTTATTCTGGTACAAGATTTTGCTACTTGTCGTTAGAAATTCTTTTGGATATAAAAGTTTTAAATTTTTGTTTCTATTGGTGGTGATACGCTTCCTTATCTTATGAAACCCACTTTTTGTTCAGTACAAGTATTGCGAGTATTACCAAGTTTTCCAGTATTTCTATGCGGGATTTTAAAAGAAACTTAATGAAAATTTTCTAGAACTCGCATTAAATCTCGAATTAAAAAAATACTGTTTTTAGTGATGTGCGAGGATCTCATATTCCATATAATATCTTTTTTGGAGCAAACCGTTTGAATTGAGCAATGATATTTAGAGGGTCAGTCATTATAACGACTATTTTATATGGGAAACTAAATTTTAATTAACATTTCTGGGAGATACCACTCACCTCAGAAAATATAAATTTCATAAAAATTCTAACTTAACGAAAAATCGTATGGGGATTTCATCTTATGATTCTGGGCTAAGCAGTTGAGACTGTACATTGTTTTCTAGTCTGTCAAGTCAATCAAGGAAAATTTAATTTACCGCATGAACAAATGAGGTCGCTACTCCGAAAGGCACTCTTTTATGTTTCAAATTTCGAAAAGTTCTTTCTTAGTAGACAATGTAATTAATGGTCTATGCTCATTTCCAATGTCATCAAATGCCATCAAATTTAAATTTCCACTCAAATTAAACGACGAAAGTGGAAATGGATTAGTTACACGTTGCGGAAATTACCAATTGAAGTCTGCCCGGAGACATTGAAGTGCATTCCTTAGGGTAGCAGAAAACACGATCGTCCTAGATCATCACGAAAACGCTGAAAATCAGACAAATGTTGGAGAGAACTGAAGACTTTCGCTAATGATCGTGTACCTTGGAAGAGTTTTGTGGAGGCTCTATGCACCGTGAGGAGGTAAAAGGGACAAGTTGAAGATATTGAAATTATATATGACGTAAGGTTTCCGGATTTTATGTTTGTGAAGCAAACAAATTGACCCTCGCGTTGTTTCCATTAGTTAGACCTTAAATCATTTTTAAGTGCATTTTTAGAGACCAAATCCATTTCAAACCATGCAGTCGGAGTGACCTCACATTGCGGAATCGGTTACCGATTAAATATGTTGTTTTTCAAGGTAATTAAAGGAACATGTATTCCTCCGATTTGATTGGAAATAATTTTTCACGAAGTTATGCCCATTTAAAGTTTTAGTGTCAGAGCTTGAAAAACCGATGAAACTTGGTTCAAAGTAGTCGCATTTTCAACCAAATCAAAATAATTAATTTTTCTCTTTTGATTGTAATAGAACTTTTGATTTTCTGTCAGAATCTTTAAGAAATTTTGAAAGCTGTTGAAAATTGACGGAATTATAGCGCTTTTTATGAAAAAACAAACAAGGCTGATTTTCTCAAAAACCCCAATTTTTTTTACGCTTAAAATTTTATTGTAGATTTGTATTAATATGAGAGAAAAATGACGTAAGTTTAATGCTTGTTAAAACACATTTGAGGTCAGGAGATTTTTTCCCCAAAATGAAAATGTCAATTTTTTTTTTCATCATTGCCAAGCCACTATACGGTACTATTTTTAAAGCAAATAACAACAGCAACATTTCAAATTACTTACTGCAAATCCTGCTTGCATTCGTAATAATATTTTATCATAGGAAATATATGAAAACATTATACGCACATATAGCTTTTTCGCTCACAAATTCAAGCAAACAAAACATTCAAAGCCCACAGAAGTACAGTCAGTCAGTAAAGTCAGTTGTTCCAAGTTTGATTTATAGTGTGTGTGGTGTCAACTGGGTGTTGATTATCTATCAGTCAAGACAAAAAGTTTTATATATAGAAATATTGATGCTGTGAGCAATAAATTTCTTAAAAAATTCGGTCTGATGTCGTACTTTCTTAGCCTTAACGAAATTTTCTTTTAATTGTCGATCGACTTAAAAGAAGAAACTTTAAAAGAATGCATATCATATCATTACATATCATAGTAGCTTAATGCATAAAATTCCATAGATATGAAATCATATGCGGCAGACATTCAGTAAACAGTTGACTACACCGAGCAAATGAGAACGCAAAGTAAAACGAATCAAAGTAGACGCTTCGGTAATCTGTCGATTGTAACGATTAATCAGTAAGTTTTCCTTCCCCTTTTTTGCCACACACTTTTATTCAACAATTTTTTTCTTTAAATTTTATTTCATTTGATTGGTTGGGGGTGGCTCGGTAGATCGTTGCTGCTTATCAACATACAATTTACTGATAATTGCTGCAAAAAATTACTCATCGAACAGCATAAAGTAAGTGTTGTGAACAGTGACAGCAAAAAAACTGCGCACACTCTTACACTTAAGGATTACAGAACTCAGCTAAATTACAAAAAAAAAAATTTCGGAGTGAAAATAAAAAAATTCAATGAAAATTGTAAATCGATTTTTAAATAAATTCGCATGTATGTCGTTTGCGCTTTTTTTTTGTGGCTCATTACCGCGCGCCCGTCTTATATGTCACTGAGATATGGGTAGTAAGTATGTAGGTTGTAAGATTGCCTGTGGATGGTTGGTTGGTTTGTTAAAATGATGCGTGTTATACACGCTGTTTTACAGCTGTATGTCCGTGCATTTGCACGTCTGATATCTTGTAATCACTACGCGATATCAAATGAATTTACTTTACAAAAATCCAATTTGCCATTCTTATCAGCGTAGCGCTTAAGTAAACATCATTTATTGATTGTTTGTTTGCATGTGTGTGTCATTTTGATGATAGTGTGTGTCTGCATGTTGATGTGTAAGTGAATTGTTGGTGTAAATAAATGGTTTGTGATTTTTGTTCACTAAAGGGAGTTTTAAATTTTTGATTGACGTGTATATGTACGTGATTGTATAAAAATGCTATTATTTTAAATTAATTCCACGTTATGGAAAATCAACAGGTAAATGCACAGTACAATGTTGCATTTTGTAGCGGAGCTTTTTAATTATTTGAGTAAGGATATTACTGATGAGGCTTTATAAATAAGAAGACAGTGGCAAAGAAGTTGGAGAAAAAGTAAAAATAAATTATGTTAAGTGCTGGTATGAAATAAAATATCGAGCTACGGATTTCTCAAGAAACTATCGGCAGGAAATCGAAATAAAGGAAAATTGAAATTTTTAAATTATCTCAACTAAAGTCAACTCAAATTGCATTGTTAATTGTATTTATTATCAAGGTCATATTCAAAGCAGTAAAAAACCCCATATAAGCAATATAGCGTCCCTCCATTACAGTTGAAATGCGCGCAGTAACGAATTTCCTACTCTTCTCGAACTATCCCTAAGCCCTGATTTCCACGCAAATATATCATATATTTCCTACAATATGGAAATGCCAAAGCAAAATTTACCTGCTGTAGGTGATAATCAAAATGAATGCGAATTTACTTAATTGAAGGAATCTGCAACAAAAATTGAGTCTGAGAAAGTTAATCTGCTGGCATTCTTACCGCCAGATCATTTTCTGCTTGAGAAGTTTCAAGAAACTTTAAAGTAATATCTGTTGCGTTTAAAGCAGCAATTGTCCACTGAAATTGCAGAGCTTAATCCTTAAAAGCTTGACTTTTTGTTTGAGCTGAAAAAAATATATGTTGTAGATTCTGTAATTCCGGACAACTTTTGTTCCAGAAAATCCGAACTTTACAATCAATTTTGCAAGAGAAAATTTATTTAATTTTATTTTGTTAAGTAGTTACATTGAAAACTTACAAAACAATGACACAAAGACTTCGATCATCACCTTCTAGTGGCCTCACTTCGACTCAAAATAGTATACATTAAACAGACCTGCGCATAATCCAGGAAGTTCACTCTTTATAAACTCAAGAAATTCTGTTTTCGGGAAAAATTCATCAACAGTGTGGAAAAGCTTTGCGACACTAACTATCAGAGCTCAATCGAATTCAAATGGCAAAACTTCAAGTCGTCAATACGAGTACCACTGAGAAAAAGAGAGCTGCAAAACGCACGAGTAATGAAGCGTAAGCAAAAGGCCAGAGGAAAGATGCCTCACAAATATGCAATGCCCTGAATAAAGGAAGTTAAGGTCTCCTGCAGAAAGAACAAGCAAGGGCACAATATTTTTCAAATCGAACAAGAAGTCAAATCATGGTCATCGATATGATTGAAATTTACAGCCACCATTCTGCTTTCAATTTTAGGGGACCCATATTCTTTTATTTTGCTGAAAGGACCCAATTTTCAAAGTTATGGTCATTTGAAATTTGTCCTTTAAAATTATATAAAAAAAAAAATTCTGACAGGACTTTTTTCAAATTGTCGATATTTCCTTAATAAATAACGAAATTTCATAATTTTTTTTTCAAACTTTTCATAATTTAATGGATCTTATGAAAAGATGACATTTAGTGCAAAGTAAACGGTTTTGTGGAAAATATTGCAAATATCGTAAGCCAGAGGCATTTTTTTCAAATCAACAAATTTTTAAGTGCATCAGTTTTTTTTCCTTGAAATTTTTTTTATCAACACAGAAAGGCTTAAACTACATTTGGTAAAAGTCTCAACTGTCGAAAACGGCTTATTCTTAATTGAGAGCATTTTTCTTAAGGCTCAACTATTTATAAATTTTAATGGAGCAGTTATCCGCAAATTACCTCTATATATATTAGAGATCGTCCTCTACATCCCACCAAAATATCACATCTATATACGCAGTACTTGCGATACAGTATAGCAAAATGTATCACTTACGTACTAGCCAAGCATAAATAGCCAAATCTATAGATTTTTTTGGTCTGCCTTGATCGATTTGAAAAATAATGTGCAAAACCTAAATCAATAGAGCAATTATGTGTGCAAACAGGAAAATAAGGTAAAAACGTAAAAGTTTCGAGTCAAATTAGGGCAAATCTAATTGACATAAACTAGGTCGTATGCAGGTTCGCAATCGTAGAATAATGTGTAGATTGAATAATCTAACAAAAATAATACGTTTTTAGTGTAACTAAACATAAAAACCTTTTTTTTTTACGAAGCGTAAAAATCCTGTTACCGGACAATTGGTCGGAATGAGGAACGTATGAAAATTTGACGTAACCATATTCCGACCGCTTTTAATCACTTAATAAATCTTTTAAACTACTTACTTAAAAAAGTGGTAATTACTTTGTTATTATGATAAACATATATTATTATAATATTAAAATACTTATAGCTCAGTTTATTTTCGCTGAAAATTCGATAAACTTGAAACTCCTCTTTTATCTTTTTTAACACTTGCGAAACCATCGAAACGCACTGTTGCGTAGTTTTGACTCAAAATTTTGACAAAAAATCCGTAAAAATTATAAAACGATAGACCTCTCCAGCCTTGTGTTCGCCTCCACTGATGGAGATATCAAAAGCCATGACGGGAAGCTTTCTGACCTTCTCGAGGCTTAAAATTATGCATCGTGTCATCGATCTAGACCGTGAGTTTTTCTTTTATTATTTTAAAAAATTAGATGATTGAATTTATATGAATTTATTTTAAGATACATGAAAAAATATTCTGAGTTTTGTCGGCGGAGATACTGATTTTTGAACGCCGTGAGTTTTTATCATTAGTTATGAACATACTACAATTCAGAAAAGGTATAATATTTTTTTAATTAGGCATCTAATTTATGTGCAAACATAAGGTTTTAAAATATTGAATATTGAATATTTGCATTACTATCCGCATTTAAAGGATATTTAGTTATTTTAGTTTAATTTAATCAAGCATTTGAAAATTTTGGACAGAACATGAGCTCATTGGAATTTAAGATTCACAGGAACAAACACAAACAATTGCAAATGTCACAACAATAAAATAGCAACAACAATACAAAGAAGTTTTCCAAATGATTGAATCCTTTTGTACGCATTCCTCTAACGAAAAGAAAAAGCATTCCAAATAGTTTGTTCCTTCTTTATGTTTTGTGCGCACACATACAAACACACTTAAAAAAGTAGCAATAAAAATTTATTGCAATGCAACACTGTAATGTTGCATTTTCGTTAATGCTGATTTACGACATTGAAATAAAATCGCATCAGGTTTTAGTAATGCAGCAGTTGCATTGCGGACTTTTAAGCAAAAGATTGAGATTGATTCTTATGCTTTGAAGATAAAAAAAAGTAGTAGAAATTGTTGAAAAATGAAATACATTTTTTTGCAGTGAAAAATTTTCTTTATATAGCAAAAATAAATGCTTACTTTTATTTTGATAAATACACAAATGTTTATATGGAAAGAGTACCTTTTTAGTTTTAACATCGTTCTCTATAATAGAGAAAATTAATTAGAAATCAAAACTACTTTCTTATAAGAACGTTACTTTTTGTAGCAAAAAAAAAATATTACTTTTTTGCATTGAAACACTTTTATACTACTATTTTGTAGCCCAATAATTTTTTAATACTTTCAACCCATTTAAGCTTCACACTTTAATAACTCGGCATATGAGCGGCACAAATCATTTGTCAAAAAGTTAAAAAGGCAGAAAAATTGGAGCAAAAAGAAACCATTGCTGGCTGAAGCAGAAAAAAAAAAAATATTTAAAAGATTGAATGTCAAGTTGATGCTTTAAGGAAGCGTTCGTGCGGAAGCCAAAACAAAAAACAAATATTGTTTTATGGGAGGAAAAGTCTTGCCCCTTGGGAGTAGTGGCAGTAAATTTATATTATTTTTGAGGTTGTTGCTTATTGTTTTTTGGACCGTGCATAAATTTGCTTTCTCAGAAAAATTTTTTTTTTTTTTTTTTTTTTGCGAAGAAAACAACTCAGGTTGCTGCCTACTACTCGACTCTTTCAACTAAATTAATGATAGGCGTACGTTTCTTTTTGCTCTTACATTTTTGCTTACTTATATTTTACCCAAAATTTTTGATGAAGGTCAGTCAGTTATTTTCGGCAATTGTTTGTGTATGTGTTTGCCATAAAACTTTTAAATTAAATTATGCCATAAAGTGGTTGAATTTTCAGCAATTCTGTCTAGACAAATAAATGTATTCCAGTTATGAGATGGACACTTTAACTTGGCATAAAAATGGTTAAGGAAATATGATAAATTGCCTTAGGTAAAATAAATTTTAAAAATATTTTGGTTTTTTTGACAAAGGCTTAGAGTTCAGTTGCAGAGCAAGTGTGTGTAACATTCAGCGCTGAGAACAATGTGAAAAAAGGGTTCTTTATTTCTTTTTTACAGAATTGTGAAAATATTCTTCGTTTACATATTTATTTGAGGGTTAATTTCAAATCTTTTTAAATTTTTTTTTACTTATTTAAAGCTTTTGCTTAGTTTTTTTTTGAACACGGTTGTGAAGGAATTGATGCTTTAGGTCATTAGTCTTCAATCTATGATCTGCGGCGCCTTGGAGCTCCGCTGGATATTTTTAAGGCTCTGAAAATTCAAGTATTCAACAGTGTTTTCAAAATAGGGCATTCGAAAAATCGATAAAATTAGTAAATTTAGAAAAAAAATTTTGTAATATCAAAAATGAGTACCTTTATTTTTTTTTTTCTTGTTAACATTTTTAGGTAATTTAGTGCACATAATCCCAGTATTTGCACTTTTTTTCCCCCTGAGTAAATAAATTTAAAAAATTACAAAAAAAAATTTCAAAGTTCCCAATATTTGCCGCCCCTAAAAACGTGCCGCCCTAGGCACTGGCCTAGTGTGCCTCTAAGGTTAATCCGGGCCTGCTTGGACCACATGGTATTGTACTTTGAACCACAAGACTAAATAAACATTTCCTTTTCCTCTGTATGAAATACGTTTTTATGATCAATTTTAGACTGATATATCAATGTAAAGCTTCCAACTAATTGGCGTTTACAAATCACATGAAAAATTCGTCTTCCTCTTTTGACGAAAGAAGGTAAATTGAAGACCAATGGAAAATTGACCTTAACTCCATACGCCTTAAGTTGACTTACTTTGGTCAGAAAGCTCTTAAGATTTGATAACTTTACGTGTTTCAATGGGATGTATCACGCCACTACAGTCTCTACGCTCACTATCCAATTCTTCTGAGTAGGGTTCTTGTTGTCTTGTACACAGTTTTGTACAACAAGAGGTGGGTCAGATTTTACCAATTGGGCCACTTTTAAAAAACAATTTTTATTTTTTAATGAAATTTTGTTATTTAGATAGTGGTATGCGCTAGAAATTAAAATGTGAAATGATTTTTTTTTTATTTATTTGTTGTTGTTATAGGCAATTTAAATTCGGTGGCAAAACTTTTTCCAAAAAAATTCTGAGCACCGCCATCGGGTTCAGCATCCTTGAAAATGGGGGTTGAAAAATATTTTACCGATGGAATACGCTCCCATTTTGGGGCGATTTTTGGCCATTTTAAGCGTGGGGTCAACTCTAAAAGAATTTTAAATACCACCATCGTGTGCAGCATCCTCGAAAACGGGGGTGCAGGTTGTCTGGTTGCTGCTTTAAATATTTGTATTTTTCAAGTTTTTTTTTCCGACTCACAGATATATAAATAAAAATTACCTCAAGGGCGATCCATTTTTTTTCTCAATGGAATATTGTACTTTAATATTTTTAACATTTTTATAATTTTTTTCGTTTTTCGATCGGACAGGAAAGGCTGTTTTTCATTAAAATTTAATAAATAAATATGTTTTAAACATTGAAAAATAAATTATTTAAAATTGAAAAAAATTTCACTTACACTCTATTTCAATACAAATCAAACACCGTTAAATTTATAAAAATCGTTGCATCCATTCAAAAGTTATAAGCTTTTGAAAAAATTTTGTCCTCGGATTTCAATTGCCTATAACAATAACAAAACAAATAAACAAAAAAACCTTTCACATTTTAATTTCTAGCACATACCAATATCTAAATAAAAAAATTTTATTTTTTATTTTTATTTTTTAAAAGTGGCCCAGTTGGTAAATTCTGACCCATATCTTTAAGAAAAAAATCGACGGTTTGTGCGATTGCACAAAGTTAATTAGTCTGGATAAATGTGTTTTTTGTATTGTAGGAGCAAAATTTTCCATTTCTAGATTGTGACAGCCACTGTATTTCAAAACATTCTTACTGAAAGGACAGCTATAGCGTTAAATAGTTATGAATTACAAATTTTATGTTTCTAGTGACAGAGGTTAAGCTTAGATAGTTCGTTGAATGGATTATAGAATAAGAACTTCGCAGTCTGTGGTCAGTAGGTTTAAGTTTACTATACCGCAAAATTCAAAACATGCTTGAATTTTGGAACACCCTCTATAAAACTCATTATCTGACTGACTTAGAATCATCCTTTGCATTATAAAAATGTTGTTCCTAAATTTATTCAACTAACACTCTTCCCTGTTCGTGGTTAGCAGTTGACTTTACTGCACAAATGGCGCGATATTCAAATCATGCGTGAAGTTTTGGAAATCCTTTATATAGACAAGATGAATGATAATAATAAAAAACGATAATATTTTTTTGCTTATTAGTTTTTTTTTTTATTTTATTCAGAAAGAAGAAATAGGCAGACAGTTTTTGACTTGCAATAAATTTACTTATATTTTAAATGTCATAGAATGCAGACAAATTGCAGCAATGTTGCGAAAGAAAAAAATTAAGCGCGAGCTAGCTGAAAAGTTAAAAGATCTCAATTATTTGCGCAAAATTTTATTATAAAAGACAAAAAACGCTCACGTAGTGCATTACAATGTATTTATTGTTGCACGCATACATTGCTATAAACGCCGCCGCCATGCTTAAAAGATAGCGTTGTCTGCTCTCAGAAGCCTCGTCGTTTGTCGCATTTTATATCACACGCAGTGAAAAGACTTCATTTGCCACAATCACTAGCTGTCTGTGCTGTTGCTGCAAACACGTGACATGTGGCGGAAATGGATGTAAACGAAGATTTATGCACATTCTACATTAATTAAAAAGAAGTTTTACTATTTATACAGTAAATAATTTGCTGGTTGTAACGTAATGCAGCTGCTTGTTAAAATCTCTACAAATTTTCAAGTTTCGCTTAAACGTAGTTAAATTTTTGACAAATTAAGTGATGAAAGCTGCGTGTGCTACATTTACTATACATAGTAATATCTTTAATAATACACCAGTAGGAAAGTTATCAATGTGTTGTAGACATCAGCAGAATTGTATTTATTCAAATGAATATTTGCCTATTGGGTTACTAAAATACACAGCACACACGAGATTTACTGCACTCAAGCAATGTTGCATGGAATGAAGTTGCCAGATAGTTGAGTAGCATATAATTTATTCTCTCATTTTGTTAAATAAATTTATATCCTGCTGTGACTGTTATAAATTTTCCTCAGTTTGTATTTATTTGATCTGCATGCATGTGTAAATGTTTGCAGTTGCAAATGTAAATGTTTTCAATGTATTTGACATTCATTCAGGATTGTTGTTGCACCAATTACTCTTGCTACATAAGTAACTAAAGATTTAACCATAAAGCAGTGCCATATTTTTTTGCGATTAATTAAGAAATAAATATACTGCATATGTGCTTAGTTTGCTTAAGTCAAACTTGGGCTTTAAAACTGAGTTTTCACAAGTGTTTTGAGATAAGTGGTTGATTTTAATAGGCGAACCTTAATATAGACCGTTTCCCTCACGGAAATTACCAATTGTGAAGCATCTTGCATTAACTTTACATGTTACATTTTTACGGACCTATCAAAATTTTTGAATTTTTCATCCTCTTTCAACTTTCATTGAACTTTTTAAATTTTTATAGCCATTTTCCACTTTTCAACTTTTAGAAATTTTACAACTTCAATTGACTTATTCAATCTTTTCAATTTAAATTTCAACTTATTTCGACTTTTTGCATTTATTTTGACCTTTTCATATTTTTTCGAGTTTTTTAGCATATTGCCAACTCCTCAAAATTTTGATTTTCGATTTTTAACATTTTGTGACTTTCTTAAACTTTTTCAACTTTTCAACATTTTATGACTTTTTACAACATTTTTGTGTAACAGAACGAAACATCATTGGCTTTACTTTGTTTCATCCTTTGCTTGATTCTTAACAAATCTATGCAAAAAGGATTACATCAACTTGGACCTGGTTAATTCAACTAGGTTTTGGTGCCAAGATAAAATCTAGTTAATTTAACCATAAATCTGATCGAAAATAATAAAAATGAATCAAGTTAATTCAAAGCTACATATATGTGGTTAAACTCAATTGAGGCTTATTAATAATATTAACAAGGCATCTATTTAAATTGACCAGAAATCTATTTAAATTGATTAGGAAATTCAAAAAAAAAAACACTTTTTCTTATTTTTTACTGACCCGTTTCTATGACCATTCCCATTCCTAGGACCCGATCGATTGACAACTCTCTCTTGTCCAGATCGGATCAACTTAAGTTTCCACTATAAATGGGACAGTAGGGCTCGTGAGGAGCATTATGAAAAAAATCTTGACGTGATAGTGCTATGTAGACCACAAATTCGAGTTCAGGGCATCAAATTACCTGGGAAAAATATGGTCTGGTCAAATGGACAGCAACTTTTTTTTTTTGTAAACCTGTGTTATCGGTTGGACAAATTCAACAATCACAGATCTTCACAATTTACATGTCGTATATATACAAATCTGAAAGCAAAAAAGTTATAAGGAATCATAAAACATAATTTAGTTAAAAAAAAAAAAAAATGCAACACTTTCATTGCAATTTTTGGCCAGGAGACTCACTTTCAAAAATTCATAACTCCGGTTGTATTAAAGCTAAAAATTGAAATTAATTTCACCGTAAAGCTAAAAATATGAAATTAAATAAAAAAAAAATTTTTTAAAAGACAAAAACAATGTAAACACATGTAGCTTTTTCGCTGGCAAAGTCAAGCAAACGAAATATTCAAAACCCACAGAAGTACAGTCAGTGAAATAGCTATATTTGCGTACAATGTTTTTATTCCATAATAAAATGTTACTAAGAAAATAACCGTGAAAAAAAGTACGCAGAATGCAAGCAGGACTTGCAGAAAGTAATTTGGAATGTTGTTATTGTTATTTGCTTTGAAAATAGTACCGTAGAGTGGCTTGGCAATGATGAAAAAAAATTGACATTTTCATTTTGGGGAAAAAAATCTCCTGACCTCAAATGCAGATAAACAGGCATTAAACTCATGACATTTCTTTATCATATTAATACAAATCCACGATAAAATTTTCAGCGAAAAAATTATTATTATTATTATTATTATCAGCCTTTTTTTTTCAGAAAAAACGCTATAACTCCGCCAATTTTAAACAATTTTCAAATTTCTTAAAGATTCTGACTGAGAATCAGAAACTCTATTAGAATCAAAAGACAAAAGTGAATTATTTTGATTTGGATGAAAATGCGACTACATTGAAACAATTTTCAACGATTTTTCAAGCTCTGACACTAAAACTTTAAATGGGCATAACTTCGCAAAAAATAATTTTCAATCAAATCGATGTACGGTATAATTCCTTAATTACTTTGAAAAACAACATATTTAATCGGCAACCAATTCCGCAATTTGAGGTCACTCCGACTGCATGGTTTGAGATGGATTTGGTCAAAATATTATTAACAAATTAATATTGTTATAAACAATTTAAATGTTTAAATCAATTTTTAAGAATTGCTCCCATCCTGTATTAAATTTTTAATGTCAGAATCGTGTTCTACGTCAAATTTCCTATCGATTGATGAGATATGATGAACTTGATTATTTCTATATGGGGGAGGCGTACAACGCCTATTTTCTCAAACAAAACTATGCTAAGAATCTTCCACAAACCATTAAAAACAGAAATTACACGATTACTAATAGCAGCACCAACGATTATGTATTTACTTAACACCGATTAATAATAAATCAAGCTCATAATTTACACAGTCGTAAAAACTTGCAATTAAATAGCAAGGCATTAAAAAAATGTATAATGTTTTTGAGGTTTTTAAAGCCACTTTACTATTATGTGAAATTTTTTTTTGTGAAACATCAGCTTTTTTCGCTATTTTTTAATCGATCAATAAATAAATATCCATATTTTTTTTTTAAAGACCTCACCTGATATGTTAAGTGCTACCATGAAATTCATGAAGTTTTTATGCAAAATAATAGAATACCAAAAAAATTGTAATGGATTCACTAGTGAAATTTACACCAACACAATGCAAATAAGATGCTCTAAAAAAAAAATCGCAAATAAAAACTTCATGGCACATAAAACCGTAGTAATGGAGTGCAACTAACGCTGTTGCATGTAAAGCCCGTTTGTGCCACTTGGCTTATTCACACTGCATATGGCGTATGCCGCTGATTTCCAGAGTGAAAAAAGGATTTTGTGCATGGAAAATTTGAATTTCATGCAGTTCGAACAAATGCCAAGAACAAAAAGAAAAAAGCAGCAGCATAGTCGCACAGACAAAACCAAATAGCGTTCAAGCGGAAACGGAAATAGATATTGAGCAAAAAATTGCATCAGATTCTAAAGAGTATGCAGATTGACGGTGAATGCAAAATAAAGCGACCAAAGTTCAGGTGAATATCAAAATAGTTGGAAATGGTGATAGGTTTTTTGAAGTTTAAATAAATTGAACTTATAGTATTAGAAATAATTTCTGGCAGGTAAGAAAGGATTATATTTTT
The DNA here is from genome assembly GCA_963662105.1 of Meiosimyza platycephala. Lineage (NCBI taxonomy): Eukaryota > Metazoa > Arthropoda > Insecta > Diptera > Lauxaniidae > Meiosimyza > Meiosimyza platycephala. The sequence goes on along the minus strand of OY759211.1, from coordinate 77,079,495 downwards.
GTTAGCAGTGTTAGTGCAGGCTTTACAGTCCATGGTAATCCTTTGAAATTGGAACTGCTCAGAAATTTGAGGACATGCTCTGGGCTATTTTCTCTCAGACTTTTGAAGAAGACGTTCAAATGTTCAGTAATGTTTCTTCTGACTGAAATGTATTTTGTTAGAAAATTAAAATTTTCTAACTTTAATTCAATCGTAAAAAACTTTAAATTACATTTTGAGTTTTCAGAGTATTTAAGATTCTTCTTCTTTATTTAACATTAAATATTTTTAAACATAAATGAAATCACTTTAAATCAAAGTCGTTTAATTTTGAATTAAAAATGTTGCAATTTTAACATTTTCGACTTTGGCGCTAAATCATAAGCGGATCCGGTTTTCTACTTAAAAAAACCAATTTTTCTTTTACATCACTAACTCTAACGATAACAGTGGAAAATTGCACTGAACCAACGATTGAATTAAACATCGCTTCGGTAAAAATCAGTGGTAGGGATTCGAGAAAGGATTCATGGCGTCTGCAACAGCGCAACATTTAGAGAATTTATAAGATTTGCATTATTTACCGTTGATGCATCGTGTTAGCAGAAGCCAGCCAGCCGGTTTGTTATTGTTGCAGCATTCTGTTGCTGTTGTTCGAACTGTTGTTGTTGTTGTTTACGTGCATGTAATTTTAGTTGTAGTCTATGAGTGCAAAAATAAAATTCAATGTTTGCAACTTGAGCATCCCTGTTTTTTTTTTGATTTCATGCTTCATTTTTGTTCCCCCTTGGGTAGATTTAGTACTTTTGACGGCGCTTTTTATTCTTTGAACTGAAATGGTTTTCAAATATTTATGCAATCTATTGCTGTTGTAAACGTTTTTTGTTGTGTCTCTTTAGAGTGTCTCTGGGGGGCGCAAGTACTTGTTGTTAAATCGACAGGTAAGCAACAAATCGTAGTCGAAAAGCAGTTCACATTTTTATTAAATTATTAATGAATAAGCCGAAAACTGTTGAAAAAGTTCAGATATATCATTGCGTGGAAGTGTGACTAAGAGCCACATGCACATCAATTCGTTGCAATTGAACTTCTCAAGAACCACAATATGTCGAATGTTAACAAAGATTTGAGTATTCACGCTCGCCGAATAAACATAATTTAATGGGATTTTTCAAAGAAAGTCGTCTTCAGCGCATAGGCCAATTTTCATTTCAGGTATCCGGTTTATGTTGGTTTTTGAGCTGTAGGAGATATTGGATGACTCAAATTAAATATTATCGATCTGGAAAATATATGATTCTAACAAGACTGTGCTACGTGCCACACAGCTATCGCAACAATAACTTTATTGCAGCACAAGTTTCCAGGGCGCATTTCCTCGCAAAAAAGCGATGTCAAATGGTCACCTAGATCATACGACTTTACACCGTTGGAAATATCTCAAAAGAAAGATCTATGTATATACTAGGCTGGTTGAAAAGTCCCGGGCCTGACACAGAGAGAGCGCCACAAATATTGAATCCTTATTATTTTTCAAAGACCCTATTCTTCAAAAGACTACATGTAAAATTTCATTAACATCTGTCAATTAGTTTGGTTATCACAGCTGTCCAAAGTGCATCACCTCTGTGTTTTTTTTAACTATGGAACAAAGTGAATTTCGTGTTTTGCTAAAGCACTATTATTTGAGAGGCAAAACGGCAAAGGAAACAAAGGAGCAGCTTGATAAGTATTATGACAACTCTGCTCCATCGAATACAACAGTCAAGAGGTGGATGCAAGAATTTAAGTTTGGTCGTACGAGAACAAATGACGAACCTCGTTCCGGACGGCCTTCAGTTGTGACTACGCCCGAAATGATAGCCAAAATCGAAAAAATCGTGACCGGAGATCAGAAATTAAAATTACGGGAGCTGGCTGACATGGTAAACATCTCATTTGAACGGGTATACAACATTTTGCATAATCATTTGAACATGCGGAAGCTCTGCGCGCGTTGGGTGCCGCGCGTGCTCAGAAACGATCAAAAGCGCGAATGTTCGGAGTCGAATTTGTCCATGATAAAGCGCAATCGATCTGAGTTTTTTCGCCGTTTGATAACCGTTGATGAAACATGGATTCATCACTATACGCTCGAAACAATGGGTTTCCAAGAGCCAAAGTGCACCGAAGAGGCCAAAGTCGCAAAAATCGGCCGGAAAGTTGATGGCCACCGTTTTTTGGGATGCGCGCGAAATTATTCACGTCGATTATCTTGAACATGGTAGGACAATCACCGTTCAATATTATAGCGACTTATTGGATCGATTTGATGCTGTTGTGAAGCGTAAACGCCCTCATCTACAAAAGAAAAAAATTTGTTTCTCCAAAATAACGCGCCCGCTCACAAAGCCGTGAAGACGATGACGAAATTGATCGAATTGGGCTACGAAATCCTTCCCCACCCCCCGTATTCGCCAGATTTAGCCCCCTGTGATTATTACATCTTTCCAAACTTGAAAGGATGGCTCGCTGGTAACCGCTTTCACTCAGGGTAACTCAAACTTGATATGAAAAAGGTCGAAAAATAACGTTTGTAACCGTGTCTTTTACCGGCGAATTAACCGTTATCTAAAACGCTGACTTGATGACAGACTTGAGCTCAGCGATCCTAAATTACAATTAATTGGTAACAGTCGATGTTTCTCGAATTTCACTGCACACAGATTATTAAATGTGCCAAAATGAAAAAAAAGAAAGTTTTTAATTGAGATGCCACTGTTATTTTTTACTTCGTTTTATAAGAAATCACAATAATTTTTGGTTTTTGAAAAGCTCTCGGTATCATATCGTTTTTGGGTAATATCCTGTAAAACTGTCAAACACGAGAGGATAAGAAAATTGCGCCCTGTGAGAGAGGAACAATTTAAAAAGTACGGGAACGCACAAAACCATTTTTTTATTCCAAGAACTAAACGTCCAAATTTTTTTCATGTATTTGAAACAAAAATGAAATTTTCTAAGTACAGACAATAAATAAACATCTTGAATTGAATGTAGTTGAACAATAAATTGAGTTCTATAAACGCAAAAAATAAAATGGAAGATAAAAATAGTCTAAATAAACTAAATGTTTACAATTCAGCTTGCACAACACAGGACAGCTGATAGTTTGACACTTTTAATGAGTTTACACGCAAAAATTCTTCGTGTAAAAAACTGTAACATCTTACCAAGAGAGAACATAAATTACTCTCTCATTTTCGTTCTCATTTATAGGTTTTTCGAGTACAGGAACGTTTTTTGGGTAAAATCCTGTAAAAACCTGCAAAATGTAGTAATTCATTAATGTACTGGAACGCAGCTATTGAATTCAAACTTTTTTGATACTATCTAAGTTTACATAAATAGAGCGTGTCATCGTAGGTTGGGTTTGGTTAAGCTACACGGAAAAAACACCAACTCAAATTTTATTAAAAATTAATAGGAGATTATAAAAATTAAAATCTGAAAACAAATATTACTTTTTTATAGTAATAAATAGAAAATCCTTATTAAAAATTCTATTCTAGTTTGTAAATATTTTCATTTTACATTTTTTAATAAGTGCATATTAAAAATTATTTTCTTCATTTTAATTATCACCTAAAAACTTTGAAATTTTACAAAGAATTTATTAAATTTTAATAAATTGCCACATTAGAATTTTTATATATTTCATATTGTAATATATGATTCCCGCTTTATAATTTTTAAAAAGTAGTTATAGAAAAATTATTTCAAGATTATTAATTTTTATTATATTGAATTTTATTTCTCTTTTGTGTTTAATTTGTACTCTGTTTGAGTTCTCAACATGTTCATGCAAAAAAATAAATATATAAGGCTTGCCAAACTCTTACTAATTTGCTTTGAAGTAATGTGTTGAACAGAATTGGGACGGGGTCGGGAAAGCGGCAACGGAAACTCGCTGGCTGCCCTAATTTTGTTCAACACACCAAAAAATTTAAAAATAAATTTCAGTTATTATTATTTCATCATAAAAACTTTATAATGTACTTTTTAAAAAATAGTACAGTCCTTTTAAAATATAATAAATTATTGCAGAAATTTTAAAATCTACTTTGTAAAAATTAAAAACTTGCATTCGAAAAATTAATGCCTGCTTGATGCAATTTTTATATTACGCTTTGTAATTTTTAATAGACACTCGAACCGTTTCTAAATTACTAAATTACCTACTAATTTTTCTTAAATTTTCATTAATATTTACAATAATTTCGAGTTGGTGTTTTTTCCGTGTAGGGAGGAGATAATAACGCCTTGCACAAACCATATATTATGTATATTATGTATATATAGTTGTATATTCTTTCATGAAAAAATTCTAAAATTTTTAATCTTTTGTTGTATTATTTACTGAGTTTAAACATGTCTTTTTGTAACACATATCTTCTGACATATTAAACTTAATGTTTCTTCATTCTCGTTACTTTGACTTTTTTGTGAAAATTTAAATATTTTTATTTCGTATTTTTCCTTTGGAATGTTGTAAGCTTTTTATAAATATTTGTCACAATATTTTGAACTCATGCGATACATCGGAAGATGTCTTGTACTTTCCACTGACACTCGTTGATTATTTATGTAGTTTGTTAGCTAAAATTAAATATATTTTTTCTTATGTGACACTTGTGCCAAAAAATCAGTTTGTTCAAAATAACATAGTCTATTTTGTTGTATGTATCTTATACTACATATGTCTTATTTATATAAAAACATATATATATGAAGAGTAAAAACATCATTTGCAAGATGTTTCTCTTGTTTTCCTAGTCATTACATACTCGTATGAATTGTCTTGTTAGTAAATCATTTGGGAAAATATTCACAATTTTACGCGTCATCTTTAGATTTTCTTCATACATCAACAAATTTTTTAATTCTAAATAGTTTGATTTTATTAGGGTACCTATGACGCTGATATTTCTCATTTAAAAGGAATTTCTTGAAATTTTAAAATGCGGAAATTTTTCTTAATTCAATATTAATTCAATGCAATTATTTTGCATTTATGTTAATGGTGACAAATCTGCATACGCTTAGTATTCTTAAAAATTTTGCATTTAAGTTATTGGCGACAAACCTTCACATATTTTGTGAACTTAAGATTTTATTCTTTTTTTAAAACTCTTTGACTGTCACAGATTTGGTTGGGCATTATGTAAATGTAAACCAATTTTTGCCAATTAACAACAAATTATTAAAAGAACTCTTGACAACGTGAGTGAAATGTTTCATCCGGTTCAGCAGCAATTAAATTTTCTACGTTCTAGCGTTCTACATACTTAGTATTTTCGAAACAGAAATTAGCTCATCGCAATAATAATGCAAATTCTCAGCAATGCATCTTAATACTAAACAGTTTTCCAGAAAATATGGATTGGATCGGAAAAATTCTAGTCGAAGATGGAACACTGCATTTAAGAATTTTCAAAAAAATTTTAATTCGATATTTGTGCTTTGCATAGAAAAAGTGCCATAGAACAGGCAGGTTGGTAAAAATTCTTTCATTAAACTTTACGTTAAGGATCCTAGTGAAATGATTTATAGTTAGCCAGTGAATTAGGAGTATTATCAGAAATCAAGTACGGCCAAGTTTCATGTTCATACGTTCTGAGCCCGACCATAAGTATACAATGAGCTGGTCGCTGAACTATTAGAAGAATTTCAATTTCTGCAGGTCTCCCCTCAGCTATTAGCTAAATTTTCAATGCTGGAGATTTATTTCCAAGTTTTTGGGTATAGTAATTACCATTTTAGAAGAGATGGTAGAGATATTGGATAAGTAGCAAAGAGTAGGTGAATTTATTTGCTACTGCAAATATTTTTGGTGGTGTTAATGGAAATGATAACATTGTTGGATTACTACTACAGAAGAGGACTAGGGCGATAGTCGATATAAACTTTCGAAAATCCAGAAGAACCAACTTTCGCTATCACCTTAAATCTCGCGTCAACCATTTTGAACAATTTGCAAATACATCATCCAAGTTCAAGCAAGCATTCACCTTAAAGGAAGCGGTGTATGACGTCATACACACACACAAAAACCTTGAAACACTATTTTATCAAACTTATTAAGGAAATATATGTTGATATGTATGATATGTGTAAGTAAACACTGAACAGAGTGGACTGAACCGAGTGGACGTGGCACCTGAAAAAAAAAAAAAATGTCCGAAAAAAAAGTACTGAACAGAATATAGACGTGGTCCTACTAGTGGGTTAGTCAGGCACTGGGCAAAATGTGAGCGGCATGAAAACTATTTAAGCAAAGTAGCCGGCGAAAATTGTGGCAACCATCTTTCATTTTCCTTAACCCTACCAGATTCAGAGATTTTTTGGCGATAATTGGTACAACTTGGTCGCCGCAGACCTATATGGGATTTATAGAAGCAGGTGTCTTAAAAGTGTGTGTAAATGTGTTAAATGCTAGGAAAAGATATTCTCCGTAGCCGCTTCTAGGAAGTCATGGACGGATTCGTCTATTATACGCAAAACAAAAAAAAGTTATACACACATATGCAAAAGGTCTGCACAGACCTGGTTGAAGCTCCTACGGTTAAACGATATATCAACACCTAAGATTAATTAAAAGCTATGGACTATTATTCGATATAAAGACAATGTTCTCAACGCTATACGAAGGAGATATAGTGCTAAAAGAATTTAGTGCAACCAGATTTAATAATTTGATTTTTCAAAGAGAATACGTGGAATTAATTCCTTTCGTTGTTTATTTGTTCCAAGTTTCATTATAATGGCATGCAATTTTCGATTATATGATCCCTTAAGGGCTTTGCTTTTGTATGAAATGCTACACCTACTAATTTAAATGCACATATTTTCTCCAGACCGTGATATATGATTTTGGATCCTTGTACAGAGTTTTACCAAATTTTATTGTCAAATTTCATTGATATGTACACATAATCATTTCAGTTACAAAAAAAGTTGCAAGATGCCACGACTATTCGTTGAAAATGCACTTTTTTTATGCATTACACTTCTTCTTCCATCAATTATTTTGCGCCATCTTTCATTCATTGACTTAAAAACCAGTATCGATACAAAAAGTTTTAAGTTTTGCTTTCACGAATGGTGCCTTACTTGATTTTTCAGACCAATCCACATTTTTTCCAGTTATTTTGTATACCACCCTATCGATGTTCGTGTTACGTAACACATGAACGTTCATCTTTTTCTCGTCCAACGATTTAGTCATCCAACTCTTTTGTAATCCAACTTTGTTGTACTCCAAATTTTTTGAATTTTCTGTTGCTTAACATCTTCGTCATTCAAGATCTTTTCGTCAAACTTTTTCTCGTTCAACTTTTTCTCGCCCAACTTTTTTCTCGTCCAACATTTTTCTCGTCCAACTTTTTTGTTATCAAAATTTTTATAATCCAACTTTTTTTTTCAAAATTTTTTGTCATTCAAATTTTCTGTCATTAAAATTCTTTGTCGTGGAAAATTTTTGTTTGTTCGACTTTCGCTCGTCCAACATTTTTGTCATCCAACTTTTCTAAAGAAAATTCGTCAATTTATCAACTCCCATATATTTATCACTGAGCAAATGAGTTAATTTTTGGCAGTATTAGTTGCTTAACATGTGCTATGTTTTCGAATGGGTTAAACTTAAGAAAGTTATTTTCGATTTATTTGTGGTATTATGTATGCTACTTTGAAAAAATTAGGGATATAAAAATTAGGTAGATATAAAAAAATATAAATTTTGACTATAAAATTGTCATAAAATGCATTCAAAGTCTTTACCTTTTATAAAATAAATTCCAATCACAGCACGCTACTCCCGATGTCTGTTTTCCGCACAAAACCACAAAAATGCGGTAAACACTTTGTGCAGCAACAGCAAATCCGCAAAAAAAAAACACTTTTTCTTCACACAAATCGATAGGTGAGAAAACGCATATAAATTTAGTGTTAAATACAAAATAAATGGGAGCTGCTGCAACGATGCAGGCAGACATTCAATAATCCCAGAACACAAACGATAGAAAACAAAACCGGACGAACTTGAGGTGCTCAATTGAAAATTGGGCGATTAGAACGGCGCCTTACCAAAGATTTACGACACTACGACGAAGATACGGTAAACGCACAAGAGTCCGCACGGCCACTCATTAGCAAGACAACTGAGGAAACGAAAACGACTACAAAATTTCAAATACACAAAAATCGAACACACAAAGGAATTCTCAGTCGGAGCCAAAATGAAAATAAAAATTTCCAACAGAAAAAAAAAAAAAAAGAAGGCACAGCGCCAAAGTGGCCAAAAAGTTGAGAAAAAAAACAACAATTTGAACGAATTAAAAAAAAAACCAAACTGAATTTAGTTGTAAGCGACCAACAGAGTTGCTACTGAATTGTTTATTTCGAATTTGATGTTCGAAAATTCGAGCATACATACGTTCATGAGCGTCGCTGTGAGTGAAATTTTGTTTATTTTTGCCAGCCACAAAGAAACGGCGTTTGAATTTTACAGACTCTATTTTCGAATAAACTTCGAAAATTCGAATTAATTTCGATATTTTTGTGGCTATTTTAAGCGTTCCGTTCTGGAATTTCATACAAATTCGGACATAGTTTTTATTTTTAGCGTTTTTTTTTTTTCGGTTTTGTTGTGTTAATGCATGATATGTAGACATTGATATTTTCTGGGATTAAGGGGGAGTTTATTTTTTTAATTTACTTTAAGTTTTTCGATTAATTTCCATGCTCTACTTTCATTGATTTGGTTGATATTTGAAAAAAAAAAAAAATAAATTGAAAATTCTATCAGTGGGTGGCTATGTTGCGGTAAGCAGAAAGTATGTCGCGCTACAATTTTGGTCGGGAAGACCAAAGCACTAAGTGCTACCCCAACCAACTCTGCGTGCTTAGCGCTATTTTTTTCTCACAATAAATTTTACTATACAATGAAGTAGTTTTTCACGTTATCGATTTTTTTCTTTCATTTTTTTGTTACCATGATCGTTGATTTACTTTTAGTGGGTCATGAAAATAATCTTAAAAATGCCAGACACACCAATAAATTCCCCTGCTACCACATTTATTGTGAGCGTTATAAATTTATTCATGTTTTCGCTGTACTCTTCTTGGACGTATTTGTATAATAAATTTTATTTTACATTTTTAAGCATCTTTTTTTTTTAATTTCAATATTTGGTCTATAGAGTGTTAAGTTTAAAATTTCAGTGTTGTAAAAAAAATATATCAAAAATCTGCTAACCATACGATTCAATGTTAAGAGGTCGAGTTGACAATGACTTTAAGAATGAGCTTAGCGTATTTCCAGTGCGTATTTGAGAATTTTCACAAGAAGAAAATAGTCCCCGAAGCTTAAAAAAAAAATGGTTATAATATTTTAGTGTAACCTTAAAAATGCAACATTCAATACCGGAATCTATTGGATTCTAATTCTCTTAAAAAAATTATTTATTTTTCGCATAAGCTGACGAATTGATAAAATAAAAACTTTTGAAATACTAACCCAAGTAGCATTCTTTGCAGAGGAATCTTTAATTGCGCACTTACAGCGCTTCTACAGCCGTATACAGTTAAATTAGCTGTAGAAGCACTGTAATTGCGCATTTAAAGATTTATCTACCAAGAATGCTACTTGGGAAGTTATCGATTTGCGTTGTCTGGAAATAAGTTTTTTCGAATTGCGTTGTGAAAAGTTCCATCGTAATTTTGAAGTTGCGTCGTTAAAATTTCTATTTGCGTTGTTTAAGTCTTTACTTATGTTTTCATTAAATCAATTTATATAAAGGGATTTCTCAAGTTAAGTTTTCAGATAAAACAATATGTTTTCACAAGCAATAACTGTAGTAAAGAACTCAGTTGATATTCGGAAAACGGAAAGAAAAGAATATAGTGGGGTAAAGTTTAAGGTGGACTCCGATGTATAGGCTTCGTTTTCCACAATGGACACTACCATCATCATTATTCACACAGATTCACGCTCACAGAAAATTTTGAGAAACGAGCTACCATTTCGTCTCTTGGCGAAATGTGTGTGTGAATGAAGTTTCATTTCGTTTCCTTTTGCATGAGTATATGAGTATCGCGTTAGCTACTCATGAAACACGATTGTATAAAAAAATTTGTGAAAGGGCGAAAATGGATTTTGGACATCACTTGGAGTATCTCCGGACCCTGGGAAGGGTCGTTTTTGACCTATTTTCGGAAATTTTTTTTTTTTGCTCTAATCGATGGGGAAAGGTCGATTTTGAACATCACTTGCAATATCTCCGGATCCTGGAAAGGACCGTTTTTGACCCATTTTCGGAATTTTTTTTTTTCCAATCCTTGGGGAAAGGTGGAATATGGATTTTGAGCATCATTTGGAGTATCTCCGGACCCGGTAAAGGACCTTTTTTGACCCATTTTCGAAAATTTTTTGTTTGCTCCAATCGATGGGGAAAGGTTGAAAATGAATTTTGAACATCACTTGGAATATCTCCGGATCCTGGAAAGGACCGTTTTTGGCCTATTTTTGGAAATATTTTTTTCTCCAATCGATGGGGAAAGATCGAAAATGGATTTTGAACATCATTTGGTGTATCTCCGGACCCAGTAAAGGACCTTTTTTTGACCCATTTTTGGAATTTTTTTTTTGCTGCAATCTATGCAAAAGGTCAAAAATGGATTTCCACCTTTGAAAGTACCGTTTTCAACCATTTTGGTGCTTTCCAAGGTGCGGAGCCGCCTTAAGGTATGTCCAAAAGCCATTGGCCAAAGACCATTCCCATTTGATCGATTAGAGCAAAAAAAAATTTAGGGTGGTTCAAAATAAAGTTTAATGTACTAAAATTGCGGGAAATGTACTGAAAACTGGCCGAATGTACTGACGACGATTTTTCTGGACGCAAATATACCGAAAAAAGTACAAATGTACCGAAAATGCCATCACTGAGCTAGAGGACTTAGCGTAGTACTTGAAAATACTGATTTTTTAAGTCAGCAGTTCCTTTAAACTAATGCTACTGGTTTCGGTGCGGAAGCAGCTGCTGTATTACAAGCAGCCAAATACGCTAAAACAAGTCTATCATATGTACCAACTCCTTGCCCACTATATGTATATCAGATCAGAGGCTTTATTATCATAATATGAATGTCATAACATAGAGCAATGTGAAGCTGCTGGTAATATCTCTCACAGACTAAAAATTCAAACCCTGGAAGAGATATCAAAAAACACCAACCGCACTAGTCATCACAATATTTCTCAAATGGGCCGAACTCTTTTTTGAAGTGCAGAAATATGGATATATTTTCCCCTATTTCAAATTATGTACTTTTAAACATGTTAGGTTTACTTAGGATCAAAGTTTAGTTAAAGTTGATCGAAATTTTTGCATCCCAGCTGTTCCTTTAAATCTTTGTAGGCACGCAGTCCATGATATTTTTTTTAACAAAACAATTATCATATAATTTATGCAAACATAAAAAAAAAACTTATGGCTTTCTCTTAATAAATATTCAAATATAATATTAAAAAGTTGGCAAACGCATGACTTTGACCTAGTTCATACAAAAAAGCTATTCTTATTTAATAAAAATAAGAAACAGCATGTCTCTGTTTATTCAACTTGCTAATAAGTAAATATAAAAAATAAAAAAAAATAAATAATTATAATTGGAATTATATATTTATCATTTTATTTCAAGTAAAAATTCCGTCTTATTTTTTCCAAAATTTATTTTTTGTTGATTTCGTACATTATAATTGATTTATTTTGAAGTGTTTTACTAAAAATATAAATTTTCTTAATAAAATTTCAGAAAAACATCAAGATTCTTAAAGAGAAACAATCGATATATTAATGTTTATGCTACACAAAAATGAAGTTTTTGACCCAAAAATTTTATGTTTTAACCCATTTTAGACTTTTTTTTAAATTATTTATTTTTTTGAATTTGTTTACTTTTTCATGTTTTTTTCATTTATTTTTTTAAGAGCTTATTAAATAGTTAAGAAGAAATTCCTACCACATTTCTAATAATTTCATTAGATTCAAATTAAAAAATAATAATAATATCAAATGTTATGTACTCGGAAATGGCTAATATCGACCTTTCCCTATCGATTGGTGGAAAAAAAAATTTTTATTTTGAACCACCCTAAAATTTTTTTTGCTCCAACCTATAAGGAATGGTCGGCAATGGCTTTTGCACATACCTTAGGGCGACTCCGAACCTTGGAATGCTCCAAAAGGATTGAAAACGGTACATTCTAAAGTCCGGAGCCAACCTAATTGATGATGATTTTTTCCGAACTTGCCCAATCGATTGGTGAAAAAAAAAAATTTTCCGAAAATGGGTCAAAACGGATCTTTCTGTAGTTCGGAGATACTCCAAATGATGTTCAAAATCCATTTTCGACCTCTGTCCATCGATTCGTGCATAACATATTTTTTTTTTCGAAAATGGACCGAAATCGTGCAGTTTTGGGACTCGGAATCACCTCTAATGATGGTCAAAATGCATTTTCGACCTCTGTCCATCGATTAGTGCATAACATTTTTTTTTCGAAAATGGACCGAAATCGGGCATTTTTGGGACTCGGAACCACCTCAGATGATGGTCAAAATCCATTTTCGACATCTGTCCATCGATTGGTGCATAACATATTTTTTTCGAAAATGGACCGAAATCGGGGACTATTAGGGCTCGGGATCACCTCTGATGATGGTCAAAATTCATTTTCGACCTCTTTCCATTGATTGGTTTATAAAAAATTTCCAAAATTCGACCAATTCGGGCATTTTTGGGATTCGGGAAAAATAATCGACAATGGTTATAAATCTACGTAAACTGAATCCATTGCGAATCAACGTAAAAAATATTTGTTGAAAAATAATAATTATCATCAATTAATATAATATCTCTTATTGATAATAATTAAAAAGCAATTTTTTGACAATATTATAATAGTTATGTCGCTGAATCTTATCCATCCGTTACTTTACAAGTTGTTGTTGTTGTTTCTATATTACTAAAAGTTAAAATCATTAAGATATTTTTATCTGTTTCAATAACAAAAAAATGAGAATCGTGGAGTTCAAGAGCATTATCATGATTAAGTGTGATATTTGTTGCCTTTTAATAATTACCAAAAAACACCGCGCTCCTTCTAATACTGAGCTGTCTTGGAATCCTATCAGTCATCGTAAAAATATACTACGTACTTACTTAAAAAAATGTAAAATTGCGCGACCGCTAGAACACAGTGTGATTGATGTATTTATAAGCTTAATGATCTTTCATAGCAATGTATAGCAATGTGTCATGAAATGGTCGCAAAATGTCAAAAAGACTATAAAGAATTGCTAAAGAAATTAGAAAATATTGAAAATTTTGAAAAACTTCAAAAAATGTTGAGAAATGTATATAATGTAAAAAAGTCAAATCATTAAAATAAATTCGAACATATGTAGTTGTAGTTCGAAAATTGGAAAACTCTTGATATATACTGCTGAAAGAGACATTAAAAGCAGTTGATTGAAATCAAAAAATAGTGATGAATTCGAAAAACGTCGAGTTCAACCTTGACTTCATTCTACAACAGTTCTCTATTAGATTTAAGTCAGGGCTTCAATTGTGCTATTTATGTGTCCATAGCTCACTTTACGACACTATCATTTCACAAGTCTTTAACTTCTTGACGATATTTATGTTTTTAAGTTGATTGGTACTCAACTCTTTTACTTCGTTATTGGTTTTAAAGTCCTTAGATTTTTTTTTTTTGGTCCATTAGAGTTATATTTTTCATGTTTAAACTTTAAAGCACATCATCTAGCCCTTGAAAACACAATAAGTTTTTATTTCTTTCATTTTTTTTTTTTCAATTGACAACATCTTCTGCATCATCATTCCTTTGGTGTATTGCACTCGTAGGAATTTCAGCATTTGGAATTTTTCCCATTTTTTGCGTATTTCTAGTGTTTACTTAGTGGTAGCATAACAAATAAAGATGGAATTTATTCTTATAGAAGGAATATAAAGCAAAAGAGAAACGAAAATAAAAAGTGCACATGGATGTCAAGAGCACGCACACAATTGCAACCAATAGTTGTTATTGCCAGTGTTGCGTGTGTATGTATTTGTGGTTAACCACTTCATGTTGGTCTTCACTTAAGTTACTATGAATTAAAGTATAAAGAAAACATAAAAATCGTAAAGCAACGAAAAAAGAAAATGTTGAAAATACTTGAGAGTGCTTATGTGGAATATAATTTCATATTTGAAACGTTTGTGAGGAAAATAGCATATCTCTGTCATATGCTTGAAATATGTATGTCGTTATATGTGAATAAAGACAGCAAAGTACCCAATAGGAAAGTAAGTATGTCATATGTTAGGCTCAGCACACGCAAATGAATATCTACTGTATGCATGTAAATATTGGGGGATGTTATTAAAAAATTAATTTTTGCACGTTATGTTATAGCAAAATGAAACGAGAAAAATGCATGTTTTCTTTATTTTATTCATATGCTCGAAAAATGTAATGTGTCAATCCTAATGGAGTGAAACATGTTGTTCATTACGGCATGAGGGCTGACCCCTGCTATATGTGCGGCTCTTATCACGTAAGGGGAGGTCCATTAATTACGTGTGGTATTTTTTTGAAAATTTGCCCCCCCCCCACTCCCCTTGATGAGATTTGGTGAGATCTGGCGGGACCCGTCCCCTCCCTCCCGTGAGATTTAAATTATAATTTTTCATGTAAGTTCTATGCGTTAAGAAATTGACGTGAGGTTTTCCTTGATCCCCTCCTCCCCCTTGGTTAGATTTTGCTGGACCTACTCCTCTCCTATTTTGACTCACGTAAGGCTTTTACTGAGAAAAAAAAAATCACGCCGTTTTTAAATTTTTTCCGAAAAAATTTACTTTTTACCGAAGGAGAGACATACAATGCAAAAGGATACGAAAAACAAAAAATGTAGAAGGATAATTAATATTACCAAGAAGTCATGCTGGGGAGAAATTTCTGTTTTGAAAATTTATATTTCAAAATTTCGTTCCTGATATGCGAGAACTAGGAATTTACTTTTGCCTTAAATAGGAACGAACTTCAAGAACTTCATAAGCATTGTCTCGTGTATTAATCACATAGTTGAATTTGCATAGATCAATGGTGAAAAATTTCCAAATCAAGAAAAGCCACTAATCCTTGCAAATTGTAATCGTTTATTCCAAGATTTTCTCTTTAAGTAATATAAAATTTTTTTCGTTATTTTTTGATAATTTAAGATCTTTTTGATACTACATATTCAATATTTCGATAGCCAACTTCTCTTAATTTTTTGTATAATATTCGACTTTCATCAACTTTTCCAAAACATTTCGTTGATTCATGGAAGCTTTCGATATTTTTGTCTGATTCTCATTGACTTTTTATACTCTTCCTACAGAGAGAACATATTCATAGAAGGGAGCGTGACAGGTATAGAAAAGTACATATATTTTTAATCAATGTCACCGTCTGAGTCGATATAGCTACGTCCGTCTGTCTGTCTCTCTATCTGTCTGTAATTCAATGAAATTTTGCGCACAGGTCACACTTTTTTACAAGCTGCTAACATAGAAAAATGGGCGATATCGGTGGACGGACACACCTGCCGCCCATACTCCATGTATATATAGTCAACTCCATTTTCAAAAATATTGCCGCGGTTTTGATGAAACTTGGTGATTTGGTGCACATGTCAACCAAATTAGAATTGGGCTAGCTGTCAAGTTTTCAATGGATATTCAAGGGGTGTGGCATAGCCCAAAATTTTAACTTTAATAACGCTATATCTCGTAAACCATGCAAGATATTTTGATAAAATATGGTAAGCGAATACATATCGTATATACCTTGAATTGTGTTAAAAGTGGGCGGAATTGAAAAAGTGGGCGTAGCACTTTTTAACAAATGAAAATTTTAATTCCGAATGACTCGAAATCGGCAACCACGATTTTCATAAAAATTATAGAGATGATACCACTGAAAGCAGTCAAGCAGTACAAGCTAAATCAGAATAGTGGCAAAACTCATTGAAGGGCGTGGCACAGCCCACAATATTTATAAAAGTTAGAATAAGAGCACTAACAACGAAATCGTTATAAGATTTAAAATTGCAGATATACTAGCAAAAGGGTATCAAAAGGGTGTGGCACCTCCCATACAAGCACAAAACGTTTAATGTTTTAGATAAATTTTAAGACTAATAACGGTCTATATCGTAAACTATATAAGATATTGTGTTAAAATTTGCTTTGCGGATGTCCATCACGAATATAATTTATAACCAAAAGTAGGCGGAATTGGAGAAGTGGGTGTGGCATATTTCGAATTTGCGCATTCTTTTCATTTTTTCAATTTTTAACTTTTTCTAATAGATATTTATTTTTGCGAACTTTTCAGCGATTTTGAATTTTCCTTCTTTCAACTTTTTTTTGAGTTTTTCACGTCAACAATTTCGATGCTTTTTGGCGCTAATTGATATTTATCGAGTCTTTATTTTTATTGCATTCGATACTTGTAGATTTTTTCATTACTAAGCGATACCCACAAATTTTTATTGGATTTTTTTGAAAATTATATATTATATTGACCTTGTTCATACTCTTGGAAACTATTTTTTCCTTATCGAATATTATCGATTATAGGATTTGTCATGATAGCTTTCGAAACCTTTGATCTTAAGCCAAGTTTTGAATAGACGTATCTTAAAGTATTCTTCGCATTACAATCGCTTTTTGTCTATGTTTTTCTCGCCGGCATTATTTGATAACTTATTTTTAAATAACTTTAAACCAACAAAGAGCCAATCAAAATGATGCGTTACGTTAACTTCTTCATTCCTTCTTATTTATCCTTACAACAATCTGAGTATGTGGTCTCAAAGGAATGTCTGCGTAAAAGTAGCGCGTCTCAAGCGTAAAAGTCAATGTCTTCAAAGAGCTGACAATGTAAGCGAAATTTTTAAATTGAAGAAAATATTTCATTTTTTTTTGTACTTTCTACCCAAAAGAAGGAAAAATGAAAAGGAACAAAAAAAATATGATAACCATAAATAAAAGAAAAACGAAAAAGGAAAAAAAAACGATAACTTAATAACACTGAATCATATCATTGCTTAGAGGTATCCATGTCCTTGTGCAGCTTTCAACTGTTTTATTTGGTAAGTACGATATGATTTAGGGATTTATTTATTTTATAGTTGTCGGAAAGTTGACCGAATAATAAAAAAATAAAAAGAGTTTTCGCTTGATTTTATTTCAGATTCAGTGCAACGCAAAAAAAAACTTTTGTTTTGTTTCATTTTCTTAGCGATTTAAAGAGTTGAGTGGCTTATGATTTATTGAACTTGTGGAACTGAAATAAAATTTCTTATTTTGAGAGTAAGTGTTATTTATTTTCTTAAAATTTTATTTTTAATTGAAAGTGAACATTTTTTTTTTTTGCAATAATAATTAAAATTTGTTTTTATGCACAAATATATGATGTTATTCATTGTGAAATGAATCAATTTAACAACTTGACTTAAATTTATGCATTAATAAAAATATACATCAAAAATAAAAGGAATTTGTAATAAATAAATGTCAGTTTCAATGTTCTGCTCTGACATTGAATTTTTTACTGCAAAACTGTCATACATTAATGATATATTATACTTTCATATGTATTTTACTGTTATATGTATATTGGTATTTGAATAGATCATTAAGGAATTTTAAATACGCTGGTATACAAGGGTTATGCTAAAAGGAAGTGAAGCTATGAATTTGATAGATTTACATATGTACGTTGAACCCGAATTTGCATTCCAAAGTAGTCAATCGCGCATGGTTTTCGCAAAAATGGGTGTTGAAACCCCCCAAAATAGACATTTTTGGATAACCGAGAAACCCAGGATCTTAGAGCTTTTCAAAATGTCTTAAATTGAAGCTTGTCACTTACCCTTTTGATCTTTATAATACAAAAATTAATCAAATCTGAACTTAGAGCTTTTTGGGTCTGCACAGATTTTGCACCCTTCAAAAACAACCCTTTTATTGACTAATGTACTCTAACTTTTTTTGTGATGAATACAATCATTGAATAGCTAAGGGGACGCCCATTAATTACTTGAGATGTTTTTTTGAAAATTTGGACCCCCCTCCCCTTGGTGAGATCTGGGCAGCTCCTCCCTCCCGTGAGATTTAAATTATTATTTTTAATGTAAATTCTATTCATTAAAAAGTTGACGTGAGGTTTTCCTTGACCCCCTCCCTCCCTCCCTTGGTGAGATTTGGTGAGATTTCCCCTCCTCCCCTATTTTAAATCACGTAATTAATGGACGTCGCCTAAGTTTCGGACCAACAAATGAAAAATTATGAGTTTTCTTTTGAAATATGTTTTATTCTCAAATATAATCTCCCTTAACTTTCATACACTTTTCAAGCGATTCTTCAATTTATATAACATATTCCATCCAGGGTTGTTAAGTTGAAAATGACGAATTATAGGGCCTCCCAAAAGCCAAAAAATTATTGCGAAAATGCAAAAATTTTGCTGTAGTTGAACGATGTATAGACCTTTTTTTGCTTGTTTAATAAACGATCTGGCCACGTCAATAACGACCACTTGGCAACTCTGATCCCATCACTGAAGTGGTTTTCAGAAGTCCTCAAAATATATATATCACTTCGGCTGCAATTGCTTCTCCATTTGTTGATAGACACTTTCAACGCAGAAATCTCTTGTGATGTGGTAATAGATAGAAGTCAGAGTGAGTTAGATCTGCTGAATAGGGTGGATGCACCAAGAACTCGTACTTCAATTCGGCCAGTTAAGAGCCGTTTGTCATGTTATGTGTTGCAATTTTTTGCCATCTTTAAGAAAAACACTTTTTTCCAGGCAACTTCTGCTTTGAAAACTCCGAAAAAAAAAATTTATTTTTTATCAAAGGGGTTGAATGGGTTAAGGTTTCGATCTTATTTCAGCAAATATAGTTTAATTTGAAAGCAAAATGTATTACAAGTTGAAAAAACTTGGTATAAGGAAGTAATCGCTGATTTCGATGTGAAAAAAAAATTTCGAAATTTGGAAATAGCTTATCGAGTATGTAATTAGAATACCAGATGCCACATTGAAGTCGTCATCTAAAATTTTGACATTAAGTTCGAAATCAGCGATCTAGAAAGCCCTCTTATGCAACTTTTTATACAGAGAAAATTACATTTTCAAATTTTGGCGGCCGTACTGGATCCGCCATTTTGAATTTTCAATTTTTAACATCAAACTCGAAATCAGCGACTCTGAAAACCCCCTTATGGAGCCTTTCAGAGTTTTGGCCAGAAAAAGTGGTCAGCGAGCCCATAGTGCAGTGTGAAGATAGTCTATCAACAAAATTCCTTCGGCATTCCAAAAAACTCATGCCATATCTTTTTTAAAAGATTTTGACCCCATTCCTGCTTCAGACTGAAACAATAAAGCTCAGTCCACTCAGATGTTTGTTATTGCAGTTCAGGATCACAGTGGTAAGCCGCAATAGTTAAAAAACGACAAACAAAATCTTTTTTTTTTTTGTTTTTGTTTTTGGAACAAAATCATTTTTATTCGGTGTAAAACACGTTATACATTCTTGAGAAAGTTTTACTCGAATGCAATTTTGTTCTAAAATTAGCAACCACCATGCCATTAGCATTCTCATACCCAAAACAATTAGTCAAAATATCACTGAATTGTTTAAACTTCATATGGCTTCAGCTAATTCGTTGACCTTCCATTATCATATTCTGTACTCCTTCAAAAATTTTTTGAGAAGTAGCGCTTTATGGATGACCTTCACATCCTTCAACTTTGCTGCTGGTGCAACATCGTTGCAACCGATCATTTGACTCTTGTGAATGAGGCTGCATCATCTTCCAATACATTCAGCATATCTTCATGAATTAGCTGCTCGAATAAACCCTTTCCTACAAGTATTTAATTGTGCAATGGATTTTCCAATTTCTTCATTTAAAAAAAACTAATCGACTGCAGGTTCACATATGCATGTATGTTCTGCTGACAGATGTACCAGTTTAACAATATCAAAATATTTTACCTGGGGATACCATGCATGTATCCGTTAATCCGAAACTTATTGTCCAGCCTGTTAGTTCGATTCTGATTATATACTTCTGAAATGCTTAGTTTTTGCTATATACTCGTATTCAACTGAATCTATTTCTCGTGTGGCATTTAATTGCACTTTGGCTAAATGTTATGTCTGTTGATTTTTGGGTGTTACTCATAAAAATAAAAGCAAATAAATAAAATAAATGTATACAAAAGAAATATATAAAAATATATGCCTTCATACAATATTTTCCAATCACAACCGATTCATGTACATTTCATTTGCGCTTACGGAAATGTTTTTCACTCGAAACAAAGATTAAACATTTTCAATAATATGTTTACATTTTCAGCAATCAGGAGGAGGAGTGACACCTGTGCAAAAAAAAAATAAATTGACGTCATGGCGACACAGCATGAAACAAAATTTCTATTTTTGCAACAAAATAATCTAAATACATTCGTTTGAAATTTGTTAAAATTTACTAATAAAAAAAAAGAAATAAGAAAAGCTTAAATAAAAGAATTTACTTAATAAGAAAAACACAGGGTGCAGCCCATTACTAAAATTTAAGCAAAAAAAACTAATTAAATTCCATGGATCATTAGCAAAGGCAGCAAAGTTCTGCTATAAAAATTTGTTGCTAATTTTTTGGTATTTTGCGCAGCAGCGCAATTTACAATCAATAAGGGTATTCATACAAAGGAGCAAGTTTCCCCCTTGCGTAAAAAAGCAATTTTACGTGTTATGTTTTTTGAATGAACCTACGAATATTTTGCGTAATTTGTGACAGTTGAAAGTTTTTTTGGAAAAAATGGCAAAATTTATATATAAAAAAAAAAAATTTATAAATAAAATTGCCGAAAGAAATATATAAACTAAAATTTAAAAAAAAAAATAGCATTTTACCGCTGACTATTCGCTTAATGTTGTGAGCATAATAACAACTAGATGTAAAAAAAAGAAAAATAATTACTAACCTTGGCAACAGCTTGCCAAGGATTTACGCATTTATATGAATACCCCTTATATTAATTGATTGCTTATTTTAACATCACTTAAGCAACGTTGTTCTCAATCAAATTTGACGATCAGCCATCCATCCGTAACTCAGTAAAGAGCCCAGTGCAATTTAAATGAGCAGCCACTACTACCCACTACCTCACTTCTCATTCACACGTCGACGTATTGTATGCACAGCGAATTAAAGCAAAAAATCACACTGTTGGCAACCATAACTGACACTGAGGCAAATTGATGAGAACATTTTGCACTGAAAACATGGCGTCGTCGATGGATGTGTGTCATATGGTGGCCACACACACACACACATACACACATGTGCACGGTATACCGCGAGACAAACAGAGTTCAATGCCAAAAATGCGAGTGTGAAATGTTGTTTTGCCAAATGTAACATTTTTGTGTTTGTCTTTTTGTTTTTTGGCGTTTCATTAAATAATTTTTATTTGTTTTTTGTCTTTATAGCTGAATATATTTACATGGCGCTGAATTGATTGATGACCCGATTGGAAATTAAGTCATTGGAGGTGAATTAAGTGTGTATTGATAACCCAATTGGAATTCGGATTAGCTGGGATGGATTAGAAAAACTAACCGATTAGGCCTTAATTTCCGTCATAGGTCATTCAGGTCATAGTCTATACACCATTTGTGGCAAAAAATTTAAAAATCGATTGGAAAACATGCTGTCTGATAAAAATTTTTATTTTCCGCCATTACAGATCGGAGCGAAATTTACAGATTTTCAATTTGGTTAGATGCAATGCCGTTGCTCCTGCTTGAATCATGCTTCTGAGTTATTTAATTTAGATTTATTAGAAAAACTAAGCAACGAAGTCCAACAAAACGTGGTAAATGAACCCTTAGTACCTAATGATGGAGAAATTGAGAGTCACCGTATGGGTGTGATAGCTTCTATACTAAATAGAAACTAGTGGGCAATTTAATAAGGACTGTAAAATAGCAGCCCTTATGTTATGTGCAGTTAGATATTAAAGCTCATATAGCAAATTTTATTACAATTTCTTAACGCCTATTTGTGGTATCTTGCCCATTTTTAGTATAAAAATATCCTTTAACAAGTACAGAAAGTCAGATTCATACTTCTAATGAAATGACTTGGTTGACGCTTGGACAACGTCGGGAAATTATTTCCAAGCTAAGTGCTAAGAAGACGATTTTGCTCGAAAAATCATATTTTTTTAATTAGGCGGATTTTGATCTCTGCGGCTACGTTAACAAGTAAAACTGCCGCAAAGTTGAACTTAGTCGTACAGCTTAATGAAACCCGATATTTAGAGAATGGCCGTCACTGCCGTTTTATCTTAAGAAAAGTTTTAATGAAGCTATAACATAATATGGCGGTATATCGCGCATTCAGTTCTAAAGTTGTCTTTTAGCTTTTGTACCATATTTGGAACTTTGTTCTAGACTTTGAATCTGAAGTGGTTGCAAAAGAAAAAGTTCAATTCCAGCAAATCACACGATCTCTGCAGCCAGGTGCCAATTTAAGATAACTTAGTGATCTTTCACTATTTTATATATTGTTCCGATTAATATCGTATACAGCAGGGGTGGCCAAACGATAGACCGCGGTCTACCGGTTGACCGCCTATCCAGTTTTAGTTGCCCGCCTGTATGAAAATTCAGAGCATTGAAAGAAGAATATGAATCTGATCTTGGGGAATTACTATTGCGTGTGCTAAGTTTTTAAAAGATTCGTTGGTCTTTTACCTGAAGTAAAGTGGTTTATGGGAACAACCAACAAATCGTATCCTCAATTGGAAGATGATAAGTAAGTTCTTGACCTTGATTTTCTCTTTTACATTACAGGAAAACTAAATGATATAAATTTACGACTTCAAGGGAAGAACTAAACATTGGCTAAAATGATTAGCGCCGTGAATACATTCAAAGGTAAACTTTTTCTATTAGAAGCGCAATTGAGTAGAGGCGATTTAAAGCAGTTTGACAACATGGCAGCTAAGGCTAAAGATAAAAAGCCATATGAATATAATCAATACGCTGATAAGATAACTCTTCTACAAAATGAGTTTGTTAGACGATTTAAAGACATTTCAAATATAGAGGGCATCATATTTTTCAAGTCATTACCATTTAATAACTAATGAAACACAAATAGAGGAAATATCAATAAAACTAAAAGAGTTTATTAATGTGGACCAATTACTGATTGAGGATGAAATCCTTAAATTAAAATGCGATACATTTTTAAATTACAAGCTTCAAAAAGTAATTTTTGGAATTTACTTTCCGAAGAATTACATCCATGTTTGTGTTGATGTGCGGCGTGTTTGACAACTTTTTCTGAATCATTTTTTCTCTCGAATCTACATTTTCTACAATGAACGCAATCAAAACAAAAAATCGCTCCCGTTTAACAGATGACCATTTGGCAGCAATAGCTGAAAGTAGCTCTGAACCAAATACCTAATGATAAGATTACTGAAAATATGGAATGTTATGTTTCCAGCTCGCTTTCTGATACTACATAAATAGTAAATATTTACGAACTGTATAGCTAATGATATTGTTTGCTTTACCTCCGCCGAAAATTTCAAAAGCCGGTCGCCCGCATTGGTTAAGACTTTGGTATACATAGTATATAGTTTTGCCCGCTGTCTATCAATTGGAGGACAGTATTGACATTGCCAGTTCAAAATATCTAACATTTCAAAAAAAAAAACACCGAAAATTTAAAGCTGTACTCGCCTTAGAAAAAAAAGTTCTTATTCGAACTTGTTCCTATATATACATATAGGTAAAAATTTTTTATTTATAAAGCATCCAAACTTGCGGTTTCAAAATTTTTTTGATGGTCTGTGAGAGAAGTGCCTGCTTAGAGGCGGTTTAAGTGATTTAAGAATACCTCAAATACCGCTGATGCACTTCCATTATAAAAATAGCGTTCCGTTTTATTCTAAATTTCAGACACTTGAAAAATGTCGAGGAAACTTTGGGTCACAAAGAACATAGTATATTCTATCGCGGGTATGGCACAAGATGGTGGAGGGTTTCTAAAAGGACATCTCATTAGAATTCATAGCTTTTAAGATGATTTTGCCTGTGTGAGAGTCACAAGAAATTAAGCATTTGTGAACGATCTTATTCCACGCAAAGATTTTTGAAACACCCACAAAAAATTTGCCTACAAGATATAAAAAAAATAAAACACAGACAAACGTGTATGTTGAAAAATTAAATATTGCGCAATTCTATGAATAAAATATCGCTCAGCCATAACTTTTTTACACATTAATATACATTGTAAAAGGATATCAACAGAACTCTTAAAGGGCGATCTGTCTTTAATGGGGAAACAAATTACACGAAATAAAGTCCCAATTATAATTTGAATGATAAGACAAGCAAAAAGGCAATATCGTTCAATATTTTCCGATGTAAAGTCAACATATATGGGTGGCATCTAATATGAATTATTGCCAAAATTTGCTGGAAAATCTTTATCACGCTTTATTGATATTTTTTCAGTTCTAAGAAGTAAAGACCAAGAAAGTAACACCCAAATTAAACAAAATAACGCTTAAAATATTTTCATAGTACTCTATGCTATAGCTCATACGATATGAATATCACTCAAAACTATAGTGGTTCTCTAATACAAAACTTCGGGCGATATATCCTTTTTATATTCGACCTTTTTTCCTTTGAAAAATATACGGCCAAAATTGTGGTGATATTTCATATTTTTGGAAAATATTTCATATTTTTGGGTAATATATCATATTTAGAATAAAAACATATTATATTTTTAAATGTTCAATTTTGTTCATCTGTTGTTTCGTTCTTTTAGAAGCGTTTTTTAGTAAAAAAAAAATGTAAGCAAGTTAAAATTACTCGCTTAATCTTTTAGTCATTATTTGAAGTTGTTGACTATTTTTGTTTCTTTAGCTGAAGTTTGAGAAACATCTCTTAAAATTGAAGAAAATTCCAAAGAGCAACAAGGCGAAAGTTTTTTCCAACTGGGTATGAGTGTATACACGTTTTTGTTTATTAAATTGTTTACATGCATGTAGTAAGTATGGTATTTCATCCATTCGTTTGTTTGCGTATAAAATTTTTTTTGCTACTTAAATGAAAAATTTTCATATGAAAGTCGCCAAAGAATGTAAAATTTGTGTGAGAACTTTAAGGCTTCATATATGAAACCTTTTATTATTTCAACTATATAATGCAATAAATATCAATTGGGTATTCAGTGAACTTTCGATAAGTCTTTTAAAAGAATTTCACGTTTATTTGGTTGAATATGAAAAAGAGCAATTTTTTATCTATTAGTCCCAAGTGTGAATGTCAACAATCAATTTCATTTGATAAACTGTAAAATATTAAAATATTTATTGAGCATTTTAAAAATATTTGCTTATTGATTATACAAAGAAAATATTTTAATAAAAAAAGACAGAAACCTAACAAAAAGAATGCCAGTTTTTAAGGATGAATAAAAAACCAAATTCTGTGGCTTTAAAACACACTCGAAGTAAGTCAGTTCTCAAAATAAGTGGTTACATTTCAAACTTTTTTATTTAGAACTAAATTTAGTTAGAATATTGCTACAATTCAAAACAAGAACAACACAAAAATATGGTTTTTAAAATGAAGATATCATATTTTCTCAATCGCATTTACAACAAATTCACATACACCGAAAAAAAATACTTACTCCGTTTAAGGAAAAATGCCTAAATGTAAGGAAAAAATGTCCTTCAATACGAGCTTAAGCCATGGATTCCTCAAAATAAGTAAGTTGGATTCCTTAGTACAAGTAAATGTTGCTACTTTGAAATAAGGAAAAGTTTACTCAATGTGAGGACAAGATTATAAAACTGAGGAAAATTTTACTTTTTCTAAGGATGAAGGTATCTTTAAATGAAAGAAATTTACTTAAAATAAATTCGTTGATTTCAAAAAACATTTCTTAATTTTCAATTTCCTCTATTTTCTTATTTGTTGATTACTTATTGCCGCCCAGTCATTCTTATTTTAATTGTAATACGTTTTTAAAACTTCAAAGAAGAATTTAAATTTTTTTTTACCTGTCACCCGATCAGAGAATTGAACCTGTTTTCTGCGCCATGCCATTGTTCAAAGATGCTCATCTTACCCAACTAAGCCACCGACAGCATTTTTAAGACATACTAAAATGATGTTGTTAAACTGCGCATGTAACAACCATTGTCTGATCAGGAAAGCTTCGGTTCAAATCCCGGCGACGACATAATTTTTTTATTTTTTTATTTAAAAAACAAGTAGAGAACTAAAAATATATAGGCAAAGACAGATTACTTACGAAAAGAATAGATATTAATTTCAGCGAGTAAAGCAGCGAGTGTTGCCACTCATTTATTAAGGAAAATTTTCCTACGTTATAGTAAATTTTTTGAAGAAACTAACTAAAACTGAATACGATTTTCCTTAAACAAAACATTCCATTAGATTGAGGAAGTTTTTACTCAAATGAGAAACAAGTTGTCCTCAAAAATTCTTCCCAAAGAAAAATTTACTATTTCAAAGGAAAGTTTTACTAAAACCACAAACTCTATATTTGAGGAAGAGCGTTGACTTGCTTTAATGAAACATGAACTCATTTCAAAGGACTCAATTACTAAATGAGACGATAATCGGAGGAAGGCAGTTCTTCAAATTTAGTACGGTCTTTTTTTTCGGTGTACTACATCCTTTGAAACGCGTTTCTGCCTGAAGTCTTACTTGTCCTCCCGCTTAAGTTTCATTCAACTTTGTCTCTCTAACGCACTAATCTTATTTCCTTTTTTTTTTCTAAATTTCTATTGTTTTTCAAACAGACTTGATCCACTTTTAGCTTATAATATCAGTAAACCAACAACAAACAGTAACCAAAAACAACAATAGAAAAATAAACTGCAACGCAACAACAACAACAGCAGATCAAAATCATTTTGTTGCACAGGAATAATAACGAAAGGAGTAGAACGTTGGAGGATTTACATGAGAGCTAAGCATGAAATCTCTGTTGCTGAAGTCAATTCATTATATGTCAGCGTTAGATTGAAAGTGCAGAAGAAGATAACACCATGCACGGTGGTGTGAATATCGATATGCTAGTGGTATCGGATTATTTTGAAATATTCAGAGTTATTGTTGAATCTGGTAGATACCTTATACATCACTCATTAGTTTTATTTGGCTTATATCATTCATAAATCCAACAGTTCATCATTTCAACAAAACTATGCATCAATCAATAATTTTTATCTACTGCATTGCATTCAAGACTACTGTGCATTATGTTATCAGAAGATGAAAAACGAAGTCAGAGAAAGATGTAGACAAAACTGCAAGCACTGCATTAAGTTGACTCCAACAACGATGCAGCAGCAGCAATGTAGTGGAAGCTCCCGGTAAAGAACTAAACGATAATACAAAGTTACGGTATGAGTTTAGAAATTGTTGTTGTACCGTTTGTGTTGCCTGCCAGCGTGGAAATTTCCTCATGCTCTTCATCCGCTTACAAAATAAAGGAAACTTGCGTTGACAGGAGACACGTCGTTGTCGTCGTCGCCACCAACGTTAGAAAGATGAAGATGATCCATTCTAAATGTGGTTGTGTGTGTATGTGTGCGTAAGTATGCTTTATTGCATATATGTGCTCTTGACTGTTTGTGTGTGTGTGTGTGTCTGTCTCTATGCGTCTTTGTAAACCCAATTTAAAATGCATTCTTTTGTCTGTGATTCGGTAGATTTATTTTGTCTTCATATTTCATTCTATTTGTGCAGAACTTTGATTTGATTTCGCCGACAAAGTGCGACTGTAAATGACAGCAAAAAACAAAAAGATTTAGAGCAAAGGAATGCACTTCGCTGCAAAAATGATTAAGTTTAATATTATTCAAAAAAAAATAAAGAATGTGTGCTTATATATATGAGCAAGTAGGTGTATTTTCTGAGCAAGCATAAAATTTCGTTGAATTAATATTCTTCCATATGTTTGAGATTGACAAGAAACTCAATTTTAGTGTTACTTTCGTACAGTATCTACATAGTTGACTATTGAGCTTCTGTAATCAAGGCGCCTAGGTATCAAGTTGCCAAAAGTTTGAATTACTTTGTCTAACAAATGTGGTGCCTTATTCGTATTTGCATTGAATAAACTGCCTTATTTTTCGATTAAAGCTTAATGACTCATCTCCCAGAGACTGCATAAGTATCAGTGTTTTTCTGGGTTGCAAAACTTTTAATATAACGCAACACAATAATGGAATAACAAAATAAAATAGCGTTACAATAACGAAAAGAAATAAGAAATTTTAATATTTGGAAACTATGATGAAAATCAATTCGAAAATTAATAATCCAAAAACAGCGTTTCAAACGCTTTTGTATAAGGATATCTGAATATTCTTCTTTGATAGGCATAAAATGATATTGGATTTATATCTTTCTATTAAGTATATAGCATAGTTTCCGCTGTATTCAAAGAAGAGAATAAAACAAAAATTTCATTGCACACTTTTCATTGTTAAAGAAAGTTTGAATTAATTTGTCAAGTAAAAAAAAAAATAGTTCTGAGAAACGAGCGCCAGAGCCCACGAGCAGAAAGGGTGTTTAACTATCAAAAATTCTTTGTCTTTTTACTATCTGATCTATTGATATTAATAAAACGTCTTTTTCCTGAGAAATATTTACATCATTAAATATCTATAATTTTTATTTACTTTTAAATTTAGTTAATATGTAATAAAGCCGTTTTTGTTTAAAATTACACTGTGTGACAGTGTCGATACAGTCTTGTAAGAATTTGTTGACCTGATAGATTTTTTCGAGCAAAGTCCATAACGCCAGTTCTTCGAGATATCGTAGACTTAAAGTGCAAAACACACTTAACCCATACCGGACTGCTCATAGTCAGAAGGGCCCTTAGGATTTTGATAAAATTTCGTGGAGAACTTGTATTAAGCCATAGAAGTTGTCAGTTAAAATTATTAGTTTGTATCAGAAACAGGTTCTAAAAATGTTTGTTTTTGTTTTTAAATATGTTTTTTTATACCCTACACAGAGGGTATATTCACTATGTCATTCCATTTGTAACGCATAGAAGGGGGCATGGTAGGTATAGAAAAGTATATATATTATTGATAAGCGTCACCATCTGAGTCGATATAGCTATGTCCGTCTGTCTGTCTGTCTGTCTGTCTGTTGAAATCACGTTTGCGGAAAAACTAAGCAAGCTAATTCAATGAAATTTGGCACACAGGTCACACCTTCTTGCAAGCAGCTAGCATATAAAAATGGGCGAAATCGGGTCACGACCACGCCTACCGCCCATACTCTATGTAAATATACCTCAGCCCATTTTGAAAAAAAGTTACTGCGATTTTGATTAAACTTGGTGATTTGGTGAACTAGATTAAGATTGGGCTAGATTTTAAGTTTGCACAGGCTCTTAAATTGGCGTGGCACAGCCCTAAATTTTAGCTTTTATAACGCCATAACTCGTAAATCGTGTAAGATATTGTGATAAAATTTGGTACACGGATACAGATCATATATGTCTTGAACTGTGTTTAAAGTGGGCGGAATTGGAAAAGTGGGCGTGGCACTTTTTGACAATTAAAAATTTTGATTTCGTTTAATTCAAAATTGTCACATTCAATTTTCATAAAAATTTTAGGGATGATACTAATGAGGGCAGTCATCAATTCAACTTTCATCAGTATACTGGAGAAACTTGTTGAAGGGCGTGGCACAGCCCACAATATTTATAAACGTTATAATTAGAGAACTAACAACGTAATCGTAATGAAATTTGGTATCTTCTTACGAAAATTTGGCAAAATACAACCGGTGGGCGTGGCACCTCCCATATAAGCAAAACACGTTTAATGCTATAGATAGTGTGCAATGAGAGTAATTTTCATAAAATTTGGTGCATAGATTTCAATTATTATAAACTATAAAATTAAATAAATTTCGACGGGATTTCATTAGTAGGCGTGGCACGTCTCATATTAACATAAAGTTGGATGTGATATTTTAAGAAAACTATTGCAGCAATTGGCATGAAATTCGATGTAAAAGGTGTACTTGCCGTAAGGTATGTCAGCATCTAAAGCGGGCGAAATAGCACCCCTGGGCGTGGCACCTCCCATACAAGTAAAACACCATAAGTCGCGTATCTATCGAAATATTTTAGCAATCACACTGAAATTCGGTAAAAGAGGTTTGTGTATGGAAAACTATTTCTGGATCAAAATCAGTCTCGATTGTATCAGTGGGAATGTCACCGCCTTAAATTTTAAGGTTAATTATGGAATATATCGCAAACTATACAAGTTATTTTGCTAAAATTTAGTATGTGAATGTTAATGACGAATATAATTTATTGAACCGAATGTAGACGGAATTGGAGAAGTGGGCGTGGCATATTTGGTTTTCTGCATTTCTATTCTATTTTTTTCGACACTTTCCACATTCTTTTGACTTTTACAACTTTTTACCTTTTCCCAATATATTCCATATGCATATTTTCCACTTTTTCAACTTTATTCGACATTTACTTTATTTTTTCATGAATTTTGAATTGTTTCAACATTTTTCAACTTCTTGTAATTATTTTTGAGTTTTTTAACCACTTTCAACATTTTGCACATTTTTCGACTTTTTCCATTTCTTTTAACTGTCTGCAATGGTTTCCATATATTTTAGACTTTTTGAATTTTTTTCAACTGTTTAAACACTTTTCAACCTCTTTGAACCTTATTACATTATTTTCGACTTCTTCAACCTTTTGAACGTCTTTTTAACATTTATTTGGAAAGTACTTTCAGTGCAGTGTAGGCCTGGTGAGTTTCGGCCTGGCCGAAGATAACACTTTCACTAGTTGTTTTTAAAAATATTTTTTTTTATTTTGAGTTCAATTTATATTGATATTTAATATATTGGGCTTTAGATACTTTAATTTTATTGGGACAAACAACATTATGGTAGTCTTCGAAGAAAGTAACATGCAAATTCACGTTGCATTTTAAACAACAAAAAGCTATTTTACCGTCGATAACACTGCTTTATTCACGTTCACTCAAAAATTGAATTTAAAGATCACCTGTTGCTTTGCCCATTTTTGCCAAAAGCAATGTCATTTTCATGCATTCACCATAAATTGCCCATTGGTGAAAAGTGGCCTAAGCCATTTTTTCTTCGACCTAAAAATCCCTATATCTTTGCACATAAGGCATATTTTTTCTACGTTTTTATCGTAAAATTTCAACGAAATCGGACATAAAGCCTGTCCGCGCCGTTTACAGTTTTGAGCCAGGAAGCTCAAATTACAAATTTTTAATATTTTCTACACTTATTTAATGGAACATCACATATCACAACGCGAGTGCTCGCACTCAATTGTTTTTTTTTTTCTCTAAGGTTTTATATCGAACGACCTGCGACAAAATCCCATGAGCGCCATGCATTCGAACATTAAATACGCAGGTGCGTATTAAATAAATTAACCTTTAACATTAATTAATCCAAACACACAAAATATGCGCACTTCCTTTGTATTTATTTTTGAAAATTTATTTGTATGGCGCGTATAGGATTTTGTCGTAGGTCGTTTGACACAAAATTTTTTTTTTTTATTGAAATGAGTGGCGGCACTCTTAATTTTTTTTTACATATATTCAATCTTCAATATTCAGGGCTCATACACCGAAAAAAAAGACCGTACTAAATTTGAAGAACTATTTATTTGATTTAGTATAAAAATTTTCCTAAATCTAAGTTATTTTTCCTCATATTGATGAAAATATCGTCTCATTTAGTAATTGAGTCCTTTGAAATGAGTTCATGTTTCATTAAAGCAAGTCAAAGCTCTTCCTTAAACATAGAGTTTGTGGTTTTAGTAAAACTTTCCTTTGAAATAGTAAATTTTTCTTTGGGAAGAATTTTTCAGGACAACTTGTTCCTCATTTGAGTAAAAACTTCCTCAATCTAATGGAATATTTTGTTTAAGGAAAATCATACTCAGTTTTAGTTAGTTACTTCAAAATATTTACTATAACGTAGGAAAATTTTCCATATTAAATGAGTGGCAACACTCGCTGAAATTAATATCTATTCTTCTCGTAAGTATTCTGTTTTTGCCTATATATTTATAGTTCTCTACTTGTTTTTTAAATAAAAAAATAAAGAAATTAAAAAAAAAAAAATTATGTCGTCGCGGAGATTTGAACCGAAGCTTCCCTGATCAGACAATGGTTGTTACATGCGCAGTTTAATAACATCATTTTAGTATGTCTTAAAAATGCTGTCGGTGGCTGAGTTGGGTAAGATGAGCATCTTTGAACAATGGCATGGCGCAGAACACAGGTTCAATTCTCTGATCGGGTGACGACAGGTAAAAAAAAATTTAAGTTCTTCTTTGAAGTTTTAAAAACGTATTACAATTAAAATAAGAATGACTGGGCGGCAATAAGTAATCAACAAATAAGAAAATAGAGGAAATTGAAAATTAACAAATTTTTTTTGAAATCAACGAATTTATTTTAAGTAAATTTCTTTCATTTAAGGATACCTTCATCCTTAGAAAAAGTAAAGTTTTCCTCAGTTTTATAATCTTGTCCTCACATTGAGTAATTTTTTCCTTATTTCAAAGTAGCAATATTTACTTGTACTAAGGAATCTAACTTACTTATTTTGAGGAACCCATGGCTTTAGCTCGTATTGAAGGACATTTTTTCCTCACATTTAGGCATTTTTCCTTAAACGGAGTAAGTTTTTTTTTCGGTGAACCAAAAATTCAAATTTTAATTTTTCGTATTGGGAAGGCAAAATTATCATCGATTGTTTATTTAAAAGTTATAAACAAATGGGAAAATAAAATTATTAAAAACGTAGCGAAGACATCTTTAATATTAATTATAAATATTTACGCAATTCCAGCGGTGGTAACAAAAATTAATTTTTTCACCATAAATAATCATTCTATTGTGTTGTAAACGTAATGGAATTTTCTACGCTTACATATTTTTTTTTTATGCTGTTGCTTTTCTAAGAATTCAAAATCGAGTTAAAAAAAAACATAAAAAACAATGCTGCAACCTTAGCATTAAACTTGTAATTCTTTCTATTGCAATTCCACTGCTTTGTTTTCTTTCTCTTTCTTGTGTTTTGTGTTGCTTTCATTATTAAATTGCTTACGCTTCTGTAGACACTTTGACTGTCAAGTCATTTGTGTTGTGCAACCTTCACGAGAAGAAATGACAACAATTTCAAATGCAACAGAGCAGACATAGTCGTAATTTTACAATTATGTGGCAACACTGCTTACAACAGCACCAGCACCAACACCAAATTGTTGTAATGTTCAACAAGTTCAATGTCGAAAGTTTGCTGTTGTTGTGTGTGTGTGTGTTGCGCTACCGGTGTTGGTAATGGTAATGACAACGTTAATGCCGGCGACAAAACAACAAAAGTTATGCAAAATAATAAAATTAAAGCTGTTTATTGCGTAGCTACTAAGTTAAAATGACTTTTAGTAAATTGTCAAGTAAATTTGCCATTTTAATGCCTTACTATTGTTTTACTTCGAAATAACTACAAAAGTAATGTCATTTATGATTTTAAGTGATGATTTTTTGTTTTTGTTTTAAGAGAAGCTGTTAAGAGCAGACATTTGTTCTTAAAAATAAATAAGCAACATGTTAAGAAAATACATTAGTACTACCAACATATAAGCTGAAATCCAGAACAATAGAAATACTACTGAAAAGTAGCAATACAAAACTGGCAATCACCAGGGGATGCACTCGAGTTGGAGTACTGTCTCCCCTTTGGTGAAGTATAGTAGCAAATGAAATAAACTGGGGAATAGCATATATCGTTAATAAAGTATTAGCTATGTTGATTTGAAAATCTTTTTGCAAATGATTTGCCCGAAAATTAGACAATATGAATAAATGGTATGTTGAAGTTGTGCTTAATAGTAATCAAAAATCCAAGCAGCTACTTAAGTTTTCACTAGAAAAAGAGTAGCCCTACTAAAAGAAAATAAGTTTATGAATCTAAAATCGGCTTTTTAGATGCGATAAGCTCTTTTGGGTATGGTACGCTACAAAACCAATTTTCTGTGAAGAAATACGAAAATAAAGTTATCGATAAGCTTATACGCTTATGCAAATTTGTAAAGCCACTGCAGAAAAATTCTTGGAAATATAACTTCTACGCGATAGTGGCATGTAACAAATAAAAGATTATTCCTGCAACAGTACATGCATTTCTTGGAAAAGTTCATAGAACTACTTACAGACCACAATACAAGCCATTAGAATTTGAATGCTCCTCAATAAAAACATAGAAATTTGAACGAAAACGGTCCGACATTGTACAAATATCCTTAATGAAATCGACAAACAAAATAAAGTTTATTTCTTATAGGTTCCAAGACACATCGCTGAAGGTAACAAAATGACTGATAAACAGCTTTGGAATTGAAACTGAAAGGACTCATGTTTTGTTTCTAAAAGATGGATAGGGGAATGCGGGGTAGGTTAGGCTAGAGTGGTGGCTTCGCACAGCAGGCTTGCAGTCATAAGTAGCACTAAAAGTGCCATTTTAATACCATCCCAATGTGCACAAAAACGGATGCGGATCCGGAACGGACATAAATGGATCCGTTACGGAATCGTTTTTTTTTAGCTAAACTGATCCGTTACGGACTCGTTTTTTTAAATAAAACAAATGGGAGCCGGACTCGTTTTTCCTAACTAAAACGGAACGGACTTCATAAACAGATCCGTTACGGAATAGTTTTTTTTGACCAAAACGGATCCGTTACGGACTCATTTTTTAAAATAAAACGGAAGCGAGCCGGACTCGTTTTTCTTAACTAAAACGGATCCGTTATGGATCCGGAACGGACTTCATAAACAGATCCGTTACGGAATAGTTTTTTTGACCAAAACGGATCCGTTACGGACTCGTTTTTTAAAATAAAACGGAAGCCAGCCGGACTCATTTTTTAACTAAATCGGATCCATTACGGACTCGGAACAGACTTCTGATACGGATCGGTTCCGGACTCCTTTTTGGTGAATAAAATGGATGAGTTCCGGATTTGTTTTTTGTAAATAAAACGTATCCGTTCCGGATTCTGTTTCGGATACGATTCGAATCCGTCATCGTGGGCAATTCGCCTCCAAACGCGGAACGGACTTCATATACGAATCCGTTTCGGATTGGTTTTTTGTTAATAAAACGGATCCGCTTCGGATCCTTTTTGAATTCGTTTTTGTATGAAATTCCTCTCGAAAAAGCGGTATCCGTTTTGTCGAATCCGTTCCGAATTCGTTTTTGTAAATAAAACGTTCGTCTCGAATTCGTTTTTGTAAATAAAACGAATCCATTCCGGATTTCGTTTTGAATCCAATTCAAGTCCGTTATCGTTGGCAATTCGCCTCCAAAAAGCGGAAAGAATTCGTCTCGAATCCGTTTTATTTAGAAAAACGAGTCCGAAACGGATCCGAACGGAATTTGCTATTGGAAGGCGAATCACCCACGATTTCGGATTCGAATCGTATCAGAAACGGAATCAGTTTCGGATAAATAATACGAAGAGCGGGATATTACGTGACCCGGTGAATTGGTGGGTGTTAAGATAGCTATACACAATTAGCCATATTAAGAGATTGGAGCAAAGATCCAATTTCAACTTCAGAAAATTCGCTGAGATCATTGGAGAAGAGTTTTCCAGATTCTGGCTCAGGCTGAACAGCTACAAAGGAAGTGCTCGAGTGATTCAATCTCGCTTACATTCAAGCAGCTGCTGCCAGGAAGAATTGAATGGGATAACCAATCTTTCAGCATGCTTGCTGATTGTTCGGTGTCCAGTGCAAGAATCGCGGTGATTCTTGCAATGTCAAACCGGCTCTTAGACAGTTAGTGGGTGTTTCTCAGCTTATTATGAGAGAGCCAGTTTGATCTGGCTATTTTACAGGTTTTTAAAGACTTTCAGTGGTTTTCGGTTGCAGACATAAAATGCGAGAAAGATCTCTTTTTAACTAAGCCGATTGGAGTGTAAACTCGTTTCGGAGCAGTTTCATTAAGAGAGGAACCATGCCTTGCTAGTTCAACAGCTTTTTCATTACTCTCAATGTTCCTGTGTCCTTGAGAGTAATGTCAGATTGGCGTTCTAGCCTTACAAAATCTTTCCTGCATTGTTCTACTTGCTTCGATTTTATATGTGCAACACTTTGATAGCGGCTTGGCTATTGGAGAGAATTGCTAACTTCTTGTCTGAATTAATACTGCCCACTAATCTGTAGGTTTCAAGAATGGTAAAAACTTCCTAACTTAAGCTGATATTAGACTTTCTTCAGGAATACCAAGCAGTCTATCACTATAAAATAATTTTGCTTAAATTTTTCTTGCTTCATTTATTACTTCAATAACTAAGGATAATTTTCTTTAGTAATCTCCCATATGCCACTGAATATAGGATTGGACTGTACCTTCTTAATCAAACGAATACTATTCTTTACTGATTTGCGTTTAAAACATTTCGCTGCTGAGAAATTCAATATTTTTTATATTTAACGGCAGGATTGTGACATATTACTGCGGCGGGGATCTTCCCAAAAAGATTCATGTGAAATGGTTTCTGGCTGGAAGATTTTTTTTTTGCTGATTCTAAGCGTTATCTCTATTTATCGATTAACTTTTTAAAGAAACAGGCATCTGCACGACCGGACGTGGTGAGTCACTAACACAGAAAATTGTCGCTTAGTGGAATTTCTGTAGAGAATTTAATTTTAGTAATTTCAATGACTGCTGTTACTTAAACTGTTCCATTTATTTCATAATTTATCGCTCAACATTTGTTGAAAAACTTATTGTTGGTGGCTGTAGCCATCCAAATCATTTTTCAAGTAAATAAAGAAATGTAATTGACAACTTTTGTGCAAATCTTTTGATTCAAGATCCTTTGGATAGACCATACAGTATTTGTTTAATTTCTTCAATAACCTTCAAATATTTTCATTAACTTGGCACAAAAAAAAAAAAAACAAAAATCAGCGCGAATTGCGTTAATGAGCTCAGCCATTGCAGCGTGAAAAAATTTATCACAATAAAAATAACACTGAGTAGCGTAAACTGAAGCGACAAATCACAACAAATTAAGGAGATTTAGTGTCGTCAACATTTGTTAGAAACTATGTGTGTGTGTGTGCGTATGTGTTTATGTGTAATCCCCTTATAACTGACACTTACAATTAAACATACGCAGAACAAATAAATTGAAAAATATGAACAAAAGTAGAGAAAAAATGTTTCAATAATGAAAGCAACATGATAGCAACACGTGATGACAGCTGTATTTTTATTTTGCAAAAGCGCCTAAAAACCCACCCTCCTCATTTAACTGCCACATTCATAAGTAGCGTAAATTGTTGCTCGTCGGTTGGTTTATTGTTTCTTACGCATAGCGCCACAAAATTTTTTTTTATTTTTTTGCGTTATTTTTCTATTCGAACTACAAATATTTGTTGTTTTTAGCCTAATTAAATTAGTTGGCAACGTGCAGCTAAGGGTATAAAATTCCGCCGCCAGCTGTGTCAGCCTTCAAAGTACGGCAGCAAATTCGCAAGTGGCGTCGAGGTGTGAGTTTCGCTTATTTTACGCTTTGTGTAGAGCGACGACTAACGGACGGAAGTGAAAAATTTTTTTATTTTTCATTTAACTTTCGAGAGAAGTTTTTGGCTAATAATTTTTAGCGGTGTTGCAGTGAAAAAATCGTTCTTCACAAAAAATTTAAGCTTGGCGAATTTTGTTAAAAAAAAAATATAAAAATAAATGCATGGCTATAAAAAATGCAAAAAAAAAAAAATCATAAATAATAAAAAATAAAGCAAACAAAAAAGTTCTATCTACGAACAACAATAAAAAGTGTACTTTCCAGTTATTATGTGTTACAGTGTTGCCATTGTGCCTTAAAATCACACATTAAATTACTATTTTATTGTCGTAGTATACTTTTTGGCGTATAACTGGAAATTTATTTCGTATATAAATTTGGATTACACACACTGAATAGCGGATTTTTATTATTTTCATAACATTTTTTTTCTTTTTTTGGACACAATTGTTGCGTTTTTTTTTTGTTTCACTTCCACGTTCACATATGATTCCACAATTGAGTACGTTTCAAACATTTTTATGTTCAGCAATACGACAAGTAAGTACGAGTAAAAGTTGCGTCATTTACATTACAATGTTGTCAAAATTTCATTGTATTCTCTGGGATAACAATAGTGGGAATTTTAAGCTCATAGTAAAGGAATTGTAGTTTTTTTTTTTCAATTTCCATTTACATTTTAAAAGTTGAAAATATACTCTCCAAACTATATGTAGTCGAATAAAAACTTTCATAGTATGATCATAAAAGCATATTTACTTAAACAAAAGACATCAAATAGTGGCTTCATTTATATTTGGATTCAAATTTAAGAAAAATATATCGAAATGAATGTTATACATAGGTGGTAAAAATGATAAAGGGATATAGTTACCGTAAATGGCAATAAAGCTTTGCTATTATATACTTTTGGCTGTACACTACTTATTTTTTGTAAAAAAAATAGTAAACAAGGTGTTTCAGAAAGATTCATATTTTTTGAAATAAGTCCGTTGACCAAATTTTTAAGCATAGATTTCCTTATAAAAATTGTGATATGACTATGTTGCGTAAAGGATGATGGGCCCAGTGACCAATATAAACCATTTACGTATCAATCAAAAGTTTAAGAACATAGAAATACTTTTTGATATGGGGGAAGCTCTCTCAAGTATCGGAAAAGTGATATATGTATGTACATATATCAGAGATGTGCAATGAGTGGCTCGTTTTAATTTACCATTCGTTTATTCATTGCTATTGCCGTGCTTTCATTCGACAACATAAAAAACGAATGCTGCAGTGCAATGCCTTTTAATTTTATTGCCATTGCTTGTCAAGCACTATTTACTCGAAGCTCAATCATTCGTTTCTATTTCTATGCAACGAATTATATGGCTATGCAACAAATGCTATGGCTATGCAACGAATGTTATTGCGTAGCATTGAATGCTATTGCGCAACATCGATTTGCTTCGTATGCAATGAATGATTTGAGCTCGTGCATCCATGTAGTACTTTTCTTAGTATTATTTGTCTTATAAAAAAATAATGAAACTAAAATCAATAGCAAAAGCATTCAATGCTGTGCAATAACATTCGTTGCATAGCCATCGCATTCGTTGCATAGAAATAGAAATGAATGATTGATGTTTGAGTGAATAGTGCTTGTCTTTGTAGTGTGTTCGTTGCCTTCAAGGTAAACAAAGACAAGCAACAGCAATGCGAGAAAAAGTACAGCACGGCAGCATTCGCTTTCGCATTCGCTTTGAGTGAAATGTGTTTTCATTCGTTTCACACGTTTGATGCTAAGTGTTGATTCACAATTCGTTTTGTGTGAGTGTTTCACAATTGCGTTTGAATGCATTCGTGCACATTTCTGATGTAAATGCCTTGAAAGTTCACTTAAACTAGAAGAGAAGAAAGTTAGCCTAAAAAGTGCGAGTTCGGTTGGAGCAAGCTCAATATTCATATGGACACTTGTGAACTCTTTTTTTGGTTTTAAATTGGTAAAATTTTTAATAGACTTTTTGTACAAATAAAAAGTTATTAAATATTAATTGTCACTAAAATTCTTTTCAAAAGTTTTAAAAAAATGTACATTTTGCGCTACATTAAGAAGTGAGCAATTAGAAATTAGTGCATTGAAAAATAAATATAACTCAGTAAGCACAGGTTAAATTATTAAAAAGATTATATTTTTTTAACGCAAATTTTATTCAAATAAAGAAAATAAGGTAATGGTAAAAAAAGTATTAATTTTGACGAGTAAATTTTTTTACTTTCTCTGGAACATCTCTCTTTACTGATTTGATGGAATTTTGGGATTTTTTGGTCTTAAGTCTGTTATGTCCTTGCATGTTCCTTTTGTTGCCTACAATTGCCTCTTCACTAGAACCCAATATCGCTCGATTGGCTGGAGTTTAGGGCAATTAAGTGGGTTCGCTTCTCTGGGAACGAAAATAACGTTATTTTTGCTAATACCACTCAAGAGCCACTTTAGCGTAGTGACACGAAGCAAGATCAGGAAAAAAAAGGAAGATAGCTAATGATCTCTTAAAAATTGCATAAGTCTCTTTTGAAGCATTCCATCATGTAGATTTTGATATTGACTGTGCCTTTGGACACGAAACCTTGGCTTCTTCTACTACAACTGCAAATTGTCCTCTAAGTTAAAAATTTTCTGAGAATTATTTTATTTTTTTGTGTTCTAAATTTTCCGGAACATGTCCCCTAGCGTTGGCAATATAAAATTCTTGGCCAGGAAGCTGATAAATGTCGGAAAGGACGTACGTTTCGTCATCCATAATGCAACATTCAAATTTGGACACAAAATCTTTACTCAGTTTGTGAGCGCATATTTTTGCTTCGTAATTCTTTTCAACATTTCGATCCAGCACTTTCTGAACTTTGTAAATCTTTAGCCTAGCCTCTCCTTTCACTCTTCGCACAAATGACTTGCAGGAATCCTCTAGCTGAGCGGTTTTTCTTCCTGAAAGGTTGGAACTTTTGTTCAGCATGGTTACGACCTTCTTTGCGTTATCACGGTTACCGCAACCTTTTTTTCAACGTGTTCCAACGTTTTCCACTAATGGTAATTTTTCAAAAAGCTATATCTAAATTTCTGAAACTGCATACTCAGGTTTTGCTGTCAATGAAAACTAACCTTGGATTCAATGAGAATATCCGTGTACAGAGCAAAAGTTAAAATATGACACATTATAAGTCCGAAAGTTGAAATGATTTTTTATGGCTACTGTAGGTAATAATCATAAAGTTGGCATGTATACAATTCATTTGTTTTGGTTTCGGGACCAATTTCTATATATAAATTTCGTTATTATCCTTTCAATAATATACCAAATATTACCTTAGCAAATAGAACTTTTATTACGAATTCAAAATCCATATACGGATTTGTTTTAGGGGACGTCCATTAATTACGTGAGTTAAAATAGGGGGGAAGGAGTCCGGAAAATCTCTACAAATCACACCAAGGGGCGGGGGGAGGGAGGGGGTCAAGGAAGACCTCACGTCATGCATAGAATTTACATTAAAAATTTTAATTTAAATCTCACGGGAGAGAGGGGGGAGGGGCTCCGCCAGATCTCACCAACTCTCACGTCCACTTAGCTTGTCAGAATTACCAGATATTTCTGAGAGAAAAATTAAATTTTTTATTTGAACTTATGTAAAACATTTCGAAATTCGAAAAATTTTGGAGAAGTTCAGGCGATAGAAAAGTTATTGCTTTACAGTTTCTCATGGAAAGTAATCAAGTGCATCTGGCCATTTCTCACTTGCAGGTTATTGCATTTTAAACATGTAGTTTAAAATAATGAAAAATTTCAATAGCATAAAAAAAAACACTAACACTGCTCTATACTACATACCTGGTTCAAAAAGTCCCGGGAAAAATGATGAAAACTCAAACTTTTTGATAAAAATCTATTTTATCCTTTAACATAGTTGCATTCGATGGCGATACACTTCATCCAACGATTCTCCAACATTTCGACACCTTTTTTTATAGTAGTTGACGTCGATGCTATCAAAATAGGCATCAGTTTCGAACTCGACCTCCTCATTTGAGTAAAATCTCTTTCCCTATAGCCATTTTTTCAAGTTTGGAACAGATAATAGTCGCTGGGGGCCAAGTCTGGAGAATACGTTGGGTGGATGGGGCAGGAATGCGTATTGCAATTCGTTCAATTTTGCCATTGCTTTGAATCACCGACACGATGTTGCTTTTGACCAATTGTCAGCAAACGCGGCACCCATCGCGCGTTCATCTTTTTCATTTCGAAATGCTCATGCAAAATATTGAAAATACTACCGATCGACAACTTCATTATGTCTGCTAGCTCTCTCACTTTCACTTTGTGGTCTTTCAAAACGATCAGATGGATTTTCTTGATTTTTTCAGAAGTGATACGCTAATTTGGCCGAATTGAATGTGGTGCATCACTGGCGAAAACTATTGTTTTCGACAGATTAGATGTGCTGTGATGTTTTTAGAGTCACTTCAATGTTTGCTTCTCGTTTTTTCCGATCACAAAGCAATGTTTTATCAATATGCGAAATTCACTTTCTTCCATTGTTTACGAAATACCAAAAGTAGCGTCACTCGCACAGCGATAACTTCAAAACTATTATATGCAATGTCATCAAAATTTGACATTCCTTTTTAAAAAGTTGCCAAGTCCGAAAAACTATATCAATTTGAGAGTGGAGGTGCCATTCCACCGAAATTCCCGGGACTTTTTGAGCCATGTGGTGTTTTTTCAATGGAAGCTCTAATCTATGAGTAGGCCCGGATTTAGAAATTTGCCACCCCTAGGCAGTTGAAAAAATTGCCGCCCCCCTCTCCCAAAACTTATTCGATGGTGAAATTATTCTGTACGAAAAGTTTTTCTATCAATAAAATGCACCTTTTATTGATTTCCATTTGAGTAAATATGTTTCTGGAGCACAATGCAATATTTTTGAGAGTTTTTTAAGAGCTAGATTTATATTTCAATGCAATATATATTTTTTATTATAATTATATGATCATTTTGATAAGACGTCAATCTACAAGTCTGTTTCCGCCAATATTTGCCGTCCTTTAATTCTTGCCGCCCAAGGCACGTGCCTGTATGTTAAATTCGGACCTGCCTATGAGCTCTATACTATTTTCTTTAAATCTGATTTTTACAATAAAGCAAATTTGATTGTGGTCTATACTGAGAGCTGACTCTACTTTGAACAGATTTTCAGTAAAAGCGTGTTTGTTATTTCCGTTTTTTTTTTTCATAACTAAATAATAGCTTTCAACATCTCATTCAATTTTCTCTCTTCAAAAGTAAAAAAAAAAACAATTGAAAGAGAGATTGTTCTTTGAACTTAGAAAGGAAATACAAACGATAGAAGTGAGAAAAAATAAAACAACAATAACAACACAGAATTTAAGGAGCAGCATAAGTAACGAAAAATCAAATGAAAATTTTTTTTTAAGGTTTTGCAAGATCTTAATCACAAAAAAAGAATATTTAACTTTACAAAATAAAAATAAAGTATTCAATAATCTTTTCTAGCATTAATATGCTATTTCAAAAAAGAAATTATTAAAATCGGTGAAGTAAATTTTGCGTCAAAGCGTTACAAACAATTCCACCCATTTCAATAGACATAAATTTTATCCTAAGGATTAAAATAGCAAAATTTTAGTTAATTAAAGCAAAGTGAAATATAATGACAACGCTAAACTTAAGACCTATGAAATTGAATTTTCTTCAATTCCGCAGTGATTTGATATACAGTGACAA
Source organism: Meiosimyza platycephala (assembly GCA_963662105.1). Classification (NCBI taxonomy): domain Eukaryota; kingdom Metazoa; phylum Arthropoda; class Insecta; order Diptera; family Lauxaniidae; genus Meiosimyza; species Meiosimyza platycephala. Next base: position 77,035,825 of record OY759211.1, on the reverse strand, counting down.
TTTTAAAGCCTATGAAAGTATCAGTGCTTTATAATGCTTCATTGGAAAACTAAATTGGGCACACAATTAAACGTTTTAGCCAGCGATTAAGGTAGTGCTGGAGGGGAACTCAAGAGGACCCTTTACCAACGCTGGATTAAGGAATTTGCTAGGGGTATATATAGGTCTGTAGCGCAGACTCAGAACTCAAACGTTGGGGCCTTCTACCTGACAAGAGGTTGTGTGAATTTGTTGATGTCTTGTTGTAAAGGAAAAAGTAAGAGCCTCGTTACGATATTGTGACTTGCACAGGGACAAAAACATTAATATTTTATGACCTTCTTATTTTATTTTTGGTATTGTAATTATACATTTTTGGGAATAATAATTTTTTAAAAATTTTTTGAACTTGCATTTGGATTATTTTTTAATTATTAATAATTTTTTTGCAACCTCCCTCATTTGTATATTCGGTGCCAAAGCATATCATGTAAAATATTAAAATTGCTAACATGCGAAAACAAACAAACTCTTAATCTACTGTCAATCTTTCAACTTGCAAAAAAGTTTTCTACATTTGTATTTGAAATATCCAATCAGCTGTTGCTAATATATTTGTATTTTGGAATGGCATAAAATTTTTGTTTATTTGTAGAACACTCAAAAACCTGTAGACGTTAAGACACATGTTGAGTTCGCCGTGTTTTCTTTGAAAACTAATTTTCTCTGTATACAATTCACAATAAAAACATGAAAAATAAAATAAATTTCACAATTTTTGATTTGCGAAAAATAAATAAAATTATTATTCTTAAAATGTACATTTCGTAACGCACTGCAACTGGCTCGTACGAGTAGGGCGCCAAGTTTGAGTTTTTATTAAAAATTTGTCTGCGCTTTTCAGTTCAACTTTATTTCCGAATCAATTTATTTTATGAAGCGCCAACACTTATTGATTGAATTTTCAAAAAAATTACTGAAATTCACTCTTCGCCTTATTGACTTTTTGGCTGGAAAATACCGCAAAGCAACATAGCAGAAAAAAAAAAGATAAATAATATATTTTCATATTTAAGATTTGTATTTTGCTTTCATTTTAGCCCATAAAAGAGAGGTTGCTAGCGATCTACTATTTGGCTTAAGTAGTTCCATTTAAAAGATCGTGGCGAACGCGTGACGTTTTCGGATGTTACTATCCAATGTAATTCGTTTTCGATGCGTTATATTTGCAAAAATTAAGCAGAATAAATTAAATCAATTTAAATGTAAAATGCGTATTAAACGCACGAAAATCAAACGGCAGGTGAGGCTGTGAAAAATTGAAGTTCAAAGGAATTGCTTGTGATAAAAAGTGTTGAGAAAAAAAGTGTTGTTAAAATTAAAAAAAAAATCTTTCTTATGTTTTAAAAAAATACTGCTCTCAAATAGCGTGAAAAAAGCTGCTTTTGATATCAAGGCTTAAAAAAATATTGTCGCCAATACAGAAATATCAAAACTTTTTGGAGCTAAACTTCGATCGATGCGTTTTGAAATATTTAGGTAGTAACTTGCTCAATATTTCTCGACTGCGTTTATTGATCTCTTTCGACACGTGCATACTTCCATCGTCTTTCAAGATATTTTTCGATTCTCTCTGACTCTTAATTTTTGTGGAAATTCCTAATGGAGCTGAGTTTCTATTCAATTCCAAGAATATATATAGTACCAAAGACTTAGTGGGAAAAGGATTCGACTGCCACTAACAGCCTTATTCCATCTAGGAATGACTGTAAGGAGTTTCTACACGAATAACACCAAGTTAAATAGCCAAGTGGGTTACGATATTTACTTTAAGGAATTGAAGTAAGGAATTACAGCGAGGTTACCAGACTATTGTAGTGACTTTCAGACGAAGGTCATAGTTATAAGGAAGTAGCATCCAGAGGCGTAATAGGGAGAGAGGCAAAGGGAGCCAATGGCTTTGGGCGCAGTGCTTGGGGCATGGCCAAATTCTTGTGTTTCTGCTTCAAAGAAGATTATTCACGATACGTCTCTGGTAACATCAAGGCAGCGTACAAATATCGTATCCAAAAGTGACAAGTATTTATTCCGATAGTCAAGTTTCTATGAAATCTCTAGAATTAGCTTTCCTTAACTCACTGGTGACCCAGAAATGCCGTTTATCTTTTAATGAAATGTCTCAGCATTTTAACATTCACCCAATCCGGTTGCTTATACATAGCGACATTGATGGTGGTTGCAAAGCTGATGAGCAGTGGACTACTTCGCAAATTCTTCAGGACAAGAATGGTGTTGGAATAACACTTGCCAGTTGAGAATTGCTTTTGAAAGATGATTAAAAAAGATAGACCCAAGATTTAACTTGCTATATAACAAGGCAAATCTGGCCGAAATGAGATGCTTACCGCTTTCCTGATACTGAAATTTCGCACTGGACATGGTATCATACTGGACATAGTCTGATCAACAGATATGCGGAGAGTTTAAGTGTTCGGTCTTTTGATTTCTTTAGAATTTGTAGGAATGTGCAGGATGTTAAAAAGCATTATCTTTGCTCCTACCCCGAACTTTCTGGAAAACGATATAAAATACTTGGTTTGCTTTTATTCGATGAACTGGATGAGCTCTGCCCTTAGCTAGTATAAGTCAGGTACTTAGTTTTATTGCGAAATTGGGTTTGTGTAATGAGAAGACTTAGATAAATTCACTGTGGTAGCACAATAAGGCGGGCAGCCCGCTGTAGAAAAATTGACTATATAAGATTACAGGATAAGATTTACGGGAATGATAGTAAAAACTAACCAATCAGGATTGCCTTGCCAAAGCCTATCCCAATGCACGATTTTTAGCCAATTTTATTGTTTTAATTAAAACTGTAGTATATAACAGCTCGAAATGTATGAAAAATGATAGAGCTCGAAGAGGCCTTAATTTAATATATGGGGTTACAATGTTGAATCCTGTTCCAAATATGGGTTTTCATCAGTTTTTTGGGTCAATTTTTATCAATAAAGATAACAGCTTGAAATGTCTGCTAAATGATAAAACTCGAAGAGTCTAAACAGAATATATAAGGTTGCTTTCTTTGTATGCAGGGTTGCCAAGTTGAAAAGAAGAAATTCCCAGCCATCTCAAAAAAATAAATTATGTTTCTCTAAAATGGTAAAAAGTTAAATTTTTTGAATAAGATATTGATCTTTTTTTCAATTTTCAAGTTCGGTCTGGGAAGAACTTGATTATATATCGCACAATTCCTGAGAATTACAGAAATTTTTGAATTCCCTGCCACTTGACAACCCTGAACACCACACAAAATGATGACAAAATCTATTGATTAATCACAGAATTTATTTGATAAGTAAATTATATTAGAAAATTTTGTAATATTTACTTATTTAGACAATAGCTTAATTAAGTACAGTGGAACCTCTTTAAGTCGAACCTCGAAAAGTCGAAAACCTCCCGAACTCAAAAAAATGTTATGTTCCCTTCCCTTCAAGCCCCAAAACCTCCATTGCTCGAAATCTGATCCCTCTATAAGTCGAAATAATTAGTGAGTTCCTACAAGTAAAATCAATACATATTTTCCCTTTTTAACTCGAAAAAATGAATATTATCTCTGCATCTCAAACAAAGCAATGTTTGATTTTATAACCTTTACAACTCGATTATTTGAAACGAATTACCTCTATAGCTCGAAAAAAAAAAATAATAAATCTTAGCATCTATAAGTCGAACATTTCCTGACAAAATTAGCTTAGGTCGAAGTCCTTTATAAGTCGAAAACTCTATAACTCGAATTTTTTGGCGTCTCCCTTCAAGTTCTGCTTACAGAGGTTCTACTGTATAACAAAAAAAAAAAAAAAACAATACCAAGCATTTTGTTTCAAAAAAACGAGAAAAATTCAACTTGTGCCGTTTTCAAAACCAAAGACAGTGGCGGCGACAATGCCGGATGTAATGCAATCAAAAAGTATGCCAAATTGGGCTATGTGCGTAAGCACAAATTTTGGATTGCATTGCCTTCGATTTTGCGATTTGTGTTATAATGGACGCAATTTGCTTAAAAAAAATTATGACGCAGAATTTAAATTAAAAAATGCAAACACTTTAATTTTTCCTGCATTAAGCTGGATTGCATTTGTTTGACGGAACATTTGATATAACGCACCAGTTGCTCGTTGAACAATATTTCGCAGGTTAGGTATTTGCTAGTAGTCAAACAATGCTATTAAGTGATTATTAATCGCATTTTTACTTAGTCAGCCGTTAAAAGAATGACTAAAGTTATGTTTGATATTCAACTTTTCTCGATATCCATACCATTTATATAGAACTGTTTACAATTAAATGGTTTGTAACGCTTTGGCGTAAAATAAACTGAACTAATTTTAATCATTTCTGTTTCAAATTAACATATTTGTGCTAGAGAAGGTTACTACATACTTATTTTTTTAAGTTAAATACAGTTGTGGACAAAACAATAAGGTCACCAAGAGCTTAGAAATATACATTAAATTTTTTGGCAACCTTGGTACGATACCAAACGAAAATTTGGGGGGAATTATTTATGGATATTACTATGTAGCTCCAAGAATGCTTGGTTGGAAACTTTGAAAACAAACGGTAAATTATTTATAGCCTCGACATTACGAAAAGCAGCAATAGCACGTGAATAAAAAAATGGGGTCATCTTTTTAATACAATTAAATTATTAATTTTCGGATTAGAGTTATTGTTTTTATTAATTTCAGTTATATATTTCAGGTACTGGCTCATCTTGCTTAAGAATATGATTTCCAAATCAGCTGATTAGTTACAAAATAAACTAAGTTTTCATAAGTATTCATTCATTATCCATAATAGTACTTCATACCTTTGCATAAGTTTAAAAAGTAGTTTCCAGAACATTTCACTCAAAACACTTTGCTTAGAAATTTAGTTAGAAATTTGAAAAAAAATTAAAATTAATTGCAAATTTCAATTCTTTTCTTACAGCTAACGTGTTGATAACATAAATCAATGTACAAAATTTATTCAACCAAAAACTAAAAATAAAAACAAAAATAAAAACAAACTAATGCACTAACAACAAACATAATTCCAGTAGCTCTAAATTTAACAAAAAAAAAAAAAAAAATTTTATCCGATTACTTAGTTTTTCGTCACAGCAAAACTTTATATGGGGAAACTTTTCGCTTGGTTTATATGTGGCCATACAAAATAAACTGCATTGTTTAGTTTGTGTATCAACAAAAAAAAAAAACAAAAAAAACAACAGCTTGAACGAAACATCTAAAGTGCATTTTTTTAGCTGGTGCACTTTTGCTTGACCAGTGTTGTTGATTTTTTTGAAAAAAGTTTAAGTACCAAAAAGTCAACAAAACATTTTACCTCATTGTGCATAACTTACTTTTTAGGATTACGAAAACTTTTCATAAAGTGTAAATTATTTTATCTACGATATATTTTTTTTGTCACACATTAAAAAACAAACTTTTGTTTAGATAAATAATATCTTGTATCTTCAATGTTTTTTGAGATTTAGACAAAAAAGTTTCCTTTAATAACAACAATGGGAAATGAGAAAAATAATCAATCGTCAACTGTGAGTATTTCAATTCTAGATTTCAAACCATTTTTTCTGTAGAATGAAATATTTTGGAGTCCTAAAAAATTGTTTTCCTGTAGTGTTGAATTTGCAGTAATTCAATTTCTTTAAATTAGTAAATGTAATGCTAAGATTTTTTAGCCTTATGTACTCATTTGTATTTAATAAGTCTAACTTTCTTAATTCAAAGGAGAAAAGCTTGAAATCATTACACTGGTATACAAATACAATAAACTTCTATGTACTCCCGAACATACCAAACATTTAATATTAAGAAATTATTTTTTTTGCTCCAAACAGTTTTAATAGTGGCAGCTACACGAAAGAAGAATTTTGGTGCAATTTGAGCTCATAATATTAATATTTACTTGTGGTTCTCATCTAGCATTTTAGTTTTTCATACGATTTGTATTTGTATATCTCGTAAAAGAAATATCTTACACAAACAAAATCCCATTAGAAAGATCATAGAGTTCTCTATAAAAAAGTATGTTGTTATTTTTTCGTGGAGGTAATATTTTGTTCCAAAATTTAAGGATATTTCGAAGAATGAAAAAAAAATTTTTGTTGGTTTTTTTTTTGTAAAAAATTTTATGTTCTTTCCGATGGATGTTCGTTCCCAATCGCTTCGAAACAAGATAAAAAAATTTAAAAAGTTAATTTAAAATTTTTATCTTTAACCCTTACTGACTTGATTTCAATGTAAAATTTGACTTAAGCGAAAGTCAAATGCACCGCCCTCCCAATCGGTTCAAAATGGAATAAACAGATTTAAAAAATGTATTTAAAATTTTTATCTTTAACCCTTACTGACCCTATTTCAATGTGAAATTTGACTTAAGCGAAAATCAAATGCGACGCCCTCTCAATCGGTTCGAAACAGGATAAACAAATTTTAAAAATTTATTTAAAATAAATCTTTAACCCTTACTGACCCTATTTAAGCGAAAATCAAATGCGCGCCCTCCCAATCGGTTCGAAAGGGGACGTCCATTAATTACGTGAGGTGTTTTTTTGAAAATTCGGACCCCCCCTCCCCTTCGTGAGATTTGGTGAGATCTGGTGTGCCCCCTCCCCCTCCCGTTAAATTTAAATTATAGTTTTTAATGTAAATTCTATGCATTAAAAAGTTGACGTGAGGTTTTCCTTGACATACTCCCCCCATTGGTGAGATTTGGTGAGATTTTGCCGGACCCCCTCCCCTCTATTTTAGCTCACGTAATTAATGGACGTCCCCAAACAAGATAAAAAATTTATTTAAAATTTTTATCTTTAACCCTTACTTAGTTAGAGAGGAATTGTTATTGATACGGCATTATATTCATTTCATGACAATGATATTAAGTGCAGCAGCAGTCTTCTTTCTAGGCAGTCTCGTGAGACTTAAAACTAAATAGTACACATATGTAGAAGCCAAAAATCTTGAAATCAGTTGGAAGATATGAAAATTGATTGACAAAGTCCGTAAATTTCAATGAAGTGGCATTGCTGATAAGTTCTTTAATACTTTTGATTCGAAAAAGTTTGAAAAAAGTTTTCAAACTTTTCAAATTATTCGAATATTTAGGAAATCAGAAAAATGCTGGAAAGAATTGAAAACATTTGCCTATCATCGTGCACATGGAAAAAATTTTTGTGGAGGCTTTATGATAATATGAGGATATAAAGGACGTAGTATAAATTTTAATACAATGAATTTTTCAATACATTTGTATTATTTGAGTTAGTATTTGAAATATTGTAATTTGACTATTCTTGATATAATTGATGTCAGCTGAGTCTAATTATTACTAAACGTACTAACAGAAAAATAAATGATAAAGTGCGTACTTACACTTTAATAAAATCAGAATAAAAAGAACAATTAGAGTCATTCTCTCTTTATTGTGTTGTGTGGTGGAAAACAAAATGCGATTGTTCTTCAATTACCTGACTTTTTCAGTTAGCTAAAGAATATCGTATACACAAGTCAATTATTCGGATTAGTAGCCACAACATATGTATTAGGTTTCTTATTTGTTTTCTTTTTTTATATGGTTTCTTTTTCCTCGAAGTTGGCGGACGTTCATAAAATTCTGTCATTCAAATATTGAAAAGTCGTTTGTTTTATTCATTTGCTGTTATAATACGTTGCGTGATTTAAATTCTTTTTTTATAGTCATTAAAGCTGAATTATACAAACAAAACAAAAAAGCTTTCATTGAAATGCTCCAACAAATGCGATTTAATTTTATTTCAAAACAGAAATTAAAATGTTGATTTAATTCACTTTCAACTGCTTTTCAAAATCATGTTGGCAACAACATCACAACGTTTTGCTGCTGCTAACATAATTAAATTTATTCATTGTAAGCGCTTTAATAACGCGCTACAAAAACAAGAGTAGAGTAAATAAAAAAGAAGCAGTTTAAAACATAAAAGAAAGCTAAATTTTTGCTGTTGAAGTAGCAACAGCAGGAGGATATTAAAATGCAATTCACTCCTTGCCGCTTTCATTGTCAGCTAATCGCATTTCCAAGTCGTTGTTATAAACACCATCATATCGACGTGTGTGGGGAACAATGTACGCCTAACTACCACGGTTTCCTAGATCTCTGCTGAAAGAAATGACGCTTACTATGTAAATGGATGTTATTCCATTAATGATTTGCAGCTAAAGGTTATATATTTTGTCGGGAACAATATAGAAGAAATAATAAATTTTGCGAGTAACACTAATATGAACACTAAGCTCCTCTTTAAGTATCACGATTCGTCTCGTTTCGTCTCTAATTTTCAAGCCTGAAAATATGCGATTGTATTTGAAATAAATGAAAACAAAAAAATCTGGCCTGTGCTTAGTGAATAGTTAGTCACAAATATAAGAATTGTACTAGCATACTTTTAGGCTTGGAAATTAAAGATGAAATGAGGCGAATCGTGATACATAAAGAGGCTCTAAGTGAGGTAATGCTATGAGCAAGGACATCTTTGAATTAAGATTTTGTAGTCCCAGGGAGATCAGGGAGCATTATTTTTCAATTCTCTTCAACTTTTAATAAATATCAAAACGTTAGAGCTTCCTTGATGCTATATCCTGTAAAATTACAAAAAAATGCATAAAAATAAAATAAAACAAAAATTTGAAGAATTTTCAAAGTACAAATAATTTGCTTATTTTTAGAGTCTCCCTTAAAATTATCCTATATAGCTTATTTTCTCACTTGCATATATGAATGAAACTTAAGTTTTGTTTTTTTTTCCTCTTTCTTATCACATTTTCTTAACTAATTTTTAACGCGCTCTTCTACAACTTCTCGCTTTCATCTTAAGCAGTTGGCGCCAACGGCACAACTTAGCCCCATTGGCGTACCTGGCACCGATTCAAAAATAGGAGGATGCAGCAACCGACTACCGCTTGGTTTGCCACAACCATTGCTGCTGGAGGAAAAGAAACTGCTGTTGGCAGTTGAACGTGGCGATATAGCAAATGTGCGCAGGTGAGTTGTAAAAAGGTGTAGTTGTCATTGTTGTTGTTGTTGTAGTTGTTGTTGTTGTTATTGCTATTTTGGCGTTCATTATTTAATACCACAAAATACAGGATATACTGATGTGGTGTGGTGTGGCATGGAGTAATGTGAAAATCTTATCAACGCGTTGAGGGATTTGCAAGAAATCCTTTATTTTTTTTTGTTTTTTTGTTTCTTACATTTTCTTACCTTTCTTGAACGTCTGTCGCTTAATGTGTGTGTGTGTGTATGTAGTGTACGAAAGTGTTATTGTTTATTTGCTGTTGTATTAAACTGTTTATTGTGTTGTTGTTGTTGTTGTTGTTGTATGCATGAGTTAAGTTGAGCTAACATTGAATTATTTGCTTAGCATACATTCAGACGAAACCTTAAGCTGTATAAGTTGCCGTTTCTATTTTTTGTTGTTATTTACTTTCTTTGCATTTTGTTGTTGCTTTATTTTTTTTTGCTTGCTCATTTTCTTCAATTTACTTTTAATAAATTTTCAATTCATTTATTTTCGAGACTTTTGTTTGTATTTTAAATTTTTAAAAAAATTTGCTAGGTTTCTTTACAATTTATTTGCTGGGGACTTTTTGTTTTGCCACTTATAAAATGTGTGTAAAGCGTGAAAAGCGTGAATGAAAAACATAAGCTATTGATTGAGCATTATTTTTTTTAAACTTTTTCTTACAAAATTTAACACTTAAGCTATTGCTTTATACAAAAGAAGCCAAAAGAGCGTTTAGGCACAACAGAGCGTATGAGTAACATGCAATACAATTAATATAAAGTCTATTGCTTATAGTTACGTAAATTTGAAATATTTCCTAAGAAAAAGTATGTCATATAAAATATTTTAACCTAAAATAAATTTTGGAGAAAATTTCAATGCTATTTGGCATGCTGTAAATTTTTTATTCATCTTAAATTTCACTATTTCTCTCTACATTTTTCAATGAATTTCAAAAACAAAGGAAATTACAAATAAATTTTTAATAAGCAAAAATTCCAAATATCTGTCAGAGGTTCATAAAAATTTAAAATCCATCAAAAAACAACAACGTACATAAAGAAATAACTTTAAGCTCACATTTGAAAATAAACTTTGCACAAAAAGTTCAACAATTTTCTCTTGTCTCCTCTACTTACATTCTTCTCAACCAAAGTTATGGCAAATTATATGAATGTTTTGCTTTTCTCTAAATGGAAAAATCCTATTCACACAACTTTACTAAAAGTCATGTTGAAAAAAAAATTAACAAAAAAATCTCTATAACCGGCAAAATAATTTTTTGATCCTTAAATTCAAAAAAAAAAAAATGTATTCAGAGTGAAATAAAAAAAAAAGACATCATGAACGCCAAATGTTATCAGCAGTTAACATGAAAAATAAGTTTCACTTTTGTGTGTAACAAATCTACCCCCAGTCACAATTTTTTTACAGTGGTGCATCAAAAATATGTCACAGTCATACAATTTATTCGCATGCTATGATGATATCACTAGGAATTCATATCACGCTTTGCCAAAGAAAAAACCAAAGTAATTTTAATATAAAAAAAAAACGATTTTGCTATGTTTCAGTTAGAGCTAGAACAATGTGCAAACTTGTGCGCTCAGAAAAAATCACAAAACAAAGCTCAAGACAAAAGCAAACCTATGTCCTGATTTTATGTAAAATTGTTAAAAAATTTTTGACCATTTTCCGATAATGAAATTGAGATGAGATGAGAATTGCTATCAAATTTTCACCAATTTTTTTTTACCAAAAAATAAAATTTTGAGATCACTATCTATTTTCCATTCTTAGATGTTGTTTTGTGAATATCTATAGCGGCGGGTATGAAAAAACGAATATGATGCCAATTTTCCAAAATATGACAGTAACGCATCATTTTTGTACATTGTGTCTTATTTCATAGCGGGGACCGTAACGATTATGAATTTGGTGATAGAAATCACTGCATAATCGTAATTCTAGATTTCAATTTTGTTCGATCAAAAATAATTAATATTTTGAATTTCTATTCTTTTCGATCAAACATAATCGTTATTTTGGATTTCTATTTTTTGGATAAAAAATAATCGTTATTTTAGATTTTTAATTTTTTCGATCAAAAATAATCGTTACATTAGATTTCTATTCTTTTTGCTCAAAAATAATCGTTACATTAGAATTCCAGTCTTTTCGATCAGAAATAATCGTTATTTTGCATTTCTATTTTTTTCGTTCAAAAATAATCGTAACATTAGATTTCTGTTTTTTTCGATCAAAAATAATCGTTATTTCGGACTTCTATTCATTTCGATCAGAAATAATCGTTATTTTGGATTTCTATTTTTTTGGATCAAAAATAATCATTATATTTAATTTTTATTTATTTCTATCACGAAATCTCTTAATAGCGATTATTTTTTGATCGAAAAAAATAGAAATACAAAAAAAAAAACGATTATTTATGATCGAAAAAATAGAAATCCGATACAAGAATTAATTTTGATTTTTAAAATAAAAATCGCATAATTAAAAACCATATATATATAACTAGGCTACTCGTCAAAAGAAAATCATCTGTAAACTCAAACTCACATTTCGACTTTTCCTTCATTGTGATTTTTTTGACTTTAATTATAAAAAAAAGGATTATTTACGGTCCCTGTATGATATGAAATAGGCCAAAGTCTTAAAGTGATTACTTAAACTTTTTCTGTAGAATTTTCCCCTATGAACCTTATATTTTGAAAGTGATCAAAGTTCTTTTTCGTTGAAAAGAAAAACTTCAATGAATTTCATACAGTTGCCTACTATTTACTAAATTTTTTCATTTCAACGAAGAGCGCTCACTGATCACTTTCAAAATAAAGGGCTCATAGGTTTTAAGATAATTTGAAGAAGATTTTTTGGCCAATGTTAGAATGAATTGAAGGCCTACATTCTGTACTGGACCCGTGCTAAAACAGTGCAAATTTTTGATCAATTTTAGCAAAACTTTTTTTCTTACATAATGTCGATTTTTAAATCTTGAATAAATTTGTTCACATCCGCTAAATCGTTAAAAAATGATTTATGAAAAGTTAAGAATAACTTTATATTGGAAAAAACTTTTGCCGCTTACAATAGCTTACAAATTTGATCCAAATCTCGAGAACTGCTTTCTCAGTGACTTCTTCCTAAGTATTTTGGGGCGTAGACTTCAAATATGTCAACCATTTTTCTTTTTAAAAATCATTTTTGAGTTATCTAAAGAGTGCTTGACGGAGGCCGATACTGAAATTTGCAAAGTATTCGATGAAAGTGTTCATGAATTTTTCGGGAAACAACAGAAGTGAGAAAGACCGCCAACTGATTCAAAAAATTATGTATACAAATGCCATGCGAATGATCACTGTAATTCCGATCGGCACATCAGAGTTGAACGATTATACGAATAACACTTTAAAAAATTTAAAAATATCGAACAAAAGTTAATGGAGATATGTGCAAATAAACGAAAAAATTTGAGATTTTTTTTGCACAACACCCATTCAATTCGATAGAGATATCATAAAGCGTCATGTGGAAGCGGAAGTTAGACATTATGTTAAACTCTTCCTTTCTCTATGAAAGCAACAAAAATAAGTAGTAAATTTATTCATTGTAAGTTCAGGATATGTGTGCATGTATGTATGTAGATATACATGTATAGCATAGTTGAAGGAACAACTGCTACCGCTTCGTTTTGCTTTTCAAGCATGTCATATTGTGTAACAGTTGTTGACCAGGTCACCGAACAGCCACATGTTCAATTGCATGTGTTGTAGTTTCACAAGGAAATAAGGCCCGAATGTATTGCACTCGTTCAATATCTTATTCACATAGTCTTAGGACTTGATGTTTCTCCAAAGAAAATAATTCAAAGGTATGACAATTCACGTGGCCAATCTAAAGATTAATTTTGCAAATTCATTTTTTCGCCGAATGATTTCCTTAGTAGATTGACGAGTAGACAATTTTTTGAAGAGTTGCATGCAAGCTTATTAAAGAGACACAAACAAAAACGACATGTAATACAAACAAATGCGATAGTAATATCATTGTAAGTTCAGGATATGTGTGCATGTATGTATGTAGATATACATGTATAGCATAGTTGAAGGAACAACTGCTACCGCTTCGTTTTGCTTTTCAAGCATGTCATATTGTGTAACAGTTGTTGACCAGGTCACCGAACAGCCACATGTTCAATTGCATGTGTTGTAGTTTCACAAGGAAATAAGGCCCGAATGTATTGCACTCGTTCAATATCTTATTCACATAGTCTTAGGACTTGATGTTTCTCCAGAAAAAATAATTCAAAGGTATGACAATTCACGTGGCCAGTCTAAAGATTAATTTTGCAAATTCATTTTTTCACCGAATGATTTCCTTAGTAGATTGACTGTGTCACTCACTGTTGGGCATGCAGTGTCATCCTTCTCAACCCACATCTTCTCAACATTTATGTCACGTAATTGGGTATTACCGTTAGAATCGTCTGCCTTCTCTAGTTTTATATATTTTTTTTATTTTCTGCCAAGAGGCAGAAGCGATAAAATGTTTTATTATAGGTATACCCTTAAGAGGATTCACCTTAAGAGCTCAAAAACGTCTGCCATTGAAAAATTATCGCTAGAATCATCTATCTTCTCAAGTTTTATGTTTTTTATAAGTAAAAGAACTAGTCAAACAGAGGCAGACGCGATAAAATGATTTATTATTGATATATCTTTAATAGGATTCAACTTACGTGCTCAAAAACGTCTGCTTTCGAAAAATAATCGCTAGAATCGTTTGAATCAGCGATAAGCCCACTTCATTTTATCTGTATCAAAATATTTAATAAAACTTTTAGCTACTCTTAAATGCAGCAACAAAAACGTCTGTCGCTTGCATTTGTCTACTTTTGTGCTTGGGCTTTTTTCTTTAAATAAAAGGCAGACGCGATGAAATTGTAACTTCTTTTCAAAGTTTTAAAAGACTTTCAATCAATAGCGCACAAAGACAACGCAATCACAGAAATTGTTCGTATTATTTATTCTATTTAGAACTTCATGATTTTCAACATCTGCCGCACGACAAAATCATATTAAAATTTTTGCCAACAGCTTCTTAACTATAAAACGAAATTTCATTTGGCACATTTACATATGCATAGTTTAGCACGTGACATATCCGCTTGCTAACACCTTTCCATAACCCAAACTTTTTCTTTATAGTTTAAAAAAAAAACTTTGGCAGTTAGTTAACAACTCACGTCGGAAAAAGATTCGAAAAAAAGCAAGCACATTAACGAGCTGGTATCCATAAAACTTTTGATTTTCTAAACCTTTTCAATGTTTGCACAAAAGTCAAACAACAAAATTTGTACCTTAGATGTGATGTTCCAAAGCTTTGTGCCAAGATATAAAAAACTTCTTTTGATTTTCCATATAATAAGGACATTTTTTTTGTTTTAATTAAAAACTGAAACTTTTTCACGCAATGAATTTTCTTTACATTTTGTTTCTGTTTATATATTTGTTGTTTTGGTCCAACTTTATTTATTAACCACTACCGCCGCCCACTTCACAGCGCCCATTTAATTTTCGCTTTGCCATTAGCAACTTTTTATGAGACTCTTCGATTGTACATAGTACCCAAGAATAATGTGCATCATGAGTCAAGGAGCCAAGTTGAAGAATTCGTCTCACAAAATTTAATGCCATTTTATGACTTTATTGATTGGCAAACTTTTCATTTGTTTTTGTTTGAGCTGCCATTTAATTTTTCCAATATCTACCATACTCGCTCGCTTTTCCCATATATTCGTATACGTTGAATTTTTTATTTTTTTTTTTTTTTTGCCTTTATACTTTTGCGTACTTGCCATTTCATTCTACATCTCCAACATGTTGAAATGGTTACCAACGCCAGGCAAATACCTTCGGGGTTGTAATTAAAAGTTTTTGATTTTTAACAAAGTTTTCACATTCGCCCGCTCGTTTGGTGTAGTAAATCGTAGCAATCTGCTTTGCATTGGCAATAATTGGGATTGTCAACATGAAGTTCTCCGGCTTGTTAATTTCTCTACAATGTGGACACTTTTTCTGTCTACGTCTGCCATGTCAGAAGTTTAAGTAAGTGCTTTTAAGCTATAATGATACTTTTTTTTTTGTCTGAGGAAAATTTTTTGGAGCATGAAGTAAGGCTCAAAATTGCAATATTTTATCAGCTTTAACATATTTACTTAATGAGAAGGGTTAAGCAGACTTTATTCGTGCGGCAGAGGTTAAAAATCATGAAGTTTTAAGTAACATAAATAATACGAACAATGTCTGCCATTGCGTTGTCTGTGCTTTATTAATTATGAGCCTCCTAAAACTGTCAGAAAAGTACCATAATTAATTTCACTGCGTCTGCCTTTTATTTTAAAAAGTATGTGTGAACGCAAAAACAGATAAATAAAAGAGGCAGACGTTTTAATTGTTTTAGAGCTATTACGTTCTTTTTTGTTAAAATTTTTTAATGTATACTATACAAATTTAAGTGATTTTACAGTCTGGCAGATTGTGATACTTATAAAGATTATTTCAATAATAACGAGCGAAACAACCTCTGCCACTTAGTTATTGCTGCATTTAAAAATTGCAATATTACAAGCATTAATCATTTTATCGCGTCTGTCTCTTTGTTGACTGGTTATTTAACTCAAAAAAACATAAAAATAGAGAAGGCAGACAACTCCAGCGCTGATTTTTCGAAGGCAGACGCTTTTGAGCACTTAAAGCGCAAACTTTTAATGAAATATGTTTTGACCATCTATATGAAACCAATACCGTGCAAGTTTTGTTATGCAAAATTTACTGTTCTATTTTTTGGTCAGATATGTTGGCTGGTCATTGGGTATTCCCAACAAAATTTGACATAATTTTGCTTTTGTATTCTGATTTTGTAAAAATTTATAATTTTTTACAGTTTTTTCATCTGCGAAATATCATAAATTGAAATTTATAACGCAGGTCCACGGCGGTAGGATAACTGGAAAAGTTAAACTTACGATACAACGGACAGAGACATAGTGGGTTTCGAAGGGAAAAGGTTAAGCTTTTCAATTTTAAACAGAAAAAAGTTTTTAATTTTTGAAATAAATATAAGAAATAGAGCATTTCGACATGTACATTGTACAACTCCATATATGGCATTTTGAGAAGCAAAGACCTACAGCTCTGTCTCTTGTATTTTCAACTTCTAGGAGCAATAGTGACCTACACGTCTGCCTCTTGTATTTTCAACTTCTAGGAGCAATAGTGAAGACAACGAAATTCTGAACAAAATAAAAAAAACGCTAAGAATTTTTAATATACATAGCTTTTTTTATATATTAATAATTGTTATTATTGAAAATTTAGCGTCTGCCTTTATATTTTTGTCATCTATACTATGCTTTTAACACATTATATAAGAGGCAGACGCGATAAAATACTTTATTAGAGTTTTTTTTTTTTGCAATTACAAATTAATTTTAAAAATATACAGTGTCACCTCCAGTTAAGCATTAATCTCTAAACAATAAAATTATTTAAAAGATTTTTTTCTGATATTGACAAATGCTGTTGTTAAAAATTCAGTCATGTGGACGTCTGCCTGTATATTTTCGTCATCTATACTATGCTCTTAACACAATATTTCAGAGGCAGACGAGATAAAATAAATTATTAGATTATTAGAAAACGAGCATTTGCAAATGACACAAAATAAATTGTAAAAATAAAAGAGTGCCCTATCAGCTTTAACCTCTAAGTCATGCAAATGAGAAATTTATGCGCTCTGCTTATTGCTTGGCGTATGACAAAATTTCCCAACGGGCAGTCTTACAAGATTTTTAATTTCTACTTAATGAATACAAAAATTTCACCAAAAATTCTTGAAATTTTGTTTTTTTTTTTTCAAATGCTGAAAATTGAAAATTCGCTAGCTTATTAAAAATTCTGCCTAAATATTTGCTGTTAAAACTTGTTTATGTATTTGTTATTCCTTCTGTGTTTGTTATTTTCTTCTCCCATTTTTAATTTCAGAATTCTTCAGAAGGCACATCGCAAACATCATGTCAACATCAATTGCATGGACCCATTGGGTAGACGTGCGCTGACACTTGCCATCGACAATGAAAACTTGGAAATGGTAGAGCTGCTCGTCATCATGGGTGTGGATACAAAGGATGCACTGTTGCATGCAATCAATGCTGAATTTGTTGAAGCTGTTGAACTTTTGCTAGAACATGAGGAACTAATACATACGGAAGGGGAACTTTATGTAAGTGGATTAAAAAAAAAAATTTCTTAATTTTTTCATTGTAGAAGTTTTTTTCAAATGCAAGTGTCTGTTGATGAAAAAAATGTCTGCAGAATATGACGAATGAGGAAAGACGCCTCCACGTAGATTTTAAAATGTTCAAATGACTTCTATACAGAAATGATTTTTACTGATATTTGTTTGCCTCATTTCCGCTGTCATGAAATCAATTATAGGTGTAAAAGCATAACCTCACTTTCATCACCTAATA
Source organism: Meiosimyza platycephala (assembly GCA_963662105.1). Classification (NCBI taxonomy): domain Eukaryota; kingdom Metazoa; phylum Arthropoda; class Insecta; order Diptera; family Lauxaniidae; genus Meiosimyza; species Meiosimyza platycephala. Next base: position 77,018,183 of record OY759211.1, on the reverse strand, counting down.
AAATATGAAATCATGATGAAATTTACGCTAATGTGATAATTTCACAGCTTTTACATTATACAGCTCATAAATACCTAAAAAGCAGCAAAATTGTCAATGAAAAAAATCCATTTAAATATCAAAAATACGCTCACGCGCCACAGAGCATGTATGCATAGGTACCTATGCATGTGTGCGAAAAAGTTCGCCAAACTTGTGCCACCATCACTGTTGTGTTGTCTACTTCCTGACTCACTTTTCACTTGATTAGCTGCTTAATAAAGCGCAACGAAAAAAAATGTCTGTCATACAGCCTGGCTTCCTTTTACGTGACAGACTTAACACGCTGCCACTGCGAGCAACAACGCAAACCCGTTTGCTCTCCCCCACATGAGGTGTGACAAAAAAAAAATTTGCAAACTTCTTTCTTTTTTTTTGTCCCCCATTGTATGAACATTTTTCACCTTTTTGACTTTTTTTTTTCTTTTGCTCTTTTACAGAGTTGGCAAAAGGTTGACATCAACACAGCCATGTTTGCACCGGATATAACACCGCTCATATTGGCGGCACATAAAAATAATTTTGAAATTTTAAAAATTCTTTTGGATCGTGGTGCAGCAGTTCCGGTGCCACATGATATACGGTAAGTGTTGTCATTTTCTTTCTTTCCGAATTGTTTATGCACAAACAGTGGGTTGGAGATGCTAAAATTACTTTCATTAAACTAAGAACTTTTCATAAATAAATTGAATTGCTTTTTGAGAAATTTCTGAAATAGTCGAGAATTTTACGAATTTTGTGACATGGACTGAAAATTTATGTTTAGCGGGCTTAACTTTTCCTCAAAAAAGTTATGCTTTTTACCATTTGAAATCCATAGAGTTTCTCAGCAGTTCTTACCTTCAGAAATAGAGTTTCACTTGTTTTTGTGCTGTTAAAACTGGCGATTGTCTCTCTCTCTCTCTCTCTCTCGGAAGAAATGAGGAAATATTTGGAGGGATACATTAGTACATAGCTCATTTGAGCTCTATAAAAGTTTTATGAGTATTGAAGATAACACAAAACATTTATTTTGCTTTTGTTCCACACTTTCTTAAAGACGACACGAAAGCCTATGTAACCCTTTCAGACATGAGTCATTTACTGGCAAAAAGCAGGTTCGGAGTTAAACATGGAATCATATACCCATTTTCGGGTCAAAAACTGTTTTTTCCAGGGTCCCGAGCCTTCCTTAGTGCTGTCCAAAAATATTTTTGAGCAATCTTTCGCAGGCCCGGATTAAACTTAGAGGCACACTAGGCCAGTGCCTAGGGCGACACGATTTTAGGGGCGGCAAATATTGGGAACTTTGAAATTTTTTTTTGTAATTTATTTACACAGGGATTGTGTGCACTAAATTACTAAAAATGTAAGAAAGGTCCTCACTTTTGATATTACAAAAGTTTTTTTCTATATTTACTAGTGAAGAGTTGCGGCAATTTCTGAATGGCCTAAGGGCGGCAGATTTCTTAATCCGGGCCTGATTTTTTTTCTCGAAAATGGGTCAAAAACGGGTACTATGGCCCGGGGACATATTTTCGGGTCAAGAACGTTTCTTTCCAGGGTCCCGAGCCTTCCTTAGTGCTGTACACAAATATTTTTGAGCTATCTTTCGTTTGAAAAAACAATTTTTTTTTCCATAAATGGGTCAAAAACGGTAATTTTCAGGGTCCGGAGGTACTCCAAGTGATGTTTTTGTTTTCGACCTTTCCCGTTCAATTGGAGCAAAAAAAATTGTCCGAAAATGGGTCAAAAACGGTCTTTTCCAGAGTCCGGAGGTACACAAAATGTTGTTCAAAATCCATTTTCGACCTTAATACTTCGATTGGAGCAAAAAAAAAAAAAAATTTCCGAAAATGGGTCAAATTTTGACATTTCCCCATGTATTGAAGCAAAAAAAAAATTTCCAAAAATGTCGAGGGAGGAGGAGGAGCGTCCTTTCAGAGTCCGGAGCCACCCTAAGTGATGTCCAAAGTCCATTTCGACCTTTCCCCATATTTTAAAAAAACATCCACAAATTTTTTCATACACTCTACCATATGGGGTGTGACAAATATTTTAAAAAATATTTTAAAAAAACATCCACAAATTTTTTTTATACAATCGCGTTTCATGAGTAGCTTACGCAGCACTCATATTATATTCATACGAAAAGAAACGAAATGAAACGGCATTCACGAGAAGTGATTGTGAATCACACTCGCATTCACAGACTTCGCCATGAGACTGAATACCATTCAGTTTCACGAAATTTTCTGTCAGCGTGAATCTGTGTGAATCAGCTGAAAGTTTCATCAGATTCATGAATGCCAAAATGATGAGTGGCTCCATGCAGTTCTCTAGTACGAGGCATTTATGCATAGATTTTCTACTCCTACTTTCCAGAACGTTTTCGGTGCAATAAAAAAGCATAGGTTTGTGCGTAAAAAATCGCAGTTGACCTTGAAAATTGGCATCAAGGTTAAAGACAAAGTGACGGTTGTTTGACGCCATAAAAACCATATTAATTTTGCCTCCGACACTTTTCGCTATATTACTACGTTTTAGAGATTTTGGCCTGAAGAAATTAAAGTGTTCAAAATCTTATTACGATTATGTGCCTTTATAAAAAAATTTTTAATGTAATGTTGCGTCCCATTTTGTGTTTCCTTTTTTTTTTTTTTGAATATCAACCACTGTGCATCATCTATGTAGCTGTCTCTTAAAATTAATATTCATTTTATTTGTTTCACTTCCAAAACTGCGTACAATTGTTGTCCACAACAACGCCACCAGCTGCGGTTGTGAGGAATGTGTACGTCTGTCCAGTGAGGATTCATTACGTCACTCCCTGTCACGTGTTAACATTTACAGAGCTTTAACCAGTCCATCACTCATTTGTTTGACATCCAGTGATCCAATACTGACTGCTTTTCAGCTCTCATGGGAATGTCGAAATTTGGCTTTCACAGAACAGGTGAGTAGATGGAGCTCAGAGATGTTTGATAATGTTTGTCGTTACTATTGAAAATCGATACATTTGGCTCGATACTGCAAACTTTTATATTGAAATGTTATAAAAATATCATCAAATTTTTTAATTTATTTCTGTTGGAATATTTGAAACGTATAATTATTTCAAAACCCATTGAATAATTGTTACAATTTTGTTACAATTTTACAGCTTAATTACAATTTTTGCTATAAAAACATCACAAATTTTTCAACTCACTTTCACATTACAGGAATGCAAAGCAGAGTATATGGATCTGCGACAACAATGTCAAAAATTTGCCGTTGATTTACTTGACCAGACACGTAGCTCCAATGAGTTGGCCATCATTTTAAATTACGATCCGGAAATATCTTCCTATGAGCCAGGGGATCGTATGAGTTTAACACGCCTAGTGCAGGCAATTTCATATAAACAGAAAAAGGTAAGTGCCAACTACATACACTTGTACGATTACAAATTTGCATATGTATGTATGTATGTATATTGAGATTTTATGTATGTGTTATCCTTTGTTTACAGTTCGTTGCTCATTCAAACATTCAACAATTGCTTTCGGCTATTTGGTATGAGGGTTTGCCTGGTTTTCGTCGTAAAACATTCCTTGAAAAGTTCCTGAACATCGCTAAAGTTGCAGTACTTTTTCCTTTCTACTGCATGATATACATGATTGCACCAAATTGCTCGACTGGTATACTGATGCGTAAACCATTTATGAAGTTTTTGATACACGCCTCATCCTACTTGTTCTTTTTGTGTGAGTATTACAATTTTGTTGTAACATCCTATGTACATCATGTCTTAATTGGCTATGGTTAAGTGAAGTTGGGCTTATTTTTGGAAGGTTTAGTATATTTGAGTTATGCGTAAAACAAGAAAATTATACATACATATAAAAAGCAAAATTTGTCTCATTTTGAAATAGAATTTCAAAGTTTTTGAAATGATATTTTATAAAAAGCACTCTGCGTGAAATGTGTGCAATGAAAAAAATCATGCAGTACTAGTCTGAGCCTGGTTTAGACGGAAGAAAAAAAACCATAAAAAAAAAATCAGAGCTGCAAAATAAAAATCTTTTTTCTTTGTATCAATGCTCGTTCTACGGCGAATTTTTTCCATATCCTTTGTGTAAAATGCGTACGAGAAACCTAGGGCTGAAAAGAGTTTATCATAGAAAACTTGATGCAATTAAAGTTTATTATTATTAAGAGTCATTAATAGGGCTTTCAGCATATTCTTAAAATTCCTATTTGATACAAAGGAATCATCTCCTTTGGAATTAACTTCGCAGACATGAATAAGATGTGCTTCCAACAAACAACAGTCAAATTATCTTTGCTACTCAAAGGCAAATGATAGGGCCAAGCTGCATAAAAAGGGTGAATACATAGAGAAAAAAAAAATAAAAATAAATGTATTAAAGTGCACGATTAATGATGCAAAATTGGGTCGAAATGTTCATAAAAGTAATACCACCCACCGTTTTACGGCTCTATAAAGTTACTTATTTTTGAGACTTCTTAAAGCGTTTTGATCCTATAGATTATAGTAAAATGTACGTTTTTAAGTTAATTTTTTTTTGTGTAGAATTTCATACAAGAACAAGCAGTTGCTTCGACTTATTTGAGTCCTTGCCAATTAGTAATATAATTTAATTGATATAAACTTCAAAGAGCTTAGAATTTGATGTCTAGTTTTTGAGCAAGACGCATAATAATATGTGCCATCATCCGTATGAATCCATTTCAATTCAGGTGAATTATAACAACCCAACAATCAATTGTCGTCGTTGATGTCTAGCTAATTAATGACATGTTTTCTGAGCTGTAAATTTTGCATTTTAGTATCATTACCAGTCAAAATCTTAGGTACAAGCACAAATGTACTAGCAATTGAAAATAATCAATCTTAGTATAATTCAATTTCAAGGAAATTTTTTTTTTTTTATATATTTTGGTGTTGTTAAAATGAAGATTCAAAGAGAATTGCCCAATTAAGGCGATAGTGCCAAAATATCAAATATGTGGCCACATTTGAATTTGTCACAATTTGTTTTCAATTTACAGCATTTCAAATTAAATTTAATTTAACTTTGTGAGTTTATAATAAAATACAATTTTATTGGTCAGTAGAATAGAATTGAAAGTATAAATATTGTCTTGAATGTCGCAAAAATGGGTTTAATTTTGAATTTCTAAATTAAGTCAAAAATGTCTCATGGTAAGATATATGAAGTTTGTGGTTTAAGTCCAGAAATGCTATTACTGCAACAATTACCATAAATTCATGATAATTATGCAATTCACAGTTCATTGTAAATTGGGCTGGTAAATTTACAATGTTGTAATTTTACAATATTTTACGAGGTTGTAACTTATGTTGTTATTTTTCACATATAAATGCTTATTACAACTACATAGTCTATAAATTTGAACATGCCTTCAAACATGTTTTTTGAAAGTTGTATTCGTTTTCAATTATAGTGAGAGTATCGTACGGGAAAAGAGAGTGAGTAAATTTTTGCTATTTTAGTGAGAGAATCGTATGGGAAAAGAGAGCGACAAAAAAATTATTTGTAAACAATAAATTTATGAGCTCACAGTTGTATAATTTGACACATTAGAATTTTGTCACATTACAATTTTACTATGAACTGTGAATTGCATAAATGAGCCTGAGTGTTTAGATTCCAAATAATTTCGTTTGCAATTTTAGTAATAAATACAATTAAATATGTTGAAAAGTTTATACAAAAGTAATATATTGAGGGGAGGTAGTAGACATGGTACTTGACCAATTGAAATAAAATTTTCTCTTTTAATATTTTTGGCAAAAGTTATAAGGTTTTAAGAAAGTGACTTGGAATTTGACCTTGAAATCTATTTTCGAATAGTACAAATGAGAAGAAAAAAAAACAACAACAACAGCAATAACAATACATAGTTCAAGAAGCAGCATAAGCTACGAAAAAACTTAATCCTAAAAAACAAGAATATCTTGCTTTAAAAAATAAAAAATTAATATGCAATGATCTTTATTAACGTGATTATGTTGCTTTAAAAAATAAATTATTAAAAACAATTCAGTATATTTTGTGCCAAAGCGTTACAAACTATTTCCATATAAGCAATTTTATATAAAAAGTGTAAATTTGTATTCTATGAGAAAAAAAAAAATGTTTTTTATGAAAGATTATACTCGGGGATATTTAAATAATAATAATTTTTTGATATTAATTAATGTAGCATTTTTAAATAGTCCGTGAGCCCAAATTGCATAGCTCAGTTTACTGCAGTTTTGAGGTCATTAATTAAATTAACGTTTCATATTTCAAAGAATTTTATATTGGGATTAGATATCATATACTATAATCAGCAGGAACAATTGGCTCTCATATTTTATATCGTACTGTTGAAAAGACGGTTCCTTGTCGTCTAAAATATAAATATTTTTTTTTGATAAAGTTATTGGGAAATGGATTGTTTGGTAAATTTATCAAAAAACGTATTGCTCTTGGAAATATCAACGTATTTGAATGAAACTCTGGTTTAAAATAATCGTTCAAAAGTTGAAAACAGATTAATTTTTATAATTATTTTACTAAATTTGTACATGGAATTAATTTTTTATTCGGTTCTGCACCTTTTCAAAATCAAAAAAAAAGCTCACCGAACATACATTGCATCCCATTCGATAATGCCAGTTTCATTCTAATCGAATTGGTTATTCAAAAACAACAGGCATTTGCTTATAGATTTACCGAAAATATGAATTTACTACATACAATTCCGATTAAAAAAAAATTACCGAGATATATTTGAGGAGTGGTCGAACAGAACGGCACATGTCCATGGTAGATCGTTTTTTGATGAAATCGTGTCCATTATACTAATCTTCAACTAATTTCAATCTCAGCCAGTTCAAAAAAGCAATAGATGTCATACTTTTTTGATAGCAAAGTGAAGCTGTTCCTGCAAAAAGGCACATGTCCTTCGAATATTTATATTTTTTAGCCAGTCGTGAGTGTGGGCAAAAGGGCACGTACTTAATTTCAAAAGTATAAATGGTCGAACATGTCCAGTTTGTCCCAGCAAAAGGGCACATCTCCATATCCCCCCCCCCATTTTCATTTAAAGTATTCAAAATTTTTAAAAAAATTTTTTTGGGTGTGAATGAATAAAAATAGTAGAACGAATTGTCATAAGCATTTAAGTTAATTTGATCAGTTCAGAGACATAAACAGTTTTTTGCAATTTCTGAACATTTCTAGCAATTGGACATGTGTCGTTTTGTTCGTCCACTCTTCATTTATGGACGTTAAGAACCGTTTATTTAACATTTCGTTAAAAAATCAGGTTAGCCATTTGTTCATAATACCAAACTTTGCAATGTCATAGCTCAGTCAAGTCTGTTCCAGCACTAAATTTTTGACGCGATGTTGATTATTTTTCCTTCGCTACTCCTGTCTGCAATAAACTTTTCAGTTTGAGCCTCACTTTTCTTGTAAGTGTTCGACTTCTTCACTTGATCTATTTTTGGTATAGTACACCAATTAAGTAAAATTAAAAACTAAAAAATTGTATATTTTTGACGAGATTAATATTGGAATATTTAAGATTTAAAAAATTTCTTTTGCAAATATTCGACTTTGATGAAATTTTAATTGAAGCCAATATTTAAATCCAAAGATATTCGCAAAAAATTTCCATCTACCAAAAACTAACACTTCAATTTATTGAAAGTCTGAAAATTTTAAAGGATTTTGAAATAAAACTTAAGGCTGACACATTTCCGCGTCAACGCATTTAATTTTATTTCTCCAAAATGCCAGCAACTAGTAACCAGTGCACGTAACCAAATTGGCAACAGAAAAAAAAAACAAAAAAAAAATGTAAAAAAAATTTAAAAAACTTTACTGAAACATTGAACCGACATTTTTGTTGACATTTTCACTTGTCATCATTCATCGTACTGCATTCATTTGTATGCACATTATCTAATCCCAGATACCAGCAACAATGTTGACAAACATATCCTTGTGCCCTTGTACTTGACCAGAAATGGAAGTGGTGCTGTGGCAACGCTGCAAAGAACACACTCGTACATAGTTTTAAGCATTCGACCACAGATTAAAAAAACGAGTAGTGTAGAAATCAACGTTGCTTCAATGAGTTTGTATTACACGGAGAAAAAAAGCACGTAACAAATTGCAAACCGAAAAGAGTGTAAATGGCTTAATTTGTCCACTTTATTCAGTTGATCTAAAGCTTATATAATTTTTATAGTTTTTTTTTTAGTATTAATATTAACTTATTTTCTTATAAATATTTTCTTCAAGTGTACTTAACGTTTCCTTTTTTATTGCACTGTTTTTTTAATTTCCTCTTCTCGCATTCACAGTTATCCTGATTCTGGTGTCGCAACGCGCAGATAACGAGTTTATACGCTTATTCGGTACGGAGCGAATGAAAAAGAATCTCATAGAGGAGCAACTGCAACAACGTGGCCAAGGACCAACTAAGTTGGAGCTACTGGTGGTCATTTATCTGTTCGGTTTTATGTGGGAGGAAGTGCAAGAGATCTACACCATTGGCATGAATAGCTATTTACGTAATATGTGGAATTTTATTGATTTCTTGCGTAATGCGCTTTATGTCTGCGTGATATGTTTAAGGTTAGTGAATGTTGACAGAAGCGAAAAGGGTGTATTGAAAAGAAAAAAAAATTGAATAAAACCCTAATTTAAAATTAAATTTCGCAAATTATTTTTCATCTTAGTAAGTGTAAGACAGTTTTGTTAAAAAAAAATATTCCATGATTTTTATAAATTTTTTTCAATGCACCCTAACACGTTCGTAACTTCAATGATGACATCATGCGTCTGCATTTATTTGCTCAATAGCTTGATTGAATTTATTGTATGTCATTACAGAGCACTTGCCTACACTCAACAGTCTCGAGAAATTGCATCCGATCCAAAGATGGCGTACGTGCCGCGTGAAAAATGGGATGATTTCGATCCACAGCTAATTGCCGAGGGTTTATTTGCTGCCGCAAATGTTTTCTCAGCATTGAAGTTGGTACATTTGTTTTCAATTAATCCGCATCTTGGACCGTTGCAGATTTCATTGGGTCGCATGGTTATTGATATTGTGAAGTTCTTCTTTATCTATTCATTGGTGCTGTTTGCGTTTGCCTGCGGCTTAAATCAATTGCTATGGTATTTTGCTGATTTGGAGAAGAACAAATGTTACGTGCTGCCGAATGGTGAAGCTGATTGGGCTGGTAATGGTGATTCATGCGGAAAATGGCGACGATTTGGAAAGTAAGTTATTGTTGCGGATGTTGTGTGTGACAAATTACTAAAGTGTTTTATTAGAAATGTGTTACTTAGAGTAATGAACCTAAAATAATGTGAAATTGGCGAGAGTCTGTGTTAAATTTTCTTTAAATATTTTTCTGTAACTTTGTATTATTTATTTTGCATATTCTGTCTAAAAACTCTTTTAATCTTAATATTCCATTTACTTCGTAAATAAGTTTTTTTTGGCTTTAATGCATTATATAAACATATGAAATAAGTACTCATATAATTTAATGAAATATGTACCAATTTTGTATGCTCAAATTCTTAGCATGTTGCTCGTTAACTTTAATGGCATTCGTGCAATCATAAATATTTTTTTTTTGCTCTTTCTTTCTCTCTTAAATTCCAATGTCATCGCATTTAATTATCTTGTCTGCTTCTTAAACTTAGCACATTGTCACTTATTATCACATATTTAGTTTATTCATTATATTAAATTATTTTCCTCTTTATTTTTGTCATATAAGTCAACAATTTTCTTTTGACAAGTCCATCTTAGCCAATTCCAATTTATGCTGCTTGTTGTCTGAGATACATAACAACCTCCTTCCTGTTTAGTGTGACACTACAAAGGTTCCTTGACTAAATAATGATGACAAAGCACACTCAATTTCTCTCAAATTTATTGTATGTTTGATAACATTCACTATTTCGCCCTTCGAATTTGACAGTGTTGTGAAATATGTAACTTTTTAATATCCTCATAATGTAATTTTTGAAACAAATTTTTGGAATGAAATCAATTTCTTCAATACTTTTCTATATTTCTAATTGCAATTTGACCATTATTAACTTCCTCGATACTGATATCATAGATCATTTTACGATCTTTATCGAATTCTCGAATGTTTTCAAATTGTTGGTTTCTTATTCAATTCCATTCAATATTTTTTTTCTCCAAAGATTTTTCGAATAATCGATACTTTAGTAATAATAATATTTAGGCGCAATAGCTTAAAAGGGGCCTTGAGTTAATTATTTTTCTAATTTCGATCAAACAGAATAGCGGGGACTTACACTTTCTTACCATAATTGATTTAAACTTATCATGGCAAATTATATACTCAAAGCATTGTCTTGTAAGAGGAAAGATCTTGAACTTCTCCAAGACAGTAAAATTTGACGGAGTAATCATAGTGTCGAAACTATACAGAATACAAAATATCATTTGCGACCACGTTGAGTTGGAGATCAAAACCATACGGCCACAACAGCATCTTGATGAAATACATCAGCTGTAATATTATTGGTGGTACAGACTACCTTGTTCCAACTTGAGACTGTTCTTCCAACTTTCAGGTAATAATACCTGATAGGCTGAGGTGGAAACCTTAAGTAATTCTATAGCGATCTATACTGATGGGTAAAAAATGGGAAACGGCACTGGTTCAAAAGTTTACTCCGAAGCGTTACGCCTGAGCGAATCATATAGACTACCATTTAATTAATAATAAACCCTTGCAATCAGTTGTTAAAATAGTGATATATATTGATAGCCAGACAACAATTACAGCTATTAACTCAAACTTAATTAAATTTGAACTAATTTTGAAATGCAAAATAGCTCTTCGCGATTTAAGCAATTGCTGTGACGTCATTCTGTGTTTGGGCCCAGGTCACAGTAATCATGCTGACAAACTGGCAAGGGAAGGCTCAGTTATGAGTAGTGGAAGTTTTGATCAGTCCATTAAACGACCAATAAACACAGTTAAAATGAACATAAACTTGCAGTGTCTTCGCGAGACTAATTCTAGATGGTCTCAATTCTCGACGTGTATTATATCAAGATCAATTTGGCCATTTATGATGCTAAACGAATCTATATTGCAACTTCACTAGACAGAACTCATCTGAGAGTCCTGACTGCTGTAATAACCTGACATTATTTTATTGGCAAACGCTCCGCTAAGCTCAGTCTGCTCGACATCGGTGACCTTTGCAGGGGTTGCAGAGATCTAGATGTTGAAGAAACTATTTTCCATTTTCTCTGCGAATGCCCTTCGTTTGCGCAACGACGCTTTAAGGCTATCGGCAGTTACTTCTTCGATTCTTTAGATGAACTAGCATCAAAAGATCTTAAATCCATTGTGAAATTTATAAAAAAATCGGAATGGTTCAATTAGGTTGAATGATTACATAAAAATCGAGTATACAATGGGCCCATCCGTGGTTATTATGACATGTCATATCCCGGAAATAACCTAACCTAACCGCGTTGCGAAAGCGAACAACGCCTATTATGCTTGCAAACATATGTTTGGTCACAAGTGGGGACTAGAACATAGGAAGAAGATATAGAACTTCATAGTACAACAACCTTACTTTATAGTGTCTTATTGAATGGTGGAAGGCTTTCGAAAATATGTCACTACTCAAACAAAATAAGATGGACTTTAATGACTTCAAAAACAATATCATTATAGTCGCAAAACATGATATTACATATGTTGCCTATCGACCTGTTCGCAAAGGGAGTATCTTATTAAACTGCGCTCACAGCAAATGAGACTGAAGGTTTTAATTATAGACAATTCGGCCATAGTAATATAAAATATATCAGCAATACACCTACTTACTATTGAGTTTCAAAACTTCATCTTGATAAAAAGCTTTCAATAGTTTTACTGATATGAGAATTCTGGGAAAACATAAGATAAAACCCTTTGAACTCCAGGCTTCAGACGATAAATACAAACTTCCTCCGGACTGTAGTATCTTTCAGGCCGAGTTGGAGGCGATTAGTGGGTTAACGGAGAATGTAATATCTATAGAAGGCGTCGATTGATCCTCCAAAATTGTCAGCTGTACAACTAAATTCAATTCGGTTCTTCTGTGAACATGGCCAACGTGGCTTTGAAGTCAACTAAATAGCAGACGAACACGCAGAGCTTGGGCTGCTCTTTTAAGGGGACCTATTAAACATACTTCTTCTTATTCACCACTTTAATTATAATTTTCAGAAGTCTCTTTACTCGCTTTACTCTTTAGGGCTTCTCAGAGATGGATAAATACTAATTCGAGCAGAAAAACAAAAAACGTTGGGCCTTCCTTATACAAAGACTTAACAGAGTACCTCATATCTTTATTGCGTGAGGGACTGTGGTGGGAGGAACCATCGAAAACTTATCGTGCTCACAAAATGGGCATGTTGGCTCATAATAGATGTCGCTGCTGTAAAGAGGTTGAAGAAAAAACTGTAGAACATTAAAATAGAAGTACCACATTAGCTGCCATCACTCTTTCGAGTGATTTGAAAAAGATATACGTTGTTCTTAATGTCTTGAGGGTTAAGAAAGATAATATTTGCAATGTCTTTATTTTGTAATTTGTTCTCGACTAATATAGAAAGTATACCATATTACCCACCTATTTAAAAGTATTGTGTTATGTGACATATTTCTTAGCCAAAAAGTAGAGTATATTTGTTGACAATTCCCTCTTGATTTTTGGGGTAAGACTTTTAAAAGTTTATGTCTACCATAACCGGTGACAGTTTCTAAATATGGATTTTTAAACGACACTCGATTATTAAGATTTTACCGAGTAAAGTTTTTCATATTAAATTTTTCATAGCTCTTATTAAACCATTTGTCTACTGGTTAAACAATTTTCTACAATTCAGTTAAATTTCTTTTTTATACCAACACTGCTAACTGTTTTTTTTTTCTATTATCTTTGCAGTCTCTTCGAATCATCACAATCACTATTCTGGGCCAGCTTTGGTATGGTAGGGCTGGCTGATTTTGAATTGACGGGCATTAAGTCATATACCCGCTTCTGGGGACTGCTCATGTTTGGTTCATACTGCGTAATCAATGTGATTGTCTTACTGAATCTGCTCATCGCCATGATGTCCAATTCGTATGCGATGATTGATGTAAGTCACAAAATCGCAAAAGAACTGAAATAGAACTGAAAAGTGTTTTTCTGCAGCGAGGACACTTAAAGGACAGACAAACAAAGAATACTGACAGACAAGCAGACAGTGAAAAGGACCAAAATACAAACGGCTAGCAATAAAAGTCAGACAAACAAACAAACATATACTCATGTATGTGTATGTGTGTCAAATGTAGCAGCACAATTGTGATTTAAGTGTTTCTCTTTTTTCAATTTTCTGTGATTTTGTCTTCACACTTTTAGGAACAATCCGATACAGAGTGGAAATTTGCACGTACCAAGCTGTGGATGAGCTATTTCGAGGACAGCGCAACATTGCCGCCACCCTTTAATATATTGCCCTCAGTTAAGTGGCTAATTAGGGTTTATAGAAAGTCAAGCAAGGAAATCGATAGAAAACGTTCCAAGGTAAGTGTTGGTTGCATTTTTTTTTTGTTGTTGTTGTGGCTAAAGGATTTATAGTTAGAAAACTTAGATGTAGTCACATATTTCAGTTAATTGTAATTTTGCGGTAAGAACAATTTAATTTCGTTTGTGGCAATTGGGAATTTCTGAATTTCTACGATGCACATATTTATTTGCTCCGTTCTTACCTTAACTAAAACAATCTTTAAGATATATTTGAAAATTTTGGGGTTCAACACTAAGTTGTACAAACTCGTGTGAACATTTTATGCCACTTACTGAAATTAAACATGATTTCCACTTATACTCAACTACGAATATTTAACTCATTATTGTGAATAACGATCATTTAAGGGTACAATGGTACAACGAGCACAAAATTTTGTCTACACTTGTCTGAGGTGAATATTAAGAATTTGGTGGCCTCGCACGATCACGAATCAAGAGCTACTAACCACACCTCTTCTATATATCTTAACTGAGATTATAAATAAGTAGATACTAGCAATGGATAGAGCATTGAACAAAAAGATGCTAAAAAAACTTTTCGATTAGCAATTTGGTGGAAACCCAAGGTTACCGATGCGGAGAAGACCCAGAACTTCTTATGATGATTAGTAGAAGCTAAAATATTAAAAATTCGATTGAACTGTTACAATATAAAACAAAAAGTCACTAAGTAGCTTAAATAATAACTTAAGTTCTAGTTATCTATCCATTTTCACTTAGTTACTATCAATTGCCTACAGCTAGCTGGCTCAAAAGATTAAGCAGTAGCTGATATACTAGTTGTGAGATGACTAAGGCCCATTGTATACCCTGCTTATAACTTCATTGTCAACCTATGCGACTTTTCGATGTCAAGATCTTTACAGCTTCTACCAAGATCTTCTACGTCCTTAAGCTCTAGCACCAAAGAACCTTAGGGTTTGCTTGTCGAATAAGATCATTTTTCCCGTTCTATTATATGGTTCTTGACGTACAACATGTTGTCATAATTGACCATCTTATATTAGCCCAATTTATACATTTTGAATCAATTTTTGGCCCCCATAATGTATAAAGTTCATAAGCTATGTCAATTTTCTAGCAAGTACATCAGAGGTTTCCTTACCAATGAAATCGCTTTATCCAGGAACCCCACATACGGTTAGATTGATTAGATTTCCCCTCCTATTTCACATAGTGATTTCTTGAAATCTAGGATTAAGCAGGATTTGTTAATTTTATCGTTGATAGTCTATACACTCGTTACAAAACTTTTTCTCAATATATGGACATACGAAAGTTTCGCACATCTTTTCATTTATAATAAAGTATTATATATTTTTATTAAGGGGGCAGGTACAGTCATGATTTTTGAGCAATCTATTTTTTTTTACATTACCTTAAAGTATAATATCTTAAAAATATATCCTGAAAATTTGAAGTCAATCCGCCAATTACTTTTGGAGTTATTCGGCAATACCAAAGGGCTCTCGGTGGTAAGAATACCGAGTGTAAAACTGTAAATGCATTTTTCTCAAAACTATGTTTTCGGAACCGGTGACCACTGTAACCCGAAAACCGCTCGATAGATTTACTTTCTTATGTGCTTTTGAATTCTTAGAATGAATATGGAATCAAAAAATGACGCTCGGATCAGGTTTCGGAGATATAGCCTTCGGAAGTTGCGTATATGGTTTTTCTAAAAATCTATATAAGTCAGAAACGCCTGCATTGATTTCCAAAATGATGTCATATGAATGGTGTCATATGAAAGGAAATATAATATGCTACAATATTTATCTAAAAAATTTTTTAAATCCGACTCGTAATTTTTGAGATATTACGACTTTTATGTAATTCGGACCAATTTTTTTTTTTTCAAATGATATATCATTAAAGCAAAAATTTTCTAACCGAAAAAATTTTACTTTTATTTAGAATTTTGTGCTCTAAATTGCCGAAAATGCATCTAAAAGATTTGATTTGTTATTGAAAGTTGTAGATATTGAAGAGACGAACAAAACCTCAGCACCAGATGCAATAAAACTTAGTTTGGTTACGAGATATATCGAAAAAACCAAATGAATCTAGGTGCAAAATTCAAATGTTCATTTCTCGAAAATTTGAGTCAACTTGAACAAACTGAGCCAAATGACACTTTTTACTGCTTATTAAAAATGTAAGCCCGTGGGTATTTCACCATAAGAGTGTCTGATATGGATATGGTTTCAACAAGATGGTGTCACATACTACACAGCTAATGCAACAATAACTTTGTTACATGAGAAGTTCCTGGGAAGCATTTTCTTCCGAAACAACTATGTTAATTGGCCACCGTGATCGAGCTCTTATCTCGTGGATACGACTTTAGCTGCATCCGCTTCAAAAGCATTTTGGGCTCTATCGGCTGTTGCTATTTACATAAAGCTCTCGAAAATTCTAGCGCAATCTTGAATTTTACCGATTCTTCCTTTGGAAAATGTTGCATTGTTAATGCGCTCTTGCATTATCAATTCACGCTTGCCATTTTGCACGTACGTTTATTGTACTCTCAATTTTGCCACTGTGGAACTGGCTCTATTTATACAGCTCTATTTCTATTCTTGTGTAAGAAAGTATAAATTTTCAGTTTGTCAGTGTTGGTGTTGGTTCTTTTGTAGCACTTCTGTGTTATTAATCTCAATTCGTTGTTTCGTTTATTTAATATTCATTTTCCAGTAGCGCTGAGCTCTGACCATTACTTTCGTATTTTTATATCGTTTATGGAATATTTTGGAACATCATAGTATGTTCATAACAAAATATTATAAGACATTATTAGAATTGACCGTAATTTCATCTATTTATCAACAGAAACGTCATGCGGATACACAAGAGAATGTTTACGACAACATCATGCGTTCTTTGGTATGGCGTTATGTTGCAGCACAACATAGAAGATTTGAAGATAACCCAGTAACAGAGGATGACATTAATGAGGTCAAGAGTGAAATTTCCACAATGCGTTACGAGATGTTAGAGATATTCGAAAGCAGTGGTATGGATGTTTCAACGGCCAGTAAGAAGGAGAAACGTAAGCATTTCTATTGAAATAATTATTAATATACCAAAAGTATTTGATATACCAATTCTATTAATTTAAGCATGCCGTGCTAAACGCGCTAAAGTCTGGGAACGTCGTCTGATGAAAGGCTTTCAGGTGGCACCAGTACAAACTGCTGATGATGGTGATATGAATGAAATCAAAATTGAACGTGAACCATCAAGACCAGAAAAGGAAACTCCTAAGGAACGCTTCCGTCGTATAGCGCGTGCGATTGCTGAACAATCGGCGGCACGTAAATGGACTGTAGTCTTACAAGGTGTAGCAAAGAATTCACAAATTGGTTGCAGTGCTAGCAAGGAAAGCTATCAAAATTTGAAAAATCTTGGCAAGGCAATTGAAGAGGCAAAAAAGTAAGCGAAAATTCTCAGAATTAAAGCCATATATAATAAGAATAGTATTCCTCATAGCATGATACTAATTTTTTCATTTCTTACAGACTTATACTAATGACACCTCAATTGCGTTCGGGACGTGAATCTCCAATACGCATTGAGTTTGAAGATGAAAAAACTGCTACCTTACTTGATTTGCTCAATCAAATAAGTGAGGAGATTGATGGAAATACACCGCCAATGGTAAAAGTTTCAAATCCAAACTTTCATTCAACAAATCAACCACAACGTAATTTCGTTCCACCTTCATCAAACACTAGAGTAGTGCCTTATAAAAACCATCAACAACAATTCTTTCTACAACAACAAAAAAATTACTCCAATAGATCACAGACATTACCAGAAATAAATATAATAACACCATCAATTAAGAGTAGCGCCAATAGCTCACGCATTGACATGCGTGCAAATGAGCAACCACTCTCCGTTGCCAAGTTGAATACACAGCAGCAGCAGCAGCAACCAAAGCCCATTCAAAGTAAAACTCAATCTTCAGGTGCAGTCAGTAAGAGTGCACCAGCTATAAGAAAGACCGCAGCTCCATCCATTCCAACACCACCTGTTAGCAAAAACGTGCAACCATTTTCTGTTGAAATTGGGCGTCCTGGTGTTACACGTCCTGGCTATGGACGTCAAGTTTCTGGTGCAGCTGCTAAAAATGAAAGCTTCGATATGACATTAGTCGATTTAGATGATAGCGATATGGCCTATGCAGATAGCTTTTCTGATGTTAGTTCCATTGCGACCATGAATAGTCCAACACGTTATAAAAGTTCTTCTTCTGAGCGTAAAATGACAAAAGTTTCTAGTGTGGATACAATTGATGATGGTTATAGCAAAAATTCATCAAGCAGTGGTTTGGGCACCTCTTCCAACAGATCTGCACCAAGTGCACCGAATAACGAACGTGGAAGGAAATGGCTGTAAATGTGATGTGACTTAGATGGATAATTATTATTTAAAACAAAGTTTCTTAAGAGTGATTTAGAAAAAGCACTAGTGATTGATGTTTTTCGGAGATAGAGCAATGTTATTTATTACTATGAATAATAAAGAGAAATTATTGGAGAGAACTTGAAGAAATTTTATTTAAAAAAAATTAAAATTTAGTTCAGTAACTGACCAATATATATGTTTTTTAATTATTTATGAAAAAGCTGTTGTGATTGAAATCATTAACCCTCCGTTTAATGAAGAATTTTTAATCGGTCGTTAGAGTATTAGTCACCCGGGTGACTAATGTGAAAAATGTACGTAATTTGTATGACCCGTAAGTGAATAGGCATAAGATTGATAGGCAAAATGCACGTTGGCTATTGCCGACAGCCTATTCGGCAATTTCCGACGAACTAGCTTATTTTTTTTTGTTGTTGAGTCTGCTGGATGAAGAGGATGAGCCATTCGATCAAAGTAAAGACTATGAGTATGTGCCTGAAGGATTAGCTTCAGATGAAGATAACAGCGCCAATTTCAGAAATCTTTTCTTTCATCAATATGAATTTGCGGAATCATTACCACATTGGCGCTAGCAGAAGAGCTTGTCAAAAAGAATTTGAGCATGATCCGTACAATGCACGGGAGTAAAATTTCGAGACAACGCAACTTTGGTATCATATGTGTCCAAGAGAAAAAAATCCGTGGTCTTGCTTTTAACCACGCACAGCAGCGATGCTGTTGACATAAAGTCTCAAGCCTGTAAACCGATAACTATTTTGGAATATAATAGGACAAAAGGAGGTTTGTATATTTTGTTTTCATTCGCGCCAGGAATGCATTCATCTATTCGTGTAAACGTGGATCCCGACGCTGGCCCTTGGCTCTATATCATAATTTGATAAACCTCGATGCCCCTGCCCCTACATCATACACACTGAGAAAAATCAACTACGAACCATGCCAGCCAATTTGATGCGACGTCAATTCCTCGTCCAATTGTCATAAGAACTGGCCATAGAAACATTCTCCGACGTTCCCAAAATCGGCATGTTATGGGGAAGCCGCATCTTAAGTCTCCAATATGCGACATGCTTGGTTATGAATGGTCTCTGAAAACACAATATGAGTCTGAGACGTCACAATTGGATGCTAGCGAACGCAATAAGATTCAGGCTTGCCCCTATGCGTCTCGGATGATATGTGGATAAGAAATTCACGTAAGCGCTGCAGAATATGCATTTTTCTTTCTATTATTTCCAGTATCTTTTTATTCATAGTATCACTTGTATTTCATTCAATCAAATTTGTTAAAAAATCAATTAATCATTAAAATCTTTCTGTCATATTCTGGTTTTTCGTGCATTATATACGTAGTCACCGGGGTGACTAATACAAAAACAAGAGATCAGATTTGAATTTTCAGATAAATAGGCCTATATGTAAGAGCTAAAAACTCGAAATATGGCTCAAAATGATCCTAATTAAAATCGTAGTAAAGTCATAAACGCTTTTCATCCTAGGTAAATTTGAACATGGATGAATATTGAAAAATAACTGCAAAAGTCACCCGGGTGACTGATACTCTAACGGAGGGTTAAACAAATGTGAATTTACCACTGAAAAGCCTATAAGCGAAATGGCGGGGAAGTACATAAAATAATCAAAAGAAGACCAAATCCATTTCAATCCATGCAGTCGGGCTAACTTCAAATCTCAGAATTGGTTGCCGATTATCTATGTTATTTTGAAGAGGATATAATAATATATATTCCCCCGATTTAATTGAAAAATGAAGTTATGCCTGTCAAAACTTGAAAAACCGCCGCGTCGCATTTCAATAAAATCAAAATAATTAATATTTGTCTTTTGATTCTAATACAACTTCTGATTCTCTGTCAGAATCTTTTAGAAATTTTGAAAATTGTTCAAAATTGGCGGAGTTATTGCGCTTTTTGAGGTCAGGAGATTTTTTTTCAAAAATCGAAATGTCAATTTTTTGTTTTTCATCACTGTCAAGCTACTCTACGGCACTATTTTCAAAGAAAATAACAAAAGCAATATTTCAAATTACTTTCTGCAAATCGTGCTTTAATTCTGCATACTTTTGTTTTACCGTAATTTTTGTAATAACTTTTTATCATGGGAAATATATAAAAACATTGTACGCACATATAGCTTTTTCGCTGACTGTACTTCTGTGGGTTTTGAATGTTTTGTTTGCTTGACCTTGTCAGCGAAATAGCTATATGTGCATACAATGCTGTTATATATTTCCCGAAATACAACCTTCAGAGCTAGTTCACTGCATTCAGGAATCACAGCCTATGGGATATTAATTATAATCTAAGTAGCCTAAAAGCACCGCAAATGTCAGATCCAACATATAATATTTAAGCACATAATCGAAATAGTTTTACAGCACAGACCAGAAACTACTCATAATTTGCGAACAGAACACGCGCTATCACGAAATCATACGTGCTTCATGATTTTAACATAATATATCTATACTATTTATATAAACTTGCTTACATAGAAATGGTTTGTAACGCTTTGGCGCAAAATATACTGAACCGATTTTAATAAAATTTTTTTTAAAACAACAAATTTGTACTACAGAAGATTATTGCATACTTATTTTTTTATTTATCAAAGTTTAATACTCTTCTTTTTAGGATTAAGTTTTTGCAAAACTTTACACAAGAATTGTGGTACGATTTTTTGAAACTTGAGTTCTTTGTTTTTAATATTGTTTTTTTCTCATTTTTACCATTTATCTTTGGCTTCGATGTTCAAAGAACAAACACTTTTTCAATTGCTTTTTTTATGTTTCTTCCGAAAACATTTTTCAATATACGGATTTTCTAAAACGATTCTCCTGATAAAAGCCTTTTGCTATAACGTATACCGGAGATTATTAACACTTATTCACTTTAATGCAAAAATTTCTATTCTAATAAAAATGTACTTATCAAATCACCAACTGGATATACAGGGTGTGCCATTTTAACTTACACAGCTGAATAAGTGAAAAGTCAAGTTAGATGTCAAAGTAACCTTTGAAGGTAAATTCCCGCTTGATGCAGAAAAGCTAGTAATCATTGGCTGCAGCGCTGCTCAATCTTGCCTTAACTGGCTGCAGCTTTTCTGCATCAAGCGAGAATTCTACCTTGAAATGACCTTCAGGGATCACGTTGACCTCCTCTAACATGAGTACCACCTATCTATCTGAACGTAGAATTTTGTGCTCTTCCGGAATCCGAAGTCAAAAATAGGGGTTTCCATTTGAAAAACTAAAGTTGACCTGCAAGTAACCTTGAAAATGTAGGTCAAGGTCATGGTTAAGTTCATGGCTGGATCAGTCCTTTGATACCCACCAACTTTTATTTGAAACCTTTTTTGAATGACTTGCAATTTTTTGACTTATTCAGCTGTGTAAGTTAAAATGTGACACCCGGTATACAATAAGTTTCTTATTATAAACTATAGTATTTCCTTACATCCATTCGTTTATTAACTTTAAATTGTTAAATGGCAACATCATTACACAAATTCTATGATCTCGTTTAAGGTTTAAGTGGTTATGACATTTGGATACCATTTTATATTCCTTATGCAATTGATGGTAAATAACCAAGGTATCATCACTAGGCATCATATTTCAAAGCAACATTCCCTTGTTTGAAATTTCATTGACTTGAATGCCATTTGACAAAAATCTACTTAAAGTCTCATCGTGCTTTCATGCTTTCAATTGGCAGGTTTCAGGTCTGTCTCTGTGCAATTTATTTGTTGATAAATTTGCGTTTTACCTACGTTTATTGCATTTTAAATCAGCATTAAAAGTTATGCTGAAATAAGACCGCATGCAGCACGTGTCCTGAAAAAAAAAAGTTTTTTTTGGCATTTAGGCAAATCAGCCGTAGGGCTGCTGTTAAAGTCAAAAGTATTTTATGCTATTGATATTATTAAGGTAGCCATATATTTATGGCGCTTAGCATATTTGCATAATTTATTGTTTTGGTGTATATGAAAATTGGTGGAGATATATATAAGTCTAGTAAGAGGCGATTTTATGTTTCCGCAATATGCATAAGATAGACATTTGAAGGAACAATTGAATTGCTACCTTTAACTATAGAATATGCCACTTTCATCTTGCCAATCTCTCAAAAATTATGTGCAAAAAGTTCAATAGCCAACATTTACATCAAGCCTAAGGCAAATTGAATTTAATTTAAATATATTCAAGTATACAAATATTTTTATAAAAATTAGGCTTAATACAAAACAAAGAAAAACAAACAAATTCGATAGCATAAATGACTATTCAGGCATATTGAATAACATTGAATAGAAAACAAAATTTGCTATGAATGCGAAAAATTCAAAAAATATTAAAATTGTCCTTGTCAGCAGCGTGCTGCGATTATCGAATGTGTGTTGCTTCTACAAGCCCATGGCAAATGTGCGTCAAGCGGAAATGAAAAGAAATTTACGATATCTTCAAAGTTGCATGAAAAAGTGGAAGGGAAAATTGAATGAAAAAATGAAAAAGATGACATGCAAAATAGGGCTTTTCTATAGAGAAACGATATCGCTAAGAGATTCTTTTTCTCGATGCTTTTGTTTGAGCAGTAATGAGCCAACAGTTGTATACCATCTAAGGTAAAATATATCGATCTTTAGCTCATTTCCAAAGCTCTATTATACAAGGAAATGAATACATATTCAGAATCTCGAAAAAGCTCAAGGTTTCTTTAACGAAAATTTAAAATGAAAAATGTTAATACATAAAGAGTATAGTTTGTTGAAGTATTTCATGATAACATCTAACTAATGTAAAATTTACAGGACATGAAGTACGCATACCCATAGATATGCCAATATTGATAATTTACCACTTTCAAAATCTCATACTAATTTCTTTTCGATAAAAAGTCCAAAAATATCATTTGTATACTTTCCTCACATTCGATACTCTTACTTTTATTAACGATATTTTTCACTAAGTATAATTTCCTATTCATAAGTTTGAATTTATTGTATGTCATATTACTACATATATGATGACTGTGGCTTAGGTAGTGTAGTAGCACCAGGGGGAACGCTCATAAAAATTACAAATTCAATTTGATATCGCATATCAATTGATTAGATTTCCTTAGTCTTTTGCTTCTTTTTTTTTTTTTTTTTGTATTTTGGTTGAATCACTTTGATGCGTTGTCATGTGATATTTATTTTTTATTCAAAGGACATATGCATATCTCGGTTGTTTATATATATGTATTTATATAAATAATCTTTATTTGACTTTTATTGTGCTAATAAAAATTGACGTTAAGAAGTTTTTCCGTCACTCAAATATTATAGTACTTATACATAATATAATATCTTAACTTTTTCAATTTGTTGAGTTTTAAGTAAAATGTTTTTAGCATTATATGTATATTAATTGAATATATACTATACATCATCACGAAAAATTGAAGAAAAAATTTATTTGACACAAATTTTGGTTGTAATCAGAATTTTTCGATGTATTTCGTTAATTTTCGGTACTTTGTTATAATATTCGATGCTATAGATTATAAAGGTCATAGTATAAATAGTACTTAAAAAATATTTTTGAAATGAAGTTCAATTCATTGACAACGGAAAAATAGTATGCTCTTAGAAAATTCGTTAAATAAATGATTTGAAAAGATATATAATTCCACAAACTTTGTCCTGTAGATAAGGTTCATTACGTGTTATAATATCTGTATCTTTGTATCTTTAAAAGTTCTAAAATATCACTTTTCAACAATAGTAATATTTATATTATTAGTAACAAAATCATAAGCCTAATTGCGTGTGCTGGCTCCTAAAAAAATTATTGAAGAACTGGTACGAAAAAATACCATTCCGGCGTTGCATTTTTTAAAGTTCAAAGTGATAATTTAAACAAAGCTGATAGTCGAAGCAAGCGTCAGCCGCCTGAATCGTGAATGTGAGAGCCCGACAAAAAAAAAGTTTCCTCAATAACTTGGATTACAAGCGACAAATAGAAAAAAAATCTTAAACCCAATGTTGTTGAGGAGATAAAAGCACATTGATTTGAAAAATCCCCATACGACAATATTTGACCTACCTTTTCCCGTTTTAAAGTTTCTAATAAAAACTGTAATTTTGAGCAAAAAGAGATATTTTGGACGAAAATTGTGGTTTTCAGATTAGAACGAGTAATGTTAACTTAAAACTTTTAATAAAAACAGTACTTTTCAAAAATGGCGATGGTCAATAATAATTTCAAAACAATGAAAAGTGGATCAAAGCTTGTCATACGAAAATTCGCCGGACATGAAATCGATGTGTTTTCATCAACTCTACAACATTGGTCTGAATATATTTGAGGCTTAATTTCCGAGTTATTGAGCGAAATTTATTTTGTCTGTCTCTCAAAACAAGCCCCACCCTGATTCCGGTGACTGACGCTCATTTCGATTATCAGCCATACTTAAACTAGGATAAGAAGGAAATGACTGAAAAATGCAACGCTACCTCATGCACTATATAGTAGATACAGTCGTGTCTGGATATAGTGAACTAATTTTTGCAAGGCATGTTCACAGTATCCAGGTAGTTCACTATATGAAGGTAAACTTTTTTTGTTTAAAAACTCGTTTTATTTGCTCAAAATACACATTTGTATATGCAAATGAGTTAATTAGAACAAATTTGTTGGCAAATAGAAGTGTACATATGTATGTTTCTTGAAAGAATTCGCAAATAGCTGTTTGCTTCTTGCGATCTGAAATTGACATTTGAACCGCATTTTTGCGTAAAAGTAAAAATTTTGGTGTTCACTATATAAGGTATTCACTGTATCCAGACACGAATGTATTTGAATTGAGCTAGATTTTCGATAACAGCATGTTATTCGAATATAATACTGATATTTAAAAATCATCATTCATTCTCCTAGGGAGAAAAAAAGGTCGCAGCTTGACTTCTGTAACTAAATTTTCATGATTTGATAAAAAATCCAATTTGAAAATATTTAAATGGAAAGTTTTAGAGGTATATATCCGTCCCGTATTTTCCGAGACAGTCCTGTATTTCAGTATGCTGCCACGGTTTTTTTTTTTTTTTTTGAAGAAATACAGGACGCACAGATGTCGCGTATTTAATGTTCAGGTTGAAATAAGTTTTTTTTTTATACTAATTGTAAGTTCCTAAAAAAAAGTACTTTTTCTAGGAAAAGAAATTTGGTTGTCAACTTTTTCGCATATTCAATGAATTTCTTTTTGTTCCGGGCTTAGGTCCTAAAAGTATGGTCACCGTAGATATATACCAAGTGTTTTATTCTTTAAGAAAACTCGACATAAATCTAAATCTAACTAAATTCGGTTTATATATTTAAAAAAAAAAAATTACTTACCGAAAGAAGCTTTGAAGTCAAATGTCTCTGAAATGTCATAAGCAGCTGAGTTCCTGGCGGTGCTTTAGACACAATACTCTGATTTTCGCAAATTTTCAGCAATAAACATAACACAATAAAATTAAAATTATTGCACTTTAAGAATTTAAATACGAAGTAAAATTAGAAAACATAAATATAAAAACTGAATTTTATTTGCACACAAAAAAACTTGCAAGCATTCACTGTTGCTCTGCCGACATTGACGCAGCCTCTACTTAGGAGAGAGAACGTTTTACTTCACTGAGAAAATAAAACTCTATTCTTAAATCTCTAAGCACTGAGCACAATCGTTTTGCACAACAAAGAAAAAAGAACAACAAAAACAATTGAGGCTTCGCTGCCTGCAGCGCTTTTGTACAAAGTTTCAACATTTAAATACAACTATATTTTTGCATTAAGATTTCTTAATTCGTTTTAAAATTATATTTTCTAAAAAACGCACTTATTATAACGCTTAGAAAACCACGAAAATTAACTCAATTCAAACGAAGCAACAAGACAAAGGAAAAGAAACTCGCGTAAACCGTTACTGTGCGGATGTTAGTGGTGTGCGAGTCTATAGCGATTGCATGGTTGCAAATTGAATTTCAGTTAGGCTGCGTTCAGAGTGCATAATATCGATGCTGATAGGCGATTCAAACTGGCATCGATATTAGCACGAATTTCAATTACAGGAGAAAGTTGAATTAAAGGGAGACGCTAAAAAATTCGAGTTATAGAGTTTTCGACTTATGAAGGACTTATCTTACTTTTTATTAAACATTTTTATTTGCAAGTTAAATGATACGTAACATTATGTATTTTCTATAAAAAAAATCAACATAAAGTCGGTATCTTATTTTTCTTCGAGCTATAAAAGTAATTCGTTTAAAATAATCAAGTTGCAAAGGTTGTAAAATCAAACATTGCCATGTTCGAGATGCAAGGGTCGAATTTATTTTTTTCGAGTTATAGAGGGAAAATATGTACTGAATTTACTTGTAGGAACTCACTAATTATTTCGACTTATAATGGTGTCAGACTTCGAGCAATGGAAGTTTTGGGGTTTCAAGGGAAGGAAACACAACATTTTTTTGAGTTTGAGAGGTTTTCGAATAATCGAGGTTTGACTTAAAGAGGTTCCACTGTATATTGATTTATAGTCAAAATTGAGATGAGAATAGCAATTTTTCCATAGAGCGATGTCACATGTTGCGCATTTGACTGCGCTTAATCAAAATTTGTTGTTCCTTCCCAGAGGAAATTTTCCGACTCTCAGTGATTTTTTTAATTTCCTATGGGAAGAAACTACAAATTTTGATTGAGCGCAGTCAAATGGCCACCGCACATGCAAGTTTAACAAATTTGACCGTCGTAATCATTCATTTTGATATACATATGTAGGTAACCACAGGACTCGTTGTATCTTGTCAACTTTTTCACCTAAACCATAAACTGTCTGATAGAATTCGGATATTCCCAAAATTATATCTATCAAAATTATATATTGATATATCTACTCATTTACAAGTTGTCACTTACTGTCAGATTTAAAAAGCTAAAAGAACATAGAACGTTTTGTAGTATTTTGATAGCTTATATTTTTTTATCCGATTGACGTAAAACGTCACATATACATTTACTATATATCCACTTTTTGTGTCGCTCTGTTGAATATTACTTCTAGGTTCGTGTAATAAAAATATTTTATATTTTAGATATAATTTTTTCTGAGATTTTTGTCCATTAATTACGTGAGTCAAAATAGGGGGGGAGGGGGTTCGGCAAAATCTCACTAAGGGCGAGGAGGGGGTCAAGGAAAACCTCACATCAACTTTTTAATGCAGAGAATTTACATTATTATAGCAGATAACAGATTGTATAATATCAATTATTTAAAAATTATAATTTAAATCTCACGGGAGGGGGGGGAGGTGTCCCGCCAGATCGATCCAAATCTCACCAAGGGGAGGGGGGGGTCCGAATTTTCAAAAAAAAAAAACACCTCACGTAATGAATGGAGGGCCCCCTACTCACCTCAAGCATTGTGGAAAAAATATATAAAACGACAATAAAAATTCTAGGACTTTATTGGTTTTTGATTGGATTTTAGTTCTTACACAATATGATTTTTTTGATAGCTTATATTTTTTAGTACATATTTATTTTACACATGATATTATCAATATCTTATACATATAAGATTAAATCTGAAGACAATTACAAATTTTAGTTCGTAGTATTTTAAATTAAGCCTTGATTTCATTCATACAGAAACATTTGTTTTCTCTGTAGGAATATATTTGATTTAGCATATATCTCGAACATATGTATAGTATTTTGTATATGAAAATACATTAAGAATCGTTGATATATATCAGTATTTACATTATTCTACTTTTCATTTTCTTATAATTCGAAATACTACTATTTACAATAACTTCTATTTAGTCACTTCCCACATCATTACGAATTTACAAAAATGTTACGATTTGTATACCACTTCTTTCCGCCTGTCTATGCCATCATTCTTTGGCCAACTTTAATCGCACCGCAATGCGTTTGCATTTCCACATCAATTGTGTTTCTAAAATGCTAAAGGACATTGCCACCAGCACCAGTCCAAGTAACAAATAGGCGCAACAGGCGAATAACTGAACTTCGGGTCCGTGAAAAGTGCGTTCAGGCAAAAAGTCACCATAACCAATGGTTGATAAAGTGACAAAACAAAAGTAGGCACCATCAATAAGTGACCAATTCTCCCAGAAGGCAAAAATCACTGTACCCAGACAGATATAGCACACCAATATAAGCAGCACAATGGTTATGGGTACTTGTGGAACATATGCATTATGTTGTTGCGCCTCATCATCTGAATCATCATCTTTGGCATTGAGCACAAAATCTTCACTACCATGACATAGATCATCATCATCATCATCTTCGGAAGTTTCTGTTGTATCACCATAGCAACCGGTGCTTCCGCTTGAAAAATTCGCTGAACGGAAAGTGCAATTCCGTCCACGTACGCTATTAATTGCAGCTGCTTTACGACGTGTACCGCTACGATGAAATGTATGCAGCGTATGACGATGAAATGATGCTGCCGTAGAGTGCATGATACCACGCGCTACACCGCTGCTGCTGACAGCACTACGGTTACTTAGAATACCAACAGGTTTGCTATTTTCTTTTGTGCCACCACAATTGCTTGAGTTGGTGTTGCTGTTGTCGCCACCCCCACGTGAGCAGGAGGAGATAAGCGGTACACGTGATGGGGTGCCATGTGGGCAGCTGCTGAAAGGAGAAGAGAAAAAAAAAGGTTTCAGTTTTTTTTTTTTTTTTTTTGATTTTGTAAGGGATATATAAAGGACATTGTCAGCCTTAAATTAGCTATTTATTCATGGACTAAGTCTTAAGCTTGCTTTTATCCCTTTCAACATATCATTTCCTTGTTTTTTTTTCAATTTTAACATTTATTTATCAGAAAAAAATACCCAAAATTGGCTTTTATGTGCAAGATTAGTTGAGCCAAATCCAATTTAAATTGGCATCAAAGGCAAATGCATATGCTGAGAAAGGATTTTTATTTTGTTGTTGCCAAATTCGAAACTTTCAAACAAATCAAAGCTAAATAGAGTGATATTGTGTTCAATTATGATCTGAAAAATAAATAAATCATGGATCTTAAGTCATAATGTTCATTTTTATTGAAATGGGCAAGAGTTTTATTTATGCAAATATTTAGTAAAAATGACATGTTCTCTTAATATTACCCTTCCGATTATGTCTAATCCTCCTATCTCAGATAAGATTTAGTTAAAAATGTCAGAATATTATACAAACTTAAAAGGTTTTTTATTTGCGACAACTTTGACGCATCACTAGCATTACATTTAACCCTCCGCTGAGCGTACGAGTCTGGATAGACCCAATCGGTTTTCAAATTGGTATATAATTTGTTCTAGGTATTTCTGAGTGATCCCCGTCCATAGCTTTCTCATATAAGTTAAGGCGAACGCAATAAATCAGTAAACGATGCTTTTCCGATATATTTGTAGTAAGAAATTTAAACTTTTCATATGATACTGAAAAAAAGTTTGAGTAAGAGGTTGTTTTGGATTATAACGATGATGACGATGTGGAGGAATTTTACAGAGAAGACTTGTTTTCTTTGGATTGAATGCAGAATTTCTCAATAATCATCCATCTACATAGGAATCTGATGATGATTTCAAAGCTGTGCTCTCTTTTTGCAAAGGTTTTAGCTTTCGTAAATGATACCGCTGAAGGAGGTGTACGTTTATGAAAGACTACAACCAAGATTTGTCAAAAGATGGAGAGCAAAAACAGCAACAAATGGTAAAAAGTATTCTTCATTTTTGCAAGGGTTCCCCCTAAATGAGTTGAGATAGGGGGTAAGTATATATGTAGAGATGACTTGGTAATACAGTTGACCCTTCTACGGGTCACTCCAGGAAAGCTATGAATTGTTTTTCTTCATTTTTTGGGGGGACCCCCGAAATTGTGGCAAATAGACGGTAAGTATGTTCGGGAACCATATTGGAAAAGAAAATATAATAGGACCTGGTGATACATATGAACCCTCTACCGGTCACTCCGGGGGAGCTATGAATTATTTTTCCAAATTTTCGGAATTTTTTGTGTTTTTTTTAGGGAGACTCCCAAAAGGGTGGCAGATAGGGGTAGATGTGTTAAGGGAAAAGTTTAGGAGAGTAAAAATAATGCGAGTTGAACTAGCATTTTACTCCTCCAGATTCTTCTGAGAAAGAGGGAAGTCAATTTCATAAAAATGTCATTTTGGCAGGGGAGCTCTCCTAAGGTGTTGTGATAGGGGGTAAGTATGTTCGAGAAAAATGTTGGAGGAAAAAAAATAATGGGACCTTGTCTCACATTTGATCTCTCTAGGGGGGGGGGAGAGGGGTCTCACCAAATCTCGCAAAATCTCTTCAAAAGAGGGAGGTCCACAATTTCAAAAAAAAAGTCACGTAATTAATGGACGTTCCCTAACATCATTACTAGGCTGATTGAAAAGTCCCAGGCCTAACAATGAAAAACACATTTTTTTCGGAAAATTTGATTTTATTTTTCAATATAATCTCCTTTTAGCTCAATACAACGAATATAGTGGGCCTCGAGCATTTTGATGCTTTTCTTGCAGTAGTCGCCATCAAGTTCCTCAAAATAGGCGTCCGTCTCGGCAATGACCTCTTCATTCGAGTGAAAATGTTTACCAGCGAGCAATATTTTCAAGTTTGGCAAAATATAATAGTCGCTGGAGGCTAAGTCTGGTAGCCTTTTGAAGGATAGGTGCTGTAAAAAATAATAAGTATTCGATATTTAAGGCGCCCTCTTTGTGTCAGGCCCGTGAATTTTCAATCAGCCTAGTACAAATAGGCATGGTTTTAAACGTTACCTACTGTAAACTATTGTTGTAACCTTTAGTAACTTTTTTCTACTACCTTTTTTTATTGCTGCATTTCCTCAATCTTACTCTGCTATATGCTTGGCTTTCTTCTAAAATTTATTTTTTAAAGAAATTCTTAATATTCTACAACATTTTTCCTAATAAAATTTCTACTACGTTTTCTGCTACTATTATGAAATACGAAGCAATTGATATTTATTTTTTTTTTCATGCATTTTGTTGACATTTGTTATGTGATTTGCGCAATGTCTGTATGCACTTTAAATCTGTATTATAAGATTATCCCAAGGATTTGCTTGACATTTTGTCTGTGTATGTGCGATATTTGTTTTCACACTCTTCATCGCTATATATTTTTTTTATTGAATTTTTTACTACAATTTGTAACACTTGTTTTCTGGTTTTCTTTCTCAGCAGTCAGCTTTATTTTTATACTAACAATTCTACTATGATATATTGTTGCATTTTATTAGATTTCTTTTGCTACAATTTTTCAACTGCTTCTAATAGCATTATTTTTCAATTTCTTTATTATTTTTATTTTATCCAATGCATTACCACACGTAGTACTATTTCCCATTCCCAAGCACACAACACATCACTGTGCTGCTGCCTTAAGTTTACGAAAGATTTACTTTCAGCCAGTAATTAATTTGTGCACATCATACATACGAGCGATTGCTGTTATTGTATTTGTGCGCTCATATGTGTTAGTAGCGTTACCGTCATGTTTTTTTTTACTGCTCTTTATTGCCTTTTTGTGCTTTATTTCCTTCTATATTCGATACAATTTCTTGAGTGTTTGTAATTAATTGTAACCGGAGTTGAATTCAGGTCAATTAATTTGTTGTTATTTCTTGTGTGTTGAAGTTGTTGTTGTTGGGGTTATTGTATTTGTGAATAGATGATTTTTCTTTCTATTTCAATTATTTTCTAATCAAATCAAAAAGAAAGACGTGATAAGACCATTGTAATGTAAAACAATCGTTTCATTTACATATACTTTTGTTGCTTTGCCTAAGCGATACATTAGGTTTTTCAATAAATAAGATGGACATAAAGTTTTCGATCTAATCGCTTGTTTTGCTTTGTAAAAAAATTATATATCATCACATCATCATTATATATCACACAAGCACATGCACAATAAGAAAATATTTTTCTTAAGTACTATCGAGAGGCACCCTGCCCTACCCTAACACAGTTTGACAGACAAAATCTGAATTTGAGCTGCCTCTCGCTGCTTTTCGTTTAAGTGGCTGACGTACTCACCTTTGGCACGGGAGCAAACTCACCACTCTATTGAGATTTTAACTCCTTTGCAAAGTTGAAAAAGTATTTCGAACATATTTTAAGTTGAATTTGTGGCTTGCCAGCCACACATAAACCAATATAGTTCCACCAATATAGCTCATCGCATTGAAGACTGGAAAAGTGTACCATAATTTGGTCATGATTCCTTACCGTCAAACTGGAATCGATCAATCATCTGACCAAATTACTCTTTTCCATTCCAGTCGATAGTCCAATTTTTCTGTTCTTTGCAAACTTTAAGCTTGGCCTTTACATTCTTGTCAGATAGTGCTGGTTTTTCTTGTTTAACGGCAGACACCAATCCAATCTTACGTCTGCAGCAATTTTTGGTGTACTGGCGTTCCTTGTCATTATCAATCGATCCACCAAACCAATCCAACCAATCTTGGTTGACCTCCACGACTAGTTGGTGCGTTCAAATTTCAACGCTTTCTTACTAAATTAACTATCCGGTGACATATCTTTCATTAAACTGATATATTTTGAGATAAATATCCTTTTTCACCTAAGTTTAACATTTAATTTTCGACTTGACGTTAAATTGTTTTTGATTTTGATCAAAATTGAACTGATCCTCAACACTTGTTTGGTTCTTAATTGCTTGAATTATATTAAAGAATAACATAGAAATAAATAAAACGCTAAGCAAAATGTAATACAAGAGATAATTGAGATGGTAAGTCCTATTGCAAGCAACGGAACTTAAAATGGACAAAACTGAATAAATGCTGTTTACGAAGAATTTTGAATTTTTTTTCAATTTTTTATATGAATCAACATTATTTATTTCCTCATTTATTTAAGAAGATACATAGTTCAAAGTATACAATGTTAAAATACGTATTTGATTATCTCTTATAGAGAAAAAAGTTATACCAAATTTACTAAGAAATTTAAATTATGTATCCAGTTTTGTCCGTCACTGTATGTATAACAACTCTATAATTTTTGGTATTTTCTCCGAGTTTAAATAATTGATCTTTAATTTGAATAGAAAAACCTTATGAATTTTACTCTTTGCTGGAGAGTATACTTTTATTTCGAATTTATATCGAATATTTAAGCCGAATAAGTTATCAGTTTTTTCCAACCCTACTGTATTTTAGTGTTCATTATTTCTAACATTTCTATTATTTATATCTTAGGTACATATACCCATTACGACTGCATAGTCTGTTAATCATAAAATTATGAAAAAAAGTTTAAAATCTAGTTATATTAGTTTCATGCATTGCTAAACGGAATCATCAGCGACCTTTTCCGATTAGTAAGAATTTTTAAGTCTGATTTATTTCTTTTATTCATAGATCTGCTGTGAAGAGAAGCGAAAATTCTTTCTTATGTTGCTTATCTTTTACACTTTTCTTGCAGGCGCTTAACTGCAAGCTTTCGTGGCGACAATAGGCTTATGGGGGCATGGGGCAGTCAGAATTTTAAGAAAATCGATTTTTTTTTACATTTTCTTAAAGTATAATATCTTAAAAATATATCCTGTAAATTTGAAATCAATCCGACAATTACTTTTGTAGTTATTTGGCAATAACCAAAGGGCTTTTGGAAGTAAGAGTACACCGAAAAAAAAAGAACGTACTAATATCTTAAAAATATATCCTGTAAATTTGAAATCAATCCGACAATTACTTTTGTAGTTATTTGGCAATAACCAAAGGGCTTTTGGAAGTAAGAGTACACCGAAAAAAAGACCGTACTAAATTTGAAGAACTGCCTTCCTCCGATATAGTGTAAAAATTTTCCTTAATCTAAGTTATTTTTCCTCATATTGATGAAAATATCGTCTCATTTAGTAATTGAGTCCTTTGAAATGAGTTCATGTTTCATTAAAGCAAGTCAACGCTCTTCCTGAAATATAGAGTTTGTGCTTTTAGTAAAACTTTCCTTTGAAATAGTAAATTTTTCTTTGGGAAGAATTTTTGAGGACAACTTGTTTCTCATTTGAGTAAAAACTTCCTCAATCTAATGAAATGTTTTGTTTAAGGAAATTCGTACTCAGTTTTAGTTAGTTTCTTCAAAAAATTTACTATAACGTAGCTGCTTTACTCGCTGAAATTAATATCTATTCTTCTCGTAAGTATTCTGTTTTTGCCTATATATTTATAGTTCTCTACTTGTTTTTTAAATAAAAAAATAAAAAAATTAAAAAAAAAAAATTATGTCGTCGCCGGGATTTGAACCGAAGCTTTAATGATCAGACAATGGTTGTTACATGCGCAGTTTAACAACATCATTTTAGTATGTCTTAAAATTGCTGTCGGTGGCTGAGTTGGGTAAGATGAGCATCTTTGAACAGTGGCTTGGCGCAGAACACAGGTTCATTTCTCTGATCGGGTGAAAGGTAAAAAAAAAATTAAATTCTCCTTTGAAGCTTTAAAAACGTATTATGTACAATGAAAATAAGAATGACTGACAAATAAGTAACCAAACAAATAAGAAAATAGAAAATTAACAAATTTTTTTTGATATCAACGAATTTATTTAAAGTAAATTTCTTTCATTTAAGGATACCTTCATCCTTAGAAAAAGTAAAATTTTCCTCAGTTTTATAACCTTGTCCTCACATTGAGTAAACTTTTCCTTATTTCAA
This sequence comes from Meiosimyza platycephala, assembly GCA_963662105.1. Classification (NCBI taxonomy): domain Eukaryota; kingdom Metazoa; phylum Arthropoda; class Insecta; order Diptera; family Lauxaniidae; genus Meiosimyza; species Meiosimyza platycephala. The sequence continues at coordinate 76,983,270 of OY759211.1, read as the reverse complement.
AGCAGCAAAATTTACTTGTACTAAGGAATCCAACTTACTTATTTTGAGGAACCCATGGCTTTAGCTCGTATCCAAGGACATTTTTTCCTTACATTGAGGCATTTTTCCTTAAACGGAGTAAGTTTTTTTTTTCGGTGTACGGTATGTGTGTTTCTCGTCGTTTTTCTCAAAACTATGTTTTCGGAACTGGTGACCACTGTAACTCGAAAACCTCTCGATAGATTTCAATGAAATTTACACAGTTTTTAAAAAATATAAAAAGCAATTCCCTGATCGAAAGATTTTTTTTTATCAATTTTTTATGAAAAATTAATTGTTCATTTTTGTCCCGAAAATCTGGAGGTAAATTTCCTGAGGCCGTCATTGTGTTGATTTAAAAAAAAAAACCATCGATCAGGCACTAGATTATTTATTTAAATAATTAATTTTTCTTTTCCGATTGATTTCCGATAATTTTCCAAGGATTTGTAATGGTCACCTCAAAGGCACTCTGTATGGGACAGGGTCCAACACAGCCAGCTCTAACTTTTTTTATCTATATTTTTTTTTTTTTAATTTTGTCAAGTCAAGTTGAAACATAATGTAATGATGCCATATTATCATTTTTATTAAATAAATTAAATTAATACAAAAAAAAAAAATATTGAAAATGCTCTATTTTTCATTCATTCATTCATTCATTTTCTATTCTGACTGCCCCTGCCCCCTTAAAAGTCACTGATGATTCCATTTAGTAACGGATGAAATCGCTTAAAAGAAAACATCGAATAGATATGATCTAACAAAATTTATACAACCGTTTAGCAATAGAAAAATTACATCTCAGTTTAGAAAGACTTAACTATATCTGGATTTTAATCATTGTAATTTAAGCTATTTTCCAGCAAAGTTCAAAGTTTACCCAAAGAATTTTTTTTGGAATGATTTGTGCAGGGCGCTTATTCCAAGTACCAGAATTAAAAATTTAGCCAGTGTATGAAAGTTCATTACCTTATCTCGGTTCGCTTTCTCACAATAGTGATTTACACGGAATAGATAGACAGACTGCCAGACAGGCGCATATACGGAGAAGACTATGTGAGCTCAAGAGGTAACTCTTCATGAGAATATATTGCTCAGTTACTTCAAGACTGGCATAACTCAAAAATGATGATTTTTGAGTTAATGATCTGAAAGTTATCTTATCAACTTGCTATGTGAGAAGAGTTTATGTAGACATACTTTTCATCATTTTCATATTAAAAGTAACTTATTGTGAACTTCAAATGCGTTTTTCTCCCACTTAAGGTTTTTTGAGTTATGCCAATCTTAAAGTAAGTGAGCGAATAAAACTTTTATTTAGAAATTTATTTTAAAACGTAGCAAAAAGTCGTTATTAAATAAATATAAAATGTTGTTAAAATACAAAGAAAAGAGGTTTTCCAGACAAAAAAACTCAGAACTAAGTTTAAATTTAGTTGCAGAAAAATATGCTAACGAATATTAAGAAAAAGTAGCAAAAAAAAACAACACAATACCTTGTAGTAAAAAAAAAGTATTACGTTCGATTATTTTCTAATACTACAATGCTTGGTGACGCCTTTACAAACTGCCCGACAACTATTACTTTTTTTCGTTTTCTATTGCAATCAACTAAGCAATTTTACTACATTTTTTTTGCTCAGTCTCTATCTATTTTGATGCCATACGTACATATTGCACGAGTAGGTGTATACATGAATGTTGACATGCTTGTGACATAAAAGTATTCAATGTGTCAGTTTGAACACTTAAAGATATTGTTAGAAGCTTGTACGACGACAGCATTAGTATTGCTCGCACAAACTACTGCTATGTACTAAAGTGAAAGAATTTCTATGCATACCATGCGGGAAAAAAAATCAAATATTTTTTACTACAATTTTATTTCACAAAAGCAAAGAAGTAACGCTTCAGCAAAATTTAACATTTGGTCACTTAATTTTTACATTCCCACTGGGTATGTTGGTGTTAAATCTATGCTGCAATAGTAGACGTCTGTATTTGTTTTTCTTTCAACGTCAACATTTCAGTCGTTTTAGCTGTCGTTTGTGTCATCTTCATGTATGTTTTCTTCGACTGAAGCTCATTGTTGTTGTATGTTTGTGTTGTTGTTGTTGTTGCCATTGTACAACAATTGACCATTTGGCAAATATGCATGTCCAATGAATCGTTTCGTCCTCTTACATATGTTCAGCGTGTGTCTTTTATTATCCCAGATCGTTTGGGGTTGTTCTTCAATTGCACGAGTATGTTATTAGAATCATGTAACGCCTTCTGTTTGACACAATTGTATTTTAAAATTTATGGTTGGTTCAACTTTTTTGAAACCATTGATTGTATACAATTTATTGATGCAATGTAGCTTATTGTGTTTTATTGCATAAGTTTTGGCCACATATTTGAAATTGTATAAACCTTATTTATGTCATAAAAAAATTACTTATAATAATATTTATACTTCAAAGTCTTAAGTTTTCTTACATATTTTGGTTGAGAAAATCAATTTAAAGACTTAGAGGATCTCAAATAAAAATGTCGTACCAAATAGGAAATACTTTGTTTCCTTAGAAAGAAAACTTAGAAAATCCAAAGAGAAAGAGCATCGACTAATCCAAAAACCGTTTTTATTCTGTTGTGAGAGGCCGTCCTCAATAGTTATATTGTTATGAATATACATACAACGAAATTCTAATGGAAGAGCATAACAAATAATTAAACTTCATATGAAAAAGAGAGAAACAAAATAAAGGGGCTATTCGACCAGATTAGCAGTGATAAACGGAAAGAACTGTAGATTTCAGGATTTTACGAAAATGTTCTTGGGTTTCGTATAAACCAGCATTGCGTAATATAAACGGCAATACGTTAAATATGAGCAACTACACCGAAAAAAAAGACCGTACTAAATTTGAAGAACTGCCTTCCTCCGATTTAGTGTAAAAATTTTCCTTAATCTAAGTTATTTTACATCATATTGACGAAAATATCGTCTCATTTAGTAATTGAGTCCTTTGAAATGAGTTCATGTTTCATTAAAGCAAGTCAACGCTCTTCCTGAAATATAGAGTTTGTGCTTTTAGTAAAACTTTCCTTTGAAATGGTAAATTTTTCTTTGGGAAGAATTTTGAGGACAACTTGTTTCTCATTTGAGTAAAAACTTCATCAATCTAATTGAATGTTTTGTTTAAAGAAAATCGTACTCAGTTTTAGTTAGTTTCTTCAAAAAATTTACTATAACGTAGGAAAATTTTCCTTAATAAATGAGTGGCAACACTCGCTGAAATTAATATCTATTCTTCTCGTAAGTATTCTGTTTTTGCCTATATATTTACAGTTCTCTACTTGTTTTTTAAATAAAAAATTAAAAAAAAAAAAGTTATGTCGTCGCCGGGATTTGAACCGAAGCTATCCTGATCAGACAATGGTTGTTGCATGCGCAGTTTAACAACATCATTTAAAAATGCTGTCGGTGGCTGAGTTGGGTAAAATGAGCATCTTTGAACAGTGGCATGGCGCAGAACACAGGTTCAATTCTCTGATCGGGTGACAGGTAAAAAAAAATTTAAGTTCTTTGAAGTTTTAAAAACGTATTACAGAGTCTGCCATTGCTATACCTGCCGAAATGTTCACTTTTTTCAGGCTCATTGAATGAATTAAGCAAATTAAGTAGACATTTTAATTACATAGTCGCAGACCAAGCAATGCTAACAGGGCTTCTGTTGGAGTAGTGCGCATTGCAGCGATGACAAGGCACATACCATCCTATCTACATAAAACTGCGGTACTCTGCAACATTAAACAACTGTCCGTTCACCCCGAATCAGACAATCGTAGGTGAAATGGAATTCAGTTCTTACGCAATTTCTACAGAAGCTTCTGCATCTCCATTAAGAGTTACTGCCTTCCCCATTTTCCCATAAGCATTACAATCCGACTACTCACTGTGAATTACTGAAAGGTTAACTTGGACACTTTCTGCTGAAATCACTATTTGAGGTCTGATTGAAAGCATTGGAGCCATCCAAATCGATCATCCAAAATCTACGCGCAAATGATCGAAAAAACAAAAAATACGTGAATTGGTCAAAAGTTGGAGGTAATTGAATACGCTGCTTTCTAATCGTGGACGTGAAAAGAGTTCCGAAGAGACTTCATGCTGCGTATTTCGATAAAATTCACAAGAAAAGAAGTTCTACTCAAGCCTTTTCAAGAAGGAATACAAATTTGATTCTCGTGATAGGTTTCAACGACTGTTTAACAGATGTCGGAAAGTCTTCTCAGTAAGTTTACCTTAGGTTTCTTTCGCTGACGTCGTAAATAGTTGAAAATGGATTAATTTTTGATTCGACAGTACCAGCTCACCAGACACTGTCCAACCTTTTTTCAAATCGCGAATAGTACCTGATGTCAATAACCTATTTTCTGTTCCTCACCCCGAACGTATCTATTCAGCGCCTTCATTACGGTAGCACGAAGTCGTAAGTGATTTCAGTAGTTGTACGAGTATAGTTCTTATCTCTCTGTTGTGTCATCTATATTCTAACGGAGCATCGTAATTACCAGTAATCGATTGGTAAGGTCAAAAAATATATTCAAACCTCAAAGCAGCCTGACATTTGAGTTGATTTGTCGACATCTTTACTGGCGGGGATGGAAGAATATGTGTACTGGAGGGAATTTGCAGACAAGTAAAGCTCAAGACAAGGAATTGTGGCGTCGATATCACCACAAATAGCCCAATTATGTTCTAGGTGATACCGCAAACTTTCATCTTAGAAAGAATTCTAGTCATTCCATTCTAAAATACATCCATTGATATGAATGTTTGAGAGTTTCAGCAGAGATGTCAAAACGAATTGGCTAAAGTGTGTTCTCTTACTCTATCTAGCAAGAGGAGTACTAAAGCAGAATAGCTGTTCTATTAATGCTACTTTATTGGGCTCTAACCAGCCGAACACAGACTTTCTTTTCTAGGAGAGTAATTGATTATTTTTGAAATAACGTTCAGCTAGTGTTAGATTTTAAACTTTAATCGACATTCTAATCATTTTTCGAATTTTCCAACATTTTTCGATCTATCCGACATAAATTCGTCTCTTTCAATATATCTGAGTTATTCAAAATTTTTCGAATCCCTGAAAGTTTTTTCAACACTTTTGAACAGCTCTTAGATTAATCAAAATTTTCAGCACTAAAATTACGAAATATCAATTAGTTTACACATCACGCCATGAGTGCCAGTGTTTTTTTATTTCAGGTTCATATTTACGTGCAAATTGAATTCAACATATATTATTTGTTATGACAGACTTTTGTTACAAAACTATAGAATATTTCACCCGCAATAATTTAATTTCCTTTCATAAGATTCTTTTAAATTTTTTATTTATTTTTTAACAAATTCTGTTTTACAATAGTCAACAGAATATGTATCGAGCAAAGCAATTTGTACCAATCACTTTCAACAACACCACATTCTGATAAATGAAGAGAAAGCCAACAAATAAGAAAGTGTGGTAAGAGTTCAAAAAAAAAAAATAAGAAAACAATAAAAGAACCAGGAAATAATAGTGCAAAGGCTGTAGAACGACATATTGGAAAATGGCCACTCAATAAATCACAATGACTTCTTCTGCTGCTGCTTTGACCAAGCCAAAGGGTGCCAACATGCCATAGCATGACATGGCAACTTAATTTTTTTCCTTTTACGCTTTTTTCTATTATTTTCCAAACATATTGGCTGGTTGCTGATTCAATTTGCATTTGGTTGGTTGCTGCACAGAGGAAAATTTTTTTTTTTGTGGGTGCTAAAAAATTTTTAGTGTAGCCACTTTTCAACTAATGCTTTTGGCAAGGACTCCATGTGTGTATGATAGGTGCTGCACGTCTGAGGACTATGTACTTGCCAATAAAGTGGCCACTTTTGGCAAAGCAAACGATTGAAGCAGAATTGCGGATATACGGCATAGGAGTCTTAATAACTAGTCAAATAAGTAGTGGGATTTACAAATTGTAGCGATGGGGAGAATATTTTTTGCTTGCACTTCGTTACTTACCTCATACGACTTTGTTCGTTTTCTTCCTCATCTTCCATTATGTCTACAGTTGTTGGGACGCCTATGCTGCCAGCTACTGGCGATCGTATGCCACTACCATGGAAATCATGTGATGTTGCTGCTGCTGCTGCTGGTAATGTTGTTAACAGCATTGTTGTACACGATGATGCTGCTGTCGTCGTTGATGAAGTTGAATATACTGAGGTTACTGTTGTTGTTGCTAGAGCTGTTGCAGCAGTTGTTGTTGTTGTTATTGCTCCTGTTGACACATTGCAATTTTGTGACAAATCAGGTCTGCAGGATAAATCACTTTCTGCTAGTAATGTATTGATCTCTTGTGGCAATGGTTTGGTAAGGAATTTGGCTCGACGTATACCTGAAAGAGAAGACAAAAAGGAAACGAGAGATTAACTTATGGAGGAAAAATAATTTTGTTAAAGTTTTTTTATTAAATAACGAAATTGGTTTGATAAAAAGCATTGCAGCTCTTAAGAAAATGTCTTAAAATCAAGTAAAAAACTTTGCTGAGGTCAGCTTAGGTTAGGCTAAACTGCTTTTCTACTAAACTCGCTTATGGGAATACATAGACCATAGTTCAGGGGTTCTTAAACTTATGTAGTCCGAGGATCCCTTATCGAGCTAAATTTTTTTTGCGGACCCCATCCCAACCCTAGACATTCGACGTCGTTTTTAAGCTTAATTTCTGGTTCAATAAAGACACGCAGGCTTGCCAACCGTTCGGTTTTCACCCGGATAGTCTGATTTTTGAAAGCTTTGTCCGGTTGTCAAACTCAACCAGGCATAAAGTGTCCGGTTATTTGACTAGTTTAAGGAACGAAGTATTTTTATTTTGCTTTAATTTTTCCAGTTCTTAAAGGTTATTTAAAAACTGTGTCCGGTTTTTGAAGGACCAAATGTTGACAAGCCTGCAGACACTGTGCGTAGAAAACAATAACAAAGTAATAGGAAGCGAATGTAGGGTAGCAAATACATTTAAAATTTACAAAAATTGATGTTGTTGTCAAAGAGTGGGAAGAGTGGAAAGAGTTCGGTACTGGGCATCCCGAGTTTGAACAAAAGTAAATGCACACTTTGTTTCGTAAAAATATGTGCAATCATTCAAAAAGCCATGGCCATGTAGAATTTTTAATAAATGAGTTTTTTGAATAAAGCGAAAAGTTTGATGATGTAAAATTGTTTCGTGGACCCCTTAAATGGCTTCCCGGACCCCCAGGGGTCCGCGGACCACAGTTTAAGAATCTCTGCCATAGTTGTTCCTTTGTTGAAAAAAAATGCAGCTCTGCTATTCCTACACTTATTTGGATGCTTTAACAAAATGAGGAGTTCTAGTATTAACTAAGACGCCTTAGTTTTTGAAAAAGCCATCTATAGCTAGTACTGCAAAGAGCAGAACAATTACAAAGGATTTGCTCAACATTTTTATTCTTCTTTTCGAAGTTATTCTAGAGAACACCGAAATTCTATTATGATTGTCAAAATGGCAGTGACTAAAGGGGATACCTCCAATTTTATCTCTGGTCTTCATAGAGCTAAAATCCATCAGATTTGATGCATGTCGCTTTGTTCACCAAATTCAAGTATCCTAAGTCCTGCAACTAGCTTTCAACATTTGGTTTATATTTTATTTTCGTATTTATATTATCTAAATATACCAAAATAAAAGAACGTGTGTTGGCCAACAATCTTCTTGTTTGATTTTTGGCAACCACTTTCAACTTCTCACTGGTTCTCACCTCTTCAAATACTATATATGTCAAATTTAGCATTCGATTTTAGTTACTCAGTTATGAAACACTTAAGCCTAATCTATGCTATTTATATAAAATTGCTTCCATGTAAAGTGTTTGTAACGCTTTGACGCATAATATGCTGAACCGATTTTAATAATTTCTTTTTTAAAACAATGTGTTTGTGCTAAAAAAGATTATTGCATACTTAATTTTTTATTTTTTTTAAAGTTAAAAATCTTTTATTTAGGATAAAGTTTTTATAAAACCTCACACAAAAATTTTCTTTTGATTTTCCTTGGCTTATGCTATTGCCTGAATTCTGTGTTGTTATATTGTCTTTTTTTCTCTCAATTGTACCGTTTGTATATGTCTTCGAAGTTCAAAGAACAAACTCTATTTCAATTGTTTTTTTTTTTGTTACTTTTGAATAAAGAAGATAGAATGAGAACTTAGGAGATTGATTTCATTATGAAAAATACAACAAATCTTGCGCGTGCAAAACCACGGGTACCACTAGTATTATATTAAAATTTTTTCAAAAAATAATTTGATAATACTTATAAAAAAATAAAGTTTCAAACCCAACTATCTTGCCACTAACTCTTCGAAACAAAAAATAGCAAATTTTCTGCCTTATGCTCTCTAGAGGTTAAGTTGGCAAATGTGATTTCTTAAAAATTGATTTTTGTTACCGTAGAACATAAAAAAATGCAAAAAAGTATCGAAAATTTAGTCACGTGTGTTTGTCAAGAATGCAGTAAATGAGTTTCTCAACGATGTCATCATCAATAATAATGTCACATATTGTGACGCTATTGTTCTTTCGAGTGCTGTTGCTTATTGGCCAGGCTGTATGTTATACTGTGTGCTGGCATAAAAACTAAAAGAAATATTGTTGCTTTAAGACTAACAATAAATTTGAACGCTGGCTTATTTTGCAATAAAAATTTACACTTTTAATGATCACAAAAAATGCATGGCCAGTAAATTTACACTATAATAATAATATAAAAATAGTGAATAGAGTATTTAATTCACTTATCCACTTCACTTTTCTTAAGTTCAGGCGCCACCTATGATTGAGCCCTAGATCGCAGTCTAATAGACGCCAGGCCTCTTGGTGTTGCAAGAAAAGACCGCATTTATATATATAAATATTGGGAATTATTGTTGGAAGTTCAAGCGCTGTTTCTGATAAAACTAATGAATTAAAAATTTTAATTCAATAATTTATTACTTATTTTAGTGGAATTCGTTCTGAATTTCAGGCAATTCGTTTTAGCCCCAGCAGGCCGAATGATAGTAGAGATTTGTTTTTTTTTTTGACTCTTAAATCAAATATTCCAGAATGTTTTCACGTTAGAGGGTTGGGTTTTTGTGACATTTTTGGTACATCATTTCTATGCATTTTTAAGCTATTTGCATCATCTTATCTTTCTAATGCTCCTGCTAGCGGTAATTTTTAAATATCTACTTCTTGGCTGCCGGTCGGTAGTAGATTGAATCGCGATATATTTTCATATAAACTATTCAACAGCAGTTTGATGTTTTTGTAGTTTTTAATTCATAAACTCGTGACAAAAGAACATTAAATAATAAGTAAGTAATTGTAATATGTAATTGGGAAAATAAGTGAATCATAGTAAAAACTATTTAAAAAATGGGAAAAAATGAAAAATTCGAACAATCGACCTCTGAGACTGGGTAAGGTGAATTGAATAGTATTTCACATTGGAATGACTGGCGCATATTCTTGCAAAAATGGTATAAGTTGCATGTCTTTACTAGGCTGATTGAAAAGTCCCGGGCTTAACAAAAAAAAAAACACATTTTTTTCGGAAAATTTGATTTTATTCTTCAATAACGAGTACAGCGGGCCACGAGCATTTTGATGCCTTTCTTGTAGTAGTCGCCATCAAGTTCCTCAAAGTAGGCGTCCGTCTCGGCAACGACCTCTTCATTCGAGTGAAAGCGCTTACCAGCGAGCCATCTTTTCAAGTTTGGAAAAAGATAATAGTTGCTGGAGGCCAAGTCTGGAGAATACGGTGGGTGGGGCAGCAATTCGTATCGCAATTCGTTCAATTTTGCCATTGCTTTGAATCACCGACGGGATGTTGGTTTTGACCAATTCTCAAATTCTCATGCAAAATATTGAAAATACTACCGATCGACAACTTTATTATGTCTGCTAGCTCTCTCACTTTCACTTTGTGGTCTTTCAAAATGGATCAAAAGGATTTTCTTGATCTTTTCTGAAGTGGTAGCCTCATTTCGCCGGCCCGAACGTGCTGCAGAACTGATGCTCGTACAACCCATTTTAAATTCAGCAAACCATCTGTAAACAGTTATTTTTGACGGAACAGATCTGCTGTGATGTTTTAAGAGCCATTTAAATGTTCGCTTCTCGTCTTTTTCCGATCACAAAGCAATGTTCTATCAAAATGCAAAATTCACTTTGTTCCATAGTTAAAAAAAACACCGAAATGATGCATTTTGGACAGCTGTGAAAACCAAACTACTTGACAGATGTTAATGAAATTTCACATGTAGCCTTTTGAAGGATAGGTGCTGTCAAAAATAATAAGGATTTGATATTTGTGGCGCCCTCTCTGTGTCAGGCCAGGGACTTTTCAATCAGCCTAGTATCTTCTTATCGATGACAGAGCAGGTGTAATCGATCCCCTTTTATGTTTTGTGACCTTTGAGAATGCGTTCTATGGGTGAACTTGATAGAACTTCAGTGGATATTCTATATGCCAAAAATGATACAAATCAAGCGCAAGTTAGGCCTTAATTTGCGACCGCAGGTGTTATTGATCTTCGTTCTATGTTTCTGGTGCATAGATTTTGATGGAAATTGTTCAGAAACTTCAATCAAGCGTCTTTCGTTTTATTTGGATTAAGCGCAATATAATTTTTTGTAGAATGCGAGTCTAAAAACGTTCAGCTTATTATGGAATATAGTTAGTGATCATCGGTTGGTGTTTCCCCATCATCCAGTTCATGAGGTCAACTCCGCTTTTAGTTTCATTGAGCCACATTTTTGGAAACCATGACTTTTGCACAATTCGGTTAGAATGTCTTGAAAACCGATATCATCACAATTCTGACCTCAGATTCGAGTTCAGCGGGTCAAAAGCCTTTGGAAAAGTATATTCGGACCAAACTTTGTCGTGAAGTGTAGTATTTCGATATTATTCTCACTGACATTTGCATTGCCCTGACTCGCCAACTGGGTTTCTAACGCAAATCATTCCCCTTCAAAGATACGAAGTCGCCGAATCGCATACTCAGCAAATCTTTATTTCATGTTTGAACTTAGATTTTCCGGAGAAATCGATCTCTCATTATGGGTGCTCCACAAATATTTTACAATGTAATCATTCCATATATATATGCCGGTACGTGTCTAGTTCATCGAATTCAAGTTATTCTAGATGAGTGTCTCGCAGAAATTAAACATTTCACGCCACGCTTAGTACTTACCGTTTGCCTGAAGCGCTTATAAAGAAGCACATACGACCGCTAGAGTCGCCTAGACAATACACACGTCCAGACAAACTGACATCTTCCACGTGAACGGTAGGCGGATAATGGTTGTGTATTCGATACGAAATACATGGTGGTACACTTGTACTATGCCGCGGCATGACACGGCTATTTAGTCTTTTGAAATTTTATTTTTAATCGTATGCAACTTTTAGGTCTTTAGCGACTTTTAGTCGTTTCAATATATTTTTTATTATTTATTTTCTTGTTTATTTCGTATACGTCTTGGTAATTTTTTTATGTCTTGTGTTATTTTACTTGAATGTCTGATATAACTTTTTAGTTAAAGTGCATTTTTAGCGTTGTGTCATATATCGCATATGACTTCTCATTCACTATGGGATATTTTAAGCTTATGCGTAGTTTTAGTCGCATACGACTTTTAAGTCAATTACAAATATTTAAACTTAATTAAAACATAAAATTTGTTTAGTAATCTACATCAAAGCTTTTCAGCCAAACTGTGTACAGACTACGTTTCTGAGGTGTAGGTTTCTTTTTTATTTCGTGTACTTTCCAAGTACTTAAACACGTCGTTTTAACGCACACGTTATTGATCCACTTGATGTTTTCTATTATTTAGGTGGATCTCAAGCTTTTTTTCGCTTAAATATTGCGATTCGCATAAAAGCAATAGTGATTGATTACAGTGCTCGTGCAAGAAGTGCTGATTTCTTTAGCTACTCCCACAGAGTCGTTAGATATGCATCAAAGTATTTTTGGCAGATGTCACACGTTTTGTGTATCAGTGTTTTTGTCTGCAAGGAATACCGACTGCGAGAGAAAAATTGATGTTTATTTTAGGTAAAGTTATAAAGCGATTGCTGTAAACAGCAGCATACTATAGAGTGTAAGAATTTGTTGGCTTATAAATGACAATGCTGCTGTTTCAATAAAATTTTAACAAAAATGCCAGCACAGAAAAAAAGTTGAAAAATTGTAAGTAGCTAAGCATATGACCACATGTTATTATGAGTTAGTAAACCGCCTGTGCCATAGTATCGCCACAAAAATTATCACCACATAATTTTAAGTACACTAATGAGAACTACAAGACCCAACATAAAATGTGCAACTTTAATGCTGAAAACAACAATAAAAATGCAGCCGGGTGTTGTTTTGCGTTAAGAAATTAAAACAAAAAAAATTAAATAAAAATGCTGAACAACCCACCAACCGTGTGGTATCAACACCGTCGACACTTTACAAATCGATAGCATGGTTGCAGTTATGGCGAACTTGCCACGCAGTAAAAACTGCCATACTGCAAATGCTGCTCACATTAAGCTACGTACACATACGTTAAGCTTTTTTTTCGCCTTCGCGCACACACGTCTCTCGCATTCGTTATAATTTGCCAACCACTTTGCTGTGGCGAATGGCAAAAGTTAACGAGAAACCGCTAATGAAAGTCAACTCCAAACTTGTGACCAATATTTAGTCAGAAATTGAAAAATGAAATTGAAAGTAACTGTTGAAATTAATTTTACAGTTGAGTTGAGTTGAGCTGAGTTGCGTGGAGCACTTTGGTGGCGGCGCTATGGTTTCATCATAGTAACAACAAGAGTTAAATAGTTTTTGCATAAAAGGTGGAGAAGCAGAAAAATATTCCGGAAGTTGTTCGTTACTTTGTTGCGCTTAATATGGGTACTTGAAAGTTTCGTGTTTTTTTTTTCTGGTCTCTAACAGTAGTTATGAAAGGTGGCACAACTTGGTAAGTGCTTTCGTAAAGTTTGCTAGCTGAAAGTTTTCTTCAGCTTGTTGTACTGCATGAAATATGTCAAAATTTGGAAATGGAAATGAGTGAACAGTTCAAGTATGAAAAATTTAAATCATCAGTTTTAAAGGAAAATAAACCGAGAGGATATATGTATATCATCGGGTGTCAAATTTTAATTTATGATTGTTAAGATACCTGACACCTACCGTTTGTAGTAAATTAGATATTCTTCAATGTTGTAGACAGTTTTGCTATGACCTCAGAAAAATTGCCTCTATTAACATATGGATACTGCCTGTTTGGGTACTTCCTTCTGAAATCATAACACCAAGTACTATTTCCAAATTTTTTTATTAAAATCAATTTTGAAGTCAGTATGAAAGAGGCGCTCTGGGGTCTTTAGGAAAGCTTTTCTTGCATCTTTCGCGATAAGCTGACATAAATTAGCGTAGCAAGCAACTATGCAAGGCAACTAGAAGACTTTTTAACCCTTTGACGTCCGCTCTTGAACCGCGGGGAAATTTTAAAATCCGACACCGGATTCGTGTTCAGCGACCCCAAATTATTCCACAAAAGTGTTGCGAAAAAAAAATTATTTTACCTGCAAAGGTGTGAAAAATCGTGGGACCTATATGTCCCAATGGTCGTCAACGATAAAATATAAGCGGCTGTTTTCAGAACTGAAAAGTATTATATTACGCATGAACTTTTATGTATTTACTTAAATTCATAGACGGCCCATTAATTACGTGAGTCAAAACAGGGGGGAGGGGGTCCGGCAAAATCTCACCAAGGGGGAGGAGGGGGTTTAGAATAACTTCACGTCAACTTTTTAATGCACAGAATTTACATTATTATAGCATATAACAGATTGTATAATATTAATTCGGTTTGTTTGGCATGTCGATAATTAGTGTTGAACACAATAACATCGATGTAGAAGCTAAACACAACTGGGACGTGCAATTTAGCTTCTATGTCAAATCGGACCAAAAAATAGAATTTGTTCTATTCCTCTGCGATAAATTTTCTACTGTCAATTTTGTACTAACTATTAACGTATAGGAAATATCTGGACGATATCGGACGTCCCAGTTGTGTTTAGCTTCTTATGCGTTGCAGATATCACGACTGACTGAACGCGCAAGGATGAAACTCCCTGAATGATATTTGCAACTTGTACGGCGCATTTTTCAAATCGAGGAATCCCGGGCATAGGAAATATATGATATTTAATATGCCTGCGAGTCAGTCAGAATTTGCGACAAAAAAATTGATTATAATCAAGGATTTATTTTAAAATTTATAATAATATGAAAGAATAATAAAAAAGCTTTGAAATCCACTATTATACAAGTTTTTTAGTTCAAAAAGACATTTATATCTCACCAAGAGGAGGGGGGTGGGGGTGGGGTTTGTCCGAATTTTCAAAAAAAAACAACTCACGTAATTAATGGACGGCCTCGAAATGAATGTTCAATGTAAAGATCAAAAAGATAAACAACTTTACTTTTGTTTCAAATAAATAACTTCGAATTTGATTTTTACCGTTGACGACCATTGGGACATAGAGGTCCCAACAGATTGGATGTTCGCGTGGGTGGCCAAAGTGAACTATCTTTTTTATTTTTTTTTTGTTGGAAAGAAGAAGATTGCCCGCAACGTGTTCAAAAATTTTAGAGCTTTAGCTCCACCCACCTTTAAAATATTCCAGCATGAAAATGGGGAAGAAAAAGTTAAGATATTTCGACTTTCGAGTGGTCTGGTAAGTAAGTGCACGAATTTACCTTTAAAAATTATATACTTTCTGAAAGCCACATTCATTTTCTATTCAATAGTACCTTTTTGACGAAAATCGATCCAATAGTTTTTCCAGGAAAAATACGAACGTAAAAGGGTCACCGGTGTCCCAATGGTCGTCAAAGGGTTAATAAGACTAAGAAACTAGGGAACACTAGAGATTAATTTCCCAGTCTAGGTCTAGTCTCAAAATTTATAACACGAAACAAAAGAAAGAAGAAAAGTCTTAGAAGCTCTGGGAGAATCCAGAAAACACCAGCAAAAGCTGCTAGGCTAAACAAGTTAAAGTTTCATGCGTCTGCTTGCCAGACCTCAAGGTGCGTTTACAGAGAGCCATCAAATATCGTTCGACTTATTGATGCACACTTACTGCAATGTGATACAGACAGATGTACATCTCGTTTACAAGGGTGATGAGCATCTTATCTATCGTATAATATAATAACAGGAGAAAAGATAACTTGGAATATAAAGTCGTTGAAGACCCAGAAATTATTGAAACAGGATGATATCTACACAGCTATGTTGCTAAAGGCCAACGGTGTAAACTGGTGTGAGCTGATCTTTAGGAGACATCTGTTTTATAATCATGTCCCTAAGAAAAAATGGTGGTAAGACTAGTTTATACGTAGGGAATTCTAGTCACCGTAGGAATCCGAATAGCTCAAATAGTTGTGCACATTCAGTGTGGAAATCTTGCATGCTTTCACCAAAGGTAGCCATTTACACAGTGCTTCCCGAGATGGTCGGCACATTCGAGAAAGCTGTCAGGTATATGGACTTTGTAATGACCGTCTATCTACATATAAAAGCAGTGTTTAGTAATGTGAATATTGAGGCAATTGAACAATTGATTTGAGGTTCACTTCAAGGAGTTAGTTACAATAGTCTTACTACAGCATAAATCAAATCATGATCTTGATGAAGATCAAAGACTACGAATCGTTTAAGTAATTGTTGGAAAATGGCATTAAGGCTAACGAACTAGTTGACTTTCTCGCAGAGAATCGGATATACTCTCAATCCGATCAGTTGAAAAATTCCGACGCAAAAAAATCATTGCTGCGCAGTATGGCATATCTTACCGTCTTATTGGAACCAAAAGTCTTCCAGACATTTTTCATACATTTGCATAAACACAAAATGTGCCAACATCCAACTCTGTAGAAAAATTACTCAATGGGGATTTTGGAATAAACACCAGCACAAACGATCAGTTTCTCATCGTGTAATGGAGTTTTGTGAATTATTTGAGGATTCTTAGTGTCCCAAAAAGCGACAATTTTTTTTGTTGACGGCACCAGCGAGTGTGATATGAACCTCATCAGTTATCAGAATTTGTTTGCAAAAATCCGACGCAGCTTCTGCCATTCGAAGACGATATTCACGTAAACCAAGCGACGCGGCTTGTCTGTTTCCAATAATTTATGATTCAACAGCATTTTGTTTGGGAACGTGTGAAACTCTTGCTTCAAAATATCAAAGTTATTTTATTTTTGTATTGTCCGGATTGAAATGACACACCCATTATTACAAGAGCACGTGAAGTCTAAAGTTAAAATTCTTATAGTTCACCGATCAAGGAATATAATTCAGGGACCGTAAATAATCGTTATTTTCTGTAATTAAATTCAAAAAAATTACAATGATGGAAAAGTGGAAATGTGAGTTTGAGTATACAGATGAATTTCTTTTGACGAGAAGCCAAGATATATGACATGATTTTTAATTAAGCGATTTTTATTTTAAAACTCAAAAAAAATTGTTATAAGGGATTTCTATTTTTTTCGATCATGAATTTTTGATCAAACATAACCGTTATTTTGGATTTCTATTTGTTTCGATCAAAAATAATCGTTATTTTGGATTTTTATTTTTTTCGATCAAAAATAATCGTTATTTTGGATTTTTATTTTTTCGATCAAAAATAGTCACTATTAAGAGATTTTAACATAAAGCAAATTTTTACGCAGTATCTATAACAAGCGTGCCGTGCGTTTCGAGATCGAAAAAAATAGAAATTAAAAATAATGATTATTTTTGATCGAAAAAAAATTAAATCCAGAATAACGATTATTTTGATCGTAAAAAATAGAAATCTAAAATAACGATTATTTTTAATCGAAAAAAATATAAATCCAGAAAAACGATTATGCAATGATTTCTATCATAAAATTCATAATCGTTACGGTCCCTGATAAAATTAAGAAAAGATAGTTCGAGTCTGGATGCAGGGCATTCAAATGATTATGGCTGACTTTGGGCAAGAAAAATAACCTTCTATGATTCGACAATAGCATCCTCCACCGCTTTCTTACAAGGGCTCCAACGAAGAACTATATAATTACCACCTTAGAAAGAAAGCCCGATTTACTACATCAAAACCACTATAGGATTTGCAAAATCTAATAAATGCAGAGCCTTTTCATGCGGCCTAACAAAATTTCAGGTATTGCAATGGATCTTTGGAGACTCCGAGTTTTATCGGCAAATTGCCTATTTAACCTGAACTTACCTAATATTTCGAAGTAGTTCGTATGTTCTTTTGCTTGGAATATACAAAGCATTCGTTTAAAAATATCAGTTTTAATCTAATTAAATAATGATGGGTCTAGACTTACTATCGAGTAGCGCTTAAGTATCACAAAATTTCGAGAAAATTGCGCTATTTGGCTTGTTTACTTTGAACGTGTTTTTGCCCAGTTGTTCCATTGCCAATTCTTTGGAAAGAGCTTCATTCAAATTAAATTAGAGAATCAAATCGAATGGTGGTATTTGGTAAAATAAAATGTAACTACTTTAGCTCTGCTTATAACAGAGAAAATTAAGACTTCAATAAAAGCTAAAAGTAATTTCATTTTGCTCAAAGAATGTGGAATCAGCGCTTTAAAATTTTAACGTCAAGACAGCGTATCGCAAAAAGTTCCATGAATAATGATGTTTATCGAATACTTGACATCTACATTGTTACGTTTGGCAACACTACATACATTGCAAGAGTAATGAAGTATCCTGGCTAAAACTCTAAATTTTCGTAACATGAATGGCTAAAAACAAAAGCAATCTCTGGCTTATTCGTGCATTAAATTCCAACACGCCTAAATCCAATTAATTACATCCTGACGTTTTCCCATCACAGCGTTGGCCACAAAATACTCGCGTATTCGCAGGTAGTCGCATGAAGCTAACAAGCAAAGATGGGCAAGTGGATGGACAGCTGGATTAAGGGCCACATTTTAAAGTTATTGTGTCCAGAAAAAGATGATGTTGTAGCGAGCATTGATTGCATGCAGATTTTTACATGTCACTTAGCAATATGGTAGGTAGAAATTCTAAAATTTTATCAAGTGAGAAATTTTCTTTAGCGACTTAACCCAAAAGGTTTTATAAATTCCCCTCAAAGGAGTATAAGGATTTAATCGATGAATGGTAGAATTTTTACCATAATTTAATTAACAAATGATTTAATTTCCACTTACCATGCACCGTTGCCGTTTGATAAGCTGGCGGTGGTGGTAACGTTAAATTTCCTCCAACTGTTGTTGCTATCGCTACATTGCCAAAGGTTACATGACCTGTAGCCATGGCCATTGAATCGCCAACAACATATGGTGGCTTTTTATGTTGCAACTGTATCGTATGATATTTGACGAGTGGTTGATTGTACAGCAATTGTGTGCAAGTGGTAGCAGCTCTACTTCCAACACCTGCTATTGTTGTTGCTTTTGGCGCTGCTGCAGCAATCGGAAAGTATATCGTTGCCGCACCGGTAACTGCAACCGTTGAAGGTTGATAACAATTAACAATGTTGCCATGCGGCGTTGTTGCGTTCGTAGCAGTTGCCGCTTGAAAGCGTACAACATTACTGGGTACAGCAACAAAATGTTGTTGTTGCTGTTGCTGCTGCTGTGACTGTTGCTGTTGATATGCACCACGATATTGTAGATTTGTATGTGTTGGTGAAGAATTCGTTGACGCGGTAATAATATGATAGTTTTGCTGTAGCGGATGTTGCAGGTGATGCTGTGGTGAGGGTGTCGTCGCTGAACGGCTGCAATATGTTGGTGCGGATGTTGGTAGTGGTGAGAGCGTATGCTTTTGCGACAAAGGCGTTGATGTTGGAGATGCTCTTGGTTCAGTACAAGTTGTAGTAATAAGCATGACATCTGCGTGTTGTTGTTGGTGTGGATGTTGTTGTTGTTGTTGCTGCTGTTGCTGAATGTATGAATTGCTGCGCTGATAGTATTGTGCATTGGCAGCCATTGTTCCTGACTTCAATTGCATGCATGGTGAACCATGATTTACAGATGTTGGCGAGCTATGCAGCAATTGGCAGAAATCTAAAAAGGAAGAAAGAAAAATAAGGGAATTAGAAGTTTAGTTTGTGGTATCAAAAAAAAAAAAAGTATAGAAGCAGCGAATCGGTGAAGTACAAAAGTGAAAAATGGAAGCTTTGAATAGCTTTTACAATTCCCTTGTAGATTTTGTTCTAAAGCGCGTTAAAGTTTAAATTTAAAGCTTGATTTCCTATATAACTTAAAAGAAAGTTGAGGTTAAAAAAATAAAAAATTTATGGATATTCTCAAAAACCAAAGACTACTTGGAAATAGCTGTTGAAAAAACGCTGTATAGAGGTACAGGATGACTGAAGAGCACTTGCTATGGTTTTTACCAAATTTCAAGGATCTTTGTACTGATCTTTTGAAGTTCTTCAAGTAAGCAGTCATAGATCGAACATTGTACCCAATCGGTATGTAACGTTTCGTAAACATTTCAGAAACGTTTCACACGAAATCCTACAAAATTCCTGTTACATTTCAAAAATCTTTCATTTCCTTTTTTTTAGAAAGCTTTCTGCAATGTGAAAATGTTCAAATTTTGACTTCATTTGAAACGTTTCGGAAACATTACAGAAACCTGGCAAGTTTAAGAGAAAAAAAATTAATATTTTTTATTACTGAAATTTTTTGTTTTTTTTTTATATTGTATTTTATTACGTCACCGCGCTCTGAAATCATCATTTTATCCTACACAATACTTGCTTATGATATGCAATTATTTTTTGTGACGTTTCCTAATTAATAATTGGCAAATTCACACAGTTTCTTACTTATCATTTATCTGTCATATATATACAATGCAGACAGTATAAAAAGGTATATCGAGTCATAAGCCATTTAGATTTCATAAGAAAAATTCAGAAAACATTAAATGTGTAACCTTTCAGAAACATTTCAGAATGCTTACATGTGACAGCTTTCGTTTATAACGTGTTAGACGGATTTATTTTGAAAGATTCAGGCAACGGTGAATTTGGAATCGTTTTAGAAACACTTCAGCGTTATTACATGTGATATTACTTTGTAATAAAAAAGAAAGATTTTAGTAACATTTCGTTTGCACATTTCAAATCAATAAAGTTTCTGGTAACTCAAATATTATTTCTGAAACGTTACTATATGCCGAGTGGGTATATTGCTGAGTACTGTACGCCTAAAAATAACTTTTACGCTGGTCGCCATACTGTGGCTTAAGCTTGATTGTGCAGAGATGGTGTCCTTATTTCAGCTTCATTTTTATAAACAATTTTTAAAAAAGTTGATGACACAAGGCAATTAATTCTTTAGACATAAGAACCTAAAACAAGTTGGCATTGACAGATTCTTTTTTGAAATCCAATGCTCATTCAATTCTCTTTAATCGCATTGCATTTGACAGAAATTTATTCGAGTTTTTTCCCTTATAACTAAATCTGTACCTACCTTGTGCACGTTTTTCTGTGGATCCATTAACGTTGTATTCTTCATAGCCATTGTTTAGATTTGTCTCGCCAATAACAGCATCGTATTTACAGCCTTCACAGTTCGGCTGCAAAAAAAAATAAAAAAATAGGAAAATTAAAAACTTTTAAAAGGATTTTTTTGTATATCCCCTTAAATGTTTACACGTTTTAAAAGGAAGTTTACCGAGTTGTTTTCAACTCGAACTTTTGGTTTTTTTTTTTTTGTTTTTGTTGTTTGCTCTTTCTAAAATACATGAAAATCCACTATTGTTTTGTATGGGAAATACACTGATGTATTTGTATTCTGTGTTAAAACATACGTGGTAGGTATTGTAGATTTTGCTGTACAAAGTTTTGAATTCAGCTGTAATTTCAGTGCTGGCCATGCAATTGAAGTTTCGTTGCTGTTTATTGGATTTTATATATTTTTTCTGGTTGTTTATTTGCAGCAAGGATTTTCGTGCGAAAATGTTTTCATTGCTATTGGATTTTTTTTTAAAATTTTTTACGCCATTGTTATTGTGCTCAGTTTATTTTAGCAGTCAATTAAGTATAAAGTGGTTTGCGTGTATTTTCAATGTTCTTTTTGATATTTGTGTCACATGCTCTCAAGGATCAAGTGTAAAATGTCATAAATGATTAATTGGGCATAGTGGTGTAAAAGCTTTTAGAAACCTTCTTGCTGTCAAATAAATCAAGTATTTACTTTAACGTTTTCATGGAGTTATATTTTCATAAATTAATTTGTGTTTGTCTAAGAATTGTGAGTGTTTTTGAGCATGGAAAGTTGCAAACTGAGTTAATAGTAAGTTTGACTTACCAGAGTTTACCTTATGATATCATACTACATGAAAATTCCTACTTTAGCTACATAAATTAAGGAGAAATCGGCTAAGTGAACGAATTTACATTCATAATTGCGACAACAACAATAAACATCAACAGAGCACTGATCCTTATATCCATCAAAATATGTCAATAACCAGCAATATGATAATAAAAACTTGAAAAGGTGTTATCTTCGGCAGAGACAAAATTTGAGTTGAGGCTGAAATTAAATGTACTTAACTGCATTAAATGCAAAGTGGAAAGTAATAATAACATTGTACGCACATATAGCTTTTTCGCTAACAAAGTCGAGCAACCATAACATTCAAAACTTACAAAAGTACAGTCAGCGAAAAAGCTAAATGTGCGTACAATGTTTTTATATATTTCCCATGATAAAAAGTTATTGCGAAAATAACGGTAAAACAAAAGTATGCAGAATGCAAGCACGATTTGCAGAAAGTAATTTGGAATGTTGTTTTTGTTATTTGCTATGAAAATAGTACCGTAGAGTGGCTTGGCAATGATGAAAAACAAAATCTCATGTCATTTCTTTCCCATCTTAATACAAATTCACAGTAAAATTTTGAGCGATAAAGAAAATTGGGGCTTTTCAGAAAATCAGTTTTGTTTTTTTTTATATAAAGCGCTAAACCTTCGCCAATTTTCAAAATTTCTCAAAGATATAACGATAACACTTATTTTAAATTCTATAAAAAAAAAATTACTTTATATTAGTACTCAAATAAACTAATGTCTCAAGAATAATTTAGAAAAAACCATTAAACATATAAATACGTTTTTTTTCGCATAAAAAAAATTATTAAAAAAACACAAAAGCTAGCCATTCGTCAAAATGACGAGCAAGTAGCCCAACTATCGAAACTCGAATTTCTCACTGGCCGCTTACTATCACCACAAGCAAGCTTTTTCGTCAAAATAACGAAGGTTAGATATCTAGGGTTAAATAACTTTCTCAGTATGGGGTTTATTGTTTTAATGCGACTAAAAAGCCAACAGACATATATACGGACATATACATAGATGGATAGATAGACAAACAGACAGAAATTGAGACAGACAGTAAGACGGTCACACAGACAGATTTGGCGGAATCAATTCAGGAGCTGGGGCAAAGAAATGCCCTAGTACCACGTTTCTAGAGAGACCACGCACTTGTTGAATTATTTATGTGTCTATTAGTTAAAATCTTGAAGGGGTAGCATAAAGTTAAGATCTTTTTTGGGCGATTTGTTTTGACCATCAACATTAAGATACGTTTCAAATAAGTTATCCTAGAAATTAAAAAACAAATTTTATAAGAAATTTTATGCTTATGCCGTAGAAAACAAAAAAACGAAGTAAGAAAGACGAACTGGTCCTTTTTGGGGAAGTGAAGTCAATCAAGAATTTATATCGTTGCTCTCGAATAGAACGACCCTAACACCATTTTTTTTTCCGAAATTGACTTTCTTGTCGATAAATCGATAGCATCTTGCAGTATCGATATTGGTATCGTTAGTTAGTTTAAGATCTAAGCAAAGAAGCTCAAGCAAAAGTCCCCCTGGAATAGGGGTATATAGCGAAAAGAATGGAAGAGGCAAATTCATATTTACATTTACTGTCATAATTCTGTAACAGCTATGCCGATTTGAAAAGCGATGACGTCAGATTGTAGGCAATCACATGGGCTATATATGTAGGTATGATATATAAACTTCGATGCAAGCATTTACATATGTAAATGTAAATAAACATCTTTGATAAAAATTACACTTGTGGTATTTCCCACCAATAATGCTTGCATCAAGAATTCTCCTTACAGACCCACTAGGAATTTCGGGAATCGCATTTATAAAAAAGTTTTTTGAAACTTATAAATTCTTTCCTTCTCCTGTTAAAATTTAAAACTTGAGTCCAAGACCGACAACATAATTTTCTAGGATAAAATAAATATGCCACATTTTTTTAAAATTTTCGGCTAGCTTAGTGCCACTGTATAATTGTGCATTAATTTCTACAAAATATTAAATTAAATTCAGCAGACTAGCGATAAAATTTTTAAACAAATCAATGGTATTAATACCAAAAATTAAAATTTTACTACTCATAGTATGGCGTCAATACCACAGATATGCAATGAAATGGACTCCACGCACAAAATCGCAAGCTAACAGATAATGAATAAAGAAAAACATGTGCTCCCTTTAAGGAACCAGCAAAAGAAGTATACAGTTTTATTATTGAATTTCCAAGTAGAAATAAAATTTTTTTTTTTGATTCAATTGCGGCATCACAGCTGCAATTTAAAGCAAATCAAAACTTTTGCAACTGCATAGTTCTTGCCCTCTATTTCACAAAACTTTTAGCTCTTGTTTTGCTTTGAAAACTTTAAATAAATCTTTTTAAGAAAAATTTGTGTTTTTTTTTACTTGAAGTCAACAGTAGCAAAAAAAAAAATAAGTCATAATAAAAATTTAGAATTTACCAAAGATATCAACCCCTGTGAATGATGGGGCAACTTTAATTGTAGAAATTGTAACTTGAGGCAACTTGGATTTAACCTCAAACGACAGCTGAGCAAAAATTATTTCAAAACTTTTTTGCCTAATTTTTTTTTCTTTTTTTTCTTATATTCTGAAGCATCAAGTCAAGAATGAAACGTGCTACAGAGAAAGAAGAACAAGAAGCAGAGAATGCACTATAAAAATGTAAGATATTTCTTTAAGTTGTTTGAAACAAAAGTGAAAAAAAAAATATTAAATAAAATATGAACAGCAACATAATGCAAAAAATAAAAACCTTAAAAGGACATTCCACTAACAAGTAAGTTTTTTTATATTTAAGGAATTTCCGACAAATTCAATTGTTATATGGTTATATGGCTCTTTAGTTTATGCTTTAGTTGTTTGTTGTATGCAAGATAACAGTGTTGCCAGATTATTTCAAAAAATTTAAAGATAGCAGAGATAGATGAACAGGATATGATATCATCGCTCGAAAGCTATTTTGACGTAAGCGCTATTAAAGATTAAAAATAAAATATTATGATGAAAGATAAAAGATTATAGGAAAATTATAGCAGATTAAAGATTAGACATAAAATCTAAGAGATATAAGATAAAAGATAAGAGATAAAGGATAAAAGATAAAAAATAAAAGATAAAAGAAAAAAGATAAAAGATGGAGATAAAAGACAAAAGATAAGAGATAGAAGATAAAAAATAAAAGATAAAAGATAAAATATAAAAGATTAATGATAAATGATAAATGATAAATTATAAATGATAAACGATAAATGATAAATGATAAACGATAAATGTTAAATTATAAAAGACAAAAGATAAAAGATAAATAATAAATGATAAACGATAAATGATAAATGATAAATGATAAATTATAAATTATAAATGATAAACGATAAATGATAAATGATTAATTATAAATGATAAACGATAAATGATAAATGATAAATGAAAAACGATCAATGATAAATGATAAATTATAAATGATAAACGATAAATGATAAATGATAAACGATAAATGATAAATGATAAATGATAAATGATAAATTATAATTATAAATTATAAATTATAAATGATAAACGATAAATGATAAATGATAAACGATAAACGATAAACGATAAATGATAAATAATAAATGATAAATGATAGAAGATAAAAGACAATGCTTAAAATAAAAAAAAAAAACAAAATATAAAGGAGACAAGCATAAGAAAAAAAAAGAGATGAGAGACATTAAATAAATAAAAATAAAATAAAAGAGATAAAAGATAAAAACTAAAGATAAAAGATTATAGAGGGATTAGAGTTTAGATAGTCAAGACAAGAACTAAAGCATAGTAGAAAAGAGGTACAAGATTGAAGGTATGAAGGTACGACTTACTAGCCAGATAAGAAGATATAGGACCAAATAGTTATACATTTTTTTTTTAAACAAAATAATCTGGCAACGCTCAACTTTGTTATATTAAGCAAAAAAGTTAACGAAAGCAACTTTCTTGCATACTTTCTGTATTGGACGTATATCAGTTGCTCGCAATACGATGAAATGGCCATCACAAACTACCTACAAATTTTTGAATTTAGTTTTTATTTTTGTTATTCCAACTACAATACGTACAGCTGTTGCTGGCAAAAGCAGCTAACAACATCTGTCTATTTGTTGCTGACTGAACTTATCTTTATAAGTGTCCTGCAGACAAAAGTTTGAATTTCTTTATTATGTTACGGCCTTGCATTGGGGTCAAGAAATACAGTTTTTTCCAATTCGATTTGTAAACTTTTTTTTGTTGGACTTGTTAGCTGTAAGTTAAAGTTAAAACTTTAGTAAATCGGTTTTTGTAGAGAAAGTGATGTATGAGAGCATGACATATGTATGTTCTATATATGTACATAATATATTTATAATATTCTGCTCATTCATTGATCTGAAAAATGTTTGCTATTGTAAGAGATTTTTATTTATGTTATGGCATACTAAGTAATTAATCTCATGTTCGATATGATAAAAAATATTCATGAAGGTTCTGCTACGCACAAGCAAATTCTACTTGAAGTCATTCTTTACATTAGCACCTCAATCAACTCATTTCCATTTAAAATGAATCCTATTTATGAAAGTCCAAATGAAATCGATTGTGCTGATGCTAGGCATACCAAAACTAACCTGTTAGTAGTTGTTAAGTTCGTAGTTTTAATTAATTTATTTAATTTTTTTTTGACAATTTCCTAATTTCTAGCTACATATATGCTAATTGTTTGTCTGAAAAAAAAAAAAAATACAATCAAGATAATTTATAAATAGAAATCACCTTTTTTATGTTAAACTTTAGTTACCTCAACAATTTAAGTAACTAAACACGCAGACTGATTTCATCAGCAATAACGCGCATGCACATAAACGGACATAAATTCTCACTTGCAGCATAAGGTCCTGTGGTTTTTTATGTTTAACCTTCTGCTAGTGGCTTGTGTATACTTGGGACTTTGTAAATTTTTCTACTAAAAGTCATGTAGTCATGAAATTTCTTGACTCAGTTTGTGAAAAAATTTTAATCAGTACTCGTGGTTGGGATCAGTGACGGCATTTGGGCAGGGTTGCCAAGTTGAAAAGAAGAAATTCCCGGACTTATCAAAGTAAAAAAATTAAAATAGTAAAAAGTAAAAACTTTTTTGGGAAAAGTTGACTTTATTTTTAGTTGGCAATATTAAAATATTAATTAATAAAATGTTAAAAGCTTAAATTTTTTTTGCTCCTTCAACAAAACTTTGAAGTCACAAAAATCGTCCAATTTACGGCATTTTCAGAAATATTTGAGTTCCTACCGGGCTCCCGGCTTGGAAATGAAATTCGTGTTTCCAAAATTCCAAAATTTACTAAAAAAAGTTCATTCTTTTTTTCACGCATATTTACCAAAATTTACTAAAACCCCATTCATGGTTTCACATAAAAAAGACGATACCTTAAATATCTCGAAAGACCATTATTTTCCTACTTTTAGATAAGAGTATCTCGAAAACCGGAGCCGGAAATTCTAACATCTATCTGTATATTCTTATTTCTGTGTAAAACATTTGTCGTCCTATGTAACTTTTCACTTAAACATAGTGTGAATTATAAAATATACTAACAACAAAACACGTTGATTTTCATTGTTAGTTACTCCTGCGGGAGGCAGAAATGATTTGAAATTTTAAAATTAAATTACAAAATGTTGATATTTTTATGAAAACTCCGATATTGCTTTTGTCTTGACATTTTTAAATATAAATATTATTCACCTAACCTTCAGCAAATAAACTTTTTTTACAAAATATATATAAGCGTAAATCACACCATCATTTAATGTTGTAAAAATTATGCCAACCGTATGAAGGTTAACAATTAATAAAACACACTATTTTATTGTTGGATTACATTTCACAATTATTGGTCAACTGAATTGGTGTACAGCAAACAGCAGGTCAGGTCATAACATGCAACAATATAAGCTGATGTACATACATTAATACATACAAACATATGAAAACAACAATTAAAATTTGTGGCAACCCTTGTTAACCCACTGTGGGTATACAAATTTCAACAGTTAAACAAATTTTTATCCCATTTGCGGGAAGCTTTAAGCTTGTAAATATAACACGTTTAAAGTCCTACAAAATAATATGTATTTTATAGTGTTGGAGTAATACAGTGCCCATTATTCTTAGATAAACTGAAAAAGAATAAAAAAATGTTGAGCTTAAGCCTTAGAAATGGAGATATCAAGCGTTAAGAATGCAACACAAAAAGGGTGTAGAGCCAACTATCATGTTGAATTTCAAATCAAAAATTTACTCGAAGAAAATATAGCTTATAGTTCAGAACAAAATTACAGAATACCCTCATCTGAATCAGTTGAAAACTTTAGTATCAGTTGGTTTATGCAAAATTTCAAATGCAGTAGCACAACATCTCGACTTGAAATTAGTTCTGATATTCCGGAATATGATCAGATCCGCAACAGATATTGTTCAATGCGGCCACTATGTTTCTGTTCAGGATGCAGATTCTGCAGGATCAGATATGTTTCTCTTAATATCTTAATAAGGTCCCTATATATTGAGTCAGGATCGTATCCAATGTCTTGACTTAAATCGTAATCTAGTCGAAAATTTGGTTTTTTTTTTGGTGGCCGTCCGTATGTAATATTCCTTATCAAAACTTTTATAAGGAATTTAGTAATTCTTAACTTGTTCTATACAATAAGTACTTAAAATGTTCGATTTAATATATAAAATGTTCAGCAAATTAAAGAGAAAATAAAAATATTTAATAGCATTTAAGAACTCTGATAAAAATACTCCGATTCTCATCACTACATATTTCACTTTTCTGATCAGAGTCCGAAAAGAAAGCCTGATCCCAATAGATCTTATAACCATTAACGCTTCAGAAAACAATTTGTGGTCAGAAGCGGATCTATTGGGCGGTTCCGATCCATTAAATATGACGCGCTCAGAACAAAAGTGCCCCATATTATTAGCTGGAGGAAAAACGCACCGAGAAATTCCAAAGAACGAAAACGAACCTTCATTCTATGCGTAAGCTATAACTCTTCGTGCTTATTCGGTTATTTTGCTGTAGTCGGCAGCAATAATAAATTCAATTTTCGCAGGTCCCTGATTATTTCTGGACAGCATGATTATAAATTGTAGCTATGAGAAAAAACTTAAAAGTCGAAATATGGAAAGATATATGCTGGACCATTACTTAGGGTTCATTTACAACTTAAGTATAATGTAGGCTGTTTCATCAATAATGTGCAAAAACCGCTTAAACCTGTTCTCCATACAGTTTTCGTAGGCTGATTGAGGAGTAGTCTTCTCGTCCTTCAGTGAATTTTCTCTTATGAATTCGACCGTTCCAAAACGTCTTCGTTGAAGTGGCAATTTTAAGTGTGGGAACAGGAAAAATTCAGACTGGGCTATATCAGGTGAATATGGTGCTTTGTGGATGATATTTGTCGAATTTGTGACCAAAAATTCAGAGACAATGAAGGTTTCATTATGTTGGTGAAAGATCCATGAGTTTTTCTTCCACAAATCAAGCCGTTTTTGGCAGATATTTTCCCACAGAAGCTGCATGACATCCACATAATATTCCTTAATTCACGTATGTCCTTCTGGAAGTAATGCAGAGTACATCACACCTCGGTAATCGACAAAAGACACCCTATTCGGGTTACACTTTACACAGAATAAATATCTCATTCGAAAGGTTATTTTCTGAATTTAGAATTTTGCAAACTATGTTCTATTGTAGGCTTTTGCTTGGAGGCTCCAAAGCTCAGGCTCAAAAGCTCGGAAAATTACCTTCGGGTATTTAAATGCGCTTGTTCAAAATAGAGTCGAACAAGCTCAATTTCGTACCACTGTGCTACATAAAGTACAGGTATGACATCGCAATGTACATGCGTGCGTAAACGTTGTGTTGTTGTTGTTGCTGTTGTTGTGTTTGTTGCTGTATTATAATTATGACATTTTGTTGCGGTTTGAGCTATGAGTTCCGGTTTTTCGGTGTTTTCCACATTTTAACCGCACACATGGTTTATTTTGTATTTGCGACGAGAGAGACTTTGTTTGGACTGCTACATACATACCTAACATTTTTGTTTTTAAGGACCTTAACGAAAAATATAGTAATTTCATTGTTACGTGTTATTTAAATTGAATTCATTTACATTTTGTTAACTACACTGAATTATTACAATTAAATTGGATGCAATTAAAGTAACAATGGTCGCGTGAAATGTCAAACAAGAAAATTGGCTATAAATAACTGAGAATTTAATGTTTTGGCTTACAAGTTAATGAGTTGGTGAATTTTTAAAAATCAAAGCAATTAGCCACTTTGAAGACATAAAAAATGAAATTTTAAAAATCGAATTTTTCAAGGAAGTTTAAATGACTGATATGGTATATATCAATATTTTCGAGAAGGTATTTATGTGCTGATCGGCTCTCCCAATCATTGTACATTGCTCTTCTTTCATTTTTAATTCAATGATATTTATAAATAGCTCAATTTTTTGTAACTACTTACATTCAAGTCTCTCTCATAAAGACTAAACTTTATAAAGATCCTAAAAGACCAACTTATTTCAAATGCCAAGTTAAATATTCGGTAAATTATTTAAAAAATTCATTTAGGATAAAAAAGAAGGTCAATTATTTTCAATTAAAGCAAAGAGCTTACACACTTTTAGCAAAAACTTTTCTGACAATTGTTTGCTCTTTAACCCAAACTAAAAAAAAAAAACCAAAAATAATTTGCCATTTAAACTTTAACCGAATTTAAAAACTATGTATTTTAAAACTTTTCCCTTGCCTCAACAACAAAGCCTGCAAAGTAAAACTTTTAAATTTTACTCGAAAAAACTTTTTTTTAATTCAATTCGCAATGCAAAGATGACCCAATTAAATGACCACTGACGCCAGCAAGAACACCGCTGCTGGAGAAAAGTTCCTTTTGAAAAGCTCATTATGCAACATTAAAGCGCTATTCAAATAGAAAAACTTTCAATTTAACAAAAAATGTACGCGCAGTCAGCAGTCAGTCAGCAATAGAAAGAGCAATTCTGGCAGTCAACTTATTTGAGGTGTACGAATATGCTGCTTACTCAGCAGTTGCCACAAAGCTAGACGAAATGAAAACTAGCCAAAGCTGTTAATCGGCAGAGAGGCAACTGTAGAAAAGTGGCGTTTACGAGTCTATGTTTAAATGATGGAATTCAGGGTTAATTGATTTGATGAGACCATTTTTGAACTTATTCTAAATATTATAATGCTATTAATCATTATCGGGCTTATGTCAAGAATTTTTTTACAACTTTTTTAATAGAAAATAATATATCATGAAATAGTTTGAATTAACGTGATAAATGCATTTAACTTTTTTTATTATTTTTTTATGATCTTTCACTTTGTTCAAATTTAATTTCTGTCTGTTGAGATAAAATCGAAAAACTGTTGTTTATGACACTTGACCTCGAATATGGGACAGTCTTTTACAAACCGAACGAATTTTGTCAAAAATGGACCGACACATTTCTGATTTGGCTGAAAATTTTTTTATGGGCTCTGTATCGAAAAAGAAGAGATACGTATTCGAGGATTTTGAAAAAAAAATTTTTTTTTTCAAAATAGAGCGAATTCAAATTTTGAGAATTTCGTGATATTTGGCTTGGAAGCTCACTTTCAAAAATTCATAACTCCGGTTCTGTTAAAGCTATACAATTGATTTTAATGTCATTTTAATGCTAAGAAAATTATCTTTAATAAATTTTTTAAAAATTATTAACAAATTAGCATTGTTATAAACAATTAAATGATTTAAATTGATTTTTAAGATTTTTTTCCACCCTGTATCAAATTTTTAATGTAACTATCGTATTCTACGTCAAGTTTCCTGTCGAAAACGTTTTTTGAAGTGAGAACTTCTTTAGGCACGTTGTGCGGGTGAGGAAAAATGTATAAACTGGCGACAGGACACCGACATTCATGACGTCACAATGACAATATTTTTAAAATTATGTAGCATGCTTTAAGGGTATGTTGATAGATCAGTAGCCAAGACAACAACCATGTGATGACGTCATGGTTGTTGTCTTGGTTGTTGGTATATGGTAATTTTAGAAATTTGCTGTGTGCTTTTGGGCGTATGCATAAATTGAGTTACGACACAGGGTGACACTGGATTTTAAAAGCTGAAAACTTGACATTAGCTTTCCTCCATTTATTTTTTCTTTACTGGTGTGAAAGAGACAGCCATGAGTTGCTTGGTGTGGTGAAAATTATTCCATAAACATTACAAAACATCATGAAAACAAATTTCAATTATATTATTTTAAGTTCTCACTTCTGTCGGCACTCCCAGAGTGCAACCCGCCGTTTTTTTTTTTTTTTAATGATCAAATTATTATTTCTCTGAAATTTTGAGAGTTTTTCGATTTTTGGCTTGGAGACTCACTTTCAAAAATTCATAACTGACGTTTTGTTAAAGCTATAAAAGTGAAATTAATTTCATTGTAAAGGTAAAAATATGAACTTAATAAAAAAAATAATTTTTTAAAAAATTACTAACAAATTAATATTGTTATATGCAATTTAAATGTTTAAATCATTTTTTAACAATTGCTCCCACCCTGTATCAAATTTTTAGTATCATAATCGTGTTCTACGTCAAATTTCCTATCGAAAACTTTTTTTTAATGGGGAAACTATTGTTACTATTAGAAAAAAAATAAATTTTTTAAAGTGAGCTTCCATGCCAAAAATCACGAAATTCTCAAAATTTGAATTCGCTCTATTTAGAAAAATTTTTTTTTTTCAAAATCCTCGAATACGTATCTCTTCTTTTTCGATACAGAGCCCATAAAAAAATTTTCAGCCAAATCAAAAATGCGTCGTCCGAAAAGTGTTCGGTTTGTAAAAGACCGTCCCATTTATGTATAGGTATCTAGCATATGAAGATATCTCTGTAAGAACGTACCTGCTACTTAATAGTTTAATTTAATATACATCATTTTAGTACAGCCTCCTCTAGTCCTAACTATTTGCGTAGGAAATGAAGAATGTTTACATTGAATGTTCGTACTCAAATTTGTTAAACTGCGGCATACTATTTGCCATAGGCCAGGGGCTTAATTTGCTAAAAATAGTAGTGAATTTTGTTTGTGTTAGCACGTCAATCAAATAGACAGTATACATAGTTTCTTAGTGATGGATGTCTATCCAAAAAAAATGTTTGTATAAACGAAATGTCTGCTCCTGTCATTATGCTACTATGGGTCATGTCTAACGTTTTCCATTTCTGGCTGTTAAAAGTAGAAAACTTTTCAGTAAATGACCGAAAATTCATTTGCAGCACACGAAAGGTTTCACACATGAGACAAACGATATTTTAAGGACCATAGCATGAGCAATGTAGACTTTCGTATAAGCACGTACGCAGTTAGATAAGTTTTTGGGATCAGGACTCATTCCGAGAATGGTAGTTTTTCTTATAAAATCAATGTTTGAAAAAGAATACAAAAATATAGGCGTGACCTATCTCCCCCCCCCCAAAAAAAAGAGAAATGATGAGTCTGTATACGCGCCTAATTCCACGTTCCACGATATTGACACAAAATCCTAGTGATCTAGTTGTGAGGAGCACCTAATTTCAGACCCAGTTCTTTCTTTTCATACCGAAAGGTATAGTGAGTAACATTAATTCTCTTAGTAAGAACGTTGTTCTTCATGCTTCCATATGCCTTAGTCAATACACTTAACGTTCTATTACAAATTGAACTACATCAACACCATTATGCATTCAAAATGTTTAAATTGGGCTTGTTCTAACATGACAACATGTTGTACGTCGCGGACAGTCTGGCCTTATTATTATGCTAACAGAACGCGAAAAGTGATCTCATTAGAGAAACAAACCCTGAGGACCTTTGTCGGTGTTATTACAGGACACTATTTTATAGGCAAGTATGCCTCAAAATTAGGACTTTTTGACAAAGGGAATCTTTGTAGAAACTGTAAAGATCATGACGTGGAAGAGTCTGTCTTTTATTATCTTTGTGAATGCCCAGCGCTGAAAAATCCTGCGTTATAAGGTATTCGGATTTCACAACTTGGACTCTCTTGAAGTCATCGCTTAAAAGTGTGCAAAATTAATTTTGAAGTTTATAAAAATTTCGAAATGGTTTGCATAGGTTGAAAATGAAGTTATAAAAAGGGTATACAATGGACCCAACTGCGGCCTAAGTTATGATGATAATTGACATCTCCCATGCTAATCTATCCTAACACCATAAAGCAGTTCATATATATTTTCAGATGCTTAATTTAAATCTGCATTTTATACGCATTTTTCCAATGTTGAATGATGCACTTCTTCAAATTGATGCAAATTCTTTCGATATTTGCGAATTATCCTGATCAAAGCGCAGTTTTAGTTCGGCCTATCCATTTTCAATGGTAGACA
This sequence comes from Meiosimyza platycephala, assembly GCA_963662105.1. Lineage (NCBI taxonomy): Eukaryota > Metazoa > Arthropoda > Insecta > Diptera > Lauxaniidae > Meiosimyza > Meiosimyza platycephala. Next base: position 76,949,222 of record OY759211.1, on the reverse strand, counting down.
AGTCCAGACTTTGCAACGGCCGCTTTAGAAAAATATACTATTGCTTGAAAAATATTACACATTATTATTTCACACATGTGAATTGGTGCGTTATCCTGTGTTAGACCAATATTTGGCTTTATTAGCCGCCTAAATTCTGAAATAGCGGTCTTTTAAAGTAGTCTTAAGTACACAGCTGCGCTTACTTTCCACACCAAGACGACAACGCAATCAGTTCCATTTCCCCAGACCATTAGATCCCTCTCAGCTGGCTTAACAGTGAGTAGAGCGCACTTATAGTACATCTTTTTGCCCAAAAGGAAAGCATGTGCAGGTTGCTCGAAAAATTCCATATAATCTTTAAGTTTTTGGTATTCAGTACTTTGGTCTGATGAGTCGAGGATCAGACTTAAATATTCACATGGTGCATCCCCAGCAAACAAATTTCCAATCTAAAAATTTTTCAAAAGACCACTTTTTTCTCGATTCTGATTATTTAAAAATTCCGTTCATTTTTATCCTTTTTTTAGTTCATTCTTTTCAGCAAAAAAAGAATAGTACATAAAGTGCTTTTTTAAAAAAAAAATTTTCTAATAAGTAAGCATTTGCAAAGGTGTTATTATTTGCGCGGCTAAAAAATAAAAAAAGTGCTATTAAAGCTTAAGTAGTTTTATTTTAAATTTAAACTAAGCTCTTGAAACAAACACAGCTTCACAATTCTCAATAGCATTCGCACAAAAAAAAAAAAATGGCACAACATCAAGCACCAACATTTTTCATTTGGATACTTAATTTTTCCACCAGCTCGTTGCACATTTCAACAGCCAACAATTCGCTATTTTTTTTTTTTTTTCTGTTGCTCACTAAGTTTTCATGGCCTATTATCAGTAGCGAATTTAACTAGCAGCCAACTATGCCCCAGCCTAGAGCGGTAGATTTTAGGGTGCGTAAAATTTTTGTTTAAAGTGTCGACGAATTTTTGATGCATATGACTTTTTCGCGCTTGCTGAATTATTTTTTTTTGGTATAGCAGTTGATTACAAATGGCTTTTATTTTCAAAATGTTGCAAAAGAACAATCTGTTTAAATATTCAGCTTTTAATAAAAGCATAAAAGATAATAAAACTTCACAAGCAGCGTGGCATTTTACCATGGGCCTTGTGCAGCATTTTCTTAAGTCCGCCCCTATCAATTACGCGCACTTAAACTTGGCATATAAAAATATGAAAAAACTTTGCATTTCAATTTGCTGCAGTTATAAGATTTTAAGTTGATATTTTTTATTTTTGTTCTACTTTAATTTTTTTATTGTTAATGGAAATGCATAAAAGTTATAAGAGCCACGAAGAGTGGTAATGTTGCACTAGAAATTGTTTAAATATTTTTTTTTTTTTTTGTTTTATACGTGTGGTGCTGCTGATTTCCTGGCAGATTGTGAGTGAAAAATTGTGTGGGATTGTATGAATGTTTAATAGAGGTCCTGCAGAGTAGATATTCAGATATTTCAGAATTTTTTAGATAATTAAATAAAATATTATTCAATAATAGGTATTGAAATTGCTAGCTATGATTTAAGTTTAGAATAATTTCTTTTAAAATTCAATAAATTTTCTTCAAAAACATCGTAAAAATATGAAAACTTTTTTCATAATTTTATCAACGTAAATTGCTTAAGCCAGCGATGGGCATAATAGGCAAAATGAGCCAATTTTAGAGAGCCAAAACAACAAAAACATGCACTCTCACCACAGCTACGCACATTTTTATCGTTGTAGTTTTTTTCATACGCTCTATGCACGAGATTTGTATTATTGTTATTGTTGCATCATTCAGCAAAAACCAAAAAAAAAAACGAAGCGAGCCAACAATTAAATAACAATGTGGACAGCTTCTCTCGTTTCGTTTGATGAGTGTACTTTTAACTTGAGGTCTGCGTGAGTGCACTCGCTCTGTCAAACGATCAATGTACTTGCTATCGAGTACAATGATTCTAACGACATTTTGCGAGTCATCAGCTGACTAGATCAGATCAGAACTATTAAACGACATAACATGTGATTTGCTTGTACTCTAATTCGTTCTGACTCGCTTTTTCGCTGTTAACATCTTTCAAGTCGAACAAAACATTTACAACACCGAACATGAGAAAAAGCAATGAATGCAGAGGGTAAGAGATGATTCTGTAAATAAATAGAAAAAAGTTATGTTGCATCGTTTTTTTCTTTGTCGCACTCAAATCTTGCATTCATTGCGTTATGTCAATGCGCCGCCAAAAGGACGACGTTAGAGTTTTTAAAGATTGATTATTTGTTATTAGTTTCGCATTCGTCTCTTAGCGGCATTCAAATTATTGTTGTTGTTCAAATACACCGCGTAAGCTTTACCGATAGCTTTTACGCCGCAAAGCAACGCGGCATAGCAAATCTGTTGTCTGAACAAACACAATAAAAGACAACAAGTCACTCAGTGTTGAATGCAATAAGCTACGAGTGCTTCAATTCGCTTTAACTCGTAGAACATTTTATTTGCGAGTGCAGCACTCGCCTTGATTGCTTGGTCTTTCGTTTTGTTTTAATTTGATTCGTGATTTGCGTTCGTCAATGCTCGATAGGCTCCCAATCTTGCCTAGTGTATTGTTGGTCGTCTCAAGCGCACTCAGGCAGACCTCCATTATACACTCATGTTGCTCTTGCTTGGTTCTTGGAATTGGCTTTGGATTTATTGCAGATTTTTTTTGCTATCGAAATTTATAGTAAGGTTTTTTCTGTTGCAGTAATTGTTGTATTTGTTGTAAGTAGCTCCTGACTTCAAAATTTTGCCCATCCATGGCTTAAACGGTGTATTCCTAATGCAGGTGAGTTCGAAATAGTCATTGAAAATTGCGATGTACTGGAAAAAAACACTCAAATCAAGTGGACGCGGTACTTGAGAGAAATGTAGGATTAACTCAATGTGTTTTAACGACGGTAATAGCAGAGCAATCGATTACTATAAGCGTACTTTGAAAGCAGTGGCGTCAATTCGGTATGGCTGGGGAGGGCAGTGGCTCCCCCAAGGATCTGATAGTAGGTATTATTCAATACAACAATTCAATAAAACCATCTAATAGTGGTGGAATTATAATTCTTTCCCCTCCCCCCAAGGTTTTGGTGAATTGACGCTCCTGTGTGAAAGAAGAGCGAAAAGATTCAAATCAGGCATTTTGAGCTCAAGACTTATTACCAGCAGATAAGCCTCTACAATTGGTTACTAGACTATAGTAGCAGTTCGATGAATATACCTGAGTCGCAATTCATTACCGATGGCAATACCATTCTTTGCACATGGGCTCCGTTCAAGAAAATGGCAATCATTTCTCACACAGCTCAAGATCTGACTTAAGTATTTTCTCAAATAATTTACGAAGAAAGTTATCTTACTCGAATTCATAAACGATTCAAAAACGTTTCATTTGGCATTTCTAAGATGCTGCTATAAGGTTTTTTCACCTATTGTAAATTGCTTTGAAGACGTTTTTAATATTCAAGTCGTTTTCGACGACACTTTCTAAGCAGTAATTTCTTTCATTTCCACATTTAGTTATGAAATAAGCTTTGTTCAAAGGTAAGTATTACTCTTGAAGAATTCTGTTTTAGAACCTAGTAGCTCAGATGTTATTGAATATACATAGACCCCAAATATCACAATAAATCAAGAAATATCAGAATCCTTTACCAAATTGGCCTGTTTAATGAAATTGTTTTATTAAATTCAAACTAGAGGATAATTAAACAAATTACAACAAAATAATTCTTTATATATCAAAAGAACTTTGAACTCAGGCTAAGATGTTCAATCAACAAAATCATTTTCGTCAATTCAATTTCAATTAATTCTTAATTGCTGTCATAAATCATTTATAAATTTATATGTATATAAAATTATTTTATATTAATTAAATAAAATATTTCAATTAGTTACAAATCACTTGACAGCAACAAACCATACCAACAATGATACAATGAATTAAAAAAAAATGTGCAACTTCAAAGTGGCATCACATGATAGATTTCATTCATTAATTTGCATCAAGTTAATTCTTTACACATAGTAGAGTAGAGCAAAGCCTATACAACTCTAATATATAGAAATTCAAAATATATATAATAATTTCCTTTCTTATTATAAAATAGAATCACATGACATCTTAAGTCTAAGTAATTTCCATAGAATCCTTTCATTTCGTATTCACCTTGCCGGCGCCAAAATTAATGAAAATGTCTTGCACGTTTGTCTCCTTAAGGCCAAAAACATGACATCTTTGCCTAGATGTGGTTTGTGGCTACCAGCTCAAAATAATTATAATTTGTTGTCAACAAAAGTAACAGCAACAACAACAACAACAACAAGAACTATTAGTACTATAACAAACAGTAGTGATTTATCTTCTTCATCGTTGTCTTTGTTGATTGTGATTGTGTGAGTCTCATTTTCACACATGGTTACCACAAACATGTCTTTTGGGACTATAGTAACGGCAATACGAAAACATCTTACTCGCCACATTAACACTTTTGGTAGATATTTTGTATATTTGGTTTTGTTTGTGAGTTTTAAGTTTTTGACGCATTGTGTTATCATGTAGAAAATGTAATGTAAAAAATATGTAAACAGTGTAATTTATAGTCTGAGTGATAGTGTTGTATTTTTCATAGTAATTTACTGCCGCTAAATATTTTTACAATTGGTAGTTAAAGTTAGGCTGATAATCATAATAAGCGTTCGTCGCCAGAACTTTACAAATGTTTATTTAAACACTGCAAATGTTAATAAAACATTTTGAATGTTAAGACCTTTTTAATGTTGAAAAGTTTTAGATGTTAGCTTATTTAGCTCTCTTGCATATATTGCGCCCAATTTGAATGACCATGCCCACTTTCTAAGACCACACCCATTTTGTAAGATCACGTCAGATTTGCTTTGCTATTGCGAAGTTTAATTTCTGGAAATAACACGGAAAATCCCTTATACATGGGTTGCTATTTATGTGTCCATACTAGAGGTCTGCACGAGTGCACTTAAAATGACTATCAAATCACTCGCCACGATTATCGAGTATGAAAACCACAAATCAAATAAAAACAAATCAAATTACCAAGCAAGTGAGTTGAGTGCTGCACTCGCAAATAAAATGCACTACGAGTTCAAACACTCGTGGTTTATTGCATTCGGCACTGAGTGGCTTGTTTTTTTCTTAGTGTGCTGTGCGGTGTTGGTTTGCGTGATGAATTTGAACAACAACAACAATTTGAATTACTTAAAACAAATCAAAACATGTAATTCATCTTTTAAAACTCTACTCGTTCTTTTGGTAACGCATTGATATTTCAGTTGACTCGCTGCATTCATAGCTTTTTCTGATGTTCGCTGTTGAAAATGTTTTATTTGACGGTGAACTATGAGACAGATTGAAAACTAGGTCAAGTCGTGTGATCGCGCTGTTTTGTGTTAGTCTATTGACGACTCGCAGAATGTAAATGGACAACGAGTACAATAATCTGTTGACTCAGCAAACGCACTAGTGCAGGCCTCTAATCCTGACATATAAAGAAAAACAAATAGTTTTCATTAAAAATTGCTTTATTGTTTCTGAAAGTATTTTTCGCTATGGTCGAAAATCATTCAAGAACTCTACAAATGTTAAAATATTACGTTCAATTGCAATCTATCTTACCAAAAATACCATAAAAACGAAAAGACTGCCCTTTGTTACAATACCAAATCGCCCAAGTGATACTTTATATTGAATTTGAATATAAACTAATGAAAAAAATTTCTGTCCTTTTTTTTCATTCTAGAGAAAAGCGAAATCTTTATTTTTATAAAATAGCATGTGCAAGCATCTGAAACTCTACAAATGTTTAGACAAGAAAAAGTTCTTCTTCTTCTTCTCCATAAAACGAAATTTTGAAGGGAATAATAATTACTAAATTACTTTTAGTTTTTGAAAAAAAAAAGTTAAAACAGATCTGACTATCATAAACTTCACACTACCACGCCCATTAAGCTACATTCGAAAGCATTATTTCGATAGAAAACACTAACCCAATTTCAAGTCTTCGTCAGACACATGAAGTCTTTCTACGTTAGGCTCAGATTAGAAACAACATTATGGTTACTTAATATCCAAAGTGTCTCTTTGTTTCTTTAGCATAATATATTCATATGAAATTCTACATGTATGATATATTTACGTAGAATTTCAAAAACATTTATCTTCGCCCAACTCTATTTCTGTTTCACATGTAAGTAATCCCTCACAGGCTGTTAAAATGATAGAGTCAAATTTAAAGCAAGTCAATGTGGTTATAGCACAAAGTCAACAAGACTTACAAAGCGAATATCGTTACCATAGAAAGTTACACACAGAACGCCATTGTGGCAAATGACATAACATTGGTGGTTTTGGTTTTGCAAAATCAACCCACTGCTGCTTTCGAATTGGATGATATAGACAAAAATTTACAAGGCGTTTTCAGGGTTTTGTAATTGGATTAATTCACACCAAAGTCATTCATACGCGATGGAAGGCGTAAATTAAATAATTGCGCTGTGAGTGAGAGTTTGGTTCGATTAAATTGAGGCAATTAAAATGATATTAGAAAATGGAAATAGTTTTTTGGACAAATATGCTTGCATAAACATAAAATTTTATTGTTGACATTTTACTAATAAGATTATAAAGGACTGCAAGAGAATCTAAGAAAGAATCGTCACTTCAATGAAGCCACATTTGGTGTATGTAGAAAAATTCGCAGTTCGAAAAACTTTCTGAGCTTCATGAGCTTATAATGATGAAATGTGAGCTCTTCAGAGTCTTCTGGGAAATTTTTATATGGCTAATCCTTGCCAGACAATGCAATATTATATGCATTGCTGTCTCTATTTTTTTTATCACATACGTTGTACCACTCTGCTATTACCTAAGCGGAAATAGTTAAATGACAGAGTCGGCGATAATTTTGTTGCAGAAACATGGATCTTTTTGCAATATTGGGTGCTTCCAAATGCTTAAAAACATGTACATAACGTGTTTGATCGAGTGTGGCATCGCGTCCTCGTCTCAAAACTAATTGCCTTTGGTGTTGGTGAATCCTTTGCTCGTTGGATTACGAGCTTTCGCACTGATCGCTCCATCCGTGTTGTGGTGAATGGATTCACCTCCAACGAACACTTCATTAATGCTGGAGTTCTTCAGGGCTCTGTGCTATCTCCGACTTTCTTCCTGATTTTTATCGATGACCTTCTAATAATGACTATCAATTCAATCCATTCCTTTGCGAACGACAGCAACATTTGTCATTCTTTTTGCTTCAAAAAGCGCCTAAGCTCTATAGAGGTCCTTCCCTTAACGTGGCTGGCTTAGATATTGCGATATTCTTGACATTCTGGGCATATCGGTTCAATCGGACCTAAGGTGGACAGATCATGTATTCGATGTGTCGAAAGAAGCGGCCAAGTGTATTGGTTTTTTGAAACGGTATAAGAAATACTTTACTCCTGCTAATCTTCTTATTGTCTACTTCACCTATATTAGACCCTAACTGGAATACAACTCACACATTTGGGCCGGAGCTCCAAAAGCCACTTTAGAGCTGCTAGATCGTGTGTTCAGCGACGTGTGATGAAACTAATAGGTGATGAATCTGTTAACTCCTCCATCGATTCCCTTCACCAACGGCGTACCGTTGACCCTTTTCTATAGGTACTGTAACGGGAAGTGCTCTAGAGAGATACATGAACTGATCCCTCAATCCGAATTTTCTCTCGTAGTACTCGGGCGTCTCATCAGGCCCATCCCTTTTGTGTCACGCCGGTGTTCAAAAGGATATCACACTTTCGTGATAATTCTTTTTTTGGCCGCACGATTAAGTTGTGGAACAGCCTACCAGCGTTTGTCTTTTCCGGAAGTTTTGACATCGGCAAATTCAAGATAAGTGTTCACTCTATCTATCCCCCTTCTCTCTAATTTTTCTCCTTTTTCTTAAACCAACACGGTGCATTGCATTTATAGGGGACGTTGGCTCACGTTTTTTAAAAAAAAAATAGCAAGATTTCACTTACATCTTGCTCTAGAGCTGCGAATTCTGTTTCTTTAAAATTCCATGAATGATTAAACACTTTTGAAGATTATTTTTCTCTAATCAACTTGTAATTAAGTGGGCATTCCAATAAAATTAATTTTCATATGTGTCCAAAAAAATAAAAATTACGCATAACCCTAACGCATGACCCTTAGCAGCAATATGTAGTAACTTTAAGCACCCTTAAGAATTCCTTACATTGTTTACGTATGCAAGTTTATTTATTTGTTAATTTCACATACATACCACCTACACAGAAAAAAAATGTGCCTACGCACGCATACAATTATAACGACAAGGATAATGACAACAAATTAAGCAATCAATTATGATCATGGTTGTTATTAATGCATTACATTAGGTTAGGCCAAAAGCAACATCGCGCGTATCAAAACAAAACCGCAACAAAAGTAAACAGAACTGAAATATATCATAATTTTTGGGAATAACAAACCCTACCTTTGTGTTTGAACTTCAAGAACAACAGTTTTGTGTCAATACGTGTGTATTGCCATCAATGACATTAATCGTTTCATTCATGTAACTTATAATTTTGTTCAATTATGTATAGATTATACCGCACGGTATCCAAAAAAAAATTACTTTACAAAAAAATCTAAAAATGTAATATAAATTCTGTATAAATGATCTATATTATTTGTATTTCATAGTCATATTTATCATGCTAATGACTTGAATAACATCACTGGTGTAGAGCAGCGGTGGGCAAGGAAATCTAGCAAAAGGTTCGGTCCATGAGGTTTGCCCATCGCTGGTGTTGCATTTTTTAAAATCGGTAATATAAATTGGTGTCATCGAGATTATCTTGATGTTTTTAATAGCATATTCACTATATTGTTTCTAAGAGTTTGTTATCATAAATATTTTAATATCAATATGAAAAGAACTCGACGTTTTTTGTCCTTTTTTAATGCCATAAATAGGGTTTTTTCTGTCGATTATATAAACATCGTAAACAATAGGTATGTTATCTTAACATTTCTATAATAATACATTTATATGTATAATTTAATTTACACAACACTGTCACCCACTTTATAGAAAATATATGAAAATAAAACTCACCTCATGTCCTGGTCCATGACATTCGCTATCATGTCCATTGGGTGGCACCTTTATCACTCCACTGATTTCAACAGTATCTTCAGCAACAGCGTTGCCACCACCACCTTCAGCATCAACACTTTCACAACTTTCGAAACGTTGTCGATGTTTATGTTGTTGTTGCTGTGTACCGCCACGCCTACTACGTGCCAAATGACAGCACAAACGTGCGTACGTGCATTGTAAAGCTTCAGCCAACAATGCTCCGAGACTGGATAAACACATCAACATCAAAGGAACTCCAATTAAGGCGTACAATATTGTGGCTACTTTGCCAGCGGATGTTTTTGGTGTAAGACTGCCATGACCTGCACTTACAGCGTATTTTCAGCAGTAGAGTATTTGTGGTGATGTTAATGGAAGACCACGGTTGAGATTCAGCGTGGAAATTAAAGAAGAAAAAAACAGAAAAAAAACATTTTTAATAGAATGTTATTTGATTTTAAGCAGGTATGTATGTGGCGCATAAAATTCGTACTTAAGAGATTAAAATTGAAAGGGAGTTCTCAGATTTTGTACACTTTTGTGAAGTATACTCAGAATGCTGCAAAAAACTTAGGGTGAATTGATATGTTTGTTTCTTTAGTTATATACTTATTTAAATTTTTAATATGTATAGAATTTTTGAAAAGTAACACCAATTATTCTGTCGAACATACAAATTGTGTCGTTTAAAATTTAAAAAGAACTTAATGGTAGATAAGACTCAGACAAAAACGGATGCTGCGACATGAAGAGAAATCGAAGCCAAGGACCGTAACGATTACGAATTTTATGATAGAAATCACTGCAAAGTTGTTATTCTGGATTTAAATTTTTTTCGATGAGAAATAATCGTAATTTTGAACTTATATTCTTTTCGATCAAAAATAATCGTTATTTTGGATTTCTATTTTTTTTTTTCGATCAAAAATAATCGTTATATTGGATTTTTATTTTTTTTCGATCAAAAAAAATCATTATTTTAGATTTATATTTTTTTCGATCAAAAATAATCGTTGTTTTGGGCTTCTATTCATTTCGATCAATAATAATCGTTACATTAGAATTCTATTCTTTTCTTTTTGACATCTATTCATTTCGATTAGAAATAATCGTTATTTTGAATTTCTATTCTTTTCGATCAGAATAATCGTTATTTTGCATTACTATTTTTTCGATCAAATATAATCGTTTTATTGGATTTTTATTTTTCGATCAAAAATAATCGTTACATTAGATTTCAATTCTTTTGGATCAAAAATAATCGTTATTTTAGATTTCTATTTTTTATCAAAAATAATTCTTACATTAAACTTTTATTCTTTTCGAATAGAAATAATCGTTATTTTGCATTTTAATTTTTTTCGATCAAAATAATCGTTTTATTGGATTTTTATTTTTTCGATCAAAAATAATCGTTATTTTAAATTTATATTTTTTTCGATCAAATATAATCTTTATGTTGGATTTTTATTTTTTCGATCAAAAATAATCGTTACATTAGAATTCTATTCTTTTCTATCAAAAATTATCGTTGTTTTGGACTTCTATTCAATTCGATTAGAAATAATCGTTATTTTGGATTTCTATTTTTTCGATCAAAAATAATCGTCACCTATATATACGGCGGAAAGTCAATAACTCAATCCCGTATTTTGGGTCATTTATCTTGTATTTTGAAAGCTTGACCTCAGATTCGTATTCAGCGACCCTAAAAAACATCGTAAACCAAATTTCGTGCAAATCGGTTAACTTTTAAGCAATAGATACGTCCGCCATGTTGGATCTACCATCTCGATTTAAAAATTTTGGAAATAAACCCCAAATTCGTAATTGGCGATTCTAAAAACCGCCGTATACCAAATTTGGTACATATCGGTAAGTTTTTAAAAAATACGTCCACCATCTTGTATACGCCATTTTGAATTTGGTAAATCTGACTTCCGATTCATGATCAGTGACCCCCAAAACCCTTGTATACCAAATTTGCTGCAAATCAGTTGTCTTTCGAAAATTCAGCCACCGCCATATTGACTGTATGAAGATACCAAACTTCTTTCATCCGAAGCGATGCTCAACACAATTTTTAATTTGCTAAATATTTGCCATTCCAAACAACGTGTAGGTTCACAACTACTGCTTCAGGGCATCAATTAAATTATATTCCACCCATCACAAACAGAATGCCTATAAAAATATTATAAATGTCCTAATATTTAATGCAAAAAAACATTCCCTAAAGCATCATCTACACGGCTACTGTATGCTACAGCGGAGGACACAGCAACATGAAGCAAATTTATTAACATCAACTGCTACTAAAGGTTGCTGCCTACTATTTGACCCTGACTGCCCTCATTGATTGGGTGGTAGCATTTCCTCCGAGGTCAAATGCTGTGCTTAATATACATAGTAATTATTTTGTAGGTCAATAAATTTGCATATTGAAATATTTACCACAAGAAATATTTTTACAACAAAAATTTAATAGAATTAAAAAAAAATATCTACCAAATATTAATTTCTGTTTTTGAATTTGTAATTAAAGGAAATTTCGAACATACCTATCGTTGTTATTACTGTAACCGAATAGAGTAGCGCCTCACTGAATGTCCAACGTGCTTCAATTAATATATCCATATGACTACCACTAAAACGATCTGCAATTGCTGCATTGCTACCAACACCAACAACTCGACCAACATTGCCGAAACCACCATGACGTGTTGCCGCCACTATTGAACCTTCGAAACGACGCAGTTGCTCGTGTACCAGCATTGTCCAGTTGCGTTCGTAGAGCACATTCAGTTTCTCTGCAATCAAAAAAACAAAAAAACATAAAATTTTATTCATTATTAACTTGCAGATATTAGGTGAAAGGTATGATGAGCACTTGAAATTGTCCGGCTTTGAAATTGCAATTATCTAGATGTTACATATACAGAAAGAAAACAGAGTTTGTTTTTGATCCTTGGAAAAGATTAATTTTCTCCCCAAAAAAAATGTGTGTTCATACAAAACTCACACGACCAGAAAAATTCAGAATAGAGCACTCACAATTCAGACAGAGGATAACTGAAACGTTTATAATGAATTTCAAGGGAATACAATAAGAAGATCAGACATTCTAAACTGAAATCCTATGGGAACTAATGTAGAGAAATCGATAGGTGTTATCGTTAAGCTCTGATAACAGAGGCTGATGACAAAAAAAAAAAAAACAGTCTTGAAATTGGAGGTACCGAAAACGAATCTGGGGTCACAATTTTTCAAGTTATACAAACCTAAGAATGCAATCTAAAACGTTCTTCACTTTTTTATGCTTTTGAACTTATAGATTATGATATCTCGAAAGCCTGACGTGATTGAGTTATTCTGAGCCTTGCCTCGTTTTCAGTATACCAAAAATCATACGGTAGGTATGGTTCTTCAGCTTACGACTTGCGGACTTTTTTGTGGGCCTGTGTAATAGATCATACTTCCATACTTCAAGTAGCCACGATAATTCACTGTCCCGAAATATGAGCCCAATGTTGTTTTCCTTGCAATACATTTTGCAATTTATCGATTTCATCCTTACAGAGCAATATTGTAAGCCATCATGAGAGCCTTTATAACCATATGCGTTATAGGAATATTACCTCGAAGATAGCGATGTAGAATTGATTACGTTTGTTATCTTGACTTTTGAGAACTTTAGGACCACCAGATCAGTTGGTATATTCACAACATAAGCATTTAGAAAGAATCTTCGGGGCATGTCTTCCACATGAATACATACATATCAAATGCCTGCGGTGAGAGGGGAAAGAGGGGTAGTGTTTAGCTTATAGCTAAAAAAAATTGTCTACACTATACCTAAAAGCTTAAAACATCGATCTTCGGTAGAAGGACTACAGAGTTCAGGCACTGCAATCACATTTTGTTGAACTACTTATTTTGCTAAACAGTAATTCTTTAACAAGGATGTGCTGTCTTTGAGAAGACTTGCTCTCTCCAGTACTATTAAGCTTCATTTTCAGCTCTATAATAGATGAAATACAGAATCTTGATCATGACTGGCACATACAAATATATTCAGAAGATGTATGTGCACTGTCAGTAATATCGATGTTAGCGATAAGTAGAGCATCTGCTATATATTCAAGTAAATGTACGCTATTGCTCTTTATAAGGAAATGAATAAGGCAAGGTTTATAGTTCCGAAAACTGAGTGGTATAATTTTGAATTTTGCATATAATTAGTTATCTGAAAGAATTAGGATTATTTATGAAAATCAAACTTTGAACATAAAGTCACAATACCTTAGACTAGGGTTGGCTATTTACCCTCCCACGGTCACAATCAATGAAACGTGCCATCATTCGTCCCGCCATGCAGTTGCTGATTTCTATGCGCTGATTCGCTTGAAAAATGAATATGCAAGACACCCAGTCGGAATCAAACGTGCGAAAACAAAACAAATGCAAAAAAAAACATTATTTATGCGAAAGGCAATTTTTTAAGCAAGTATTATTGACTTGCATTATTTAATTGTTGTAAAAAAATTAATTTATATGGAAAAATAGTTTTAGTTCTCGGAAAATTACTTTTTATTTTTGTTGTTGAATTTTGAGTTTAAAAATTTTTTGTGTAGCCATACGATGCTTTCGCATTTTATTTATTTATTTACATCAGTGATGCACGAATTTCTACTGGGTAATGTTTTCTTTACGACAAAACATATTTTTACTCATTTTTTTTTTTGTTGGAATTCCTTCACACATTTGTACACATACAAGCGCGAAATGTTTGTTGTAAACGTCAGCGCGCTGTCGACTTTTGGGCACCGCAGTTGGCCATCCCTACCTTAGACAATGTCTTAGAGCAGCGGTGGGCATGAAAATCGAGCTAAAGGGCACAACAACAAAATCAAGCAACAAAAAACGAAGTTTAAAAGTTTTTTTGCTTTTATTTTCAAATTCGCCAACAGCACAAAAAAAAAATCAAATTACACTACAAATAAAAACAATTGCTACATTCGTCGAAACACAATGCAGCACCGTCGCTAATGCCTTTGTATGTTGTTTTTTTTTTCATTTTGAAGTCAACGCTATGCGTCGATAGCGTTGAAATTCTGCGAATTGTTTTTTTGGTTGCTTGTGCGTCGAATAGCGGTTCGGGCCATGAGGATGAAAAATGTCACTACGTGCCCATCGCTTTATTAGAGCATAGATCTTTTCTGACGTATAAATATATCGTATAGCGTTTGTGGTATGGTGTCATTAAAGTTTGCTGGAAACTTCAAAAATCTTTTCTTTTTTTTTTCAGGCAATATTGTTGCAATGAGTACTTTTCCAGGAATACTCCCAAAGAATTGATGGATCTGTTACCATTTGATCTAATAATTCGAAATGAACTTAAGATTTTTCAAAATATAAGAAATTTCATTCCCTCAGCAACACCAACGGAACTATTTGGAGAAAACTTTTACCAGGGTTACCAAGTCTTACAGAAACGATTCCCAACCTTAATAAAAAAAAAATTAAAGTTCAAAAAAATTTTTCAACTGCTTATGAATGCGAACGATGTGCATTAAAAGTTTTCTTTATGTACCGCCGTTGCATTTATACTTTTTAGTTACATTTTCCTTTTTGCATTAATAGTTTTTTTTTTTTCTTTTAACATTCGCTTACTGTTGGGCCGATGTAGTTCGTCCAATACTAAATGTGCAAGGTAACAACTACCAACATTTTATAGTTTCCTTTTTAATTGTAAAACTCTACCACAAACTCTGTCTTCACTTGAGTTTTATTATGGCCGACCTGACCACAATTTAATGGAGTCTATGTCTTTGGTTAGTAAATTTCATACCAATTAAAATGCAATGCTTGAAAATAATTCTACCAAACTTTCATCACAAGCTATACGTACAACTCTTTTTGCCGAAAATTCAATGTATGTTGTTACTTTAACAAAGGAAACTTTAAGTGCAAACATCAGAGCAGAAGACTTTAGGCCACAAATTCAATTTGCAGAATGTTGAAACATTACAAAGTGATAAAAGTTTTTTCTAAATTACATTTAATTGAAGATAACATTTCTATGAAACGAAATATTTTCTAGCATTCATTCATATATTTACAATAGAATATCCTTTAGCTGTTAGATATTGATGTAAAATACTTTTTGCAAAATTATGGCAAAATCGTGGTATTGCCCTATGTTATTATCTTCATTTAACCAACCCTTTATGAACAATTTGACTATGACTTTTTCAATGCATTTTTACTATGACTATGAACAACTACTCTGGTACAACTAAGGCTTAAACCAAATCAGCCTTACATTTCTCATAATTTAAGGTAAACTCCTACCTTAAATTCGAAATAGACAAAACTAAAACGTCTTTAAAGTTTTATATATCTATTTTTGTCTTACTGTTACTAACACGCCCTTCAACTGAATTATCATCCAAATGTTGTATTCTTTATTCTTGAAAAATTTGCAAAATTTGCGTTTTTTTTTCCTTTTACACATACATAGCAACGACGGCGAGGACGAGGACGACAAGACACTTAAGACCATAAGTGGGTTTTATAGCTTGAAGAGAATTTAATAAAACTTCCAAAGGCATCATACAGACACAATGAAATGCAGTCAACTGTATAGGTATGCGGTTGTTTGGTATGGGTGTTCATGTTGAAAATCACGTGTGGCCAGAAAATTTTCTACTGCTGCTGCATGCAAACGTCTGAAGGGTCATCGTTATGTGCTCAAGTAATTATGCAATTTAGTTAAATGGTACCCTGGAGCCCTATGAGATGCTTTCTTGTACAAGTGCATGGGTAAGCAAGTAAGGTGAGATCATACGTGTAAGGAATAAAATTTTAAACACCTTAAAGGACACATAGTGATAATGTAGAATTTTCCATTTAAAATATTCATGTGGTAAATGGAAAGGTTTATGAATGTTATAACAAGAGAATTTGTTTTGGTTTTTACTTTTTTCAGGTGCATCATTAAAGGTACTGTAGTTATTTCAATTCAAAAGAAACATGTTTATTTTAATCTTCATTTTCTAAAGCAAAAAAAAAAGAACTCAAAATAGAGTAAGAAAGTAAGTATGTAAATAGTACCTCAGAAGGAAATGATGTCCAATAAAATTCAAGAGTTATATTACAGAGATTGTCCTGATATAAGTTTCGGCTTCAGTTTTTGAAATAAAAACATAATTTATTCGAAAAGTAACAAAATTTTGTATGTTCAAAATACAAAATACGATATAGAAAAAACTCTTGGATAGATTGTGCTATTAAAATGATCATTGATAATGATAAATTTGAAGAAACTGGTACAGTTCAAGAAAAGAAAACAGATTTATCATTGTAGTGATCGTTCAATTGAAAATATTGCAGCTGTGAATGGAACTCAATATCGAGAGATGATAGGAAATTGTTTGTGGAGTCAATTGGAAAATAATGATGTGTAGAATATGTGATTTCAACAGGACGGTGCAACATGCCACACACAGCAATGGAATCAAATGATCTTTTGAAAAAGAAGTTTAATGCTTAATCGAATAATTTCTCGAAGAACAGACATGAGTCGGCCACCAAGATCATGCGATTTAACATCATTGGATTTTATCTTTCGGAGTTTCTTGAAGAGTAAAGTTAAACGGATAATCCTCAAATTGCTAAACACCTCAACACTAGCATCAACGAGCAAACATCACCAATTGACACATCATTGTGCGAAAAAACTATTCAAAATTTACCGGGAACTTTTAACAATCGAAAAATTTAATTCAATATTATTGGAAAACGCTCTATCGCAAGAACGATTAACTGTAAAAAATATTGCACATAACCAAATTTGTTGAGAGTTTTATGCTCTATAACTTTTCTAATAACTCGAAGAGTCATTCAGAACTAAGAAAACAAGATATTTACAAAAAAAAAACTTGCATACACGCTATTCTATAAGACTTTTGAGCAAACCTACAAAATGATAAAACAAAGCTTTGTACGAATTTGCAGCTCATTACCTTTGATTCCGAGATTCAATCCATTATACTCTTTATATAACTGGGCTATCAGCTTCTTAACCCTACGAAGTTTAGAGATTTTTTGGCGCTAACTGATACAACTAGATCTGCGCAGACCTATATGAGATTTGTATAGGCAGATGTTCTAAAAGTGTGTGTAAATGTTTTAAATGCTAGGAAAAAGAGGTTCTCCGTAGCCGCTGCTAGGAAGTCATGGACGGATTCGTCTTTAACACGCAAAACAAAAAAGTTATACACACACTCATATACCCCAAGGGCTACACAGACCTGGTTGAACCTCTTAGGGTTAAGCAAATTTGCTTTTATGGCTGCAGTCGACTCAGAACATCTTCCTTGATTTGGTATTTTTAGCTTTGGGAATAAGGCAAAAGCAGATGGGTTCAAACAAGTTGAATACGGTGCTTGTTCCATGTCATTCATTAAACTTTTGGTACATTGGTGCAAAATTCATGATGTCTCAATAATATTCTCATTTATCATTTGGCCTTCTGGAAGGAATTTAAATTTTGCGACACCGCGGTAATCGATGGTAACTGTCGGGACTATCATGATTTCGTGCTCATTCCAAAGACTGCCTGAGACTACTCATAAGCCAATGTCTCATCGCCGTAAAGGCTTGGGAAATTATATTGTCGGTAACCTGCCTTACGTGAACTTTTCGAATAAAATTAAGCTCTTGTTGGAGACAATTTTTTATCAACCGCTATTGAAATTCGGCCAAAACAAGGCAAATATCCGCCTTTTTTGAATACGTTATATCATTCATATGCCTATATTTTTCACAAAAACGATTTACCTTAAGTTTTCTGCAACAGTTTGAGTTATTACTGATGGATGTGCCAGATCTGGCACACAAAATTTTGTTTGTAGCACAAAAAGGAAAAAATTTTGTTCAACTGATTTTCCATTACAAAAAACACAGAGTACTTGTTAAAAATAGCATTGACCGATTTGTGAAATTTCACATACATACTTCGGCCGCTGTTCAGTCTATAATATGTGCAACACTGGCTTCGCTATTCACAGTGTTTTCACATTAAAACTAAATTGCATACTTTCAGGCCTTCAAATTAAATAGTTTGGTCTAGGAATAACTAGTTTATCCTCGAAACTGGTTTGGCCGGTGACATTTATACTAAGTAGCATTAAAGGTTCTTAATATTTTTTAAACATTAAATGATCTGAATTTTAATTTGGGGACAAATTAACGCTATGTTACGACTTAACGCAGAAATGTTTAGCAAATTTTTATATAATTTTCTCAAACTTAGTAACAAAATTGAGTTAAAAAGGAGCCGCTCATACAAAATACAATATAAATATTCCGCGCTTCATACAAAAATGGACCTTTCTTTTATATGTAATTAAAAATACAAATAATAATTTTTGAAACAAATAATATGGGTTTATTGAAATGAAACATAAATAGCTATTTTTTTTTCTTTTTTCTAAAAAAGATTTAAAACATGCTTCATACTTACAACCAAATATTTATATATTTACCGGAAATCTAATTAAATTTTTCCACCACAATTTATTCATCCATACAAAATATTAATCAATTTCATTTTAGCTTACACATGTGAAAATTGCATTAAAATTACTTTTATGGCTTTGACGTTTTATTTTGTTTTATTTAAAATAATTTTTATTACAATCAACCAGCAGTATTTATTAAATAAATACGAGAATTTAATAAAGCAATTTTTTAACAACAGATTGGAAAAAAGATTTGCGTTGAAGTTTAACAATGGCAAAATTGTCAGTAAAATGAAATGAACCCTTATATGGCATTTCTAAAAATATGCTAACAAATAAAGTTATTGCTTAACAAAAGGCTTCGCAAATTGTAGTTCAATTGAGTATAATTGAAATGCTTACATCAAATTTAGAGATATGAATAGGTTTTATAAATAAATGTCCATAAGTAAATACTAAAAATATTAATAGAAAAAAATTATTTTGACATTTGTGTTGGGCTCAACACTAAATGGATATGGATAAATGCCGCATTTAATTCAATACTGATTTCATAAAAGTATCACGCCCATAGTTTCAAGCTCGCTCACTTTTTCGGAAAGTCATTTTTAATACGAGCCACACCGAAAAAAAAGACCGTACTAAATTTGAAAAACTGTCTTCCTCCGATTTAGTGTAAAAATTTTCCTTAATCTAAGTAATTTTTTCTCATATTGATGAAAATATCGTTTCATTTAGTAATTGAGTCCTTTCAAATGAGTTCATGTTTCGTTAAAGCAAGTCAAAGCTCTTCCTCAAACATTGAGTTTGTGGTTTTAGTAAAATTTTCCTTTGAAATAGTAAATTTTTCTTTGGGAAGAATTTTTGAGGACAAATTGTTCCTCATTTGAGTAAAAATTTCCTCAATCTAATGGAATGTTTTGTTTAAGGAAAATCGTACTCAGTTTTAGTTAGTTTCTTCAAAAAATTTACTATAACGTAGGAAAATTTTCCTTGATAAATGAGTGGCAACACTCGCTGCTTTACTCGCTGAAATTAATATCTATTCATCTCGTAAGTATTCTGTTTTTGTCTATATATTTATAGTTCTCTACTTGTTTTTTAAATAAAAAAAATAAAAAAATTAAAAAAAAAAAATATGTCGTCGCCGGGATTTGAACCGAAGCTTTCCTGATCAGACAATGGTTGTTACACCACCATTTTGGGGGTCCCCTTACAAAAACACAAAAAATTTCGAAAAATTGTTCATAGCTCCCCCGGAGTGACCCGTAGAGGGTTCATATGTATCAGCAGGTCCTATTATATATTTTTTTCTAATACTTTTCCCAAACATACCTATCCTCTATCTGCCACCCTTTTGGGGGTCCCCCTACAAAAAACACAAAAAAATTAAGAAAATTTCGAAAAACAATTCATAGCTTTCCCGGGGTTATCCCTTTGAAAAAATGAAGAAATTTTCGAAAAATAATTAATATCTCCCCCCCCCCCCCGTATTCGTGTTTCCCACAAACAGAAAAATGCGCTAGGCTATGTAGGTGTTTGGTTCTGATCACGAATATTTACACTTTTTTTATATCTACCACGCCTTCTCTTATGCCTTATGAATGGAAGCAGAAAGTGAGTATACCATGTGTGTAGGGTACATAAAAAATTTCAAAAATATAGAATACATACATATATCACTACCATTGTTACTGTTACTGTCGCTTTCGATTTTTTTCAATAATTTCTAATATTTTTTGACTTCCAAAATATTCCTTGAGAACTTTCAATTAATTAATTGTTTTAATTTCAATTTCATGTATCCAAAATATGAAACAAAATCTCATTTTTGGTAAATTAATAAAATCCAATTGCACACCATCCGCTTTTAAATCATAAATTAAATAACAATAATTGTATAACACTTTCGAAATTGTATATTCAACAATTATAAAAATAATCGAATAATTCGAAAAAAAAACTCAATTTAAATTGTTATTACGTTTAATATTGAATTTAATTAGTTTTCATTTGATTGCACATTTTTCGCTACGGGCAATTTTAAGCCAATTTTGTTAATAAATTACAATGATATTTATGCCACAGATTTGTGGAAAAATTAAACGTATCATTACATACAATAATATGTAATTTATATACAATGACATATACAAATGTACGAAGCTACATATGTACATTAAAAAATCCAAACTGAAAATTAAAGTTTTGTTAGCTGCCAAAAAAAAGCTATTAAGCCACTGATGTGCTGTCTGCCTAGATCTTTCCCAACACATTTTTAAGCTCATTGAATTGATAAAGGAAACCCTCTTATTTTATTATGGAAAGAAGTCAGCAACTGTTTAACTTTTTTTTGAAATATGTTTCAAAAACCGAAAATTATTCCATGCTAAAGAGTCTTGAAGTTAGAAAATGCATGGAATCAGCATAAACTTATCAAGTCTATATCGCGCCCAAAAGTTTAACCTCTCAAAAATTACATTACATTATATTTTAATAAAAGATTTCAGTATGCACGCTAATAAAATGCAGTTAACGCAGGAATTGTAGGTCTTTAGGCCATGTCAATTACGTTTGCCGATTGGACGCACGAGTAAACACAACCTTAATGACAATTTTTCAATGATCATTGTCAGTGATGACGTCCATTTTCGTCTCAGTAGATACGTTAATAAGCAAAATTGTCGCATTTGGGCCTATGAAAACCAAAGAGAGACTGTCGAAAAATCTTGTGTGACGGTGTTTGTTCAAGGTAAACTTTTGAAGCATTCAACAAATTTTTATGAAATTTGGCTTATGTCTGTAATTTGGTCTAACTTAGGACATAGGATAACTTTTATTTCGATTAAGTGCTTATTTAGGGTGGCCCTCATACAAAAATATTTTAAAAATGGCATTTTCACAAAGACCGGTCAATCGATACACCACACGTCTTCTATATTAAGTGCAATAGCTGAGGCTATGAGATTTTTATTTAGGGTGCATAATTAAGGTGGCTCTCATACAAACATATTTCTAAAATAGCATTATCACAATGACCAGTCAATAGATCCATTTGGAATTTACACCGCGTGTCTTTTATATTAAGAGTCAAAGCTAAGGGTGCATAGGGTGCATACCAAGGGTGGTCCTCATACAAAAATATTTTTAAAATATTATTTTCGGCCAATCGATTCACATAGAATTCACACCATGTAGCTTTATATTAAAAGGCTTAGCTTAGGCAACAAAGCTTTTATTTAAGACCACTCTCCCGATTCATATGGAACTTACACCACGCGGCTTCTATATTGAGAATAATAGCTAAGGCAATAAAAATTTTATTTAAGGTGGCCCTCATACAAAAATATATTTAAAATATTATTTTTACGAAGGATGGTCAATCGATTTACATGTAATTTACAGCATTTAAGTGGACAAGCATAAGTTATAAAACTTTTATGTAGGGCGCATATTTAGGGTAGCCTTCATAGAAACATATTTTTAAAATATCATTTTATCGAAGACCACTTAATCGATTCCCATGGAATTTACACAACGTATCTGTTATATTTAGACGCACATACTTAGGGTGGTCCTTATACATAAGTATTTTTTAAATAGAATTTTCACGACGATTTCATAAGTGTTTTCTTAATATTCCTAATGGTCTATGGAAAGTTTTAGCAAAGTTTGCTTTAGAAAAATGAGCAGTGACACGCCCTCCAAAATCAAATTAATCATATCTCATCAAGTACTGGACGCAGATGAATGGGAATTGATATAAAAAGTACGGGAAAAAGTAAGTTCCACTGAAATAATTAACTGTATCGCTTATACATTCCATCGCTTGAGTTCATACAACATCCGGAACACTTATCGGAGAGGGCAGGACAAAGTCTGCCATGACAGCTAGTATTAATATAAATTCATACAGTTCTGATTACCTTACTATTTAGGTAAGATTCGCTTGTTATTAATTACTAAATTATATATTTTATTTTACGATAAATTAACATATTTATTGATATTGATCCTCGGCTCTGTTATATCATCCATGTTCCGTAGACGTTGAGGTCTAGGAACGTAATTTGTTGATTTGATTTCTTAAAAATGTTTTATGGCAAGCTTTTAATTCTATAGAATAGCTTCGGTGCCAGCAAAGAAAGGACATTTCGAATAAAAAATTTCATTTCTGAAGGAGTTGAGCTAGGTGGCAAATGAGGCATGGAAAACATAACCCCACGGAAATGCTAAAAATTCATTGCTTCTATGACAAAGCGGTGCTAAGTGTAATTGCAAATAAATGTTTTCCAACAAAATATTGAATAAAATTTTAAGTTTTCTTAAGGAAATGAACAATTTTTGTAATCGTTCTTAATTACATCGCCATTCGTGTTCATAACTGATGAATTAGTTAGTTTTGATTCAATATATATTTCTATTGATGATATAGGATTTTGTTTTTAAGGAAGTTTTCGTTATGTAAATAAGTTGTTAAAAACAAAATTAAAATTTTAAAAATTACGTTCATTTAAAGTATCAGAACAAGAAAAATGCATGAGTGTTCTTAATTAGTCCACCACCACTGTGCTTTAATGCCAATTCCGGGAAGGTAATATCAACAAAAATTTGTAACTTGTTAATAGATATTTTATGTCTATCAACCATACAAATTTAAGTTGCTAAGACTGAGTGTAGATGGTCATAAAAGCTTAAGTGAAACCAAGAGGTAACTTTAAGTATTGAAAAATATTTTTAGAAAAATTTTTACCAATAGGTTTTGTCTTGCACTTAAGTATTCCGCATACAATGCTTAACTTTTTTTAAAAAAAGGCAACACTGCCTCGTTTTTACATAATTAAATCCCATTTGTGCAAAATTTTGCAAAACATAAACACCACTGCTGTACTCACCGGTTATTATCCACAGCTCGCGCAAACAGTCCTCCCGACTCTTTGCTATCGCTATCGATTTGGTAATGTCCTGCGGTGCTTCAAGTAGCGGAAATATTAAAGCGCCCATAACAGAATACGCAACAACAAGCAACACCAGACCGGGTGTTGAGAAGAGAATCTTAAGCAGGCGACCGAGACAAGGATGCGAAATGCGGGAATTAGTGTTAGAGATGACGTTAGAACGATCTAAAGCGTCACAACTTCCGGCGGTGATGCTGGTGGCACTAGCGTTAACGTCAGCAACGGATGTTGTTATTGAAGATTTCTCCGGATAATGTTGTTGTTGTTGTTGATGATGATGTTGCTGCTGTTGCTGTTGCTGCAGCTGGTGATGCGGACTATGTTGTTGCTGATGATGATGTTGATGTTGATGCTGATGATGATGTGGAGAATATTGAGGACACTGCAATTGTTGTTGTTGCTGATATTGTTTTACCGCTGTTTTTGTAACTGTACTATGTTCTGTTGTTGTTGTTGTTGTTGTTTTTCTGCTGTTGCTATTGCTATTATCGCCGGAAGTTCCTTTATAAACGTCCGACATTTTAAATGCTGTGGCAGCAATATTTTTATTTGATGCTTTTGTTGTTGTCTTACGAACATTTAGCCAATTTTTTGTTGTTGTTTGTTTATTTACTGAAATTACTTTTTTTTTAAAATCAATAAAAAAATGTTTACTTTAAGTTTTTGTCTGACTTTAAATGTCACTTTTTATTGCAAATTTGCTATCTCCTGCTTTTGTTTTCACTACAACGTCAACATGTTGCAACGTTTATGTTACCGTTTACATGATTAGTGCTGCTGTTGACTTTCTGTATTACTTCCGTCTTTCAATTGTTTTGCAGCAAACGCCAGCATTTAAGCTGCACTTCACTTTAGCGCTTTTGCTATCATCACTTTGTTGTCTTGCATTTAGTTTGCTATCTCTCTCTCTTGGCTTATTTAAGGCTTTTGTTTAATTACGCCGTAAAGTATGCTTCATATTTTTTTAAAACAATTTTTTGTCTTGTTTGGTACTTCAGTTGCTGTTGCTGCTGCTGCTGTCTGCAATAAAGTTGCTGCTATTAACACTGCAATTGTTTATGCTGCTTTCTTTTGTTTCAGCTGCTGCATGTTCCAGTTTGCTTCTGTTTTTCGCCTGCAATTGAAACAGAAAATACAAAAAAAAAATATGTTAAAAATGGGTTAAGCTTTTTTCTTTTGTTATGAGTTTTCAACACAAAATCTTTTTGATGTTGTTACGAGTGAAAGGCAAAAAACTTTGCAGACTTTTGCTAAATTTTTATTAAAAATATAAACTAAATATTCTGTTAGTTGTTGATAGCATGAAATTCCTTGTTATTCATTTTATCATGACCTACTTATTTTTAATATCAGCGCTCAATGGGATGATACATAAAACGCTTTATTGCACTGCATTGAGTTTAAGCTCTGTTAAGCGTTTTAAAATTTGTCTAATAAAGCTATCAAGTGCTGCTCAAATCTTAAAGCATATGCACATGTACTGAGAGTACAATGAATTTTTAAAAGAAAAATAAATATTTGTAATATTGATCGCAAATTTTTAGAGGAACATTGAATTGTATCATATTAAGAAGCGCGGGACAATAAACTTTATCAGACACAATGCCAAATAAAAAACGGATTCCATATGACTGAGTCATATTCCGGCCCCAAGCGAACAAGGCTGGTAAATAAAACCTTAAGTGTTTAAGGATATATTAAAGAGCGTGAATGCGTCTAATATAAGCTAGCAATGCATAGAACTGAATAGTGTTGCCAAGTGACCGAAATTGACTCGACCAAGCCTAGAATATCATGTTATAGCCGGGGAACTGGTAAGAATTGAAAAATTACTGAAATTGTTGGGAAACGGGCGAATTCTGAACTTCAAAGTTTTGTGATTAACAAGTAAAAAATAGATAAAATTTTTTCCACATCATAATTGAAGTTTTTGGCATTTCATGAATTAATTTTTAGCATGGGCCAATTTCAGTGCTGTCCAAAAAAAAAAAAAAATATAATCCAAAAAAAAATTTACTTTTTACCATTTCAGGGAAAAATAATTTAAATTTTAACAAGGCCGGGATTTGCTTCCTTTTGACTTGGCAGTCCTGGATATAATGTAAGATAAGAACAAAAACTAAATTTTGACTCAAGGACAACTCCAACGCCTTTAAACTGTGTAATGTAATAAGAGGAAGGAATAGAACTAAAAGACATAGAGATGTATTTATTAAGGCTAAGGATTATATAATTATAAAATTATTATAAAATTTATTACTATACAACTTATTAACTTCATTCTGAAGAAGAACAGTATTAGACTCATTTCTAATTTTAAGATATATCTTGAGGACATCTGTGTAAAATAGACACTTACTACATGGTTCAAACAGTCCCGGAAAAAATGATGAAAACACAAACTTTCGATATTATTCTTTAACATAGTTCCCTTCGAGGGAGATATACTTCAATCTACGATCGTCCAAAATTTAGATACCTTTTTTATAGTATTCGACGTCGAGGCTATCAAAATAGGCACCAGTTACGAACCCAACCTCCTCATTTGAGTAAAAATCTCTTTCCCTGGAGTCATCTTTTCATGTTTGGAAACAGATAATTGTCCAGTCAAGTCTGGAGAATATGGCAGCAATTCGTTTCGCAATTCGTTCAATTTTGCCATTGCTTTGAATCACCGACACGAAGTTGCTTTTCACCAATTGTCAGTAAACGTGGCACCCATCTTTTTCATTTCCAAATGCTCATGCAAAATATTTAAAATACTACCGATCGACAACTTTCACTTTGTGGTCTTTCTTAACGATCAGATGGATTTTCTTGATGTTTTCTGAACTGGTAGCCTCATTTGGCTGCCTCAAACATGGTGCATCTCTGGTGCTCGTACGACCATATGGGCTGTAATGTTTTTGGAGTCATTCCAATGTCTGCTGATCGTTTTTTCCGATCACAAAAAAATGTTTTACCAAAATGCGAAATTCACTTTTTTCCATTGTTTACGAAATACTCGATAACTTCAAAACTACTGGATGAAATGTCATCAAAATTTGACATTCCTCTTTAAAAAGTTGCCACTTCCAAAAAATTATATCGATTTGAGAGTGGTGTTGCCATCCCACCAGAATTCCCGGGACTTTTTGAACCATATCGTACAACGCACAAACAAAGATTCAATGTCATTTATGAAAATGTCGAACAATAAAGGACCCAAAATACTCCACTGCAGAACAACTTGACATAGATCTGATACTATGAAATTCCAGAACAATTTGAAGATTATGTAAATATGAAACCAGAATAAAACCCCAACAACTTATCGTTCATATAGATGCCATCTATCTGACAGCACTGCTGAAACAATATTCAACAAATAAAATTAAATTAGGAATAGTCCAACCTCCTGAGTTGAAACCATGCTGAGAGGGAGAAATTATGTATTTCACTGCGTGTAAAATTTTGCCTTTGACAATGCATTCAAAAAACCCAGATATAACATTTAGTTTAGAAATGGGACTGTATTCAACTACATTACTTTTGCAACCAGATTTATCAATTGAAGTAATAAGGGATTACTTTCTAGTAATTAAGAAATACATCTGATTGTAGCGAGTTATCTAAGACTAGTGGTACCCGCGGCTTCGCATGTGCACGAATCGTTCTTTTTTATATATTGAAATTACTCTCTTAACATCTCATTCTCTCTTTTCTCTTCAATATTAAAAAAAAAAACTTTTTAAAGAAAGGTTGTTCCAGCAAGCTCAAAGCGAAATATAAACGACATACCGAAAACAACACAGAATTCAATAAACTGCATAAGCATAAAGGACGAAAAATTGCGCAACAATTTTTTGTGTGAGTTTTGTGAGGATCTTAATCCTAAAAAATATATATTTAGCTATATAAAATAAAAAAATAAGTATGCAATAATCTTCTTTAATATAAATATGTTGTTTTAAAAAAGAAATTATTAAAATCGGTGCAGTATATTATGCGCTAAAGCGTTACAAACCATATCCATATGAGCAATTTTATATAAATAGTATATTTAGATTGCCTAACGTGGGTTAAGTCAGCTACTTAAAGAGCTTTGAACTGGCAGTTCAAAGTAGCGTTTTTCAATATTTTAAAATGTTTTCGACCAATTCGATATTATTTCGGCTTATTCAATATATTCGTTCTCAGTAAATTTCCACTTTTTTAATGTTCTTCTACATTTTTCAAATTTTTCAATTTCTTCAATATTTTTCGAACTTTCCGACATATCTTTGGCTAATTCAACATTTTATTACTTTTACAGCATTTTCTATAATAACATATATAGTATATAGCAAAACATCTTTAAGTTCGCATATCACGCCACGAGTGCTTGCGCTCACTTGCCATTGTTCTTAAATTTTTTAATTGATCGATAGATTGATTGATGATAGTTTTCACTATTTCGTGAAGCGTATTTTAACATGCATTTTGTAGCAAAATTACATTTGTTAATCTAAATTATATTTCTAGTATTCTTCGTTTAGTTCCCAACAATTCATTCTCAACTAAATACTCCAGAAACTTAAAGTTTCTTGACATTTACACTTTTCTTCTACTGCAACAGAAATTTCCTTTAACAAAATTTTAAGTTTCTCATAGTCAGTCTCATAGTCAGCTGCCACTATTCTAGCACCTTTTTAATTTATTTTATTATTTAAGACGTTACCATTGTTTGTTTCCTTTATAAAATATCCTTTGAATTATATATTAGAGTTGATTACAAAAAAAAAAACAAAAACAAAAACAAAAGCTGGTAAAAGAAAAACGATTTTAATGTTGAATATTTTGTTAACGTTTTCCAATGTTGCTGATGTTGCGGTTGTTTTTTTTTACCCCATTTGCTATTGCATTTGCCACTACAATTTTAATGACTTTTCTTGTGGCTCCTTGCAATGTATTGCTGGTTGGCGCTTGCTTGCTCCTGGTGCTGGTTGTATGTACATATATATACTCTGCGGATGCTGTAAATTTGTTTGTTCATTTGTTTGTTTGTTTGTTTTTGTTGCTGTTGTTGTTTATGAGTTGCAGTAAAAGTTATTCACAAGCAAAATGCAACCGTTTTTACGTTTTGTCTGTTTTTTTTTTCCACTGCAGCGTTCTCGTTCGACTTGCACTAAGTGTTGCCTGTAAAATGTTGACTTTAATTTTGGAAGATGGCTACACTTAAAAATTTTAAATTTATTTTGAATGATTGTTGAAATAAAAGTTTCTTGCTGTTAAAAATTTTACGTTGTTGTTAAGTTTTAAGTAAATTTTTAATATTAAACTTCTATAATGAGTTAAGTGGAAGGAGAAAAGCAATTAGTTTTCTTAAGGTGTTTGATGTTAGTTTTTCTCAAGAAATATTCTTGCCAAAGCTTAAACTTTTCAATCTTAAGCATCCCCGTAGCATTCAAGTACCAGAAATTTTTCGACGATCGCGATTGTCATAACTTAGAGGCACGCAGAAGGATGATTCCTTTGTAGTCCACCACCGGAATAATTCATAATTATTTTACTAAGCTAACTGTTGTGTGCAGTGTGTGACAACATCAAAAAAATTACACAAAACAGCAACAAAAACGGCTAAAACTAGTCATACTAGTTTCAACCATTGCTAAATGGAATCATCAGCGACCTTATAGCCGAGTCTTTAAATGCTAAGATTCATAGATCACTCGATTTCGGACAAGATGTTTGACACATTCGCAGCAAATTTTTCTTGTAATACATATATGTATGTATGTATCAAGTTCATTTGATATTTCCAAATATTCTTTTCTCTTTCTAGAAACAGTTTGTCGGCAATCGATTTATTTTTTGTATCAAAAAATTTTGTGTAAAATTCAACAAAATTTTGTGTAAATTAACGAAAATGTGTGTAGTTTTCAACACTTTTGTGTAATTTCAAAATATCTCATCCATCTCATGTTACGCTTCATATTTTTTTTCAGTGTGCAACTATTACGCCCAAAACTTTTTATAAACATTCAGTAAAAAACTGTCTCAATCTTTGTGCTAATTCCCAAGCCATTACTTCGCTACCGTTTTGCTCCGTCTATACCATGAACGCTTATAATTAAGACTGTTGCATTTTTTTTGCTCTCTCTCTCTACCAATAAATTTGTACTTTTTGTCTCTTACTTTTTCTTGCACTGTAAAACGCATTTCACTTCCGTCATTTAACGCCTTAATGAGCATTATCTTAGGTTATTATCATTTGCAGCTATTCCTTGTTCAGCTTGAAGAAGCAGTAGAATAACAAAAAAAAAAACGAACAAAAAAAAAAGTGAGACAAAAAAAGATTTCACAAAACTTTAGTTAAAAGTTAATTTCGTTTTGTTTTTTTTTTTTTTTTTGTTTTCCTGCGTTTTAATCGCTGACGCTCACTCTTCATGAGCGTTCGTTGTCTTTATTAACGTCCGGTATTATCCTGCGTCATCCTGTTTCAGACACACCAAGCACATTAAAATGAGCTAAAGAAAATTAATTTAAAAAAAAAAGAAAGAAAAACAAACGCAAAGTACTGGTTATTTTACTGTTTAGCTTTTGGTGCTTGCTTGATGGAATTTTCCCAAAGTTTTTGACTGGACTTTCTCTTCAATCGTTGCTTCTGCACGCCGCTTAGTTTGCTTAGTTGAGCGCACATTATTGGTTATTATCTTTGTAGTTTAGTGCATTGCATTGTCTCGGTTTTATTGCATTTTATAGAGCATCTTTGGAAACTTTTCAACTCATTCTATGTTCACTTGAATGCTCTTGAGAGTAGGCGCTGTCCTGTTTGAATAAAGTCCTTACTTTTATTAACTTTTGACAAACATTCATTTAAGTTACTTTAGTATTACTTATGAGTTGAGTTTTCTCAATTATCTTTATTAGTGATTTTCGAAGTTTACAAAAGCTGTATTGCATTCAATAGTGTTGCTGCGAATTTGGAGTATTACCAAGGGAATCATGCACCTAAATCTTCGCTAACGCAGCAAATATTAATAACAGCAGACATGTGGTAGGTCAACAGCTCACTTGACTAGTTACACTATGAAAAAAGGAGAGCGGCTTCACCCAACTTAAAGTGCAATACAAGACCCGCCATGTAGAAGTCACGCTACGAGAACTGTCAGAGTTGAAATTGGAAACCCTCCAGAATTCAATTCGATGCTCCTTCAGATTTCCATCTGTGCTGTGCAAAATTACTTGAATGACTAAAATCCGATATCCATCAAAGCTATCGGATATATTGTTGCGTTGGAAACCAAATTCTTGTGAAACGAATATTCACTGCACCCTTTATTAGCCTATTAGGGCATTGTTATATAAATTAAAGTCTCCTAGAATGTAGATACTCTTTGTCAGCAAGTTGGCATTAATCTTGAAAAATACTAATGAATTTTGATTAAACTTTCAACACAGAAAAGAACTATTTTACTTAAGGAATCATTCGTTGATATACGCGAACTTTGATATATATATAGCCGAAAAATTCAAAAGTGTAGATTTATTCGAAAATTGTCAAAAAAAGGTATAGTATTGGTATTGGTATTGGTATTGGTATTGGTATTGGTACTGGTATTGGTATTGGTATTGGTATTGGTATTGGTATTGGTATTGGTATTGGTATTGGTATTGGTATTGGTATTGGTATTGGTATTGGTATTGGTATTGGTATTGGTATTGGTATTGGTATTGGTATTGGCATTGGTATTGGTATTGGTATTGGCATTGGTATTGGTATTGGTATTGGTATTGGTATTGGTATTGGTATTGGTATTGGTATTGGTATTGGTATTGGTATTGGTATTGGTATTGGTATTGGTATTGGTATTGGTATTGGTATTGGTATTGGTATTGGTATTGGTATTGGTATTGGTATTGGTATTGGTATTGGTATTGGTATTGGTATTGGTATTGGTATTGGTATTGGTATTGGTGTTGGTGTTGGTATTGGTATTGGTATTGGTATTGGTATTGGTGTTGGTGTTGGTATTGGTATTGGTATTGGTATTGGTATTGGTATTGGTATTGGTATTGGTATTGGTATTGGTATTGGTATTGGTATTGGTATTGGTATTGGTATTGGTATTGGTATTGGTATTGGTATTGGTATTGGTATTGGTATTGGTATTGGTATTGGTATTGGTATTGGTATTGGTATTGGTATTGGTATTGGTATTGGTATTGGTATTGGTATTGGTATTGGTATTGGTATTGGTATTGGTATTGGTATTGGTATTGGTATTGGTATTGGTATTGGTATTGGTATTGATAGCTAAAAATTAATTATGTGACAAAATACAATGATATTAGTCTTATTTGGGGTACCGGGGTAATGTAATGTCTACGGTATGGAAAAACCCGATAAGTTCGCATACCATAAAACCGAAGGATTGGACGAGACCATAATGAATCAAAGATGTATTACTTGCATGAGCTATATGTCGGCCAGCTTTCTTCATGAAATTCATTTAAGACTCCCCTCCTAACTTATTTAATGAAGGTATGTAAGGTTTCAGAGATCTTCAGAAAAGTATAAACAACCGTCAAGGTTTTCCGCAGTTTCTTCTACGACTGTTTAAATGTAGTAAGAAGAAGTATGTATCATCAAAGAATCTGTAACTCATTTCGAAATAAATGAAAATATCGAGAGGGTTCAATTATGTACATTACAGGTCTATAAGTAAATTGGTGTTTACAATGGGAACTTTTCTATAAAATATAAATTATATAAATTATAATGAAAACCTGACATCTCCTGAAAATAATCTTACCTCATGAATGAATTAATTTTTCACAAAAGAGTATACACAAAAAATTAACTGAAAGGTGCTTAATCCTGCAGGAATATCTTTTAAGAAACAATTAGGCCTATTCTGATTCCGATTTATTTCGGAAGTGTAACCGAAGTACATAGTTGAATGTCAATAGCTCTTCTAAATCTAATGGGCGGAAGTTGCAATGGACTTTTTTTTAACTGTTATAGTTCCGGTTATTTGATTGTTTTTCCTACTTCTATAATCCCAAAATAATCTATGATTTTCAATTCTATTTCCGGAATCAGTAAAACCCTGTATACAATTTGTAGGTTTTTAAAATTATCATAAGCTACTTGAATAGAGATTTTCTAGTTTAGTGGAAAATGTGATGGAAAGGTCTTTCTTGCATTAACAACATCATATTACATATTTTTGTAAAGTCAGATTCTGTTGCTCTTCTCAACAAAGCTAAGATTGTGTCTTGTTCAGCATATATTCATATGTACTATATAGTCATTTCCTCAACACTAGTTATACTTTTGTCAATAAAAAATCTGTCTGCCTTTTGTAAAACTGCAGCTACCAGCAATTAACAAAAATGTGGTAAAAATAAAACAAATTCGTACCACTTGTTTATAAACGACCGAAAAACACAATAACGTCGCTTAATATGACCCAAAGGATTTGGTCATTATATCAATTAAGCAGAAGTGAAAGAGAAAAAAAATGTAAAAGCACAAAAAGACGAAGATGATGATGATACCAAAGAAACGTTTCCGCACTACAAACGTTGAATTGTCAATGTGTTGAGCATGGTGCATTTAGACATTAGGTTCATTTTATCGTTAAAGAAATATCTAAACAAATTAAAGGACAAGAAGCAAAGGAAGTATGATTAACTAGCAGGCGTCGTTCAGTCGTAAGTTATTCAACCTTGAAGTAGAACCATACATTTTTCGAAAGAATTTTTGCAAAAATTAGCTTAGTCTTTACAAAGAAAAGTCAGTTGGTTTCTGAACTGACCTAACATATTCCTCATACTATTACTCCGTATAATGTTTCGCCAACAAGACTAAGAAAGCTTTAAGTGTATTTTGAAAACGACATTTGTATCGCATGTCAAGGTGTAATTTATATAAAGAAAAATCTTAGTAAAGAGGAAAAAATTATGGTCTCACGTATAAATGTCTTTGTGGTCCTTGCTAAGGGCGAATTAATTGAATGCGATTAAGTCCAATGCTTGTTTAGTTCTAGCATAACAAGCAATGGGATTAAAATTGCTTTTTTAGCATTTGCATTTTACTTTTATTTTCATATTAATCTCAAATGCTTTACGTGATCTTTTATATTTTACACTTGTCAACACCGAAAGAAAACATCAATTTATAGTTTAGGAGAAAAAATGATAAAAGTTGAAATTTTGACCACAACTGTTCTTATCACTAACGCAAAAGCTAAAAATCTTAGGGAAAAATTTTTCATACAAATAATTTCTTTAATTTCGTATAGAAATCTGCAATAAAAATGTTGGTTTGTATTTGAAAAATCACAGTTGACCTAGCATTAAACTTAAAAATTGGTTTTAAGGTCAAAGTCAAGGTCACTGCTTATTGACCTCTCAGAAATCTTATAAGTTTTGCCTAAAATTTTTATCACTAGCTAACTCAGTTCTCGAGATATTGGCTTGTGAATATTAAAAAGTTATAAACTGTACATTTAGTTTTTATGTCCAACTCCTTTGTCGTTCAACTTCTTGTCATCTAATTTCTTTGGTGTACATAATTTTTGTTGTCAGCTTTTTTTTCTGTTCAACTTTCTTGTTCAATTTTCGTCATACAACTATTTTACTGTCCAACTTTTTTTGGTCCAACTTTTTTTCGTCCAACTTTTTTGTGCAACTATTTGTCCTTTATCTGTCTTGTTGTTCAACATTTTGTCTTCGAAGTTTTTTATTGTATAAATTTTTTTCGTCCAACTTTTTAGTCGTTTGCATAGTGTTCGCTTTAGGGGACGTCCATTAATTACGTGAGGTGTTTTTTTTTTTAAAATTCGGATCCAGTTGGTGAGATTTGGTGAGATCTGGCGGGACCCCTTCCCCTCCCCCTCCAGTAAGATTTAAATTATAATTTTTAATGCAAATTTTATGCATTAAAAAGTTGACGTGAGGTTTCCCCTGACCTCCTTCCCCCCTTGATGAGAATTCGCCGGACCCCCTCCTACCCTATTTTAGCTCACGTAATTAATGGACGTCCCATTATATGTCCTTTAAGGCATTTTACATGTTTGGAATGTGCCACGCCCATTTGTGCTATTTTGTTTCAGATGTCTGTATCTTATAAGAAGTAATTTAACTACTGCAAATTTCATGGCAATTGCTGCAACATTCTCTAAAAGATGTTTTCATTGCTAGTTTGGAAAGTGTCACGCCCACAGGTACTGTTACGCCTACTTTCAGCTTTGAGATATCTTATAGCACGTAGATCTGCCATATTATATATCAGAACGATTACAATATTAGTTCACTTATTATCACGTTTGCAAATACTATGGGCAGTGTTACGCCCTTCAATGAACTTTTCCACTACAGCGACTTAGCTTGTGTTTTTGACTGCTTTCAGTGCTATTAGCTTTAGAATTGCTATGACTATGGCTGTGTAAAATTGAATCAAAATTTCCATTAGTTGAAAAGTACCACGCCCACTTTTCAAATAGCATTTTCTATAGAAAAATTTTAAGGTATACATATATGATCAGCATCCGTTTATCAAATTTCGTTATAATATGTTGCATGGTTTGCGAGATATAATACCATAAAAATTAGAATTTGAGGCATTGCCACGCCCCGGTAAATCTTTAACAACTTAAAAAAAGGTCAATCTTAATTCGAAACAAAGCTTAAAAATATGAATGTATATGTTAACAGTCAAGCCTTGGAGGATTTTATCATGTCAGAGAATATATACTCGTATCTACTTCCCACAAAAACATGGACAAGTTCACACAACATTTCGACATGTTGGCAACACCCTTGAGCTTAGAGTTTTGAATCCCAACCCTACCACTAGTTCTACCTTAATCCAGCGATGCAACTGAACTCTGTTTATATGTTCAAATTTCAGATTTTGAAATACATCAGCTGTAAGTGACAATTCTTAGTACTTAAATCTTTGTTGGCTTGTGTCATTTTTTATTCCTTTTGAACACCAAGAAGACTTCGTCCAGCATTGACTTTAATTTGTTGCGTAGCAAAGTCATATTTTATTTTATTTTATTTTAGCCAAGGCGAGCTTATGAACTTTTATCTTTAATCAGTAAAAAGGATAATAAATTTTTAGATTTGGTACTCCTTGCACAAATTATGTTCTTTTTTGAATGCTTAACTTTAGCTTCTATATAAGATAAGCTGAAAAAGTTTGGAGATATAAAAAAAAGGGATTAATTAAAATGATAATTATTTTCTGAGCGTCCATTTTACCTTTAGCTTTCAGGTGCAGTTTTTTCTTTAACACTTGCCAATTCCTTTTTCTACGCTTAAAAAAATATGACAATTTAATAATATTTACTAAATAAATTAAAAAGAAAAGTTGTCGTTTTCTTTTACAATTTAAATATTTGCTTATAGAAAAAGTAGTAATTATAAAACTCATAATGCGTTAGTAAGAAAACTTCAGTCAACTTTAATTAAACTTTACGATACGAATGCAATTTTTCGAGAAAATCACAAAATAAGAATAGAAAAAGAAAAACGTTGCTTTCATCCTTGCGCGCGTCAGTTGAAATGTTTTAATCCTTGATGAAGTCTTCAGCCATAAAATGCAATTTGTGAATAATCCTTGATGCTCGGCATTCAGTGCGCATCATTCCCATAATTGCCTCGGGTCGCATTTAACACTCTATTCATTTAGGCAGAAATAATGGTGTGAAGTGAAAAGTGCAGCAACAAAAAAAAAAAAAAACGCAGAAAAAAATATCCTTTCCTCTAAAACTTAAAACTTTGCCAGTGTTCGGAGACAAATCTGTAGATGAAACTTTTATTATTAAAATAAAATTAAAGACTAATTGAAAAAAAAAATCTAAAAGTTCTAAGGACTTATTTCGTCAAGTGCAGTAGCGGCGCTCCTAGCACTTTTGTCGCCTTTGTGGAAGTTTTTATATTGCGCCCAGATCAGCTGATACAGGATTAAAAAAATGTTACGAAGTTTGAAAATGCCACAGAAGTCGAAAAATGTGTAGAAAGTTGAGAAATCGTTGGAAAAGTCAAAAATATTGAGAGAATCGAAATATTTTGAAAAATTGGAATAACATTTGAAAAGTTGAAAAATGAATGTTAAACATAAACTATTTCAAATAAAAACACTACAACCGTCGTGCGCCTTATGACCTTGTACGATTGGAGGATGCGCTCCTGAATACCATTAAATGGCTGGCCTTTATATGTAGAAAAAATTAAATGGCAAAAATAGTATGAGAAAAGGAAGCGCATTCGTGGAGTTAGAAATAAAGGCTTACTTAAACTTTTCTTTTTAAATGAAAAGATTGCATACATTATATTTAACAAACTTTTCTTTCTTCTCAGTTTAATATTTTTAGGAAAACTTAAAACTTTCTTAATCACAATGGCAAACATACTTTTGAAAACCATTTACAATGAACTTTTTTGTGGCACGATGCGGGGTCTTTAAATGAAACATTCAGAAAAATCAAACAAAGCACAAACGAAACTTTTATTTATAAATTGTTGATGATTAGTGACTTTATGTCGGTTCATAGAGCATTAAAAATAGCAACGTTCACATCAAGTGAATACACTTTGTAGTGCTAAAATTTGGTCATTTAGCAGCAACACTAACTTCAATTTTGAAGACATTTTTAATTTTTATCACAATCCCTTGGCTTCATCTCTAACTTCAATTATTTTATGCCTTCCAAACAGAATATTTTACTATTCTTCTTCTGGAAGAGGGCGAATGTGGCAAATATCAAATTTTTTTTTTAAATCTTAGAGGCATAACACGGGTGGCTGGAAAAAGTTTTAACCCTCAAGTTGCAATCTTTCAAAAATTCATGGTGCTACGTATTCGAGCTACCTCACTGACCATTTTTCCGCAAAAAAAAATAAAAATCCGTCAGGCGCTTTTTTTTCTAAGAGGTACCGTTTCTTATATTCGGGAGTATATTACACCGCAAATTTAATTTCTCATGAAAATTTTTTGCGGCGTGCGAAAGTACTGCTCTTCCCTTTCAAAACTCATTTCATGTCCATATCTTTTTTTCTCTCTGAGATATCGTAACATGAAATTTATTACACAGGCCAACA
This sequence comes from Meiosimyza platycephala, assembly GCA_963662105.1. Lineage (NCBI taxonomy): Eukaryota > Metazoa > Arthropoda > Insecta > Diptera > Lauxaniidae > Meiosimyza > Meiosimyza platycephala. The sequence goes on along the minus strand of OY759211.1, from coordinate 76,911,446 downwards.
CACAGATCTACATCAATTTTCGTATGGAAAGGCAAATAAAAAATTTCAATTTATAATATTTCAGAGAGTAAAAGAGATATAGACATAATTTAAATGGATTTTGAAGGGGAAGAGTAGTACTTTCGCACGCCGTAACCAATTTTGCTGAGAAATTTCTTCGTCTTAGAAAAAAAAGCGCCAGAGGGATTTTTATTTTTTTTTTTGCAAAAAAATGGTCAGTGAGGTAGCTTGAATACGTAGCACCATGAATTTTTGGAAGGATGCCTCTTGAGGGTTAAAACTTTTTCCAGACAACCGTGATATGACATATAATTTCTTTCTATGTATATTATTTTTCGTGTTAAATATATATTATATTTTTAGAAAATTTTTCAAAAATTCAATTAAGGTATTGAATTTGATTTTAATAAATTTTTTCAGGTGGTTATTTAAAAAAATTAAAAAAAATGGTTTACAAAAAAAAGTCAACAAAATCGGAGATCACAAGAATCCAACTACTTTTGTTGCGGCAAAAAAATGCCCAGTATATATTCTATTTAAAAATAAGTTTATTTATTTATTTATTTACATCTACCGGGTCAAAACCCTTACGGATTAAATTTGCGATATGATAAAATGATCAACATAATTATAAATAGATTAAATAAAATCAATAATTTTACCTAATAATATCCTCAAGTTCTTTTCTAAAAGTATATTTCTAAAAGTATTGATTTACAATTTCGTTGCACTTCGAGAGGCATCTAGAGATGGGCTCATTGAGTCCATAATTAGTCCTATGGAAAGAGACATTAAACAAATTAGTCGCTCTACGATTTCGACATTGGGAAACATTGAATGAAATAAGTAGCAATAGATCTGGAGTAACTATTCTACCATTAATTATGTCTTTAATGAACATAATGTTATTAAACACTCTTCTATTAGACAAACTACTAAGATTTAGTAGACGTTACCTTACCCAATAAGTAGGCATATCCTTCCATGAATAAAGTCGTCGCAAAACAAATTTAGAAAAAACATTTCTGAATATTTTCAATACGGTTTATGGACGCTTCGTAAAACGGGTTTCAGATAACGCTCGCATACTCCAAAAGAGATCTAACTAGACTATTAAAAATGATACTAGATGTAAGAGAATCCAAAAACTCTTTAAGAAAGCCCAATTGCGAGTTTGCTTTAGAGATTAAATACTCGAGGTGAGTGTCAAATGAAAGCTTCGCATTAAAGTACACTAATTGATTGAACTGATTGACTCTGGAAATTATGAATTTTAAAATTTATTATAAATTGAAAATTTTAAAATTTATTATAAATTGAAAATTTTAAATTTTAAAATTATGAAAGTTATGATAACCGTTGTAAGTATAGGTAAATGAAAAAGGGCGTATTTTTCCGTGAAAATGTATGAACTTTACATTTAAATAATGGTCTAATATTCATATTTTATTTAAAAATATTTTGTATAATACGTTTAAGGTAATGAAGAAAACGCAATTCAGAGCTTTTAACACAAAAATATATTGCAAGTGTACTGAAAATGTTCTAAGTGTATTAAACGACAGTCCGTTGTACTTTTGTACTTCGCAAATCGCGAATGTATTGAAAAAATTACATATGTACTGGAAATACTTGTAAACTTGCAGTACCTACATATGTAGCTATGTACGTGTTTCATAGTAGTTAGTTGCCGTCAATTGTTTGCTTTTGTCTTAACGCGCTGTCTCAATTCAATTTCCGTTCTTAAGCGGAAATTTTAAACTTTCACACGTTTGCGTCTTAAGCGATTTCTGTATGTCATTGCGACGTGCATTGGTATTAGTCTACATATGTTTGCTATGTTGCACTCAATTAACATGCAGAATTAGATATATATAACAGTTTGTATGTTATGGTATTTGCTGCATTTTCAACGCTTCAAGGAAGTAGTCAATGCAGCAGCAGCAAATACCATAAATCTGTCTTGCAGCAAATCGCTAATCGTTCGATTAGCAGACAAACAAACATTAAATAACAAAGCGATTAATATACGCTTAATTGAGTCCTTACGGCCTTAAGTCCTTATTATGCTTTAATTAATGATGTGTATTTTAATTTAACAACAATGTATAACCACACTATCTTTTACCTTTTTCGTTAGGCGGTCTGACTTGTTGGCCTCGAGTCATTTGCAGGTTGTAATGCTGCGGCATTAATTTAACGCACGTGCGAGTGGCAGCAAATGTTGATTTCAAGCAAAATTGTTGTTACTCTTGTTGTTGTATAAATAATACACACTATACATTGTGCCGCTGTCAAAATTTACTAACTACCACTGGGAGTTATGTACGCGGGTTCAGCGAAGTTTACAAAATTTATGTTGATAAATTTCTTAATGGAATGTAACACGTCAACCAAATTAATTCATTTGAAAAAAATATGGTTGATTTGGGCTGACATATTGAATTTCCAAAAATTTTGTAGCCTACTTAAGTTCTTTTTAATTTGTTGAATTTTACTTACAAGCGGAATTCGGTTGACGTTTAATGTTCCATATATAATATAAATATTCAAACGTGCTTTTAAGCCATTATGACACTTTTAAATTTAGTTCGATTTTGACATTTTTATTCCTTAATTCATATACTTAGTTCGATTTCTTTTCTTCCTATAAAACTTTTTCAGCTATCAGATTTCACTTTTTTTCATGTTGTTTTAAGCTTCTACTTTTATTAACTTAATTGTTTCATTAAAAAATTATTTTATTTTTATACTTTAGCAATTTCAAAGGACAAACTTTTCTACTTCATTATTTGCTAACGCCCTGAAACACAAAAAAAGTCAGCCTTATAGCGACAAGAGGTTGTGTTAATTCCAGCTCAGATTATAAATCGTTACACTTCATGTTCAGCTGACGTTCGTTGTAGTTAATTAAAGTTAAACTCTCTGCTTGTTAAACAATTTAATTACAGCGTGTCCTTTTGTTTTTCTTTCTACCTTGCTTTGCATATCTGTTTCATTTTGTTCATTGAAAAGGACGACACTTTTTTTATAGTTTTAGTGTATAAAAGTTTTAGTTGTAACGGAATTATAGCAACTTTGCACTTCAAAAAAAATTTTTTTCTAACAAAAAGAGTAGCTACAGCACAGGAATTGTTATTAAAACTGATACTAAGGGATATGATGTCAACTATTTTTTTATATAAAAGTTTGCTTTTATATTGAAAATTGTCAGAAATCAGATAATTTTGCAATATCAATTCATTTAAATATTTGCTTCAACCTATCCCATCAACACAATTTTAGATCATTACTTCAGCGATTTTTTTTTTATTCCTGCTTTTTCTAAAGTGATTTCTAATTCTAAGAAAGAATATGTAATCATAAAGTGTCGCTTGGATCTAGTTTCAGAGATATAGTAATTGGAAGTTGCGAATATTGCTCTAATAAAAATCTGTATAAGTTGGAACCCCAAGAAAGATTTTCAATATATGGATATCATATGAAAGGAAATTTAATGAGGTAATAAATCGACACATAAATATTTCAAATTTGTTGTAAAGAATAAGTATAATTTTTCAGCATTTCAAGAAAGCTTAATTTTTTTTCTGAAAAATTGTGTAGCACTGGTAATAAATTTTTACCGAAAAAAAATTTTGAAAAAAATTTTGAAAACTTTTGTAAACTATGTATTTATGGACAACTGCTACAACAATAACGACGAAAACAAAAACAACAGTAAAAACAAATCAACGCATTAGACTTTGCGGAGGTTAGCAAAATTCAAAAAGTATTGAATATATGAAAAGTTAGTTGAAAAATAGCAAAATGTTTTGAAGAACATCACATAAAATGATATTTCAATAATAACATTGGCACACAAAAAAAAACCCCCGTGACCCAGAGCGTAGACCCCTCTATTCCCATATTTTTGAGCTCGCTGAATCCGAATATGAACTTCTAAAATGGTTACAATTGCCATTTTGACCTTTCCATCGCCCATTTACTACCCCTAGAGAGGAGTTGAAACTCGAATTTTCATGAAAAAAAAAAATGAAAAAAATGGGGGTGCTAGGTGGTGATGGGAAGCTCAAATTTACTTTTCGTTCTCATTTTCGATTCCAGTGCCCGAAAAAATATAGAAATGCACATCCATCTCAATTTTGCATGAAAATTTAAGTTTGACCCCATTTCTATGGGTAATAAAGGGGCGCTAAGGGGTGATGGAAGGGTCGAACTTATTTTTTGTTTTCATTTTTGGTTTTAGCATTCGAAGAAACGTAGAAATGCACATCCATTTCAACTTTGTATACCAATTTGAATGTCGACCCCCAATGGGATGGTCATTTTCGGATTCAGATTTTTTTTTTGTTTTTTTTTTATTCCCTCCAAAAAATAAGATTTCTCTAGGTTCTCAAAATACGCATTTGGTTGAGCAATAATTTCATCGTTGGAGCCAAATCTCCATCCACCGAGTCATTTCCTTATGTTTGGAAATAGAAAATAGTTACTGGAAGCTAAGCCCAGAGAATATTACGGATTAGGTACCAATTCATAGCCCAATTCATGGAACTTTCCCATTGAAACTACACACGTGTGCACAATTGCGTTTGTGGTCAATTGAGAGCAAACGCGGCACCAATCTTGCGGATGGGATTATTTAAAATCAAAACCACATCAACAATCTCACGCACTTTCACTCTCCTAATGGCCAACGCCATATCGTGAACTTTTTTGACATTTCCGGGTATATTGACCTCAATTGGCCGTCCAGAACGTTCAGCGTCACTTTGTGCTTGTGTGACCACAACGAAACTCAGTAAATCACTTTTTTACCATTGAAGTTGATGGTACAGAGTCCTCCCATAGTACTTATCAAGCTTTTTCTTGGTTTGAGTGACGGTTCTTTTCGTAAAAAATAATGTTTTCTGTGAACTCAAAATTTACTTCTTTGCATTTTTACAATAATCCTTGTGGACCTGTTAAACGTCAAGTTTATGACGAAAGTGTCTCAAATTTCACTGTAATCTATAAACAGATGGCACTGTTGCGTTTCATTACACTATGAGTCAAGTTCGAAAAGTCACGGACTTATTGATCCAACCTCGTATATTCTCAATTTTGGTTGAATACTTTTTGCTATCATTCTGGCAGTAGCATGATATCATGCGCATAAAACTTCTGACCTTTGATGGCAAAAACTAATCCCAATCATTTCTGACGTCCTCATTTGAAGTTGAGGCCTAGCGATCTAAAAAATTTTGTATAGTCCGATACAAGTTATAAACCGAAGGATCAATATCTGGAGAATATCGTAGTATATCGCATCATGAGATCTCGCATTATCTTGTCGGAGTACTACATTTTTTCTACTGATCAATTCTGATATTTTCAGTGTGAAAGAATCATTGAGTTTGTCCAGCCCAGTAGAAGATAAAAAACTCTATTTTCTCCTTGCAATCCCACAAACAAACAGCATGATCTTTTTTGATTCATATCGGCTTCCGAAATACCTTGAGCCGGTTTATATTTTTTACTCCATGATCGGTTGCTTTTGATATTGTTGTAGACGGTCTATATCTTATCCCTTGTGATGATTCACTTTAAAAATGCATAGCTTTCTTGACGTTTGAGAAGCAAATCACTGACTTCAATACGACGAAGTACATATCTGCTAGAACATGTGGAACCCATATGTTTAGTTCTGAAATTGCACCAAAGCACTTCATGTGATCATGAATGGTCGAATTCAATTAGTTGAGACTCTCAGCGATCTGAAGAGTTGTTAGTCAGAGTTTTGCGTGAATCAACGCTTTAAATTTGTCTTCATCAGCTTCAAATTTTGCAAACCAATTTTGGCAAGGATGTTCTGTCAATATATCCTCACCATACACATAGGAAACCCAAAAGGGTCTATACACAGGAGTCTGAAATCAAGCGTGCCAGCGTCTGCTTCAGCTTAACCCGAGGAATCTATTAATTTCGAGATGTTTCAAACACAGCAGAATGATTCAAGCAAATTATGGCTCCAACATAAATGCATTTTTGTGAACGATATGTTGGTTCATTTTTCTTCAATTATTCTCCATTTTCATGGAAAATGTATTTTGAAATAAAAATCAGAAATGCTAACATGGACAAGGAAAACAATTCCCTACATACGAAAAATTTCCTATGCAGTACAAGTTATTTGAAATGCGAAAATCATCATAGTCATAGTCATTACAATCAAGCACATTCTTCGAAGTGCATAAAGTTTTTCACCCCAATATTCACATACGCATAAGCTTAGCTCAAAGAGTAATAAGTATGTACGTGTGCAAAAGAAGATTTTCATGCATTTCCTGTCTGCATGCATGCACTTATGCAGATTTTCTGCATTTTATCGCTAAAATATTTTGTAGATGAGGTTTATTTTTTTCATTTTTCTGATAAAATCAGACTTTACCTGTAGTATGTTGACTTTAACAACTGAGTGTATGAACATCATTACTTTCAGAAAATCAAAATACTTTAGGCAAGTACCAAGGAATTTTTCATATTTTGTTAACAAGCGCATTTAGCTTTTGCAGGCAAGAGCTGCTAACAGCGAAGTACTGTGAATTATATAATAAAAAATTATGTTTTTAACATTTTTTTCGTATGCTCCACCCAAGTAATTTCGAACAACTTTTTAACAGATATGCTCCTAGATATATTAGTTTTATAAGAAAAATAAAGGCTCCATTGACATGATGGGTTTTCTAGAGCACTTTTCTGGAGTTAATCTGTTATTACCAGCAAAAAAGTGTTCATTTTTTATATATTTAAGAAAACATTATGGGTTATTACAACTAAGGACTATCCCAGAAAAAACGTACGTGTTTATTTTTTATGATTATACTCTACCTAATAATTTTATAGGTCGAAAAAGACACAATATTTGTTCCATATAAAGTGACGTTTGATATGATGTATAACACTTGAAAATAGCACTTCTAACGACAAAGATATCTAGAAAGCAAGAAAAAGTCAGCGAATTGATTTTGCCCACATACGTGCAAAATCCAGAATTAAAATATTCAGCTATGGCAAAAAAAATTGGTGCATCAGACAAAACTCTCTTTACGGTTATTTCTAAATATAAGAAGGGTCTACCTTGTCCCGAAAAAAAGGTTTAGGCAAAAAACCAGAATTTTCTACCCCAAAGGTAGCGGCGAAGGTGAATCGTCTTTTTAGGCAGAATCCCAACACCTCAGTGCAAGATATGGCGGCTAGAGTAAGTACATCAAAATCTACGGTACAAATTATAACGGAGAAAAGTAAGCTGAAGACATATAGAGTTCAAAAAGTACCAGACCTTTCCGATGAAAAGCAGTTGATGGATTAGATGCCTGCCCGAAAATTGTATGAAAGGTACCTGACTAAATTTGATTGCTACGTTATGGACGACGAAACTTACGTTAGAGCAGATTTTAAGCAGCTACTTGGGCACGAATATTATATGTCACCAAAGAAGGGGCATGTGTCTAGTAAATTAAAAAAAAAAAAATTTCGAAATTTCCGAAGCAATATATGGTTTGACATGCCATATGCATCTGTGACCTCAGAAGCAGCTTCTTTGTTAGGCAAGGCACAAACAATTCCAAAGTTTGTATAGACGAGTGCCTCAAAAAACGTTGTCCATCATTTATTTGTACAGATGAGGGTACAGTGATGCTCTGGCCTGATTTAGCAACCTCTCATTACTCTAAAGCTCCGATGGCACGGTATCAAATTAAAAACATCAATTTCGTACCAAAAATAGCAAATTCTTCAACTGCTCAGAGCTTCGCCCAATTGAGAGATATTCGGCTCAAATGAAAAGAGATTTTCGGAAGATTGGTAAGACTGTAAAAAAATTACAAGACTTCAGATTTAAGTGGAAAAGATCGTACCGTACCGTACGCAAAATTAAATGAAGGGCCTTAAGAAAAAAGTAAGAAATTTTTATAGCAAAAAAAAAAAAATTGTTAATTAGTTTTTAGTTATTTATATTCTGAACACTACCTATTATTAATTAAAAAAGAAAAAAAAACAAAAAAAAAATTTCCGGGTATTTTTTTATAACTAAAAAACAAATCTGTATGTAATATTATATATTATGTGTAATTTATTTAGCGTAATAAAATATCAGTTCAAAATAAAAAGTATTAATTTAACAAAACTTAAGTTGAGTTACACAATACCAATTTTCTATCTTCTATTTCTATCTTTTCATCTTCAAACAAAAAAATATGCATATACAAAATATTTATTATCATAATATACTTTAAATAATTTATTACAAATATCTTGCAAAACACCTTTATACAAAGCATTACTTCAATCGAATATTGTGCATGAATAAATGTTCCAATGGCAAATAAAAATATATGGTAATTTAATATGACACGTCACATCAATAAAAGATATAATATTACGTGCGCAATATTTCAAAGATCATTAGTTTTCCCTTTGAAAACGTGAGTACTTTTACTACTTACAGGAATTTCTTAAATGCTTAAAGCACACGATGCTGTCAAGTGCAGAGGCGCCAACTCAACTGTAAGCAAATTTCAGTGCTGTGCTTTTTAAATTGGTTCTCCTTTCATTTGATTTGCTGAAATATCTAATTTTTAACGTTTTAAAAAAAAAAAAAATTAAGCATATTTGCTAAGAAGAATCCTTATCAATTTTAAAACATGCAGAAGCTTGTGATGATATTTGGTAAACAGATTTGCAGATTCTACATGTCTTACCAAAAGTAGATATTAAAAAACTAGGCATGTCATTCTCGAACAAATCAAACATATTGATTCAAGATTAAGTACTCGAAAACGACACCTACGATTTTCATGAAAACTTGAAAGCAGTCATCAATGCAAATTAAATCACTCTGACTCACTGGCAAAGCTCGCTGAAGGGCGTGGCACAGCCCATAATATGTATAAACGTTATAATAATAGAACACATAGCGTACTTGTTATGAAATTAATATGGCAGATATTCTTCTCATAAGCAAAAGTGAGCGAAACTGTACCTTTGGGCGTGGCAACTCCCATACAGGCAAAAAACGTTAAACGTTATATTAAGTGTACTGTGGGAGTAGACCTGTTAAAATTTGATGTGGAGATATCGGTTACTACAAGCTTTAAAATTTAACGGACTTCGATATGATTTCATCAGTGGGCGTGGCAACTCCCATATTAACAAAATATTTTTCGAGCGTTATTTTAGATAATTGATATGAGGGTCGTATAGTTACTGTAAGGTATATCTGAATCAAATGCGAGCGAAATAGCATCTGTGGGCGTGGCGCCTCCCATACATATAATCTAGTAAATTATGTGAGCAATACTCAAATTTAGTGTAAGTATGATATTCGTAAAAAATATACAACATTTTTAAACGAAGAATAGGTTAGGTAGGAGTGGCAGTCAGTTGCGATACCACAAAAAAACGAAGGATAAATATGAAAAATTTTGACAAAGATTGAAAAAATCAAAAGGTCGAAATATTGCTAAAAAAAAACAGTCGAAAAATGACACGCCCACTTTTTCAATTCCGCCTTCTTTTGATTCAATTTATTATATTCGTAATCAGCATCCACATATCAAATTTTATAATAAATCTTGTATAAATTGCGAGATATATATACCGTAATCAGTTTTTAAACTTAAGGCGGTGACACACCCCTTGTGATTTCATTTCATTTCGTTTCTGAATCAAAATCGGACTGATATCAATATATCTCGCAAATTATACAAGATTTTATTATAAAATTTGATACGTGGATGCTGATCACGAATATAATACATTGAAACGAAAGAAGGCGGAATTGAACAAGTGGGTGTGTAATTTTTCGACTATTTTTTAACAATTTTTCGAATTTTAGAATTTTTTTTATCTCTGTCAACATTTTCCATATTTATCCTTCTTTTTAAAATTTTGGATATTTTCTCTTTTCCTGTTTGAACTTTTCAACCACTTTCAACTTAATTGAATTTACCAAGATTTTTCAACATTTCAACACAACTTTTTCAACATTTTCCGTTATCGACTTTTCCAGCCCTTTTCAACATTTTCAAGTTCCTTCAACTTTTTCTATTGTTTGCCATAATTTTAATTTTTCAATCTCTTTTAATTTCTTTCAACTTCTTTCAAAGTCTTTGGAGTTTTTCAGCCTCTTTCAACTTTTTTCAACATTCTTCATATTTCTTTCTACTTTTCAACCTCTTTCAATTTTTTCGACTTATTCTACCACTTTCAACGTTTTTCGACTTTTTCAATTGTTTTAATCTCCATCAACTATTGTCATTAACTTTCATATTTTTTCGACTAACTAAGTCAACATCTTTCAACTTTTTTCGAGTTTTTCAACCCCTCAACTTTTTCCAATATTTTCCAAAATTTGTCAACTTTTTCAGAGTATTTTAACCTCTTTCAACTTTTTTCTTCATTTTCATATTTTTTCGACTTATGGTCGATCTCCTGGTACTTACAGTAAAGTGACACTAGTTATAGTAATAAATTACAGAAAAACTCCTACTCACAACACTGTTAGCAAAGAAAACGCAAAAAAAACTAATGAAAACAGCAACAACAGCACACCTGTCAAATGTCAGCTGCAAACACATTAACATAGTGAAAGTGCTGTTACGCAGATTTGTTGGCATAACAGCCAGTGGCACGATAAAGTACCTAAAGGCACCAATGGTTTCAAAGGTAAATAGTAGCAGAAATCGGATTTGGCTTGAAAAAAAAAAATGTAACACTCCCAACACAGCTAAAAGATAGCAGCTGTTAAGCTGTCAATTATTGTGAATGGTATTGTTGTTGCCATTTTGGTAGAGCTATTGTTAACTGTTGTTGATAAATTGCCTAGAGAAAATGTTGCAGAATTCTACTTGGTATTTTTAGTTTAAGTCTTTAAGGCAGTGCTTGAGAAGAAGACTTTATAAATATAAAAAAAAAGACTTTATAAATTTTCAACAGCTTTTCATTTTAAAATACTTAACTGTTAAAAAGTCGACATATTTTTATATATTAAAAAACTTTACAAACTTTATGACAATTAGTCATTTAATAATTTACACTTTAAGTATTAAAATGACGATGAAGATTCCTTTGAAATGTTGTTTTCTTTTTATAAATTTCTTTTGGAAACTTCTAACTAAGTAGGAGCATAGCAGTCTTAAAGACGAATTTGTTACAAAACTTAACAGAGTACATATGTATGTACATACGTACATTTTTATGTAATAGAATCATATTAGAGATCTTAACTTTTTAAGTGATTTTCATGCAGGACACACTTTTGAGCTATACAGGATGCGTCAAATTAATTGGATTCATACTTTAATTAAATAAAATTATAAATGAAACAAAATATTGAATTTAGAGTTTAATGTAAAACATTTATTTAGATCAAGCATGCACATCCCGAAGCTCGTTTGGCTCTTCCAGCTCTTACAAAAATAAAAATAAAAATATGCAGCTCTTCTCGAGCTCTTTCCGTCTTTTGAGCAAAAACATTACGAGTCGCAACCACTTTTTGTTAGTGTAATTTTTGTCTTCGAGGCAGTAATTCAAGTTAAAAAATTTCGGTTCGCTTCCATCGCGTGCTTTTTGTTTGTGTTATTTAGTTTTCAACGCATCGACTCGATTTTTTCGTTATTCGAGCTAAATCATTTCGAGCCACAACCACTGCATGCTTTTTGTTTGTGTAATTTTGCCTTCAACGCACTTACTGCAACTAAACAATTTTGGTTCACTTTTTGTTTGTGTAATTTTGTCTTCAACGTCGTTCAGTTCATTCAGCTCTTTCACTTATTCAAGTTAAATAATTTTTGGTACGCTATCGCCGCTTGCTTTTTGTTTGTGTAATTTTTGTCTTCAATGCACTTATTTAATTTAAACAATATCGGTTCTCAATCGATGCATGCTTTTTGTTAATGTAATTTTGTTTTGGTCGCTATCTCTGCATGCTTTTTGTTTGTGTAATTTTGCCTTAACGCACTTACTGAAACTAAACAATTTCGGTTCGCTTTTTTGTTAGTGTAATTTTGTTTTCAACGTATCGATTTGTTCAGCTCTTTTTCCTAATCAAGTTAAAGAATTTCGGTTTGCTATCGTTGCGTGCTTTTTGTTTGTGTAATTTTGCCTTAACGCACTTACTGAAACTAAACAATTTCGGTTCGCTTTTTTGTTAGTGTAATTTTGTTTTCAACGTATCGATTTGTTCAGCTCTTTTTCCTAATCAAGTTAAAGAATTTCGGTTTGCTATCGTTGCGTGCTTTTTGTTTGTGTAATTTTTTTCTTCAAGCAATTTCAGTTTCCAAGCGTTGCCGGCTTTTTGTTTAGGTGCTATTTGTATTCAAGTCTTTTGCTCCTCAGCTATATCCTATGTGGAGCGCTTATATTTTTTATCGATATTTTCCACTGATTCCGTCAACATTGCAGCAATCAAGAGACGTACATTTTTAGACTTACATGCAAAGACAGTTCTTAGCTTATTGATATTACTCAATATATTATTTTAAATGTGGCGCACCCTGTATACACAAAAAATAATTTACATGCTGCAGTAAATACTGCACGAAACTTTGTAAATTTAATACTGACACATACAGACACACTTCACTTTAATATACACACACATACATACATACATATAAAGAGCACTATAGCAACACAAATAAAATTGGTGAAATTTAATTAAAATATGTATTCAACTAAGTAAACAAGAATATGAATGTGTTGTATTTTGTATTTTGTATGTGTGTGTGTGTACTCTGTGTGTGAAAGCAAGTGTTACTGTAAAACATACATAAAATCATATCCTGAATATCCTGTCAAGGAAGTGCATGTAAAATGAATTTATAAAGTGTTTCTTGTACGTATGCAAGTGTGACAATGTCACCGTTGACAAAATATGTACTTACTAAAAGGACATTCTTACACCTGACAGACAAGAATGTTTGTGCAAAAGTTGTATTTTATTTAAATGAAATTCATTTAAAATGCTGGAAATTACAAAGTGAACTTAATTTAAATGAAATTCGTTTACACAACGTTGAAACGTTTAAGTAGAAGCAAAAATGCATCTTTAATAACAAAAATGAAAATAAAATAAGCTGTTAGAATTAGAGTAGAGTAAGTCATATAAGATAAAATACTGAATTTGGTTTCTGAACATTTGATTTGGAAAGTAGAACGATTAAGTAATTGAAGACTAAGTCATAGGAACATAAGTAAAGATCCCAAAAAAACGGACTTATAGCTTTACTCATGATACTTATAGCTTTACTCATGATACTGTCAATTCCGTTCAAGGTCTTGAAAAACAACTTATCACCAGAATCAACAAAAAAAGATTACGAATTATCCGAAAACAACAGACAGATTTTCGTCGGAATAGTTCAAGTATTTTTCACATTATCGTGGATCAGATAAATAAGTAGTAGCCGTCGACAATTTAAATACAATACTATTTTTTATATCATCCACCGCAATGGCATCTAAAATGCGTTGAATAAACGAGATTATTAAACTCTTCAAGGCTCAATACGAAGATTCAAAATGCAGAGTTTAGCAAAACTGGAAACTTTCTGATCCTTTTGATTCTATGGCAGGTGTGTGCCAAGGTTATTTTCTGTCTCCAATTTTGTTTCTGATAGTACCAGATGATTCAGCAGAGCTCTAGACTTTCTGCGAGGTTCTAAAAGACCTTACGTATGCCGATGACATATGCCTCCTTGTCACCAAACAGTCAGATATGCAAAAAAATCTTATATCATACCATCAAATCTGCTTCGAAAGAGTATGTCTGAAGAATCAGTTTCATAATGTCTGGCAATCTTCGTTCCTGTCAACAACAATGGAGCTTAAATGCACTTTTATGCAGGCCACCCATAAACTGTAATGTAGACGCCTTTTTAATCGCTCACTGTGATTACAGAGCGTAACAGGTGTGGAATTTTCTCAACCGCCCAATGTGGAGCAGACTCTGACCACAAAGCCGCCCACTCTGGGTCAGACGATTTCTGGATTCACTAGGGCATGTGTGATCCTTAATCACAGCAACTTTTTCCACAGCGTTGCTCTTGCGGGTAAAGTGCGGCAGCTGTTGGGTATTTACTTGACGCCAATTACTCGCCATGTCGCTTCGAGCCTCATTAATACTCAGAAATTAGTAGGAGACCGACGTTATTTGGAAACCCTCAGAGATTCTCTACTCGAAACCGCTGATTGTCCGTGGTTGCCAAAGCAGATATTCCATATATCTACGATCCGCAACTTGTGACGCGTATGGTAGCACTCAGTTGTTCTCTCCGTAAAGCAGAGAAGAAATCATGTAGTAGCAAGATATGTCACTATATGCTTTACTCTCCGCACGGACGGAACTACGGAACACCAGCAATTGTCTTCGCCAAATTATGATAGTTTGGTGACCGAGGATCATTTCCAATTTCGAATTGCTCACTAGATGCCGTCAAGATCAGGATTATATCTAAATCAAATGGCGAAAATGCGAATGGATTGAGCACACGTTGCAAAAATCCTTAAATGAAGTCCGCCAGCAAACATTAGAGTGGAACATTTTGCGTAGCAGAAAACGCAGTCGTCTTAAATTACCATGGTAACGTTCGCTAGAGCAAAAAATACTTGAATTGGGGAAATTTTGGTGAGAACTGAAGGCACTCGCTATTGATCGAGGACACTGGAACAGTTTTGTTGTGGCCCAATACTTCGTGAGGAGAGAAGGCACTAATTATATTATAAAGTATTGAGGTTGAGATAGATATCGATTGAAGAATACTGACTTTAATTTGATTACAATCCGTACTTTTATCTAAACTGAGATTGTGCAAAGAAGCTGGCAATGAATAGGCCACACAATAAGAAAAGATGCTTAATTAACTTGTCGATCTACGACTACTAGTAGGGTTAATCACGGAACACAGTACAAGTAGTTGTTTAAGATGGATGTTATCAATACGTCAATCGTGCCTTGAGAATGACGATACTATGAAGCATAAGCTCTGCAGTTGTCCGACTTTCGCAAGATGCTGGAGAAGGCTCTTGGGTAGCGATGTCTTGGGAGTGAATACAGCTCATTTTCTTCCGATGCTACAAGAATTTCTCAAGAATACAAAGAAGTTTGAGGTTCTTCAACATCTACTCTACTTCCTTTAGTTTCCTTTCTATTTTCATTTCTGTTTCGATTTACTTCAGCTTACTCTAGATAGGTTTAGTATAATGGTCTTTAAACTGAGTGCTGTGAAAATATCTCTTTCCAGCCGATCTAAAATTTTAACTTTAAACTTGACAAACATCGCTTTGGTGGAAGGCAAATAGAGACAGAAGAAGAGAAAGAATATTATAGCGATATGTCAAAAATATCAGAGCCGCTATAAAAATTTGAGGCCTGGCCATATGCCTTTAATAGAGTTATAAAATAGTAGTTGTCATAACTTTGGAAAGATGAAGATAATTCGTCTCTACTTCACTTAATTAACATTATGCCTGATGCATGGTTCTACATACTTTGTAGGCTGATTTAATTTAATATCCTTCCAAGAGCTTTCAGAAATTCTGAACAAATTTTGGCCATGGGTAGTTTAATTAACTTTTTTTCTTCTGAGATGTGCTTTTTTCATGTTTTTTTTTTTTGTTTGACTACCATTAAAACGGCTGTCAAAGAAAATTTAAACATGCGGGTTAAATTTAAACCGTGCTTTCGATACATCTCAAAAACTTGAATAGATTGAAAAAGTATTAAGTTTTGGAATTAAAAGCCATTAAGAAATTGATAATATAACTTTACGCATTATTTTCTCCAAAAACCAAAAGCAGTAAGTTAAGGGTTAACAACATCAAAACACCTCATTTCCGAAGTTGACTTAAGTTATTAACATTTGACAAAAAAGCAAGCAAATCGCCCAGAATTTTTCAGTGTTCGTCACACTTCGTCACCCCACGCTGACATATTGACAACGGAAATGGAAATAAAAAACGCCAACCAGCAAAAAAATCTGTTCAGCTTAAAGAGGCATAACAAATTGACAAGTACCCCCCACCAGCAACGTCTTCGACTTCTAATGTTCGAAAACATCAATTATTCTACAATACTTTGCATTTATTTTAATAAATCAAATTCGCTTACTTCGCGGTTTAATCGTCCCGTACCCTATGTCGTCTGTCTACTTAAACTAAGATGCCACCAACACCACCATCATATTGTTCATTTACTACTTACATACAAATCACCTTTCTTTCTTTCCTTCCTTCCTTCCCTACTGCCTTCCGTTGCAGTCAATTGTTTTGTCGCAATTTGGCGTTAAAACGGAAATCGTAACGGAAACAAAACATTTGTACAAATACAACAATACTCGCAAAAAAAAAAAGAGAAAAAAAAAGCGTAACAAAAGAGAAAAGTTTAATGTCGCTAACATTAACGCAGCACTAAATTTATTACCAAAGCGAACATGATAAATGGACGCCATTACAAATGGCGCGAAATTTTTGTATGACACCAAAGGGAATTTGCACAAACAACGCTGTTTTTGTTGTTGTTGTTGTTGCAATGTCGATTAGAAAAGTTGGCGCTTAACAACATATTGGTATCGTTGTTCTTTTGAGTGCTCATTTGTTGTTGTTGTTTGTATGCTTTTGGTGTACACAGATTGTGCCTAATTTTAAATGCGTGTTAAAGGATGCTTTGTTGCCTTGTAACGCTTATATTTTACTCTAAGGACTTTGTAGGTTTTAATGATGATTCCATTTAAATTTGAATTTAACAAATAATGGTATTTTTATAGATTAAGTTGAGCTTTAATGCAGATAGGGATTTCAATTTGCTGTGTGAAACAATTGATTACAATTGAGTGGAATCTGACTAAATGGACACCGATTCTATCACTGGGTTAAACTACTTACACTTCGCATTGAGTTGATGCAACTATGAATAAACAATTGGCAATAAGCTGTTTGGAGGCTCCTTTTATTGTGGTTATGCTCTAGGTTAGACTCTACAAATCGCGACACTCAATGAATTTTCAGCGAACATCTGGATGACCTCGTTTATATCGAGGGAAAATGTGTCCTTGCCACCAAGCAGTGAGACATGAAAGTAAAATGTCGTCAGATCTTCGGAAGAAGTAGGTGTGGACAAGAAATTGTCTTCGAATTCTGAAAATTTTATCGAACTGCTCTCCAGGTGCGGTAAAGATCCAATTTCGATCCAAATTAAATGATGAAAGTGGAAATGGAAGGGGCACGTGTTGTGGAAATCATCTACTGAAGTCTGCCGGCAAGCATTGGAGTAAAACCTTTAGGGTAGCAGAAAATGCGGCCGTCCTTAATAATCGTAATAACGCTCCCTAGATCAGGACATACGTGAATCAGAAAATGTTGGAGAAAATTGAAGGCACTAGCTACTCATCGTTTACGTTGGTAGAGTTTAGTGGAGTCCCTATGCTCCGCGTGGAGTGCTACAAAATTCTGTATGAATTATAACGCCATGAATTACTGGTTCACTATAATACTTCAGGGATGTTTAAATTAAAGCTATACTCCCAATATAAAGAAAGAAGTAAACTGATAAGCTTAACCACACAACCGCCAACGCATTGCAACGGTTACTTGTCAATAACTCATTTTATTTTAAGACTCTCGGGAAAAGGAAAAATTTCCTTACCTTAAAGGTAATATACACGGTTGATAATGACCTCAACAAGAGGGAATATGCACTTGCTGTAGTTCTGTATACCTATATAAAAGGTGGTGCTATCGAAAATGTAGTTTTACTTGGAGTCAGTTTGATCATTGTGTTATCCTACGTATATATTTAATACCGTCACTTGTCCTGAAACTCTCTCACTCAATTAGCGTGATTCATCCAGAAGCTTGGTATGCACCAACTCAACTAATTTCTCAAGTCCAACAAAGAACGTAGAATTGGTTCGTTTCCTTATAAGCCCAGGCCACATACAGAGTAGATATTTAACCGTCTCATTCTCATTCTTCGTCTACACAACTCCTTCTGAAAAAAATCACTTTATCTGGCAGCCATATGGCTAATGAAACAGTGACTCCTCAGCACTCCGACAACAGTCCCTAGCTCTGAAGCTTAATAGAGTTTGTGTCCTTCCTAGGTTCAGTTAAAGTCATATATTTTGAGACCTTCTGTTTGTTTATTTCTTGATAATGTTCTCTATTCGACATTATAATACCGCCATTGGTTGATTCTCCGGTTCTTCTGATTCTATTTTGGCACACTCGTCAGCTGTTTTTTACAGATATGATTGGGTACACAGCAAAGCTCATCAGTATGCTGCCGGATTGAATGTTTCAAAAATGAAGATAGGACCACAATTACGCTTTAACTGCAGGACATCAACCCTAATTAGAAGATTACTCGGAGGATTACCAACATTCTGGGAAACAAGGATCTGCTAAACAATTGGAGAAAAAGGAGTTAAGAAAACTGTACGAAGAGTAACTTTATAGGGAATTGCTTTAAGTTCTAGTAGCTAATAAGATTATTTTCTCTTTGGCAAGAAATGGCATAAAAGTAATAGCCTACTATAAAAACTCTATTACTCTATTACTTATGTATATATAGTCTCATAGAATCAGCGTTTAAAGACCTGTCTAATTTGGCAATAAAAAAAATGTACTAATTATTAACCCAAGCAAAACTAAGCTCATTTTGTTCACACGAAAGTACAATGAACAAATCTTCGATCCAACAAAATTGAAAGGCGTTAGTCTAGTTTTGTCTACTAAAGTTAAAAATCTACGCTCAGCGAAAATTCTCATGATTTCTGGAAAAGTCCTAAGTGTTTTAATTGAAGAGAAACATTTTTGATTTGGATTCAAAAATAATTCACATTGACTTAAAGTGGCTTAATTTCATATATGATTTGAAGTAACAATTCGTTTTAACCTATATTATTTGTAACGCTTTGGCGCAAAGTGTACTGTACCGATTTTTTAAAATTTCTCTCTTAAAATCACATATTTATGCTAAAAAAGATTACTGCATACAATTTTTTTCATATTTTAATTTATTTTATTTTTATGGTTTTTGAAAAACCATACACAAAAATTGTCGTTTGGTTTTTCGTTGCTGATGCTTATGCAACTTTTTGAGTTCGGTGTTGTTATTCTTGTTTTTGTACTTCTCATAAGTACTGTTTGTATTTAGTTTCGAAGCTCAAAGAAAAAACTCTCTTTCAATGGATTTTTTTTTGTTACGTTTCAAGAGAGAATATAGACTGAGATGTTAAGGGAGAAATTTCAATGATTAACATATATCCTTAGAAATTTTCTTTTTGAGTTTCCTTAAGGAAGATATTTCCACTAAAAATACTAAAGTTTCAATTTAACGAAAAACTCTATATAAAAACTCACTTATTTTGTCACACTTTTGCAATTTGTCACTCATACGACATGTTGTACTCTGCTGAATCTAACAATTTAGCAAAAGTTTCACCTAATTTGGCACCTAAATATTTACCCACAATTAAAATGGCAATACAAATTTTATGTTTAAAACAGCAAAAAAACAAAGAAAAACAAATACATTCTCAAAGAAACAAACAACCATAAATATTTCTATATGTCTACCAGGAACTACTTCTTTGGTGACAAACTACAATTAAACTTCTTTCTTGCTTTTGCCTTTATTACGTTTTCGCTACTACTTGAACTTTTTCTTCATTTGCATAGCATTTCCTTCATTTCCTGCTGTTAACAAGCAAAAATGTTTTGTTCTTTTTCACACTTCGACGGCACACAAGTGAACACATTTGCGATGACTTCTTCTTCTTCTTCTTCTTGCTACTGCACTTGTATGTAGTTGTGTGAACTTCTTTTACTGTTGCTTCTTCTTGACTTTTGCTGTTGTGTTGTTGTTGCCACGAATCTCAGTCATTTGCATAACAAGTATGTAAAACGAGTTGTTGGTTTGCATACTTTGTTGCATTCCATGTTGCGTATCTTTGTTATGGTATGTCTTTTGTTGTTACCGCTGCTGGTATTGCATCCTTGCAGCTTTTTCAGTGGCATTGTTGGAAACTCCTATATTTTTGCATGTAAAAAGGGAAAAATTGCATTTGTAGTGGCTTTCAATTTACTGAAAAACTGATAAGGATTTATGCAATTGAATTTATGTTGCATGCAACAGTTGACAAAATGTGGTAAATATTGTATGGTTGCTTTTGAATTATCTAGAGATTTTTTTTGTAACAACTTTAACTTAAGTGAAATTAAATTCTTTTTTAAAATGCTGTATATATATATGAATTGTAAAACCTAAGGCGCAACGATCTTGAGCTAATCTGAATATATAATTAATTTAAATTTATACTTCAAGGTAGACAATGAGTTTTAGCTTAAAAAATCTTAATTTTCGAAACTAGAGTTGTAAATGGTTAGCGCAGTAAACTTAATCCTAAAAAAAAGATATTTATCTCTAAAAAAAAAATAGAAAATAAGTATGCTATAACCTTCTTTAGCATAAATATGTTGATTTAAAAAAGAAATTATTAAAATCTGTTCGGTACATTTTGTGCCAAATCGTTACAAACCATAGTATAGATAATACAGATAAAATGAGTAGAAGAATGTTAAGAAATTGTTGTCAGATTTACGAAAATGTTGAAAAGACAAAAGTGTAGAAAAACGTCTGAAAATATTGAATTAAATGTGGAAAATCCAATATATATTAAATAAGTCGAATAATGATGAGCAAGTCAAAAAATAAGTTGAAAGAGTCAAAAAATATTGTAAAATCTAAAAATGTTAAAAAGCCAATTAATGTTGATCAGGTGATAATATGGATAGAGTCGAAAAAATGTTGAGATCGTCGGCAAAATGTTGGGAGATTGGAAAAAAATTGAAAATAGTTGAATAGATTGCTTAAAACGAATAAGTTTTGTGAAGGTCGATAATGTTGAAAAACTTAAAAAATTATAAAAATAATAAAAAATTCAAATATGTCACATTTGAGGTTTTATAAAAAACAATACAATACGAAAGCAGCTGAATAATGTCGAAAATTTTAAAAATGTTTTGAAAATTTCCAAAAATGTTAAATAAGTCGAAAAATGTTATGAAGTGAAAAATGTTCAAAAAGGTGAAAATTTTTGACAAAATCGAAATGAATAATTTCGACCATTCCCTATCGATTGGTGCAAAAAAATATTTTATTTTGAACCACCCTAAAATTTTTTTTTTGCTCCAATCGATAAGGAATAGTCGACAATGGCTTTTGGACATACCTTAGGGTTGCTCCCGACCTTGGAAAGCCCCAAAAAGGTCGAAAACGGTACTTTCCAAGTTCCCGAGCCACCCTATGTGATGTAGAAAATTATCATTCGAGCTTACACAATCGATTGGGACGGAAAAAAAATTTTCCGAAAATGGGTCAAAAACGGTCCTTTCCAGAGTTCGGAGGTACTCCAAGTGATGTACAAAATTCATTTTCACCCTTTCCCCATCGATTGGAGCAAAAACAAAAAAAATTCTGAAAATGGGTCGAAAACGTTCCATTCCAGGCGGCCACAAATAAAATTGTTTTTTTTTCATAATGCACATAAGATGCTACAAGAGAGTTTATGACATAAAAACCAAGCAGACATCGACGCTAGGATATCTTAAAATTATTCCTCATTTATAAGTTACGTATACGTCATGAAAATGAAAAATATTTATGAAATATTTAAAATTAAAAACTTAATAGGGATAAAAATAATGGAAGCTTATAGAATTCAAAGAATTTATATTTCTTACATACATATTATGCAGGTGCTTTAATCTCACTTTTTTTGTGTGCTTATGCATACCTTTTCGTACTCATCTTTATACACGAAAATCAAATTACTGGCTTCGACATAAAATTCCGCGCTTTTTTTTGTCAAAGCAACGCCCTTTGTAACTTCCTCTAATGCTTGAGTCTTCCCTACAAAATTTTAAGCAGCAAAACATAAAAGGCTGCTTTCGAAATGATATAAAAGATGCCTTTTGTCCTTTCCCACATATTTGTATTGTCAATATCCTTAAAATTGCTTATCTGGTACGCATATAAAAAAAATGACACACAACATGATGATAATCGATGCTGTTTGCAGTGTGCAAACAACACTTTTGCTCTACGCAATACTCCTTTTTTTTTTTTTGAATGCTTTACTCTTGATTTTTTGTACATTCTTCAATGGGAGTTTTTTTTTTTTTTTTGTCAAAGTATGCATAAAACTTTTATGTATTGAAAATATTCAAAACTCTTTAGCATAACGAAGAGAAAAAGAAGAAGAAGAAGGCACATCTACCACAGCTGTTAAAGCTCGTAAAACTGTGAAAGTGTGAAATTTTTACTGCTGTCATTGTGTATGTGCGCGTCATTTTCAAAAGTGTAGTTTGGGATTGACTTTAACTTAATTTCATATTTATGTTATAGTAAAATAGTGATTTGTTATTGACGCACCTGTGCAAGTTTATTTGAACTTTATCTAAAAAGTTAAATCTTAAAGTTATTTTTTTATTTGGCAACGGCCATTAATCAGATTTTGTTTTATAAAAATTCATAAGAAGCCTTTAAACAAACACGGAATTTTGAAGCTACTCAAAATATCGAAAGCTATCAAAACTTGAGTTTTGAAATAAATGTTAATCATACGTCATGTTATACAAATTAATTTTTCGAATATAACTGCACAAAAGAGCAGCTAAAAGTGTCAGAGGACAGTAGTTTTGAAATATGGTCAGCAATGTTGTGTTAAAGGACTGCACGTTATTATTTATGATCACTTTTCTTTTTACAAAAATATCAACTCACTTGTTGTCAAAGGTTTTTGAATGCAAAGTCCTTTACTCTTCTGAAAAGTGTACTTATCTCATTAGATTACAACTTTCTGATGTCAGCGGACATAGAGGTTATATTAAGGTTAGTCTATAAAACTACACCGAATTTCAAAAACAGGCTTAACTAAGGTCTAAGGCCTGATAATAGTGGCTGAAATAATCTTTCAACTTTGTTCCCGCCAAAAGTCTTGACAATTTTCGTTGACAAATAAACATAACTTTTTTTTGATTTACAGATAGCTGTAGTGATTTATAATTCTTCTGGTGCACAGAAATATTCTGGCTCTTCAAATGTGGAGTAGAACTATTTCTTGCAAGTTTATTCAAATTTTCATTGCCAGCAATTCTGAATTCATTGTGTTTTATTTATTGATAAACGTTGAGAAAGTTTGATAAAAATCGATACTTTACTGAATTCAATATAATTTCAAAGCAGCAGTTCGTCTGAGTACCGCTCACATATCAAAAAAAAATAGAGAAGAGGTTGTATCAGCATTTTTTAAGAAGATAATTCAAACATAGTTAGGGAGCCGGTGGCCGAAATTATTATATGACGTAATCAAGCGGCAGAGGTTGTAAATTATGAAGTTCGAATTAATATAAATAATGCATACAATATCTGTCATTACATGATCACTGCATTATTAATTGAGAGCCTTTTGAAACTGTAAAAAAAATCTGTCATAATAAGCAATTATTTCGCATCTGCCTTTTATTTAAAGAAATGTGTCTGAACACAAAAACAGATAAACGCAAGAGGCAGACGCTTCTGTTGCTGCGTTTTAGAGTTATTACATTTTTGTTCAAAATTTTATAATGAATACGAACTTAAGTGATTCTAGAATCAGGCAGACTGCGATAATTATAATGTATACGAACTAAAGGGATTCTATCATCAGGCAGACTGCGATTTTTTTAACGATTATGTCATAGGAAATGAGAAAAACAACATCTGCCACTTAGTTATTGATGCATTTAAGCATTGCAGTATTAAAAAAATGGAAACAAAATTGAGTAATAAATCATTTAATCAAGTCTGCCTCTTGGCAGACTAGTTCTATTACTTATAAAAAACATAAAATAGAAAAGGCAGATGATTCCAGCGCAATTTTTCAAAGGCAGACGTTTTTGAGCACTTAAGGTGCATACTGCTGAGAATATTTCCATACCGTGAAAGTTTTGTTACGAAAAATTCACATGCTATTTTTTCTTTCACTTATATTTTTATTTATTATTTTTCTGACTATGTACATATATGGAGCATTCTATGCCAAATTGGAAACCATTTTGCTTTTGAATCTCCGTTTCTCAATCTTTTACCAAAAATTGGATAAATTTTTCTCATAATTCAATTAGTTCAGCCAGTGATATTTGCTCGATGATGTTGTCTTAGAGGTGTTAGTTGAACATTTTGGGGATTATCCGCATATGCTATTCTCTTGAAAAAAATCTTATAAGAAGATCTCCACATGGTGTTACTCCACTGATTTTGGTGGCCATTTCACGTCTGCTGTTCGAGAAATTTTTTAATTAAGAAACTTCGCTTTTAAAAAATCGACTGATTCCATTGCTGTGAGGTACGTTGCATCGTCCTGTTGAAACCACATATTCAGCACATCAATATCTTTCAATAGACTCCATAAAAATGTTAACAAAGTTTGAGGTTTAATTCAAGACGGCGGACCCAATGCGATGGAAACTCAATAACCTTATCCATCATATTGGCTTCGCCGTCTTGAATTTAAAATTTCTGACCTTGGATTCGTATTCAGCGACCAGAAAAACCCCCCTATACCATATTTGGTGCTAATCGGTTGATTTTTAAACAATACGCCGCCATATTGAATTTGAAAATTTTTAAAATATAGCCTCAGATTCATAATCGGCGACTCAAGAAACACCCGTATAACTAATTTGGTACAAATCGGTTGATTTTTTAAAAATACGTCCGCCGTCTTGGATCCGCCATCTTGACTTTGTCACATCTGACTTCGGATTCGTGATCAGTGACTCCCAAGACCACTGCACATCAAATTTGGTGCAAATTCGTAGACTTTCAAAAATTCGGCCACCATATTAGATTTTAGACCGCCATATTGGATCCGCTTTATTGAATTCTGTCAACCTACCACGAATACTGTTTAGAAGCTACAATTTGAGCCAAAAAATGAACCGATCGGTTGCGAATTTTTATTTTTACAAGCTTTTGTTGCTGGACACTCGATTTTTCTCCGGCTTCCGGCCGCCTTATTTGATCCACCATTTTGACTTTCTGAACGGGCTACTTTGCTTTTAGAAGCTTTATACGAGACGAACATTTGAAGACCTCGTACGTCTTGATCGGTCAAGCTAATTTTTGGTCAGGTAGGTGATCCGCTTTTGAAGTGAAACGTCCCATGTATCTATGTATATCAGCTTCAAACAAATTATTTTCTCAGTCAGCGATTCTCAGAAAAGGTAAAAAATTCATTATTCTATGCTTGTGAAATATCCTAACACACACACCGACAAAATATTTTTTTTTTTATTACACAATTAATGATATGTATGTATGTATTTTGAAAACATTTTACAAATTACATGCTGACGCTCACAAAAAAAATGCGCAAAAGACTTGACGATAGCAAACAACGCCATTGAAAAAGTAACGTAGCGCCAACAAACTTTTAATTATTTTCACTTTACACAACACAAAAAAAGAAGAAGGATGAGAAAAATTTTTTCAGTTTGTCTTTCAAATATGTCTGTGTATCTACATATCTGTTTAAGTATGTATATGCGATTATTCATAAGTATGTGTGTATGACATAATTGTGGCATTATAATTACAAACTGTATGCGGCAGTCGTTATCCTTATACTAAAGCATACAAACACACTTACACATACTAAAGTATATGGTCACGTTTATAACGCTTGTTTCTTGATATAAGAGCATGATTACTGTTAAGGCTGTCGTTGCTGCTTCTTCTTTAAACATGCGTCCATGACACAGTTTCATGCGGCTGCTGTTAACATTTTGTGTGCACACAGCAACTAAATGCAGCATCGATAATGTTGTTGCTGCTGCTGTTTTTATTATGATGTCAGCAACATCTCGGTTTCATTGAAAAATGCTGTTGTTGCGGCAGTTACTTTTAACATAACAATTCTCAGTGAATTTAAGGCAACCAAAAATTAATATTAAAATGAAATGTCCCGAAACTTTCGGTGGTCCTTAAATTTATAGTCATATTATGCCTAACAATATTTTTGTTGCAACTCAAATCACTGTGCTTGGACACTGCGTCTATTTATCTGCCTGTGAATACGTCCTTGATGTTTTAAAAATTCTGCATTGTTGCTTATTTTGCTACTGCAAGGATATGCATTTAAAAGCATTAAAAATTTGCATAACAATGTTTACTATCGTAGTTTGTTGTCCTGGCTGCTGTTGGTTGCAGTCGCTTGAAGTCAGTTTATTTTTGTTGTTTATTCATTGATTTCATATTTTCATATAAAATTTTGATTGTTTTTATTGAAAGAATAATTCTGTCTCTTGTAAGATTTTGTTTATCTTTTAAAATTATTCGATTTGCAGTAGAGTTGGCGTTTCACTCTTTAAATTGCGTTTAATTTTTGTCAATAAATCGAATTTAAGTCTCAGTTAATCAGCAAGACATAATCAAATTATCCTAGACTAAGTGGTAGTAGGTCAGCATCAAGTAAGTAATAAAACAATTTTAAATTAAGCCAAATGTAAATTAAATCAATGTTAGCATCGGTTCAGTCAGAATTTAAGATTAAGTTATAAAGAAATAAAATATTTTACGGAAATATGGGATAATGCACTCCATATTTGTGTTCTCCAACAAGTAAACTAATTTCAAGCAGAACAATGTCTGCCGATCCAGGACGGGGATAGGGATAGAGGGATAGAAGGAAAGAGGGATAGAGGGATAGAGAGACAGAGTGATAGAGGGATAGAGGGATAGAAGGATAGAGGGATAGAGGAATAGAGGGATAGAAGAATAGAGGGATAGAGGGATAGTGTGATAGAAGGATAGTGTGATAGAGGGATAGAGGGATAGAGAGATAGAGGGATAGTGGGATAGAAGGATAGAGGAATAGAGGGATAGAGAGATAAAGGGATTTAGGAATAGAGCGATAGAGGGATAGTAGGAAAGAGAGATAAAGGGTTAGAGGGATAAGGGGATAGAGCGATGGAGGGATAGTGGGATAGAGGGATAGGAGGATAGAGGGATAGATGGATAGAGGAATAGAGGGATAGAGGTATAGAGGGATAGAGGGACAGAGGGATAGAGAAATAGAGGGATAGAGGAATAAAGGGATAGAGGGTTAGAGGAATAGAGGGATAGAGGGATAGAAGGACAGAGGGATAGAGGGATAGAAGGATAGAGAGATAGAGAGATAGAGGGATAGAGGGATAGGGGGGTAGAGGGATAGAAGGATGGATAGAGAGATAGAGGGATAGAGAGATAGGGATTCCAATTCGCGTTGACCATTAAAAAGAAATTCAAACAACTACTATGAAAACTTAATTGATTCCTCTTAATCTTAAACTAATTATAAGCTAAAACATAGAGCATTTGAGTCAAGCAAATTCGAAAATTATCCAATTGTATGGAGGATCATCAAAAATAAATAGAGAAGTCGAAAAGTGTTGAAGTGTAACAAAACTGTCGGAAAGTATAAATTAGTATCGAAAATGTTGATAAAAACCAGTAGGTATCGATAAATATCGAAAAGATCAATAAGAGTTGGAAACATAAAAAAGTCTTGGAGTATCAAAACACTGAAAAATATCGATATATAACGTAAATATTGGAATATATCGCAAAGTTCGGTAAAAATTGGTGTGTACCGAAATGCCTTGAAAAATTCGATAATGTCAGTGAGTATCGCATAACACCAAAAACATCAATTAGAGTTGATAATTATCGATAAACATTGAATAATTCGATAAGGAGTTATCCGTTAAAGGCGTCTGAAGCAGTGAAAAGTGGAAGGTTCGTAAAAACGGACAAAATACTACAAGCTGGAGGAGGTTTCGTGGACTTCTTGGATGACTTTTTATTAAAAATCACTCTTGAATTTTTTGTGTTTTTTTTTCCTCATTAAAAACAAAAAAAAAATTAAAGGATGGGTAGTATAATCCTTTGCGAATGTTTTTTATGGGCTGCAAAATCAAACAAAATTGGTCAACCAAGGGGGAGAGGGGTTAGAATTCCAGATTTTATTCAAACCTTTTTTATTTACGACTCATAAGTATTGAAAAACATCAAAGAAATATCTATAAAAGTCTGTTAGTATCGGAAAACATCAGAAATTGTCGGCTGAAGTCCATGAGTATAGAGAAAATATCAAATAGGTTGATAATAGTCAGCACAAAGGATATTACTTTTTTGTTAATTGTTTTAGATAAAATCCTTTTTTAAATAAAAAAAACCCAATATTCTTTTTAGAAATTCCATAACATATATTTTTTTCGATCTTTATATTGCAGCCAAGCCAACCAAATAAATCAAAAGAAGCCGAGTCACATTTGCTGTAAAACTTACACAAATCTTCTATCTTTCGCTAAGCGCTTTAGTGACAAATTTAATTCATTACAAATACATACAACACGAAAAAAAAATGCAAAAATTAACGCATAGACACATATGTGTGCTACACCACAAAAACACCCAATGCACATAGCATAGCTCAAAACACCTACTATACAGCACTAACACATGTTTAACAAGTTCATTAACGAGCATAACCGACGCTTCGCACAACTTCGTTAGCGTGGAGTAGCGTAGATTAAAGTAAACGTGGTTTCCCTTTCTATTTTTTTGCATTTTGTAACTTACTCTTTTTTATGTGCAAATGTGTGTGTAACTAAATATTTGCATATGTGCGTAAATGTATGTATGTAAGTTTGCTTAGTTGTGGCTTTGTGCGTGCGGTATTTGTGTGCGCCTCTGTGTATGTGGTTGTCAAGCGGTAATCCTGCCAAATTGTAATTAATTTGAATTAATTATGTATGTTGGAGTCTTATCTTCATGATTTGTTTTTTTGTTTCTCCGTTGCTACTGAAAGCACATTTTTGTCGTCATTTATTATTCATGGCATTTGCTGAAAAATCTGCTTCTATTGCTGTTGCTTTATTCATTTTTTTTTTTTTTTTTTTCATTGATGTGCTAATAAATATTTACTTTTGTTGTTTTGCTGGCTCTTTACGCTGCTGTTTTGTTTTTTTTTTTTTGCAATCAAAAAATGTTGATATTTTCAGAGATCTACCACAGCTTAGGTAGATAGAGTTTTACTTGTTTGCTTAACAAGATAAATTTTTTGAATTTAAATAAAGAGTTGTAATATTTCATATTTACAGTGACTGACAGTTGCGCAAATAATACTTTCTTTTGGTTAAGAGTGTGCTTAAGAATTTTGGAGTTCTTTCTTAAGAAAACTAAAGCAAATATATGAAATGAAAACTTTTTTAAAAAAATATGTTTATTGTGTACAAAATTTAAAAAAAAATCTGGCGCAAATATCCAGTTCCACGTTTCTGCTCCGAATATAGAGCTTATTTCATATAGTAAATAGTGGAATATTTTGTACAGCTTTTTTTTGGGTTACGAAAAAAATTTTCGCATTTGAAAGATGAATAAATTAAGTTTCAATTTTGGACAAGATTTGCTGAATACCTAAGCAACGATTTTCATTAAAAATGTTATATCTTCTACTACTTTTCGCCATTAGAGAAGTTCTGATCATCTTGGGTGATCGAATGCAAAAGTGGCAGCAGATGCTCATCAGCTGAGTCACTGTGCAGTTAAATTTGGCTTAGGGCAACGCAACGAGCGAGGGAACCGGCTCATTCAACTCGCGGCTGATAACGGCTTGGTGATATCCATTACATTCTTTGAACATCATCAACGCAGACTATATACTTGGATATCGCCAAACGGTCAACATCGCAATCGAATCAATTATATCCTGATTAGATAGCGCTGGAAAATAGCTATCAATATTGCCCATAGTCTACCGGGAGCAGACTATGGGTCAGATCATCAATTGCTAATATCGAACGTTCAATTAAAGTTAAGAGCAGTTAGAAAACTTGAGACACGACGAAAGATTGAATGCGAAGCTTTTAAGTGCACTGGAGCAATCGATGATACCGTGGACGAGCGTGGACTCCAACACAGAGAAACACCAGATCAGTTTTGGGATCAGACTAAAAGCGTTATGGTGAGCTCGGTCAAAGTAAACGTACGGAAACGGCAACGGCAGCATTGGATGAGCGATTGGAATGGCGAAACATGAAAGCATCTGAACCTGATATAAGATCCCTCAATAAAAAGTCCGTTAGAATTCAGAAAGCTTGTAGGCGGGACCAGAACAACCAACTACGAGACATTTGTGGAAGTCCATACAAATAAGCATGAATCTTGGAACCTACAGCAAAAAATTCGCGCCATCAAAAAACCCTGAACTGCAAGACCTGGGCCATCGAAAACTCTACTGGAGAGACGGTGACGAACCTAAAAACAATAGCCGAAACATGGAGACAATACTGCCAGTCTCTCTTGCAAGACCCGCAATCAGAGTGTTACGTCCCTACGGAACCCAGAATTGAAGATGTTGAGCCCGATATTCTGAAAGATGAAATACGAGTCGCTATTAAACATCTGAAAAACGGCAAAGCCACAGGGGCAAATGCCATACCGATCGAGACTATCAAGGCAACAGGTGAACATGACGTCCAAATTTTCCACATCCTGTGCAATAAGATATGGCTCACGGGACAATGACCGAAAGAGTGGGCTCACACTGTTTTTGTCCCCTCGCATAAGAACGGTTCCGTTTTGTTGCTCTTATCTCTCACGCAAGCAAGATTTTACTGCACGCACAGAACGGGCGTCTAAAGTTCTACTTAAGCAAAGAAGTTGCTCCCGTACAGGCTGGTTTTGTTAAGGGGAGAGGAACCCAAGAGCAAATTTTGACAGTTCGACCAATTATAGAGAAAGCCAGAGAATTCAACAAGCCCGCCTACATATGCTTTGTGGACATCTCTAAGGCGTTCGATTCTGTCAAGTGGCCTAAACTCTGGCAAATGCTGACGACGATGGGCACCTGATACAACTCCTGCGAAGACTGTATGAAGATGGCACAGCCATGGATAAACCGGAATAAAACAAAAATGAAGATTGGCGACCGCATGAATAATAATTCTACAGAAACTACACAAATTGCTAACTGTAATGTAGTACAATCATACATTTGTCTGGGAGCCTTCATTCCGAACAATGGTAGATGTATCGATGAATTGAAGAGACATATGGCAACTTCTAGGTCTGCAATGGACAAGTTGAGGAAAATATGGAGGAATCGCAAAAATCCGGCTAGTTCGGACACTTCTGTTCCCCATATTCTTGTACGTCGCAGAAACGTGGACCCTGCGGAAAGTAGAGAAGAAGAGGATAGATGCCCTAGAGATATGGTGCTGGAGGAGAATTCTCGGAGTATCGTGGACTGAATTCCGTATCAATGAGTCTTTACTTCGAGAACTTGGCATCAAGCAGCGTTTATCATCTTTGGTACAGTCTCGTATCCTCACCTCCTTTGGTCACGTATGCCGCCGAGAAGAGGTGGCTATTGAGCGACTTGTAGTTCAGGGAAAGGTTGAGGGTACCAGGCCACGAGGAAGATCGCCTATGAAGAGGACTGACCAGATAAAAGCGGTAGTAAATGGCTCGTCATCACTAGATGAATGCACGAAGAAGGCGACCATCAGGCAGCGTGTTGTAAAGCTTGCCACCAACACTTGAAATGATGACCACGACCACTCTGTCAAAAGTTATACCGACAAAGAGGAGAAGAACCTTTTTATTAAGTTTTCATGAAATATGTTATCAGTTCTATCGACTTTTCGCATTTTTTAAGAAAAAAAAGCTTTTTTAACGATTTCATCTTTTATTTATAAACTTGTTATCTCTCTACACTTTCTTTCTTCCTTCCTGCTAAAGTAAAATCCATTTAATTTTCTGCTAAAAATAACTAGATTTCTTACGAACTAAAGACATCAAAGAAAATTTATTTAAAACTAAAATAAACATTCAAAGCACGCACACAACGACAGACAGATAAAATCTCCGTTGGTAGAAAAAAATAAATAAATAAAACAGCGAATGTAGCACATGTCACAGCGGCAGCACCCCAACGACGGTGACGCTTTAAGTTGTCATCACTCAAGCACTGAATTTACTTATACAAATATATGCAAGCGTGTGTGTGTGTGTATGTGTATTAACATAGCAGCAGTATTGCCATAAGCATAACGACATGTTGCACTACAACGACGCAACAGTCAGTGGCAACGATTAAAGTTACAAGAAAAAAAAAAAAAAAAAAGGATATATGAAAAGAAAAATGAAGTTGAAAAACAAATTAAAATTCCTTACACGCACTTTACATGCATGAATATTTGCTGTATCGCATTTTTTTGCAATTTCCTAGTTTCTTATGTTGAATTTCATTTCCCCTCTTTTATTTAGTGAAGCAAAATATGGTGTGAATATATTTGTCTGCTTTTTGCAAAAACTTTAAGCAGAAAAAAATATATTAAAAAGAAAAATTTTGAAGAAAGTTGTAAGCAATCTTTCAAACCAAAGTTCATTGTAAATAATTAAGCGCGCTACTCTGTTGCTTGCTTTTAAGCATATTTTCAATTTTTCTGTTTAAATTTTTAATGCGTATGCAACAGTTACTTGGCTTATGTTGCATATGAGTAGGCTGATGTGAAAATAAAATTTTATTGAATTATGAATGTTACTCATACGACATGTTATACTGCGATGTTTGAAAATTTGTGGAGATGACAAATCTCAGTGGTTTTCATTTTTTTTTTTGATATTTTATTAATTCCAGTGTGATGAATATTTAATTATTGACAATACGTTTTCTTTAAAGATCTTCCAAGTTTTTTCAGATTTTGATTTTAAGTTTCTGAATAGCTGATTTCTTTCTTCTTCCCTCAATGATGTTGAAATAAATTTTATCAAATTATCGATTTTGCTTGGTTTTTGGAGAAGTTGTTGACATCTATGTATGTACATTAGGGTGGTTCTTATTTGTTTTTTTTTTTTGCGAAAATCAAATCGGTTCGAAACAGGACAAAAATATTTAAAAAATTTATTTAAAATTTTTATCTTTAACCCTTACTCGGCCTATTTCAAAATGAAATTTTACTGAAGTGAAAATCAAATACGAGATCTCCCAATCGCTTCGACATAAGATAAAAAAATTTAAAAAGTTAATTCAAAGTTTTTATCTTTAACCCTTACTGACCCTATTGCAATGTGAAATTTGACTCAAGCGAAAATCAAATGCGACGCCCCCCAAATCGGTTCGAAAGAGGATAAAAACATTTAAAAAGTTTATTTAAATTTTTTATCTTTAACCCTTACTCGGCCCATTTCAATGTGAAATTTGATTTTAAAAAAAAAATCAAATGCGACGCCCTCCCAATTGGTTCAAAACAGGACAAACAAATTTAAAAAATTTATTTCAAATTTTTGTCTTTAACCCTTACTCGGCCTATTTCAAAATGAAATTTGACTTAAGTGAAAATCAAATACGAACCTTAAAATAGCTACAGCAATAAATTATATATCAAATTAAAGTAGTCATCGAGCAGAGGGTACTGAAATTATCAGCTGCGAGCACTTATCAACTACCAAAGCCTTGCCATAGCGAGGAGAATTACTTTGCTTGCTTTCTATTACTACGTTTATGCGGCAGGTCAGTTCGTATTACCGAATACCGATCGGAAATCGTGCCAGAACTTTGAATTTTGATTTTATGCAGGTGTTCTAAATATTGGCATGGCCTGCTCAATCAAACGCTTCCGTCAACTTTTATCATTTTAATAAAACATTTTCGTCTCATTGCATTACAGTTTAAAAAAAAAACGAGAACATTTTTGAAAAACCTCCATATCTCAAAACATATGGAACTGACTTCAAATTTTGATTTACCAATCTTATAGACTGTAAAATTACTTTTCATATGACATTAATATATATACCTAAGATATATTTAAGAGTTCCCAACTTATAATGATTATTAGAAAAGCCATATCCGCAACTTCACATGACTATGTCTCGAAAACTAGATCCGTACGATTCTTATTTTGAATATATTCTTTCTTAAAATTAAAAGCCACTTGAGAAAAGTTAATTTAAAAAAATGGCTGCTTAAGTCAAATTTCACATTGAAATAGGCTAAGGGTTAAAGATAAAAATTTTAAATAAATTTTTTAAATTTGCTTATCCTGTTTCGAACCGATTGAGAAGGTGTCGCATTTGATTTTTATTTAAATCAAATTTCACATTGAAATAGGGTCAGTAAGGGTTAAAAATAAATATTTTAAATAAATTTTTTAAATATTTTTATCTTGTTTCGGAGCGATTGGGAGGGCTCGTATTTGATTTTCACTTAAGTCAAATTTCATTTTGAAATAGGCCGAGTAAGGGTTAAAGATAAAAATTTTAAATAAATTTTTTTAATGTTTTTATCCTGTTTTGAACCGATTATGATAATGTACATATAACAATTTTTAGGCAACAACATTTTTTACCCTTTTTTTTTGCAGTACTAAAATTCATTTTTAAGTTTGTTGCTTAAGCAGCATCTAGCGCAAATACTATTGTTTTTGAATTATCCATTACAAGTCATTAGCTTAAAATAATCCTTTTAAAATTCATAGCTCAATTGCAACAAAACCTACAAGCACATCCTTGTTATCCTGTCAAGTAAATTTTTGTTTGAGTGACACATTATGTTCAACCAAAACCAAAGTCATTAACCATAAGTCAGATGTCGTGAGTTGTTAGTCATTGTAGCTGTCACTTTGATGGATATATAGCAAAATTGCTGTGAAGTAGCAAAACAAAAAAGTTCAGACCAAAGTGTCACTTGTGGATTAAATGCATAACAATTAATTAGAGATGAGACGGTAATGCTACAACCCGTGCCTACCATATAACTGACACTAATGATGAGTGCTGCTGTATTTGCTGCATAAGCGGACAGCTAATTGACAAGCAATTGAATGCTTAAATCAAATCATTTATGCTGTTACTTAAATGGAATTATTGGTCAATTATATACGACGCTTATATGTAATAACTATAAGGGATGAACCAAATAATGTGCTGATTTTTGAGCAATTAAAAACTAAAATTCTTTTTTCTAGGATATTTTTACTATTTCATCTGGCACCATTTTTCATTTTCATTTAACTTTTTGTACAAATTTTCAAAATTCAGCGATTATTTCTTAGTTAATTTTGCTTACACCAACTAAGATTTATTTTATTTGATATTGAAGAGTTCAACCTCAATAACATC
The DNA here is from genome assembly GCA_963662105.1 of Meiosimyza platycephala. Taxonomy (NCBI): domain Eukaryota; kingdom Metazoa; phylum Arthropoda; class Insecta; order Diptera; family Lauxaniidae; genus Meiosimyza; species Meiosimyza platycephala. Next base: position 76,876,198 of record OY759211.1, on the reverse strand, counting down.
TTTATTTTCAACTCAAAATGTGAGCAATGCCACAGTATACAATAAAATGAAAACTTTTATTTTATTACGCAAACCATAAAAACTTCTCGTAGCAACGTTTTGTTTCAAATAATATTTTGTTCGCATGCAAAAAAGTATGCTATGTATTTTTTTTTTTTTTTTTCATTTCACATAACTGACAAATTAAACACATTTTCAATTGTAGCTGTACACAAGCAGCTGTTAAAGCGTTGAAATGCTGAAATATAAGCTTGAGTAACTGGAGAATTTTTGCCAGCCTCAACAACAACAGCAACAACAACAACAACGCTCCTTCATTTGTTTTCATTGTAGCAGTGAACTGCTGTAATCCTTTTCATTTGCTAGCCGCAACCGCGTAGCACAATTCTGCTGTAAAAATAGCAATAACACAAGAGCGCAGCTAATAATATTAAAATTGTTGCGCTTTTAATTGCGTTTAAAAAATGAGCTATGAAGGACGATCAATAATCCATAAAATTAAAATAAACTACTTCAAATTTTTTATAAGCCCAGCTTTTTACTAACGACACTTGTTTTGAATTTATAAAATTTTCCTAAGAAGATACACCCTAATTTGCATCTGTATGTATGCTTGTGTTATTCTAACATGATTTGCTGATAATTCAATACGATTGCAATTTAATTAACCACATCAAAACGTGATAGAAATTGTAGCCGCAATTTAAAAGTTAATCTAATCATTCGTGTTGTCTGAAAAAAAAAAATTATAAAATAAACACGTACAACATTATAATGTGTTAATTGTTGTTATTTGTGACTTACATAATTAATTGTATAAACATGGCATAATATTCCAAATATGTCAATTATTTCAGCAATAAATGCATTGATTTCAATTATGGCTATTTGCAACTGAGTACCAAGTTTCCAATTGATTAATGCTATATTATTATCTATATTTTTACACCAACGTAAAGTGACATTAATAACTGACATATAGAGGGAGCTATATGGGGTCAAGGCAGTATTTAGAATATTAAAGAAACGAATTGAAGCATTGAAGCGCAAACGATAAAAATATCAAATTTGCATTAATTCGGAACTTAGGCTCTTCTTTAGCTGCCAAGTGCTAAATAACTTAGTATCTGTAATGTAGATCAGCTGCTCCAGCACTGAGTAATTTTGGGTGAGCGCAGCCAACTATTGCTAGAAAGTTAAGAATTTCTTTTTGTATCGACTAGTCTGTAAATATCAACTTTTGCTCTATTAATGGGTAAAGTAACTAAGTGTATTCGATAGATTTTTGCACGCTGAACATGAATCGGGGTTAAAATATGTCCATTACATATAGTTTTTGAGAAATGGGGAGTTAAAACCCCCTTCAGTTCGCTAAAGTTAATTTTCTTATGGCAGAAGACAAATGGCATATTTTGTTTAAGTTAAGAAAAGAATACAATCCATTAATTGAACCCATAACATTCTGCTTCTGTTCGCTTCGAGGCATGACAGCACATGATAGGTACAACTTTTTTTTCAAAAATAACCAACGACCTTTTATGTATATTTAATGAACTTCGGAATGAGTTTATTTTCTAATGTTATATTTTCCAGCTAATTCAATTCAGTTTATTGCATATTATTCAGTTTTTGAAAAGAACATAATTTATCTTGGTACACTGAGAAAAGAGTATGCTTCCTTTAAACAAATTTATTCGGTTGATAGATTTTTAAAATATTTGTAAACTATTAACAAATTTTGGTAGTTATTACCATGTGATGAAGGGTCAAAAATTATTTCTGAGAACGCAAATCGTGAAAATTAAAGTTATAGCATTATTTGCGTAAGCAGGAAAAATTTTTGACACGTCATCACAGTAGAGAGGGCGGCGTTATGGTATGGGCTGCAGTTCCATACTACGCAACTATTGATCTTATCGCAAAAAGTACGCGAATGACCGGGAGATCATTACAAAAATCTTTTGGGACTAGTTTTTCCAAAGATTAATGATATTTTTGGACCACTAGAGTGGATTTATCAACATGATAATGCACCTATATACACACGGCACGTGTAGTTAAATCATGAATTTCTAGCCAAAACCTTTGAAACCTTAAATTTGCCGCCCTTCTCATCCGATCTTAACATTATTGCAAATGTTTGAGGTTGGCTAGCCCGTAAGGTCTACGAAGGAGAAATACAGTACAAAACTAAGAATGAGCTTATTGAAGGAATAAAAGCAGCAGGGACAGATTTTTCTCATGATTACTTAAAATTTCTATACGAGTCAATGAAATGCAGAATTTACAAAGTTATTGCGAATAACGGTAAAAGTATACATTTTTAAATAAATATTCAGATAAAACTATTACAATAAAATCAATTTTTTAATACAAACAAATTATTTTTGTTTCATTTATAGAGCAATGAAAAAGTGGTTCTATCCTGGTGAACCAAGAAAAAAAGACGAATTTTATACATGTTTATAAGCAATTAAAGAAAAGTACCGTTATAAGGCATTGCGAATTGATTTTTAGTCTTTATATAAAAAAGAAAAAAAAAAAATTTTTTAGTCAAATACATGCTTTAGTGATTATTAACAGATGAATGATTGCTACAAAATAATATTTGTTTCAACCAAAATATGATTTGGTAATTATTACCAAATATATAATTGATCCAATAACATTATTCAATTCACTGTAATATGTATGTGACATTTTAACATATATCAAATATTTAATTCGCCTATATCAAATATACGATTTGTTAATTATTACCAAATTTTGGTATATATAATTAAATTGTTTTCTCAGTGTAGCTTTCGGTTAGTTTTTAAAGTTTTGATGATTTCTTTAAACGTTAAATGTTTAATTATTTTAGGTTTGTGTCCACAACTGTTTGTGATGTACGGCATTTACCCTTCAGTTGCGCAAGCACTATAATTTGATTGTAAAAAAAACCTATTCAATTTTTTTCTCGGGTCTGCCTCTGATTTATTGTGTTAAAAAAATAGCATAGAAATCTAAAATATAAAAGGCAGACGTTCATAATTTTGCATTTCTAATAACAGCATTTTTAAATATGTCAAAAGAAAATTCTATTAAACATTTTTATCGATTTTTTTTTTTGCAGAGTTTCTTTGTCATCAGTATTGCCCCTAGATGCTGAAAATACAAGAGGCAGACATGTAGGTGTCTGCTTTTTTAAAATATATGGGTTTTTATATATCAAAATCGTCGATTTTTTTCAACTTCGTAAACATATTTAGGCATACCAAACTTTTCCGAATTTATTTAACTATATACTATATAGTGCATAGGTATGTGAAAAGCTTAACTTTTTCCCTTCAAAACTCACTTTGAACTATATCGAATTAATTTGTTTATTTGAAATATCGAAAATCAAAATTTTCCAGCCTTTCTACCATGCTGGAACCCTTGTAAATTAATTAAATTTGCAATATTTTGGAGAGAATATAAATAAGAAAACAAATAAATATAAGAGTAATTTTAAATACATAAATCAGATATGCAAAGTTAAAAAATGGTGTACAATTTGACGGGGAATGTCAGTAAAATAATAAATAATAATATAAGGGAACGAAAAACAAGAATTTTAAATTTTGCATAACAAAATTTTGCACGGTATTGGTTTTATATAAAAATACTTATATATCCTTAATAGTATACACCATAAGTGGTGAAAAACGTCTGTTTTCAAAAAATGAGTGCTGTAGTAAGCTTTTTATATTTTTTATAAGTAAAAGTGCGAGTAAGCCTGGAGGCAGACGCAAAACCATGATATAATACTCAATTTTTAACAGGTTCCCTGTCCGATGAATCATATATGATTCATGTCACCGATTTTATACCATGTCTGGTACGCTCATGAATCACATATGCACAATGCATAATTTCGGACTTATATTCTAGCATATTAATTTTATGATCGTGGCAAGCTAATTAAATTTTTTGTATGGAACGTGGTAGCACATATCATAAAGATTATAAACATATAAAAAAATTTGACGTTTTTCAAATATTTAATTGAATTGAAATATGTACATTTTGTTCCGACATAAAAGAAAATCTTGAAAAAAAATAACTGAGCGTAGAGCGTAGAATTTACACTTTTGTACATGTACAACAATAACTAAGTGGCAGATGTTGTTTATCTCGTTTCTTAAGACATAATCTTTATAGTTATCACAATCTGCTTGAAAAAAAAAATCACTTAAATTTGTATTATAATATCATAAAATTTTGAAAAAAAATAACGTCTGCCTTAAAAAAATTAGCGCTGGAGTCGTATGGTTTTTATATTTTTTGTAAGTAAAAGCACCAGCAAGCCTGAAAGCAGACGCAATAACATGATATACATAATAGTGAATTTTTAATTTACAACAATAAATAAGTGGCAGACGATCTTTCTCACGTTCCTTATGACATAATCTTTATAGTTAACACAATCTGCCTGAAAAAAAAAATCACTTAAGTTTGTATACAATATCTAAAATTTTGAAAAAAAATAATAACGCTGCAAAAAAAGCGATGACATTTTTTATGGTATTTTTATTAACATTTTTTAAGGGCATTCAATTAATAACAATGTAATGGCAGAGGTTGTTCCCACTATTAACGCATATTACTTAGGACTTCTACCTCTGTCGCACGACTAGATCATATAAAAGTTGCGGCGTTCTGTAGGCGTTCAAAAGCAGTATACATTCGCTTAAATTTCTTAAACTTCTTTATGGAGTTCAAAATTTTAGAAATTTAAAAAAACTAAAGTTCTTGTTTTAAGTAATACACATGCCAGATTAACAAAGCTTAAAATAACTGTTAAATGATTTAATTCTCAACAGCTTAATGGCTCCACAGGATCCAATCATAGTTTACTATTTTCATTTGATATACAGCCGTTAAACGCAAATTTAAAATAAAATAAAAAAATTAACTAACCCAACGCGGAGACAGCGTACATTAATTGCAATTAAAATCAACGCATTTTATTTAAGCATTTTGTTGCCAGCAGATTGCGCCAGATTTTGCAATTATTTTCGACTTTGCCCATTAACATGTGGCTGTGTTGCGGGCATCCAATTAAAAGTTTTATTATTGTTTTTGTGGTCGTTTTTCGATACGTTGCTGCCATATTCATGTTGAATGCTGTTGCTGCTCTGGCTTTTGCTGTTACCTTATTGCTGAATTTTTTTATTGTGGTTTATTTGCTGCAATAACGCTCACGCTGCCACAACAAAAACAAAAGCAAAAACAAAACAGAAAAAAAAAGGTTTACCACATTGCCATTGTGTTAATGTGGTTGGTTTATTAATAAAATTTTATTATATATTTATGAACGTTAGTTATGTTTGCAATTAAAATATGAAATAAAACTAATTATCAATTGTGGTTATATGGAGAAAGAAAAAAAAACAGAAAAAATAGTGACATTGAGCTAAAATTAGGAATGGAAAATTGCAAGGCTTTCTTAGGACATAACTGAACCATCTGAAAAGATCGATATTCAAATACTGAATAGTGAAAATTAACTTCCACATGTATTCCCAAAATTCTATTTTTATTAATATGTTTTGATATATCTATTTTTTAATAAAATCCGCTTAAATAATTTAAATATATTTTGACAATCTTCCCCATCTCTTCGCAAACTTTGAAGTAAACAAATCTATCAAAAACATAACAAAAGAACCCATCGGTTTTAACAACCTTAACAACAACCTCAGGTGTAGCTGTAAACATCCCAGGAGCATCATTGACTTTGCAAACGCACCTCCATAGCTGTCAAAAAAATAAACAACTACAAAACAAAAAAAAAATCGAAGTAGAAACATGGGATGAGTTAAGGTAAAATTGCAAAAATAAAAAAACAAAAAAAGCAAAAATCAAAAACCGCAAAGAATTTTCAGTCAAAAAGTCAATAGCAACCTCTCTGAAAGAAAGCAACAAAAGTACAAAGAGAACAGAATGGCGCTAACATGAAGGGAAACTAACAAATGCTGCCATTAGCAGCACCGTTTTTGTGACCATCCAAAAGGATGAACGTCTTATGTGCACCCATAAGAAGATAAGAGAAAAGCACACAGTCAGCGGGAATTGAAATAACTGGCAGGAATTTTCTGCTACACAGATTATTAAATATGGTGTCTTGGTAGGGTACGGTACGGTACAGTACGGTACGTTTCAAAGGTAAAATAGAAGTATGTGGTTTACAGCTTCTTCAATGTGAAGTCATAATACATCATTGCATACTATGTGATTTGGAACTTTACCGTACCATACACAGTACACAGTACATTATGATACTGTACGAAATGGAGCGTTATGATAAGGTACGTTAAGGTGTGTTAAAACAAAATAAGGTACAATGTGGTACGTTATGATACAGTATGGATAAATTATGTCATAAAATACAGCATTGATGTTGTACAGCATTGCATGGTACGGTACATTAAAAATACTGTATTTAATGTCGTGGGATTGCAAGGTACGTTAAAGTAAAGTAAGTAATGGTACGTGTGGTATGCTATGAGGTATGATGCAGTACGGATTAATAATGTCATTTTTTACAGCATTACATACTATTTGATTTGGAACTGTACAGCAATGTATGGTACGGTACATTACGCTACTGTTCGAAATGGAGTGTTATGATAAAGTACACTAAGGTAAGGTTCAGGCAAAGTATGGGACAATGTGGTCGGTTATGATACAGTATAGGTTAATAATGTCATGAATGCATACTATGTGATTTGATGTTGTACAGCACTGTATGGTTCGGTACATTAAAAATACTGTACGAAATGTTGTGAGATGACAAGGCACGCTAAAAATATATAAGGTAAGGTACTATGTGGTACGTTGTAAACTATGGGGTATAATGCCGTATGGATCATAATATTGTCATGACATACAGCATTGCTTATTGTGTGATTTGGAATTGTACAGCACTGTATATTACCGTACATTACAATACTGTACAATATACGATGGGGTGACATGGTATGGTAAGCCATTTTAAGGTACGATTTGGTACGTAATGAGACGGTAAACTATGGAAAATGATACAAAAAGTTTAAACGATTAATAAGTAAATGTGTAACCAACATATATTATGCCCTACACTTATGGTACGAGTATATTCACTTTGTCATTCCGTTTGTAACGTAAAGAAGAGGTCATGGCAGCTACAGAAAAGTATAAATATTTTTGATCAGTGTCGGTCTAGCTGTCTGTCTGTTCGTCTGTCTGTCTGTCGAAACATAAGCTACAATTTAAAGCAAGATTCTTGGAATTGAAAATAAGCGAAATCGGTTGATGGACACGCCTACCGCCTATGCAAATAATATATTTAAAACTTTATATTGCGAAAGCTATTTGATGTATTACAGCCAAATTTCTCAGAAATACTAAAAAACTTGGACAAGCTCTAAAAATAAGTAAGTAAATCTTACAAGAGGGCGTGGCACCTACTACACAAGAAAAAACTTCAAATCTGAATGAGAGTTATTTAAGTTAATGGAACCAAATATTACACAAATAAGTAGTGAGAATGATTCAGTAAAGCTCTGAGTGAAAACTTGGCGAATTTCTATAGGAGGGCGTGGCACCCTCTATATTAGCGAAAACTTCAAAATGCCTTACTGAGAGAATTACTTAAACTACTGATACGAAATTTTACACAAATACAAGAAATGGTTCAGTCTACAGACAAAAAATTGGCAATTTCAAAAAAAAGGGCGTGGCACCTCCCTCATCGTTTCGGTTGCAATCTTTTCATAATTTTTTTTTCTACGAATTTATTAATCTATATTAAAAAAAAATTCTGACTATAAAGCCTGAAACACATACCTTAATTTCGATAAAAATTGTTTTAAATTTTCTAAAAAAATTTTCCTACTGGGATAGGTAAAACAAAGAATGTTATAACATAAATAGCAACGCACTTTCACTGCCAGTACCCAACACTAACATTGTCCAAATGTGAATTTTTTTCAATATTTCGCCTAAGCACATTGGAAGGCGTAGTAACTTAAAGAGGCAGCGTACAGGACCGGAGGTAACAGCACAATAGGCGTTATGGTATTTGCTGGATACCTGTGTTTTATGTTTTTGATATTATTTTGTCGTTAGCATTGGTTTTACTCCGCTGTTGTTGTTGTTGTTGTTGTTATTGCTGTTGGTCTTAAGCGCAAAATCATTTTAAGGGCATTTTTCGATTTTTTTTTTTTTTTTGTGCTCTCTTTATCTATCTTTGGTTAACAAGAGTTGGGCCAAAAAATATTTACAAAGTTTCCCTGATGACTTGCTACACCATTAAAATGTCAGTTGAGTGAATTCTTATGTTTTTGGGCGCGTCTAATCCTGTTAAAAGCCATAAGGCTGCTTGCTGCTGCCTACTTCTTAAAGTAATGATTTGGAAAGAGATTAAAGATGAGGTTTGGTAGAGACTAATTTGTCAATAATGACATAAGCTCTTTGAGATTTTGTTATTTGAGGTTTCATTTTGCTTATTAGTGGTTTGTGCTTTCGTATTTGATTGGATTGTATTCTGCTTGTTGCGTAAATGCTAAGAAGATTTTTGCTGCTTGTCAGAGCTGATTTTTTCTAATTATTTTTTTTTAAAAATATATATAATTTAATTGATTTTATTATTTGAAATTGATTTTTGAATATAAATTGGATTGCTTTTTATATGAACAAGCCTTAAAATATGCAATGAAAAAAAATTTGCAAATACTATTGAAACTTTCAAAGCAAAGGCATTATTGGTAATTGCATATTTTGAGCAACTTTTGAAAAAAGTTTTTATTTAAAATGTAAGCAAATATAAGTATTTACAGCAGTTTAATTAAATTTTTTCAAATTTTAATTCAACTCACCAATTTGTGTTGCTTTATTTTGCCAGTTCAGCAAATGATTCAACTATTGTACTAGACAGTTCATGACACTTAAATATGTCGATGAGTTAAACAATTAGTAGGCAGCAGTTAGCCAGTAGTTAAATTGCAACAAAGAACTCTAATGACACCAACAACAATGAAACATCAACAATACTCCGATGCTACTGCATTTGATGTGGAAACAATTTGTAAATTGCTTTGTAGCAACAATTTAACGTTGACTTTGTGCTGCATTGCTGTATGTTTTGGCTTTGTTGTGGTGTTGGTAAAAACACAGTTTTTTATATACATATGTGTGTAGGCACAAATTAAAATGTAAAATAAATTCGTTTGTGTATATGTATATGTATATGTATATAAAAAAATAAATGTTACAATGATTGCCTACTATTTTATTTTATGTAAATATTTGCCTGTTTTGTGGTTTTTATTTAAAAATTGTAAACCACAATGATTGCTAGTATCAATAATTAATTTATAAGACTTAAAAACTCAGGTTTAAAAACTACTCCTAAACTTACTTTGTGCACCGAAGTATACACTCAAATGTTTTTAATCTTAAACGCTACGGAACTAAAAGTTTTTTCTTAACATTGCGACAGCAAAGTTTTACTCAACTCTCTAAGAATACCTAATGTCAATACATTTTTCAAAAGCTAAAACTTTATAAGCTCTTTTTATCAGAAAGCATCTGTTCTAAAATAAGAGATAATGCAAAAAATATATGTTTTCACTACCAAGAGAGTCAACAACTGTAATATTTCACAAAAAATTCTACTTACTTTTTAAATACAACTCGGTTGCAAATGTAATAATTTATTTATTCCAAATATAAATCTTTATTTCTCTTGTTTTCAGTTTATAATTGAAAAATTTATAGTACACTGAGAAAACAATATGCTTGAATATAACAAACGCATATTTCATATAAAAGTATTATATATTTATTTGAGCGAAATATATTGTAATTGGATCAAAGTGTGTTAAGTGTTGGTTGAAGCATTTTATGTTTGTCTCAATCTAATAGTTAATTACTCTTTATGAAATATACGTTTGTTATATTCAAACATATTGTTTTTTCAGTGCATAAGGAAACAATGACTGAGAGCAATAGAAAAGTAGGCTTTAATTGAAAAAAAGAATAATTTTTGGATTATAAAAATTTCAAACTTTATTTATTTTCTCAATAACTAACAAAAAATAATATTTAAAACCTTTTTGTTTGTTGTATTATTTTTGAAAGATAATACTGAATCACACTTTTTGTATGTTGTTTGTACAAGAATTAATTTTTTTTTTTTTTTTTTGTACACAACTTCTTCATAAAACCCCATGGAGAAGTGTACAAAAATAATTTTCAATTATTACGTAGTTATTCAGTAAATTAATAAAGGGACAGTCAAAATTTTAAAGAATTACATTTTTTTTTTATTTTTTAAAGTTTAATATCTAAAAAATATATTCTGAAAATTTGAAGTCAATCTGACAATTACTTTTGAAGTTATTCGGCAATAAACAAAGGGCTCTCGGTAGTAAGAGTACGGAAATTCATGGGATTCTCGTCGTTTTTCTCAAAACAATGTTTTCGCAACTGGTGACCACTGTAACTCAAAAACCGCTCAATAGATAACAATGAAATTTACACAGTTTTTGAAAAACATAAAAAGCTAGTCCCTGATCAAAAGACTTTTTTTTTAATATATATATTTAATATATATATATATACGAACAATTAATTGTTCATTATTGTCCCGAAAATCTGGAGGTAAATTTCCTGAGGCCGTCATTTTGTTGATTTAAAAAAAAAACCATTAAACAGGCACTACATTATTTATTTAAGTAATTAATGTTTCTTATCCGACTGATTTCCGATAATTTTCCAAGGATTTCTGATGGTCACCTCAAGGCACTCTGTATAGGATAGGGTCCAACACAGCCAGCTATAACTTTTTTTATTTGTAATTTTTTTTTTTAAACTTTCGTCAAGTCAGGTTGAAACATAATGTAATGATGCATAAATTAAATTAATGTCAAAAAAAAATTATTGAAAATGCTCTATTTTTTATGCCTCTGACTGCCCCTGCTCTCTTAATAAAAAATAAATTCACGTGCTTGCTGGCTGACACGCTATACTGAGCTTAACTTCAAATTTCTTAGATACAAAATAATTTTTTTATGAAAACATTAATTAATCAAACTTCTCAATTAGAAAAATTTAGGAAACAATGGTCATTTCGGTCTCTCTTGAAAATGTTTGAATCAGGTGTTAGTAGTTCTCTTATGTCCAATATTTTCTGAGGAAACTATGTGTGTTCACAAAACTCTTCCAAACTTAATAAGACAAACAAGTAACAAGTGCCTCCAATTCTTTCCAACATTTCCCCGATTTCCTTTTCTAGCGATCGTTTCCGCGATGTTTGAGGACAAAATCATTTTCTGCTGGTGTCATTTAGGCTTTTTGAACTACGTACGAATTTTTCAACAATTTTCGACTATTTCAAAATTTTTCGATTTTTTCAACATATTATCAAATCTTCAACATCTTCCGCTTTCTTCATCATTTTATCATATTTCAACATTTAGAGGACTTCTCAATCTATCTCAAATTTTTTATCCAATTTCTTGACTTCTGAAACAATATTTAACTTTTTCAACATTTTTCAATTTATTCATTTACATGCTATGCTATAATACAGAGATGCGCACAAAAATTTTTTCGCGAGATGGTTACAACAACATCAATTCTGGTAAAAAAAACTCAAAAATATTTTGGAAAAAAATTCGTAGTAAGTATTGGAAAATATTTTGCGAAAAAATTCCTAGTATTTTTGAAAATTTTTAAATAGCTGCGGCAAGCTAATTGCATGGAAACAAAAACAAAAATCTCAAGCTCAATGAGCAAATGAATTGAAAACAAAATCACACAAACAATAAAGCGCATTGAAGACAAAACTACAAAAACGAAAACCATGCAACGATAGCGAAGCGAAATTATTTTACTTGAGTAACGGCATGAGCTGAAGGAGTCGATGAGTTGAAGAAGAAATTACACGATTTACACGATGATTTAGCTCAAATAACGGAGTGAGCTCGAAGTGAGCTGAATATTTTTTGTTATTTTTGTAAGAGCTGGAAGAGCCAAACGAGCTATGGGCTGCGCATCCTTGCTATAATACATATATGAAGCTGCTTTTATTATATACATTTTATTTATTTACTGAAAGTTTTTCAAGCTCTTTACGTTTTTCTCGAATTTGTCAACTTTCTCATTATTTTTTCGACTTTTTCAAAATTTTCCAACTATTAACATTTTTGGACTCTTTAATATTTATTGACCATTTCATCCACTTTTCCAATACTATGCGATTTTTTAGAAATTTATTTTAATTTTTTCTACATTGAGATTTTTAAAGTTTTAGAAACTTCTTGCATTTTGAACATACATAGGTACATGTATCAAATTTTTTAACTTTACTTCAACTTTTTCAATATGTTCCGAATATTTCAACATACATATATCAAATTTTTCAGTTTTTTTCAAAAATTGTCGACTTCTTTAGCATTTTTTCGACATTCTCAACATATTTCGAACTTTACACATTTTTCAAACTTCTCAACATTTTTCGACTTTTCAAATAATTTTTGACAGATTCGAAATTTTCCAACTTTTTAAACATCCAATTAACTTACTAAAATAATTCTAGTTAGCTTAAAATTTTTACCCTAATTTGCAGTTTATTTTTGTTTATTTGTTTCTATGCAGCTTGAATTGATCTCGAGCTTACTAGTTAAACAAATTGAGGAAAAAGGATTGCAAAAATGTTTAAAAAAAATCAATTTCTAATCAAAAATTGTAATACAAACATACATTGTATTCATTGAAAAATAAAAACATTTTTAATCAAAAACAAAAAAACATGAGAATTTTTTTTAAAAAATCCTGCAGACATCACTTCTTTGTGTTTGCACAAAATAAAATTTTTGAATTTTAAAATAACCAAAAATCAACAAATTAAAAATAAACATCAAATATCAGTAGCTCAGTGGCATTTGAATAAAAACAAAATTGCAAAAACAAAAACAAAAACAATACAAAATTGCAATTTTTCATTTTCAACTTGAAGCTGTTTGATAAACAATTTAAATTCAAATTGATTATTTGCAGCCAATTGCATACAGTTGATATTGTTGGTGGTGGTATTTGTAAACAATATTGGTGATGATATTTATATTGGTAGTGATGTTGTTCGTGTTAATATTATTACACTTGTAGTTGTGAAGTATGTATGTTTCATTCACAGATAAATATGAAGTTGTGAATGAATAAATAAATGAATATTTGAGTAAATGGATTTCCACATCATAATAGTAGTCCGTAATCAAAATATTAATGCACAACAACAGATGAATATATATATGAGAGTACTATATATGTGCTGTTATTTAAATATCTGCTTATTTGTGTTTGTACTTCTTTACAAAAAACGAATGAATTGAATTTTACATAAAGTAAAAGCAACACAAAACGAACAACAGAATTTCATTGCAGTATTAACGAGAAACTGCTGCATGATATAAATGCAGTTGACGCCATCTATTGACTGGAAAAAAACTATATTATCTAAGAAGGCAGCTTAAGTCTTAAGTACTCTAAAATATTTTAAAGCTACAAAAATGGTACGCAATGATTCATAAAAAATTACTCCAACTTAAAGTTTTTTTTTTTTGTTGTAAAATAACATCCTTTTAGGATTTCACTAACGGCGACTTCGGAAATTTGAAGCGGAAACGAACATTTTGAGGACATTTTTGAAAAAAAAAAAAAAAACACCAATCGATTGCTAAAGTTTGAAAATGGATGCTGATCATCACTAGAGCCCCGGAAAAGTAATGTTTGGGGCTGTTTCTGGAAATATTTATTTTGTATGAATCGATGGGTGAAAATGAATTCTGGACATATTTCGAAAAGTTTCGATTTGAATTTTTACAAAACAATTTACTGCTTCAACTAATGTTGAAGACCATCATGGATGCCTGGCAGTACTATACGTAACTCTGACTACCGGTGAGAACCATTTTTATAAGCAAAAAATTTATAAAAATTGATGAAAAAAGTTGAAAAAAAAATGTATGCACTACCAGTGGCGGTTGCGAACCCCGGAAATCCCCCTTATCTGTCCATTTTCGAAACAAAAATGTTTGCAGTAATAAATGGCAAAAAACCAACAATAAACTTTGGATATGACGAACACTACCGTTTTCGATCATATTTGAAAAAAGTTCAATACACCAATCGATGGAAAAAATTTGAAAATTAAATTTGAACATCAAGAGGCCCACCGGTGAGGTGAGGCCAATTTTGAGTCCAAATTTAAATAAACTTTTCCACAATGCGTGGCAGTACCACGCCCTTAATATAATAGAAAAATCAAATTCATCAAAGGGGACGTCCTTTAATTACGTTAGGTGTTTTTTTTTAAATTCGGACCCCCCCTCCCTATCCTTTGTAAGATTTGGTGAGATCTGGCGGGACCCCTCTCCTCCCTCCCGTGAGATTTAAATTATAATTTTTAATGTAAATTTTATGCAGAAGAAGTTGACGTGAGGTTTTCTTTGCCCCCTCCTCCCCCATGGTGAGATTTTGCCGGATCCCCTCCCATACTAATTTGACTCACGTAATTAATGGAAGTCCCCAAACCTAATCAACGCAAATGAATAAAACTTGTTACATATACAAAAATTAAGGGTAAAAGTAAGATTCAATGAAAAAATAAAATAGCTGATGCCACGCCTCCCATATGAGAGTCAACCGAAATTGTTTTATATGTTATCTCACAGAGAAATTAAATATTTTTTATTTAATGTTTAATATGATTAGCATTGCTTTGATTGAAAACAATGGGCGATGCCACGCCTCTCTTTATAAAAGAAAAATCAAATTCATCTTATCTCATAAACTTTTTGAAGCCGCCGCATGAGACTTGGCACAAATGTATAAAAAATATAAGGGCAAAAGTAAGCTTCAATGGTAAAAATGCGGGATGACACGCCTCCCTTAAGAGAAAAAGTCAAAACTTTTTAAATGGGCTCATATAGGATTTTATTTTCAAAATTCAAAGTATGGACTTTAAGCTCGAATTTTTATTAGAAATGTTCAATTTTAAAAATCATATAGTTCGTTTTTCTTCATTTCCGCATTTGATAACTGGCGAGGCCATTATTCGGTCACCTGACCTAACCTCCGATCGCACCAACTATTTCTACTGTCCAGACTTTTTTTAACCAAATCAAACTCATCGCACTTTCTACCATGGAGCACAGAACAACTTCTGTTAGATCAGCTAATAGTTACAAATATTTAATTCAGTTAAAATTTATACTAAAATTTTGTAAAGTTTTTGAAATAATAATCATTTTATTTAACGTCATGTTAATAATATGTTCATGTAATGTTAATGTTGTATTAAAGCAATGCTAATGCAATGCTAGTTAAATGTTAATATAATGTTAACATAAGTAGGTAGTGTTGATTTATTGTATTGTTAATTTAATGTTAATGTAATGTTAAGGTAATGTCAATTAAATGTTAACGTAATGTTAAATTAATGTCAATTTTATGTTAATACATTAGAATTATGTCATTTTAATGTAATGTTAACGTTTTGTAAATGTAATGCAAATGTAGTTATTATGTTATTTAAATGAATTGTTGATGTAATGTTTATATAAAGCTAATGCATTACTAATTTTAAATTGTAATTTTATTATAATGCGACGCTGATAATAAGTATTGACTACGTAATATTATGGTAATCCTAATGTAAGGCCTGTGGTATGTTAACTTAATGACACTGACCTTTATGTCAGCAGTTAATTCATATCAATTCAAACAATGTGGAACATGCCATAAATTTAATATTCTCTGATTAGGAAAGGGACTGAAGACAATGCTTACGAAAATGAAACTCCAATCCGTGACGAAATTTAGACAAATGAAATCGTAACCACATCATAACCTGAACGTACACATAGCGTTCCATTGATCATCAAATCGCCAAAGTGTTTTTTTGTCTTGCAATTAGAGCCGTTGCAATAAGAAAGTAAATTCACCGCAAGGAAGCCCATTTACTTACACTTACAAATTAATCAATTCCTATTACGAAAATTAATACGAAATTATTCTGTAATTCCACAAATTACTTCAAATCCTTTTCACAAAGTGAAAGCAAATTAAGTAAAAACATTCTTACTATCGAATCATATTATTGATCAACATATTACATTTTCAACAATTCGACACATTTAATGTTCAATCAAGTCCATTAAATATTTCATTCAATTTCAGTTAGATATTAAATGTCCATTAAGTCATTACTACAACCGATATATGCAACTTTGTCCATTAAACATCTACATCTATCACATTGGACTGCTGTCCAAACTCTTTTATTGTATCAATATTTCAAAGCTACTTTTGTGTGTCGATTAATTTCTCAACAATTTTTCTTGTTCCTTCTACGTTTTGCTTGATGATTACAACAATACAGAATATTCTTTTGCCGCTGGACTTGTATTCTATTCTGAACTCATTCGCATGAATGAGTGCTCTACCACTCATCATCATCATCGACTTTAGTCCTTTCGTATGTCTGTCTCGGCAGTTATTGCCCAGAATAAGCATTTTCAATAATATTGATTGATATCTATTGTGTGTGCGTTGCATGAACGATTTGAGCTTGCATTGGCAAAATGTTAAGGGAAACCTTAGATAGCTCTGAGGATTTAATGTGAATAGAGTCTTGTAACTACATACATAGATACGCTAGAGGATTACACTGGAAAAAATTGTCTTTATTAATTAGAAAAGAGTTAGGAAGATTTGAGACTTTTAATCAGATTTTAGTGATTCAAAGAGATATGTTATGGTTTTCTTGAATTAAAAAAACTAAAATCCGACAAAGGATTCAGAAAAAAAAAAATTTTTTTTTGTGAGGTAGGATTTGGTGCGAAATAACATGCGATCCTAGAAAACTTTGGCATGCAAATTACTGCTGTAAGTGGGTAACTTATTTTTACTTTTAAAATTCGCTCAGAAAAGGAAGTGTCATCTGAATTATTATAATCCTTAATATTAAATAAATTTCCCTAGCTTTAGTTATGAAATCTGCTAGACTTTGCCAGTACAGGCAAATTTACTTTTTTGTATATAGGGGAGTGTGGAGCACGTTTTAACATTTTTTTGGAAAATTAGCTCTAGTTTGAAAGCGAATTATTATTTTTAAGAATTTGTCTTTCTATA
The DNA here is from genome assembly GCA_963662105.1 of Meiosimyza platycephala. Lineage (NCBI taxonomy): Eukaryota > Metazoa > Arthropoda > Insecta > Diptera > Lauxaniidae > Meiosimyza > Meiosimyza platycephala. The sequence continues at coordinate 76,858,993 of OY759211.1, read as the reverse complement.
CGATAGTTATATGTCTTAGATCCTAATATTTTATAGTGTTTTCATCAAAACGTTGATAAAGAAAAATCCTCAGCTGCCAAAAAAATAAAATCTGAACCATACAGTATTCTCAGAATTTGAGTATTGAAACTTACCCTATTTAAAACCAGCCCCACATTCCCCTACTTACATATTTTTACTACGTTGGTAATGTCTCCAATATATTCTGTATATGTTTTGTACTACGTTTTACATTCAAATTTTTATACAAACGATTTGCTTTGGTGAGTAGGGACCCCCTAAATCGATTTAAATCGATTTCTTACAATTGCCCCCACCCTATATCAAATTTTTAATGTCACCATCTTATTCTATGTCAAATTTCTTATCGAAAACGTTATTTTTTAATGGAGAAACTATTATTACTACAGTAGAACCTCTGTAAGTCGAACTTGAAGGGAGACGCCAAAAAATTCGAGTTATGGAGTTTTCAACTTAAGCGAATTTTGTCAGGTAAGGTTCGACTTTTAGAGGTTATATGTTGTAGGTGATAAATTCCTTTATCATTTCATAGAATTAGTTTATTGTACCTACATATAAGTAGGATTTTAATATTGATTTCTAAGAAACAATGATGTACATTGTCGGCATATTCTTAAAGTCGGTATCCTATTTTTCTTCGAGCAATACCTCTATATATAGCTATTGTAAAGTTTGTAAAATCAAACATTGCTATGTTCGAGATGCAGAGGTCAAATTTATTTTTTCGAGTTATAGAGAAAAACTATGTACTGAATTTACTTTTAGGGACTCACTAATTATTTCGAATTATAGATGGGTCACATTTCGAGCGATGGAGGTTTTGGGGCTTGAAGTGAAGGGAACAATACATTTTTTCGAGATTGGAGGTATTTGACTTATCGAGGTTCGACTTAAAGAGGTTCCACTGTATAAGAAATAAATTAATTTATGTAGTGCGGCACGTCTTATCGGCGCACGGATTCTATTGCAAGCCTCATTTGCTTGCTCCATAGTTCAATTGTATTGAAACTGATACTGTGAGTCTTGCTATAGATAATTTTCCAAAACATTCCGTAAAAAAATGGCTTAAATCCATGGTATAACTTCAACAGAAGAGATTTATGATCTAGAAAATCTTTACTTCAAATATTGAAAAGAATTTGGATTCGCAACAAATCAAAGCAAAAAGAAGAACATAACAGACTCAGAAACTCGCACTCATAGACTGGAAGGTCACTGACGATTTCATTTGGCAATGAATGAAACTAGTATGACTAGCTTAGGCGCGGTTTTTTATTTGTTTTTTGGTCTTGAAATTTTGTTTAGAAAATTTGTATGGAAAATATCCAAAGAAAGACGCTTTTACCCAAGAATTCAATTGAAAGATCGATGTAAAGTTTTGGGAACAATTCTTTTAACCCATTTTTTTTAATGATATTTATTATTATTTATTATTATTATTATTATTATTTAATGATATTTATTACTAAAATACGAAAATCAGTAATCATTTAAAATGTAAAAACTTTTTCACATGAAACAGAAAATTTTTTCCACAAAACCTAAAAATTTCTTTTAGTGTAAAATTGTACATGTCTTTAAGAACCAGTGTCATACCATGCGAATCAATATTTATTCAATATTTTTCTAGTTTTCTGCAAATTTTTTCTGTGACTGTTACATTTTTTTTGTTTTTTTATTTTATTGTATTTTGCCATATTCTTCCGAACATGTTGTTGCTTTTATTGTAGCAATATTGTTATCGTTGTTGTTGTAGTTGTTGATTTGATGGTCGACATACTTTGGTTGTTGCTGTTGTTGTTGTTGTTGGCGTTTTAAGGACATTTTTCGATAAATAAAGTTGTTTTACTTTTTTATTTTTTTTTTTTTTTTTTGTCGTTGCTGTCTGTTGCCAAAATTTTCTATTGTTGCATGTAATTCGAATTTTTTCCTTTTGACTTCATTTTTCGAGTGCAAATTTCCATGTTCGTGCATTTAAGGTATTTGATATTGTTGCTTTTGTGCTATGCTTGTTGTTGCTATTCGTAGGCACATTGCTTATACTACACCTTGGCAATTTTTTTTTTTTCTTATTTTTTTGAGCACTGCCACAGCGGTTGCCACTAGAAATCGTCACTTTATTTTGTTATATCGATGCTGTTTTTCGTTCTCATTAAATTTTATTTATTTTGCTTTATTTGTATTTGTCTCTTTGATTTTTTTTTGTATATGATTTTTTTCCGGTGTTTTGAGTTTTATTTTTTCGTTTTTTCTGATTTGTTTATTTGGTTTTTTCGTGTAAATATTTTCCCCCCCTCCAGTTGAGTCGTAAAATATTCGTGCATTACTTATTATTAAACTATATTACAACAGTAGTAGTGACAACAGCAACAACAACAATGACAACAATTACTATATCAACGACAACAACAATTGTAAGTAGCAATAAATTGCGTCTATTAAATCTGTTTAACCATATAAAACAGATACTTAAACTATGCGATAGTCTACTTTAAATGCGTTCGTTAATTTAGTCATAACAACCCAAATGGAATAGAAGTCATCATTAAACAAAGTCAGTTATAATTTAATCCTTAATTTTAGCATAAGTTTAACTGGCGCGTTTCTAAGCTATACAATATTAGTAACATACTTTCAATGCATGAATATTTCAATTAAAAAATTTGAGATGTAGATAGTTTCGAACAAAGTATCTTTTTAAAGAAGAGCCTAAATTAAGACGAAAACAAAACGATACGAAAATTTTACACAAACTTAATGAAAACATCAACCAAAAATCATCCAAAGTGAGCTAAGCACGAAGCATGAAACTTTCAAGATTTTTTGTAGAAAAATTTCTATAAAGGCGTGAGAGATTGTGCATTTGAAGTAGACCTCCTATGACTGTAGACAATCTCTTCTAACGAATAATCACTCAAAATAAAAATAAAAAAGACAATTAAATAAAATCTTCAAAATAATATGTATCCGCCATTTTGAAATTATTGAAAACTAAATTTTTATGAAGTGCTATCTCATGGTATAACTTAAACTGAGGGGGTTTTGTGACTTGGAAAATTTTTACTTCAAATATTGAAATTAAATTGGGTTCGCAACAAATCTATGCAAAAAGGAAAACACATTGGGCTCAAAAAATCGCACTAATCGGCTGGAAGGGCATTGATGATTCCATTCAGCAATGAATGAAACTACATAGTATGACCAGCTTAATCCGATTTGGATGAAATTTTTACAGTATCTTTGTAGCGATTAGGCAGGTGTTATAGGTTACAAAACTTTTATCTAGGGTGCATATTTAGGGTGGGCCTCATACAAATCTATTTTTAACATAGCATTTTCACAAAGATCGCTTACTTGATGACCACATGTCTTTTATTTTAAGAAGCATAGCTTAGGCTATAAAACTTTTGTTTAGGGTGGTCCTCATATATAAATATTTTTAAAATATCATTTTCACGAAGACCAGTTAATCGATTCACACCGTGTTTACACCACCAAACTTTTATTTAGCGTGCATATTTAGTCTGCCTTATAATCGTTGGTGCGTCTGTTAGTGCTCGCGTAACTTCTGAACGACTTGACCGTTTGAGTTAATGTGTTTTTTTAAATCTTTTATATGGAATATGGAAGGTTGTTAGCATATTTTGGTTTGAAAAAAAATGGGCAATGACACGCCCCTCATATAAAAACAAAACTATATTCATCATATATATTCGACTATTTCACGCAGTTGAATGAGACTTGGTACATATGTATGTACATAAAATATAAGAGCAAAAATATGTTACAATAGCAAAAAATGGGCAGTGCCACACCTTCCATATGCGGAAACTGAAAACCGTTTCTCTGTCATATATGTATAAGCTCGCGAACTACTTAACTGATTTTCACAACTTTTCTTTAAATGCTTCTTAAGGCCTATGGAAGAGTTTTCAGAGTTTGGTTCAAAAAATGGGTGATAACACGCTCTCCAAAATTAAATTTACTCTATATTATCATATATTTGATGCAGATGAATAAGATTTGGTACATACATATGTATATTAATGGTAAAAGCAAACAAAAGTTTCAATGAAAAAATTGATGGTACCACGCCTTCTTCATGCAAATAAGACAACATTTTGCAACTATATAATGCAGATCAATAAGACTTACATACATAAAAGGCAAAGACTATAAGAAGCTAAACTCATCGCCCCACCTACCAGTAAGAGTAGAATAACGTCTGCCAGGTTTGCTATATGTACAGACATATGTAAAAGAGTAGGGACAAAGTTATTTTCACTCAAAAAATGGGCTGTTTCGCTTTTACATTCCAGCACATGAATTCATACAACATCGTGCCATCTGCCAAAAAGAGCAGAACAACGTCTGGCATAAATATTTTTAAAAACTTTTTTAGTTAAAATTTTTGCGTAGGCTTTACCTTTATTTCTTAGAGCAAATTTAGGCATGCTTTCTGTGAAGTAGAAAAAAAAATATACACATAACAAAACAAGTTTTTCAATAAAAATTACCTTCGATCGAAGAAAAAATTATGCAGAAATCTTTCAGAGTTTACTCAAGGCCTTAAATCCAATTAATGTTCAAAAAATACAAAAACTACTGAAAACAGCTATTTCTTAAGACCTCAAAAAAACCGGCCACCACTACTTTCAAGGAGATTTTTTGATGTTTTCCGCGATTTTTGATAAGTCCACTAGAAATCAGTGACTTTAAAAATAAGCATATTAGAAAAATTAGGTTTGCATGATGAGTGTAAAATCTTTTTTTTTTTTAAAAAAAGTTTTTCAAATATTCTTTTAAAAATTGTGTTTTTACGTTTAGTACGCGCTGTGCGAAAAAATTCAAACTGCAATTATTTTCAACTGAGCCGATCACAGATTTTGGTGCATCTATAAAAATCTGAAACAAAAACATGAACTCCATACAAAATTGAAGCCACCTTATTATACAGAAAATATAAGGAATCAAGCTACTATACCACGTTCAAAATGAACTGTTCATTTCATGTCCATAGAACATGAGAACATTTTGTCTGCTGTTATGTAACTCATATGGGCATAGTAAACTGCTCTCATTTTTCCATGACACGGCGGATATCCTGTGCTACAAGTAGAACAATTTGATGTTGGCAGTCGATGTTCGTTGTTTATTTGTAGTATTTCCTTTTTTAAATGTACACATTTCGTATTTTTTTCTCAATTTTTTTGATTTTTTCTTTCTGCCAATTTATTAACATCAATAACGAATTTTATTGACTTATTATTAATTTGTATTTTTAAATGCGGTTTTAATTGGATTTTAATTCATCGCAGCCATTTCAATTATTTCAGGCATTCGCAATGGCAATAAGTGTCATTTGAATTATCGCAGCTTTTTATTTGATGCCATTGTGTTAATTTTAAATGTATTTAATTCTATGGGCTTTAGTTCTTTTTTTTTATTAATTGATTTTTTAATTAATTATAAATTGCCTGTCAATTTTTTATTATACCATGAAAGAAAGCACATGCAGTAAGTCCATTGTGTAAAATTGAGCTTCATAAATTTTTATTATAGAGGGTGATTCAATTGGAGGTTTCAACTTCAATCTGAAATAAAACACTTTGGTTTTTGATATTAACCGTAAACATGGGAACTGATGTCGGCCGAAGGTGCGCTACGAGCAGCAATGCGGACTTTCGCCCATTTTATGCAAAATTCTATTGCCTTTCGGCATAAGTCCTGCAGTAGTTCATAACTAAAGTGATAAGTCTCATTTTCTGATTCTGATATTGTTTTTAAGTCAATGGTATACACATCTTTTATCTTTTATGCATCAAAAATTAAAAACTCATTATTACGAACATAACACATTAACAAAATTATGGAAAATAAAATAAAAATTTTTCGAATTTTTGAGCATCCAAAATTTCGATCTAATATTCATTTATATATATTTGTAATAAGCCTGAAAAATGGTATTAACCTTCATCTGCTCCTTGTGTAGAAAACTACACAAAAGAGATTTTTTTTTCTAAAACCATCAGATAAAAACTTACCAAAATTTATGACTTTTTCAACAACATTTTTTCACAAGCAAAAATGGGGTTTCCGTTAAAATAAAAATTTTTTTGGAGATTTTATTCAAAAAGTTACGTTAGTGACCCTTTTGTGTAGATTTCTACACACATGCATTTTACATATCGGGCGTTTGCTGCAAGTCCGTCATTACCCAAAAAAATTTGTTTTTGAGTTAATTATACTCAAATACCCGCCGTTTCATGTTTTATTTTGTGTGAAAAAATCAGAAATGTATCTAATAAACTTGCCTTGCAAAAAGAGTCTTTTAATTTTCATATAAACAGTCACTTATTGAAAACTGTAAATGCGAGAAAAAATGAAGTCGAAACGTTTGTGTAAAATGAATTAAAAAAAGATATTGTAAATTAATTTCACTTTTATAGTTCATTTTCTCAAAACATATAATTATAAATGTTACTATTTATTCGTATTCGTATTAAATATTTCACTGAAAATGTACTGAAATCTCATATGTGTAGAAACCTACACACAAGGGGAAACAACGTAAATTTTTTTTTAGGAGCAGATGAAGGTTAAATAAATTTAAAATTGTTTTCGGTTATGTAATATCTACGTCAAAAGCATAAGCCTATCAATAAATATAAACAAAAAAAAAAACATTTTGATATTTACCTTCATTAAAAATCATAATGGCAAGTACCAGTTATCTGAAAGAATAAAGAGAAAATATTATTTTAAATAACTAAATAAAATATTTCAAATGAAAACAATAGTCAACCCTGGTCATCATTTCTGAATTTCGTTAAATATTGCATAAAGATTTATCTAAGGGACATATAGAAAATACCGATTTTTTTTAATCTTCTTCGACATTTTCTTAAGAAATTTCAAAAACTTATAATTCTGTAATTTTTAAGCGCAATGTCAAATGTAGAGGCTTGTTTGATAGTACTTTTATGCTCAGTAGAAATTATATAGTCTTACTTGTCAAACCCCACCTCTAGAACTTGCAGCACTTCCCAAACCTTGGGAGCGAATTTCTGTATATTAGCTAACACTCCCAAAAAAATTTCTTACCGAAGCGTTAAAATACTTTTCGAAAACACACTAAAATGGACTAATAATATTGTCTTAAAAAAAAATTAAATCTAAGTGCTGGAGGTATATTCACTGATATCGATTTAGGGTAACTTGAAGTCGCTGTGATCGCATCTGCTATCAGATTTTATTCTTTATGGTTTTGGCGCGAGTCAAGTCTGAGAGGTTTTTTGTCTGAGGTAAAGTTGTTTTCCTGAAAAGCAATCATTTTTATTTAGATACATTACTTCTCTAGCACCACTCCTTAACCCCCTCTATTGCGCAATTTAGTCAAATTTTTGCCAAGGATCGTAAGAAAAAAATTCTCAATTGATTTATCCGTAAGTACATTTTTTCAGAAAATTTTACAAAAATGAAATTTTCCCGAATTCAGCGAATAAATTAATAGCGTATGTAAGGAAATATATTTAGCAATATTTTGAATTATCGAATATTGCTGAAGATTGGTGCTGTAAATTATCTCTAATTCTTGTAATTTCCCTACATAAACATTAATTCGAAACTATATCTGAAACGTTTTTTAAAATGGTTCCTTAATATTTTAAATTTTTTATGATTTTTTGAATACCTCTCCAGTAACCAGACTTTAATTGTCATAGCTGCACCATGGGTGAGCCAACTCACCCCAGGACTTGCGCATTGAAAGTGAAAGAGAAAATACTACCAAATTCCTACTTTTTCATAACTATGTAAATTGTTTTTTTTGTTTTTTTCAATTTTAAACGATTTGAAACGACTGTGGGAGAAATCTTGCAACAAGGAGCCTACAAGAAAATATATTTTCTCATAACAATTATAATTAATTAATAGAGTTCATCAAACTAAATATTATGCGGGAGAAAAATATTCGTAGTGCTTTGATGTTTGTTAGGGCTCTCAAAATATTCATTTGAAAGGAACATAAAGCAAATGGGAAAATTCTTCATTTCATAGTCAAGGTCATTTTACGTAGCTGTCTTGAATTTTATGTATTTTTTTTGCATTTTCTATAGTCTATTGAACAATAATATCAAACAAAAATTAAAAAAATAGATAATATCACTGTAAAAATATTTGAATTCTAAATATTAAACTTCATATTGCAAAAAAAAACGTACTGAGAATGCTTAGTTTATACTGAAAAAGGTATCAAAAGCGCTTTCATTGATTGAATGTTATCGTGCTATGTGAGGTACTGCAAAAATCCAGCAATAAATATACATAAACTATGAGTTGAAAGTTTAGAGCCAAGACAAGTTTCCTTGAATCAGATGAACTTACACCAATCATTAGTTTAATAAAAGACCAAATATTGACATCCAGCGTTAGAGCTCTATTTTTATCAAAAAATTCCAAGACGAAATTCAACCACTTTTTTTATATAAGCGAGCCTTTTTTTGAAAGTAGTTTTTTTGACGGAGTTCAATTGAAGCACTGAACTCGTTTCTTTAGATCTTCCCATGGAAAAAACCTATATTTTTGTTTATTTCGTAAGTATTTCCCAACTGTTTGCAATAGTTTAGTTTATAGAACAGATGTATTTTCAAAATATCGTAGCTTGCATTTTATTTACAAATAAATACAGATCAGTAATATTGTGGACACTTTGTTTATGTACTGAACTTATCAACTTTTGAAAAGTCGAGCGTAGTTTTTCCACATTTTCTTTGAAAAGTAGCAAAAAAAAAATTTGTAGTCTTTAACACTAAAAACAAAACAAAGAAACATGAAATTTTAATTTTATATTTTAAAACATTTTGACTAGTTATTTGCATTTTAACAGCACTCAAAAGCACTAAGATTTTTACAATCAAATGATAGCGATATGACTCCAGAAAGATAGAAAAAGGATTGCAAGCTCCGTATTATGACAATTTAATTCATACCAATTTGTTTAGTGACTATAATTTTCATATAAAGTCTTTTCCACAACTCTGTTTTCGGAATTGAAACATCGCTCACAAAATCAAAGGAAGGGATAGTTCTGGATCTGGAATACATACATTAGAAATCAATATGATTAATAGTATGTGAAAAACCTGAATACCAAATTTTTAAAAGGTTTATTCTTTCAACTCATTGAGAAATGGGTACAGTTTTCATAAGTACTTTTATTGATATCTCATAGAAACTTACGTTTGAGTAAACTCTGTGCCGTTCATAGGTTTGATTTGGGAAGCTAAAAATTATTCGGGAGAGTTTTTTTAAGTCCAAAGCTAAGGCATTCGCCAACGGAACTTAAAAGCAAAAAAAAATGTATATATTGCCACATCAATAAAATTAACTTTTTTTTTTGTTGCCTTGGATTTTTCTGTGGATTTCTATAGATTCAGGTACCCAGTTTACGAATATATTCATGAAAGTGCTGAATTAGCTCTAGTTTTTATGATATTGATGAATTTATCTATGTACATATATTTGAAACAAAGCCGGGTTAGTTATACTCTGTTGTATAACTCAAGAACGTACTTCGTACAAATGTGTGGAAAAGCTCATCGCTACCAAAAATATTTGTTGTACCCCCAAACTTATGACCGGTAGTGTGCATTACCTTTTCCGCTTATTTTCTCTGTTTTCTTCGCTTTCAACTTTTGCTGATTTTTTGAAAGAAAAAAAAAATTAAATATTTCGCTTGAGCACAAATATATTTTACTGACTTTGATTAATGATATTATTGGATAACGTGCTTTTACTTTAACATTTATGTTTTTCTATTTTATGATTTTATTTTGTTATTTTTATGACGCTGACATGATGTGAAAATTATTTGATTGTATTAACTTATAATGGCCAAAATGTGGACTTTATTGTGGAGCACATATTTATAATAAAACAATTGTAAGCTGTGTTTTCAGAAGCATATTTAAAGCATTTACTAAAGAAGTAGCTATTTGAACAACCACTTAATTTAAATTTTTCCTCACCTCAGAATGAAATTTTCAATAGCTCCGAAGAAAAATTCATGTTTGTAGCAGGGACCGTAATGATTATGCTTTTTATGATAGAGCTCAGTTAATCGTGAAAAATGGATTTGTGATTTTTCGATTTAAAGATATATTTCTATATTTTGAGATCACATTTAATCTTAATTTTGGATTCCTCTTCTTTTAGATCCAAAATTACCGAAATTTTAGATTTTCATTTTTTATATCCCAAGCAGGGCCTCTCCCAACTGCTTTGGTGTCTGTCGAAAATATTTTCGTATTAGAAATCTTCTTTACCTTACCTACGCCTTTTGTGATGTGGCGAACGTTTGCGCATCTACACCTATGGCAGGAAAGATCCTGATCACAAGCCATACCTTTTCGAGGTTTTTTGATAGCTTTTGACTTTTATCGATATATTTCGAAAGCTAATGACGAACTTTGGAATTGTTTCGATGTTTTACGACAAATTTCAACTTTTTTTTAATACTTTTTCATAAGTTTAAACTTTTTCGGTGTTTTTCGATAGTTTTCGGCAATTTCGATCGAACATGATAAAAGTCAAGACAGTTCAAACCAATGGAAAAAATCAATAAAATCGGAAACTTTTCGAATAAGTCAAGGTAAGTCGTATATACGTATCGAAAATCATTAAAAAAAATTGGATTCATGTCAGAACTTATCAAAAAAAAAATCGATAATAGTCGAAAGCTATCAAGAAATTATAAATAATATATACCTATACCGAAAAACTGCGAAAAGTCCATGTGTACAAAAAATATCGAAATGTACTGAAGAACATGAAAAAGTTTCTAAAACGATAGAAAAATCGAAGAGTAGAAAAAAAATTTAATAGACTCAAAACACCACCCTCTGATGGAAATAGTAATGGACGGATATGTTTGATCGAAATATACAAAAATCTATACATAGTAACGATTTCGAATTTAAAAAAAAAAAAACATCTAAAATAACGATTATTTTTCATCAAAAAAACATAAAATTAATATAACGATTATTTTTGATTTTTTAAATAAAAATAAAAAATTTTAATTCTTTATTGAGGTAAATCAACAAGACACCGAAAAATTTTTAAAAGAAAAATTAAATTTCTAAGAGCACTCTTCATCAACTGATACAAGAAAAACCGCTTAAAAAACAGCTGGCATAAAATTCAAGCAACAACAAAATAAAGAAAGAATAACTTAAAGTTTATCGCATAATTGTTAGAGGGGAAAACTTTTACTACATAAAAATGGTTAAAGAAATTACAAAAAAACACAAACTGAAAATATTAATAATAAAAATAAAATAAATATTTCAAGAAAAATTTAAGACAAGTTTGTCATCCTTTCTCCGCCAGCAAAACAAAACTTTTAGCATTTGACGACACACAATATAGCAAATACAGCAAAGAAAACAAAAAAACAAAAAACTTTCAAGCTAAGATCATTTCAAGGAGATAGTTTCATTTTATAAAAATAAATAAATAAAAAATATTACCAAAGAAAAACAAAAATAACACTTTTTTTCCATTTTCATGGTATGTTGACAAATTTTCCGCAACGCTGAGTGAAGTAGCGCTTTTCAAATGGGAGTAAATGGAGGTTTTACAAGCTCTTCATACAAACAGAGCAAACATATGTACACAACAAAAAAATGCACAGATTAGGGTGGAACTTATATATATGTACATGTGAAGCTGCCGGAAGGATGAGTTTCTTGGCCCATTTTCGGAAAATATATGTTTGTTTCAATCGACGAAGAAAGGTCAAAAAAAGTTTTAGATATCACTTAGAGTGGCTCCGGGACATAGAAAAGACCATTTTTGATGGGGAAATGTCAAAAAAAGATTTTAGATATTACTAAGGTTGACTCCGTCTCCTGGAAGGGACCGTTTTTTGACACATTTATGTGGCTCTGCTGCAACAACAATACAACAAAGTCTTTCGTTTCTCCAATATAAAGCTGACTTCTCTGTGTGCCTATCACATTTGCCATAATCTTGATATACTGGCTTATATATAGACATTGGTTTATGCCATGATAAATGTAATAAAACTACTCGGATAAGACACAAAATAAAGTTTCTTCTCAATTGCTAGCTCTCAATTTCCGTCAATTTTCTAAAATATAATCCACCTCAATTTACATTCATGTCGACCTGAAAGTTTATGAACTTTAACATATTCTCTTGTTTCGGGTTATGGTTTGGTCGGTCCTTTTTTGTGGCATCCTTTTGACTGTGACAAAAAGTTCAAGTACCAAGTTACAAGTTCCAAGTTAATTACTCATGTCGCTGTTTAAGATTACAAAACTTAGGATATGCTGTCATTGTTGTTGTCGTCATCGTCACAGACATCACCGCAGAGACATTTCAACATATGAGTACCACCAGCACAGGCCAAGACAAGGCAAAGTGCATTCCACTCCATATTTGTGATACGTCCCTTTGTGAAGTTTTTAATGCACTTAGCACCAAGGGAATAAAATAAAAAAAAAATTAGACTTTATTGTGGTTGCCCGTTAAATTAAACTTTAAATAAAGTTTAAATTTTAAGTGGTCGTCTGTCAATGTTTTGTATTTTTTTTTTTTTTTTGCATTTAAGAGTTATAATTTACCTAGCCATTTTTATCTTGAAGTCTCCTATAAATGGACACAGCTTAGAAAACTCAACATAAAGATTGCGCTTTAAGAAGTAAATTTTATTGCGTATCAAACAGTGGACTGAAATCACTATCAAATATGTGTATTTTTTCTTTTATTTTTAGCGATAAATGTCCCAAGTACTTTCTTCCATTACAACATTCGTTTAAGTGCTTTTATATCTGAATACTCGTAAAATATCTAACCCTTTGCTAATTTACTTCTACTATGTACATTTAGCGCAAGCCCTTAGGCATAGTTAGGGTAACGAGTAAAAAACATAACGTCTTTATCATCTTTACGAGAGGGCATCGTTAACAGAGAACTGAAATTAAAAAACTCTAAACCGAAATAATCTAAATAAGAAAAGTTCATCCTGTGAGTTACCACAAATAAATGTTTGTTTATTTGTTGCTGTTGTTTTGATTTTGTTTTTGTTGTTGTTTCTATAACTATTTGTTTATATACAAACATAAAGTGAAAGTCATGCCCATCAACAGCCACATCAGCCGCAACTATGTATTGTACATCATTACCAACAACAACAACAACAACAAATGAGCAGAGTAGAAGTGAAAGTTTTTGGAAATTTTCTATGAAGTAGTACGAGTAAATGTAAAAAATTGTATGAAATATGTAAAAAATGTAAGAACTTATACGAAGCTAAAAATATATATGTATCTTAACTTCGAAATTCAAACATGGTGACAGGTACTTCGTCTAATTTAATTCGAATTCAATTTTTATCAATCCAATCCAAATCAATCAGATCGAATAACTCTTCTCTCTCTTCTCTTCTCTTCTCTCTCTCTCTCTTCTCTTCTCTTCTCTTCTCTTCTCTTCTCTTCTTCTCTTCTCTTTCTCTTCTCTTCTCTTCTCTTCTCTTCTCTTCTCTTCTCTTCTCTTCTCTTCTCTTCTCTTCTCTTCTCTTCTCTTCTCTTTCTCTTCTCTTCTCTTCTCTTCTCTTCTCTTCTCTTCTCTTCTCTTCTCTTCTCTTCTCTTCTCTTCTCTTCTCTTCTCTTCTCTTCTCTTCTCTTCTCTTCTCTTCTCTTCTCTTCTCTTCTCTTCTCTTCTCTTCTCTCTCTTCTCTTCTCTTCTCTTCTCTTCTCTTCTCTTCTCTTCTCTTCTCTTCTCTTCTCTTCTCTTCTCTTCTCTTCTCTTCTCTTCTTCTTGTCTATTACCGAAATAGCAAACCATTTCAACATTTTTGTTATGGGATGACTGATTTTAGGATTCCTCTTAATAAGGAATGGATGTATGCCGCTTGCTCCTGTTCATTTCACACTCTTTTGATCCAATCTTTATCGAATCAAAGCCTATTCCCATAATTTCTTGATGGGTTCCATTTGAGAAATACTTTCAAACTTAACACTACATTGTAAAAAATCGACACAACACTGATGAATGAGATTATCAAAAGTCAACTTAAATATATTTTTTTTTTTTTTTTTGGTAAACTTGGAATTATCATCATCTACAACATCAGTCTCAAGGCTATCATCGTTAGCACTGGGGAGCAACAATGTTTGGTTCCGGTTAGTAAATCAACAACAACAGAAATCATCAACCACAATCATCATCAAACAACAACAGCAACTGAAATTGCAACAGTAACAATAATAATATTGTTACAACAAGATTTTTAGTTTGTCTTCCTACAACATTTGCGTTTTCCATTTCCACTTCCGTTTCCATTTCCGAAAGTTTTCATTTTCATTTTATGGTAACAACGTCAACACACCCAAGTCTTTTAGGTTTTTTTCAGCTCAGCATTATTTTTTTTTTTCTTCCTAATCTGGCAACACTGTAATCCACACCCATACTCCCAGACAATACAACAATAAACATTTAACCAACATAATTTTTGGTCATAAAAATGATATGAATTTAAGATTTTCATTGTTGTTCGTAATTTTACGATTGTTGTTGTTGTTTTTGTTTTAGTGTTACCCCAATGAAAAAACGTTTTATCCTTTGGCAACTGCCAGCTGCTGTTACTGGGGTGCGCAAGCCTGCCAAATACAGTTTTGTTAGTTAAAATGTTGCCCTTAAGGCTGATTGCGTGTGTGCGTGAGTTGCTCTATGATTTTTGTTTTTTTTTTTTTAGAAAATGGATTTTATTTTTTTTTTTTGTTGTTTTATGCATAGAAGCTTTTATCTTTGTGTGTGTGTGTTAATGTGTTACAGTTCAAATAGAAACCTTTTAGACTATACCCTTATTTTTTGTTAAAACGATTCTGTTTGTTGCTTGTTAAAAAGTCATCATATTCTAAATAGTTAAGTGCCCATTCAATTCAAAATAATTGTTATTGATATGATAATTTTATTAACCCAAAATGGAAGAGTAGCAGAAATCTCAATTAACAAATAAAAGTCAGAATAAAATGGCACAGTATTTCTTCATAATAGGGCAGCATTATAATTGATCATGGCAGCCGAAATCCAAAACAATTGTTTCGTATAAATCGCAAGATTTTTTTTCAAAAGTTTTAAATTCGAAAAATATCAGCGAATGGAAGTTGCTCAGAAGTCGCTGAATCAAACCCAAAACGATACAAAACATATCATAACAGCTGATGAAATATATTATGATGTCGAAACTAAGCTGCATTTGGATCGCTGGATCTCTTCTATTATTCATAAAAATTTAAAAATCATCATTAGTACTAAAACAGGTGTTCTATTCTATCAACAGCTGACAAAAAAAGTATAATACTCAATGTGGCTGAAATTACTTTCTAAAAATGCTTGTTAATACAAAAATAAATATATCGTGCCAATTGTACAAACGCAGTCCGCGAATTTTAGAAATTCTTGTTATTTTCTGAACACATCTCGTATTTCATTTAAAAATATAAAAATTCGTAATCACAATTCAAAATCACTTTTTATTATGATGATTTTTGTGATTTTTTTTTTTTTTTTAAATGAAGTTACACTCTTAATATCTCTTCCTATGCTCTCTCTTCCAAAGTTACAAATAAAGTTTGTTCTTTGAACTTCGAAGCCAAATACAAACGATACAAATAAGAACTAGTAAAGGTGTTATCTTCGGCCAGGCCAAGACTCACATACTCTACACTGCGCTGAAAGTACTTTCCAAATAAATTTCAAAAACTCAAAAATTCTAAAATATATGGAATCCATTGCAGAAAGTTAAAATAAATTGAAAAAGTCGAAAAAATATGGTAAATGTCGAAACAAGTTGAAAGAGGTTGAAAAGTGGAAAATATTGGGAAAAGTTAAAAAGTTGAAAAATCAAAAGAATGTGGAAAATGTTGAAAAAATAGAATAGAAATGCAGAAAACCAAATATGCCACGGCGTCTTCTTCAATTCCGAATACTTTTGGTTGAATAAATTATATTCGTCGTTGACATCCACATACTAAATTTTAGCTATATAGCTTGTATAGTTTGCGATATATGCCTTAATTAACTTTAAAATTTAGGGAGGTAACACACCCACTGATGCAGTCGAAACTGATTTTAATCCAGAAATAGCTTTCCATAAACAAACCTTTTATACCAAATTTCAGAATGATTGCTCATATATTTCGATAGATATGCCACTTAAGGTATTTTACTTGTAAGGGAGGTGCCACGCCCAGTGGTGCTATTTCGCCCGCTTTAGATGCTGACATACCTTATAGCAAGTTAACCACCTACATCAAATTTCATGCCAATTGTTGCAATAGTTCTCTTAAACTATCACTGCCAACTTTATGTTAATATGGGAGGTGCCACGCCCACTGATAAATACTCGTCGAAATCTATTTAATTTTATAGCTTATAATAATTGACATCTATACACCAAATTTTATGAAGATTACTCTCATTGCACACTATCTATAGCATTAAAAGGTTTTTTGCTTATATGGGAAGTTGCACGCCCAGCGGTACTATTGTGTCACATTTTCGTACTAAGATACCTTTTAGCAAGTATATCTGCCATACTAAATTTCATAACGATTACGTTGTTAGTTCTCTTATCATAACGTTTATAAATATTGTGGGCTATGCCACACCCTTCAACGAGTTTTTCCAGTATGCTGACGAAGCTTGTATTGATGACTGCTCTCAGTGGTATCATCCATAAAATTTTTATGAAAATCGAATTTGCCAATTTTGAATTATACGAAATCAAAATTTTTAATTGTTAAAAAGTGCCACGCCCATTTTTCTAATCCTTCCCACTTTAAAACCAATTCGATCTGTATTCGTGTATCAAATTTCATCACAATATTTTGCACGGTTAACGAGCAATGGCGTTATAAAAGTTAGAATTTAGGGCTGTGCCACGCCCGTTTAAAAGTCTTTGCAAATTTAAAACCTAGCCCAATCTTAATTTTTTTCACATGTTCACCAAATCATCAAATTTCGTCAAAATCGCAGCAACTTTTTTCAAAATGGTCTGAGGTATATTTACATAGAGTATGGGCGGTGGGCGTGGTCGTGACCCGATTTCGCCCATTTTTATATGCTAGCAGCTGGCAAGAAGATGTGACCTGTATGCCAAATTTGATTGAATTGGCTTGCTTTGTTTTCCCGTAAACGTGATTTCAACAGACAGACGGACAGACAATATCCTTTTTTAGCACAAATATGTGATTTTTAAAATAAATTATCAAAATCACTTTTGTATAATTTGCACCAAAGCGTTACAAACCCTTTTCAAATAAACAATTTTACATATATAAATAGTAAAGAATAAAGCATTTAACTTTTCAGTATGCTAAAGAAAATCCACGAATAAGAATCTCATCACATAAATCCAAACAAAAGTCACCTAAAAGCAGTAATCTCAGTGGACGAAAAAAATTTGTGAAATATTTATGTTTTTATTTTAACAAATATTAAAATTGATATTGACGATAATTTTAAATACAAAATAACGATTATCTATTTATTTTATAATAAGTAATTAGATATTTTTTAACAGGATATTTATAATATTTTTTTAGGGCGTCATTTCCCATGTATGTTTTCACCTACACATTATTTTCGAATTTCACCTACACGTCATTTGTAAAACATCGGGTGACAACCAATATTCTACAACAGAAAAGTATTCTTATTATAAGTATACTCTTATTATTATTATAAAATAGTTATTTCTGAAAATGTGTAGGTAAGAACGTGTGGGAAAATTGAAGCCATGCGAAAGAAAAAATGTTAAAACATTTGTTACATTTTATTCTGAAATTAGAAATTATTCTGCTTTGCCATCTCATTTGCATAAAAAATAGTAGAGTTTACAATTTAAAATCATCAAACTGAAATTAATGCTGGCGGAGAAAATGTAATTTTAAGAATTTTGTTTTAAAGTTTATGCGAAACAAAGAAGTAAAAACTCATAGTCACAGACAAGACCGCATCCAGGATTTCATTTTAGTGGGGGGTTTTGGATTTAAGATTTTTGAAAATCAATTTTTATCTTCAATTTTTCAAACCAATTTTTTAAACTCTATATTTCAATTTAAATATAACGCTCACTTTCTTCAAGACTGGCATAACTGAAAAACGCATTTAAAGTTTTCAATAACTTACTTCTTATATGAAAAGTATGACAAGTATGTATCATAAACTCTTCTCACAAGGCAAGATTTTTATACTTATTTTATAGTGAACACTTTTGTGACTTAAGCTACTAAAAACATTATAATTTTAAATATTTTATGCGGCCGCTTTTGACTGCAATGATGAATTATATTATCTTAGGCATACTCGCTATCAATTTGTCTAGTATTTGAGTACTGATCTCTGAACACTGTCCATTAATGACCTTCCATAACCAGACCATACTAAAAATTTAGAGCTTGTTCAATTGATGTCGCTTCCCTTTGCTGAGATAATACTTCAGTACCGGAATATAACTGGCGCATTGTGTATATATTAGAATTGGCTCACAAGCTACTCAATTCGATATTTCCGCACAGACCATTGCCTCCACCACTGATTACAACTCGCTGAGGTGCCTGGATCTATGCAGCTGTTTATTTCCCAAGTCATTTCAAAGATATTAAATGTTTTCTAGGTACTCTGTATGAAAAATAAGCAAAATGTACTGCCAAAACCAGAAAGACAATTCAATTACCAAATCTAAAAAATTAACTCGCGCTGAAAATGTCATGAACAAAGGACGAATATCTCACTGATTTTTTGGAAATATTTGAATCAATCCACCTTAGACTTGAGGCAATTATGAGAAAACCACAATTCCTGAGGATATTCAATTATGTTGTCGGTCAGAATACTAGGCTTATCAAATTCCAAGTAATTGTAGGTATTCCAAAAATGGGTGAATCCAACGAGTCCGACATGAGATTGACGTACTCAAATATGTACCTTTAGTATCACGTGATGTTAAATGTACGTTTGCTGCATATAAAAGAGCCTTGTAAGATTGCCGATGATCATTTTTGTTTGAAAATTTGAGAAAATATATCCATCGTAACCGTTTCCATGGCATGAGCGTTAGTAAAATAAATTAAAGAAAATATATTCGTCCTTATTTACATAAATATTTCGTAGATTTTTCGTAAATATTTTATGTTGCCTTGCTTATAACAATCAACATTTTAATTTTTCTAAGTTAAATCTGCTTATCGCACACCGAAAAAAAAGACCGTACTAAATTTGAAGAACTGCCTTCCTCCGGTTTAGTGTAAAAATTTTCCTTAATCTAAGTTATTTTTCCTCATATTGATGAAAATATCGTTTCATTTAGGAATTGAGTCCTTTGAAATGAGTTCATGTTTCATTAAAGCAAGTCAAAGCTCTTCCTCAAATATAGAGTTTGTGGTTTTAGTAAAATTTTCTTTTGAAATAGTAAATTTTTCTTTGGGAAGAATTTTTGAGGACAACTTGTTCCTCATTTGAGTAAAAATTTCCTCAATCTAATGGAATGTTTTGCTTAAGGAAAATCGTACTCAGTTTTAGTTAGTTTCTTCAAAAAATTTACTATAACGTAGGAAAATTTTCCTTAATAAATGAGTGGCAACACTCGCTGCTTTACTCGCTGAAATTAATATCTATTCTTCTCGTAAGAATTCTGTTTTTGTCTATATATTTATAGTTCTTTACTTGTTTTTTAAATAAAAGAATTAAAAAAAAAAATCATGTCGTCGCCGGGATTTGAACCGAAGCTTCCCTGATCAGACAATGGTTGTTACATGCGCAGTTTAACAACATCGTTTTAGTATATCTCAAAAATGCTGTCGTTGGCTGAGTTGGGTAAGATGAGCATCTTTGAACAGTGGCATGGCGCAGAACACAGGTTCAAAATTAAATTCTCCTTTGAAGTTTTAAAAACGTATTACAATGAAAATAAGAATGACTGACAAATAAGTAACCAAACAAATAAGAAAATAGAAAATTAACAAATTTTTTTGAAATCAACGAATTTATTTTAAGTAAATTTCTTTTATTTAAGGATTAAGGATCCTTAGAAAAAGTAAAATTTTCCTCAGTTTTATAACCTTGTCCTCCCATTGAGTAAACTTTTCCTTATTTCAGAGCAGCAATATTTACTTGTACTAAGGAATACAACTTACTTATTTTGAGGAACCCATGGCTTTAGCTCGTATTGAAAGACATTTTTTCCTTACATTTAGGCATTTTTCCTTAAACGGAGTAAGTTTTTTTTTCGGTGCACATACTGAAGGGCGCTAAAACATAAATATGAGTTAATACAGATCAATGCTTATCAATTATTTCTTGCAGCTGATCAAAAATCATTTTCAAAATCTGATAACATATATTTTAGACTTTTTTTCACAAAATCGATTTCATACAGTGTCTGTTCGTTTGAGAAAACCATTTTTGTATGGTTTATTCCTCTCAAAGTCAATTTTACGTAGTGTCGCAAAATCGTTTCTATAAAATGTCCGTCAAAAAATTTCGGGAGGCGGTCCTATCTCCTGCCCTCTCCCCCCCTAGATACGACCCTGTCCACAGAGACATAAAGCCCGTGCGAGAGGATAAAGCATTGCTGAGGGTAATGTAGCTAACGCCGGGGCCATGAGCGTAGAGGGGTTTAAAAATTATATTTTTTATTAAATATTCGAAGATTTTACTTAACATTCCCAGCACCGTAGGAATAGCAAGGGGTAACTATTGAAATTCACAAAGAAAATATTAAAGTTTTACAGGATTTTTGAGTTCGAAGAGGGACGATTTTTTTGCGCATTACATTTTCTGGTATAAAAAAAAATAGTTTTATTAAAAAATGTCATCTTAAATGTAAAAAAAAGAAAGTCCTTTCTGTGGATTCAAGTAATCAGAACAATGAAATGATTAATCTTAACTGATAAATGAGTTAAGAGCAACGTTTTTGTATTAGGAATGACTACTTTAATTTCAATAACAATTCTTTCCACTTTAATTACTTATTGCAATTCTTTCTCTATTTCGGTAGTGTTAAAATATTACTTATTCAGTCGTTTCAATCATTTCATTTTGCTACTTATTTTCAAAAATTATTTTTCGCAAAGTTCTCTAACCTCACTTAAATTGTCAATTGTCCTGCATAATTTGCGAATATTCAAGCAGTAATTTTTTACTCCAAAAAATTTATGCCATATGTAATATTTTACTGCAATTTAAATATAGGCTGTTGAGGAAAATTATTTTTCTTTTTTTGTAAAAACTCATTTCATCACCTTTCAAGTTGGTGGGTACCATTATTTTATAATGAACTTTGCCTGAACTTTGTTCATCATGCTACAATGGCTTTTTCCTACTACAAATATTTTTTCACGAAATTTTTGTTGGTCTGTTTTTTTTTTTTTTGGCAGCAATACAGCATGTAATTTATCATCTGGGCCACACTGCCATACTGAAGCCACTTTTGTGTTTTGACATCAAAATTGTTGACGGAAATGTCAACTTTAAATGAAGGCAATTGTAGCCTCAAGTTGACAGGACGTATTTTTCAACGTTAATTTAATTTCATTTTTTTTTTTTTTTTTGCTTTATAGAAAGTGAAAGTTACTGCATTATTTGGGCTGGAAATGTTAGGCAATAAGTTAGCGGAAACATCTTTTAAATAATGATACAAAATTTTTTGAAAAACAGCAGGAGACCTACTGAAGCAAATAAAATTTTAAGGCTGCTATGGCGGCAGTCACAGTTTATATATTAAATAATTATAAGATTTGGTGAAGAAAACTTGAACTTTGAATTAATTCAATTAAGAAAATTTATGAAGTCAATTTTTTTATTCAATGAGGTATATTAGTTAATCCCAGTAGTATACAATATTATTAACTGAAACATTTTGTGGAACAAAGTTTTAAATGCATCTAAGTCAGTTGGAGAAAAGATGTTGGAGCTTAAAATTTTTGCACAAGTTGCTTGAGCTCTATTCCAAAAAAAAAAGTTTGCATAAAATCATATATCTATAATATTTTTATTGCTGCAGAAGCAGTCAGCTTTGCATGTCGAAATTATTTGCATCAACCCTAAAGGCCAGCGAGGAAGTTATCAAGATAAAAATACAGCTCACAAAAGCAGTGATGTCTTTGAAATAGCTTGGTATCGTAACTAAAAAGATACTTTGCCTTTGTAGCAAAATTTTGGTTTTATAATATCTTGTAAGAGCAGGATAAAACTATAATAGAGTGAGATGTAAAAATGTCTCTAATATGCATTTCTGAATCTTACAATAGGCTGATCATTAAGACATTAGGTGGCATATCTCGTGTTTATCTTCATACTGTACATAATAAAATGGCTAGTCTCGTGTGAGTTCTTATACTAAACTTCATAAAATGCTTATAAATGTCTCATGCTTTGTACAGTACAGTCTTTTTAAGACGCCTTACCAAGAAAAATGTAGAAAATTATGATAGGCCTTAAACATATAATATAATATATCACAGATAGCTTAATAGATACCGTGTAGGGCTATGGATCGTTGAGCCATTAATGAGGCAGGCGTACAAAATGAAAATTCAAATTAAATTCAATAAAAAAATAGAATGATATGTAATAAAAGTTCATAATTTCTTATAAAATATTGCCAGGAAAATACGAAGTGAAACTAAAAGTAAAACAAAAAATATAGAAAGTAATACAGTAATGCAAAAGAAAATACGTTAGTAAGTACTTTGAGAAAACTACAAGCACTTGATTTCACTTTATTTTCATTCTTTCACCGATCTTTAAATTACATCTTAAAAGTCTCTAGACAGGACACTTTTTTGCGCAACTGTTTTTTATGTTTTTGAAAGTTGTCTTTTAAAGATCTTTGAAAAAAGTCTACAGAAGACATCTCTCTATGAACCCACTCTTTTTAAAGTCTTTATAAAGTCTGTTTTTAGACATCAGAAATATACTTAACCGAGTCGATTCAAAAATAACACAGAAGGGAACATGTCTTTATAATTCATAAGTCAAATAGCTCCTATCAGCCCTCGTAAATAATTTATAAATATAATATGTTGTCTTTTAATTGTATTTAAAATGCCGTTAAAAAAGCAATAAAATCTTTTATCGCTACTAGGAAATTTAACCCATTTTCTGCCGCTGTTCGAGTTTTCGAACAGCAAATTTGCTCATTTTCACCAAATTTTTGTTCCATGTCGAGGCATAAAAGAAGCCAAATGACTAAAGCTAAATTTAATTGGCTTTCAGAAAAAAAATAAATTGGCCACGCCCCTTTTCCGTGGCGGGCTACAGCTAATGGTTGAAAAATACCTTATTGGCAGACCTATTTTTAGTAAGTTAAGTAATATATAAATAAAAATAATTCATTTCCAAAAGTACATTTTTTGTAGATAAAGGTCGAATATGAGCGGTGATATCCAACAAAAACTGGATAATCCTGCACTCGATTTGGTGACTTTGATAGTAAAAATTGGAAAAACCCAAGGATATCCAAGAACCAACAACTTAGACCTGCCACTCATGATAAATAATAGAACCATTAATAGAGGAAGCTGAAGACTGCCAACAAAAATTTAAGTGGAACATTTAGGGTAGTAGAAATCGTGGTCATCATCGCGGATACTTTGCTGAGCAGGAAATATGTGAATCGGGGAAATTTGAAGAGATTGGAAGACACTCGCTACTGATAGTATACGTTGGAAGAGTTTTGTGGTGGAGATATGCTCCGTTAGCAGACAAATAACACAAAAGAAGAGAAACTGCTTCCAAAATTAAGGTGGCATGGTAAAATTCATAACCCGGGAAGCGCGTAACACGAAATGTACAGTATATCGCGAAAGCAGGGAAACAGTTTGGAACGTTCTTACCAGTAGCAGATCAGAGAGGGAGTACCAATCTAAAGCCCAACGATTTGTATCAGCGGTGGTCTCAAATGCACATTTGGCAGAGTAGATGATAGCTTTACTCTAGGAAAAGTGACTTTTATTGATTAATAAACAAAACTTCCGAGAATTGTAAATAATAGCAGATTTTAAGCAGATTGAGCTCTTATGTTATTTAAGTTATTTGAGTTTTACTTTGTACTATTGATGGCTATCGATTGATTTCATCTACTATGGCATATGAGTAATATATAATTATAAAAAAATCTAAAAGTTTTTGGTTAGAATTTAATTACTTATTTCTTAGCACTGATGCTACTTATAACTATTATTTCAGTTTAACTTCAATTACTTATATGATAATTATGATAACTCTAAAATCTGTTTGTGGCCGTTCCTTGCTTAGATATCTAATACTTCATAGTTCAATCAAAGTGAAAAATTGCAACGATTAGTTTATTACCTCACGAAATCCATTAATTTTACTTAATCATTTATAATGCTAAGCAACATTCTTACATTTGGAAATGGAAACTGAACTTCTTTACAAAACTAAAACTACATTTCCAAATAAATGCGCATTCTCAAGTAACCGCAAATAAAAAAGAAAGAAATAAGTACAAACGCCTACGCATTTCTTGCATTATTGACGTTAAGTAAACTCACAAATATTTGGACCTACAACATTCCGATTTATTATTTAACAAGTAAACATCAACCGTATAGCAACAAAAGCAACAACTATGCAATTCTCACCTTCATTAAAACCCATAATTCATGAATTCATACGTTTCCATTGGCATTTGTAAAGTGTAACCACATACTACTAGGTATGAGTTTCTAAGTAACTAAACTGACTGACATGATATGCTAAATCCTTTTATGGCTTTAACATTAGGTCGCATGCAAAATTTAAAAGCACAAGCTAAGGTCAAATTCTAAGATATTTTTCAGAGAAAAGGATGAAGCTGAACTTTACCCTGTAAGGCAGGTACTTGGTAAAGAAGATTGGCAATGAATGATGTGGCATAACACAACATTCTTTTAAATCTTAAACCAATGAACAGTGGACTAAATAGTTAAAATATAAGAGATCAACATTTTTTGAAATCATCTTTATAGCGCAGTAATGCATTCCAGTCGACAATCCTCATACTCTGCTTTTAAAACATAGCATGTCGTATGAGTAACATTTAATTAAATTTATTGCTTTTTCAGCATAATTTTTCTTCCGCGAATTTGATGCGAAAGCTCCACTGTTCAACTTTGAAGCAATGAAACTAAGGCTCAAGAACAAACACAGCCAATAGATATTTATTTATAATTTCGCCAAACACTTGAGAATAGCCAACATTCAACATTCACTGGCAGCTGTTCATCGTTGAATCTCGGTAAGTTAAAACTGACTGTGAAGAACTTTGTTTTTTCCCCCGACTTGTCCATACAGCTGAATGAACAAATAATAAATTATTTTTTGAAATATTCTTGTGTATTTATTTTTGCTTGTGGGACTTTAAGAGGCCATGGTCATGTAGAGAGGTCGAATGTTCAGTGTTCAGTGGTGGTTGTTAGTTGAAAGTTGTTGGCTACAAAACCAACTTTTGCAATGAAATGGAAATTTGATGTTTTGATTTTAATATGAATGAAAGTGGAACCACATTGGCAACAACACAACTAAAAACAAAAATAGCCAAAGCAACACTTGAAGACACCACAGGGAGCAAGAAAAAGGTGTGCCAAACGAACAGATGTCAAATTGGTTGAAATTAAATTAGGGTTTAGGGAATTTTCTGACTGTGCGTGTGTATGATAGCAAATGTTAGATGCATACTTTTAGGATCATCAATCATGAATTTATTATTTATGCAAAAGTTGCAAATTTATTATAAAATCATTTATGTATGTAAGCAACACTGAAGGTGGCATGCCAAAAGTAGATAAAGAAATCGTAGAATACCAGAAATTTAAATAGCAATGATGTTGCATAAGACAGAGATAAACTTAATTTATTATTTCGTTTAATTGTGTCAATAATATAATAGTGCAAGGAAATTGATTATATTTTTTTTTTTAATTTTTAAAAACCACATGGAAGTGCTCGGTGTAAGTTAATATGTTATTTAATTGCTATTTCAAAAATCGGCTTAGGTTTTTGCCAAGCTCTATAAAATATGCTTTCGTAGAATACTCATTTTTCAATAAATGAGTTATTTAATCTTAATCTTAAACGGAATTAAAAATTGAAGTTTCAGGATAGTACAAATTAGCGAAATCCGTCAAAGTATCAGAACTATTACAGCTAAAGTTTGAAGTTCAAAAGTATTCCATAGTAAACTCTGCCCATTAGACTTAGAACAGCTGTTGAGATTCAACTTTGAACTTCAATTCCACTTCCGAATCGGAATCAGAACAGGCCTGTATAACTTGGTACACCTAAGCTAAGATGTATTTCATATATGGGACGATCCATGTTAACCGGATCAGTGCTGTGTCCAAAATTTGGAGTGAACAAAAAAATCGCTCTAGGGCTCATTTTAAAGCTTAAGACATCTACTTTCAGATTTCGGATTTAAAATTCCAGATGGTGGACCCAATATGGCGGAAACTCAATACCCTAATACTCCATATTGGGTCCGCCATCTTGAATTTTAAATTTCTGACCTTGGGTTCGTATTCAGTGACCACAGAAACCGCCGTGTACCAAATTTGGTGCTAATCGGTTGATTTTTAAAAAATACGTCAGCCATCTTGGATCCGCCATCTTGATTTTGTAAAATCCGACCTCGGATACTTGTGATCAGTGACCCCCAAGACCCTCGAATACCAAATTTGGTGCAAATCGGTTGACTTTCCAAAATTTTTCCACCCTATTGAATATTTGACCGCCATATTGGATCCGCCATCTTGGATTCTGTCAACATTCCACAAAATCTTTTTAGGAGCTACAATTTGAGCTAAGAAACGACCCGATCGGTTGTGAGCTTTTATTTTTACAAGCCTTTATTGCTGGACACTCGATTTTTATCCGGCTTCTAGCCGCCATATTGGATCCGCCATTTTGAATTTTGCAAAGGCGCGCACGAAATCTGAAAGTAGATACCTTAGCTCGGGCGATTTTTTTTTTGGTTACTCTAAATTTTGGACAAAGCACTGATCCGGTTGACATGGATCGTCCCATATCTTTTGAAAAAATAATTTTATGAAATGATTTGAAGGTGGATTAAATAAGCTATCAAACATCTATATATAAAGACCTAAAATGGATTCAATATAGGGACTATTCTGCCCATTTTCAGCCTCTTTTCATCTTTTATGTTGTTCTACCTACCTACCTTGCCTACCCTGGGTTTGTTGCCTAGTCTTCTGACGAGCTCTAGGCACTTGTCATTAAATAAAAATGACATGTATACGCCTCAACTACCAAATAGTTCTTTATCGATGTAGTCTTGATTTGATTGCGAAGGCTCTGAATGAGTCTGGTATCCATAGTCTTTAATTTTTGCAGCAAATTTAAGATCTACTTTCCCTTCCGGAAATGATCTTTAGCTCAAAACCATCTCAGGCATTATTTGACTACTCGTATATGAACATTATTTTTTATGCATTCAACAAAGAAATTCTGTGATACTCGGTAGCATCAAAGGATCTACAAGGATTCGAATGCAGGTATGCTGCTACTAAATCAGCATGAATTTTCTCAATCTTTGACCATTTCTCAGCTATATATTTGGCACAACCGATTCTTTCGTAAGCAAGATTTATCTCCAGAGTATCTTTTGTCACTTCGTTTCATTTTAATTGCAGAGATTTGAGTTATGTTCAGTCCTACTATGACTTAACTCTCTTTGGGTCAATTGACGTTCAGTTGTACTCTCCTGTCATCTTAATATATATTGAAACTTGTCTTCTATGCTTCCATCGTGCATACTTTGTACATTCTCACTGATGGCGATCTAGTCAATAATAAATTTTATTTCCCGGAACTGTGGCTTCAAGAGCGCGTTTTCAGAAAATAGAAATAAGCTGCCAGTAGGAGTAGTGCCTTAGTTAACTTGAAGAATTCTAGAACGTTGTTTTTTTGTATGATTTTGTATTTAAATTTCAAATTAAATCTTACATCATTAACCCTCATTCGGCCGAACAGTCACCCGAGTGACTATTTCAACTTTTTCGTCCAAAAAAAATGTGTTTCTTATCATTTCTTTTAACCCATCTTCCTTGACATCTTAAACTAATGAATTTTAAGTGTTAAAAACACAAATTACTTGAAAATGTTACCTGTTGAAGTTTTTTATTTTCATTTCGGCCGAAACAGCCATATGGGACATTCTTTTACAAACCAAACGAATTTTGACAAAAATTGACCGAAACATTTTTGATTTGGTTGAAATTTTTTTTATGAGTTCTGTATCGAAAAAGAAGCGATAAGTGCTCGAGGTTTTTTTTTGAAAAAAAACATTTTTTTTTTCAAAATAGAACGAATTTAAATTTTGAGAATTTTGCGATTTTTGATTTGGAAACTCACTTTCAAAAATGCATAACTCTGGTTCTGTTAAAGCTAGAAAATTGATATAATTTTCATTGTAAAACTAAGAAAATAAACTTGAATAAAAAAATAATTTCTTAAAAAAATTATTAACAAATTAATATTGTTATAAATAATTTAAATATTTAAATCGATTTTTGACAATTGCGTCCACCCTGTATCAAATTTTTAATGTCACCATCGTATTTTACGTTAAATTTCCTATCGAAAAGGTCATGTGGAGTGAACACTCTGGTGCCCATGCCTTGGAAAAACAATTTTAAATTTTCAGTAAATAATCTGTCAAACAAATCAGCTGTTAGTGTTGCCAGATATTTATTTTAAATAGGTCCAATTTTTCTCAAAAAATGTCTCTTTGATTCAGAACTTTTGAAGTATTCCCCATTTTTCTAAAAAAAAAATTTATCATATTTTCAAATATAGTCACCCGATTGACTACTTCGGCCGAAATGAGTTACAAAAATCTTCGGCCAAACTAGGGTTAAGAAGTTTAATTTTGGAGAAAACGAGATACACCGAAAAAAAAGACCGTACTAAATTTGAAGAACTGCCTTCCTCCGATTTAGTATAAAAATTTTCCTTAATCTAAGTTAGTTTTCCTCATATTGATGAAAATATCGTATCATTTAGTAATTGAGTCCTTTGAAATGAGTTCATGTTTCATTAAAGCAAGTCAAAGCTCTTCCTCAAATATACAGTTTGTGGTTTTAGTAAAACTTTCCTTTGAAATAGTAAATTTTTCTTTGGGAAGAATTTTTGAGGACAACTTGTTCCTCATTTGAGTAAAAATTTCCTCAATCTAATGGAATATTTTGTTTAAGGAAAATCGTACTCAGTTTTAGTTAGTTTCTTCAAAAAATTTACTATAACGTAGGAAAATTTTCCTTAATAAATGAGTGGCAACACTCGCTGCTTTACTCGCTGAAATTAATATCTATTCTTCTCGTAAGTATTCTGTTTTTGCCTATATATTTATAGTTCTTTATTTGTTTTTTAAATAAAAAAATAAAAAAATTAAAAAAAAAAAAATTATGTCGTCGCCGGGATTTGAACCGAAGCTTCCCTGATCAGACAATGGTTGTTACATGCGCAATTTAGCAACATAATTTTAGTATGTCTTAAAAATGCTGTCGGTGGCTGAGTTGGGTAAGATGAGCATCTTTGAACAGTGGCATGGCGCTGAGAACACAGGTTCAATTCTCTGATCGGGTGACGACAGGTAAAAAAAAATTTAAGTTCTTCTTTGAAGATATATAAGAATGACTGACAATAAGTGACCAACAAATAAGAAAATAGAGGAAATAGAGAAAATTAACAACTTTTTTTTGAAATCAACGAATTTATTTTAAGTAAATTTCCTTCATTTAAGGATACCTTCATCCTTAGAAAAAGTAAAATTTTCCTCAGTTTTATAACCTTGTCCTCACATTGAGTAAACATTTCCTTATTTCAAAACAGCAACATTTACTTGTACTAAGGAATCCAACTTACTTATTTTGAGGAACCCATGGCTTTAGCTCGTATTGAAGGACATTTTTTCCTTACATTTAGGCATTTTTCCTTAAACGGAGTAAGTTTTTTTTTCGGTGTAGCATTCAGGTTTGGAGGGGGTGTGAAATCAGGAATATCATAAAAATGAAAGGAAGGCAGGACTAATTCATTATAACTGAACAGCCCTTAAGGCTTTTAATGTTAGTGAGGCTTTGCAACTCCACACCCATCCACGATTGGATAGAGTGTCATATCAAGGCTTTGTCAATTGTGAGGTTGAAAGTAACACAACTTTCTTGTTGATCATTTATTGATCAATTAATGGGTAAACTTTGAGGAAAAAGATTTCTACCAAATCATAACCTTTGAAATATTATAAAACCATAACAGTTCTCTATCAGAGGAACTCTATTTAAATACTATCGGAAATAACTCTCAGTCTCGATACCATTCAACGAGCATTATCCATATAAGATTCTGGATTGGAAGAGGACTGAAATCGGGAATATGATATTAAATGATATGAAGGCAGGATTAATTCATTACTCTTTCAATACAGTTTTTAAGCCCAGAAAGATATTGCAACTTGCCATTCACCAAGTATCGAA
Organism: Meiosimyza platycephala; assembly: GCA_963662105.1. Classification (NCBI taxonomy): domain Eukaryota; kingdom Metazoa; phylum Arthropoda; class Insecta; order Diptera; family Lauxaniidae; genus Meiosimyza; species Meiosimyza platycephala. The sequence continues at coordinate 76,828,382 of OY759211.1, read as the reverse complement.
TAGACTGTTATGTCCAGAGTCTATTAATTACTGGTTCTGCTATACTTTGCTTGAACAAAGATTTCGTAATAAGCAGTTTCTTTTGATCATTTATGACGATATTTTCTCTTAATTATGTACGTTGCATCAAATCATTAGAGAAAGCAATAAGAGTAATGATGATCAATGAATATCAATTTTAGCTACTACACCTATTACACATATTAGCTATTTAACTTAAAGCTTTAAATCAAAAGCAAAACTAAAATGGCCAATAACTACCCTCTGCAAGGTGAAAATTTGGTTCTTGGCCGTTTGGAATTTTAATATTGCCATTGTGTTCAGTTTCCTCGTAAACAGGGGGTGACCAATGATTAACAGATGGAAGACGCGGAATATGCGATTCTTCCATTTTGGAAGCAGTTTTTGGTCATTTTGAAGATTGAGAGGTAGGTGGTCTGGTTGCTGCTTAAAATATTTGTATTTTTCGAGGTTTTTCCGACTCACAGAATGAGCAGAATTGCTCATAGATATTATGTTAACATTCATTGGATAAATCGCAAATTCATAAAAATTTAATATGAAGCCTTCATCCACTCATTTCTTCAGTTATAATTTGAATTATCTACTTATCGATTCTTAGCAATGCTAAGTTTACAAAAATGTGGAATTTCTACATCCTTGCCTATGAAATTACATTAAAGCTTTTAAACGAGATGCTCCTCATCTATGTTTTTTAGATTTTTTTTAACCAAAAAATTTTTCATACCTTCAATATAAGGCTTTAAATTGATGCTGAACTGAATGTTGCAGAAACTAAAAATATTGCTTGATTTGCAAATATTTTAAATTTTTCTTACTTTTCTTGACTTTTATTTTTCCCCAGGATTGAAAAAAAAAACAAAATCAACCAAGCAATTCTCCACAGCAAAAATAAAGCACAGTAGGCTTAAGACTGACTGCTCAAATGGCAGCATAGAAAAAATAAAGTACATACTCGTATATTTCTTAAAATTTATCGCAATAATCCTTTTTGAAGCACTCCAGACATTTTTGCTCTTATCTACTGTATTTTGCGCGGCGCTAGCCATAATTTTAGCCATTATTTTAGCCGTTATTGCAAATTGAATATTTTGGTTTTTTTTTGTATTTTTGTGCCTTTTTTAGGCGGGATTCTTTATATTGAAATTTTTTTTTTTTTTGTATTTTTTTTTACATTTGCTTTGTACTCATTTTCGTTGTTGCGCTAAGTGAACATTAAATATTTGCTGTTTTCTTTCGTTTCCTTAAAGGAACTGAAAATAATTTGGCTGACTTCGTATATATCTTTGCATTAAGGGTTTCGCTGTTGCTGCTATCTGGCCTTCTTCATGTTGTTTTGCTTAATTTTGGCGATTTGTTTATTGCATGTTGGTCTTATTTCTGTTGTTCTATTTGTTGCTTTATTATAATTATGTACACTTGGAAAAAAGTTCGTTACTCGAAGCTCAAAATTTTTATGAAAGTGAGGACTTAAGGGTTCGAGTCCTCCAGAGTGAATTGAGGTAAATTTACTAATTTTTGACTAAGATAGTTTTAATCTCCATTTTGGTAATTTTTCTAATTTTTGAATCGTTTTTTTTTATGAAAAGTCGCTTATAAACATACACCGAAAAAAAACTTACTCCGTTTAAGGAAAAATGCCTAAATGTAAGGAAAAAATGTCCTTCAATACGAGCTAAAGCCATGGGTTCCTCAAAATAAGTAAGTTGGATTTCTTAGTACAAGTAAATGTTGCTGCTTTGAAATAAGGAAAAGCTTACTCAATGTGAGGACAAGGTTATAAAACTGAGGAAAATTTTACTTTTTCTAAGGATGAAGGTATCCTTAAATGAAGGAAATTTACTTAAAATAAATTCGTTGATTTCAAAAAAAAGTTGTTAATTTTCTCTATTTTCTTATTTGTTGGTCACTTATTGTCAGTCATTCTTATTATAATTGTAATACGTTTTTAAAACTACAAAGAAGAACTTAAATTTTTTTTTACCTGTCGTCACCCGATCAGAGAATTGAACCTGTGTTCTCAGCGCCATGCCACTGTTCAAAGATGCTCATCTTACCCAACTCAGCCACCGACAGCATTTTTAAGACATACTAAAATGATGTTGTTAAACTGCGCATGTAACAACCATTGTCTGATCAGGGAAACTTCGGTTCAAATCCCGGCGACGACATGATTTTTTTTTTTTTAATTTTTTTATTTAAAAAACAAGTAAAGAACTATAAATATATAGACAAAAACAGAATTCCTACGAGAAGAATAGATATTAATTTCAGCGAGTAAAGCAGCGAGTGTTGCCACTCATTTATTAAGGAAAATTTTCCAACGTTATAGTAAATTTTTTGAAGAAACTAACTAAAACTGAGTACGATTTTCCTTAAGCGAAACATTCCATTAGATTGAGGAAACCACAAACTCTATATTTGAGGAAGAGCTTTGACTTGCTTTAATGAAACATGAACTCATTTCAAAGTACTCAATTACTAAATGAAACGATATTTTCATCAATATGAGGAAAAATAACTTAGATTAAGGAAAATTTTTACACTAAACCGGAGGAAGGCAGTTCTTCAAATTTAGTACGATCTTTTTCGGTGTAACAACTTCTCAATTTATTTTCAACCAAAATATGTTTACAAGAAATAAAAACAATGATTATGTCAAGACTAAAAATTTCGCTTAAGGAACTTTCACTTTAAAATTTACAAATTTAAGATTTCATAAATTTTTAATAGATATTTTCCAGCGTGTCACTTGCAACCGCTGTTTAATCATTTTCCCTCTCTAGCCACCAACATTAAATCCAAAACAGTGAACGTAAAAATTGTACTTGCTTCTTCTTCTTCTTCTTCTTGTAGCTTAGAGTTTGTTGTAATAACAACAAATAAAATTCAAATAATTTTAACACCATGCAACAACACTTTCACAAGTCCTTACGTAAAACAACATACATACATACATATTTGTTTATTTAGTTGTATATGTTTATTGTGTAAATGTGTATATTTATATTCTAGAGTGGATTATGCCGTATTAAGCTTTAATGCAAACTACTACCAGTACAAAACAACAGCAACATAAAGCAGCATAAAACGCTTCCCAAAACAACTTCATTCCTTTTTCTTTATATACTGGCTCTAAATTTGTTAGCAAAATGAAAAAAAAAAAAAGGGAAAAAAAATATTTGCCAGCTAAATGAAATCCTTCAATTAATTTTTGTTACCCAACATTGTCCTGCTTTTTTCGCATGAAACAAGGAGCTCTTTCACTCTCTGCTCCATGACTCAGTGCTGAAATAAATTCATGAACATGGGTTAGGATGATGACGTGACCTTTTGGCTTACAAATTGCATGTTAAACAGATTTTGTTATACAGTACCTAAAAGTTGTGCTTTAATATTTAATTTTGCTTGGTTAAATAAGTAGTTAGAGCATAGTTAATTTCGGGCACGTGTACCACGTTTTTATTAGTACATACTGCAATTGTCGAATACATGGGATCGAAGAAATGTCACAGATACATCGCGTCAATTGTGACTGTCCTTGGAAAAATGGACCTGATGAACTGATTGATCGGGTTACTATCGATTAGTTTGGGTAATCTTAAGTAAGTTCAAATTTAACGGGATGCTTTTGCGACACATCACAAATTAATGGAATTAAGCTAAAAACATGTTATATTTCAACAAGGAATAATGAAACAATTTTTAATAATATTAATAGAGTTTAGTTACTACAGCTATTATCAAGTATAAAGCTTATGAAAAATAAATTATGAAAATCATGATTTGTTTTTATTTATTTAAAAACTCACAGGGTCACAACTTTGTAACGAAGAATGCACCTGTAGAAAAGCTTCAACGAAGTTTAGGATAAAGTAATTTTCGTATAAATGGTAACATATTAATATGAACACATTTCAATAAAGGTATATGATAGTATGGGTCAGAGAACTGCAGTGAGCCACTCATCATTTTGGCATTCATGAATCATTCATGAATGCGAATGTGATTCACATTCACTTCTAGTGAATGCGAATGTGATTCACATTCGCTTCTAGTGAATGCCGTTTCATCATTTTCGGGTCAAAAACGGTTCTTTCCAGGGTCCCGAGCCTTCCTTAGTAATTTCCAAAAATATTTTTGAGCTATCTTTCGTTTGAAAAAACTAAATTTTTTTCTCGAAAATAGGTCAAAATCGGCCTTTCTAGGGTCCGGAGGTACTCCAAGTGATGTTCATAACAGTGATGGCATTTTCGGTACATTTGTACTTTTTTCGGTACATTTACGTCCTGAAAAATCGTTGTCAGTACATTCGACAAGTTTTCAGTACATTCGGTACATTTGGGGCATTTTCAGTACATTCGCCAAATTTTTAGCACATTTTCAGTACATTTTCGGTACATTTGGACAATTTATAATATTTACCATTTTTTTTTTTTAGTAAATGAAAATAACCGCAATGAGTAGATTTATAGTAATTACCTGTATATAATATCATTACCCTATTATATTAATTACGTTTTTTTTCTTAGTAAATGAAAATAATCGCGCAATGTGTAGATTTTGTAATTAATTTAATGTGAAACATGTCTATTTTTAGATGGGAAAAGTGAGGACCTTTTTTTTTTTTTTTTTGATAGTCAATTTTAGAACAATTTCGTGCAAAATTGGGTGCTCAAGACAAAAAAGTACATTCGGGATCTAAAAAGTACATTTGAAGTCTCGATTCAGTACATTTTCACAAAACCCAAATGCCATCACTGGTTCATAATCCATTTTCGACCTTTCCCCTTCGATTGAAGCAAAAAAAAATTTCCAAAAATGGTTCAAAAACGGTCCTTTCCAAGGTCCGGAGGTACTCCAAGTGATGTTCAAAATCCATTTTCGACCTTTCCCCTTCGATTGAAGCAAAAAAAAATTTTTCCGAAAATGGGTTAAAAACGGTCCATCCAGGGTCCGGAGGTACTCCAAGTGATGTTCAAAATCCATTTACGACCTTTCCCCATCGATTGAAGCAAAAAAAAAAATTTTCCGAAAATGGGTCAAAAACGGCCCGGAGATACTCCAAGTGATGTCTACAGTCCATTTTCGACCTTTCCCCATCGATTGGAACAGAAAAAATTTTTTCCGAAAATGGGTCAAATACAGGTATCTTGACACAGTTCAACTTAAGTGGCTCAAACCATTCACTGATTCATGAATGCTGACTGCATGTGAGTGAGCTTTTCAGGCATTCACATTCATGAGACTAGAGCTATTAAGCAGCTCACATTCATGAGCTATGAGCTATCTACGCATTCACTATTAGTGAGCGCAACTCTGATTCACACTCATTATTGCATGCAATATTCACATTCACGTCTCATATTTTTGCAAGTGGCTCATAACCCTCAGTGAGCTACTCAATGCGGTTCTCTGGTATGGGTCCATATTAAAATCAGCTGTGCTAAAAGTACGAAACGGTAGACTGAAAATTCATGTACTTTTTCCGATAGTGCTCTAATAAAATGTTATTTCTGCACTTAGTCTTTTTATGCCTGTAAAGTTTGCCTAACATTTTTTGCCCAACTTGTGCTACGATGTGTCATTTTCAAAGAAAAAATTTTTTCAAGGATTCAATTTTTATAAACAAAAAAAAATGGTTTGGTGTGAAGTTGACCCAGCTTTTTTCATATTTCTAAAAATGTGCTCTTGCTGCAAGGTGACCAGGATGTGCTGCCATGTGCTGTAAAGTGTACTAAATTTATCTTGGAACTTCGATCTTTATGAGCCAGAACATGAATTGCGAGTAAAGTTGGCCCACTTTTTTTTTGATGTTGAGCTGTAATGTGCTCGACTTGTTACCATATCGCAAGGATTCAATGGAAAAAAACATAAATAAAAGTTGATCTAAAATTTTTCGATTTTTCAAAGAAAAATTGTTGTGTTATGTTGTGTCCGACTTGTGTTATTATGGTGCGTATCGCAAAAAAAAAAGTATGTCTTTTCCCAAAGAACTATCATATAAAAATGTTTGTGAAGTTTGCCCAGCATTTATTGATTTTCCGAAAAAAAAAAGAATGTGGTGCTACGTAGTAACTGACATGTGGTACGATGTGGCGTATCGCAATAATAAAATATTATTAATTCTGATTTTTCAAAAAAAAATTTTGTGCTAAGTTGTGCCCGACTTGTGTTAGAAGTGCCGAATCCCAAAAAGCATATTAAGTATACCTACGTATTTATGGATGACGGGAGGTTTGAGTAAATCTCTATCATTCCATCATAAAAAGCAATTTTTTCAAACAGCTGCGTTGATATACAGTGGCGAGCAGTGAAATCCGGACAAACAAAATTTAAATTTAAAAAAAAATAATTTTACGATCCCGTCAACCTCTTTTTTTTTGTAGGTATGGTTTTTTCTTTACAGGTAAGGCGTAGGTAGGGCTTTGATTTAGAGGTAGGACGGTATCTTAGTAGAAATAGAAGTTATACTTTTAGTTTTTAATCATTCTTGTGTTGTTGTGTTGGAAAAGATGCCAAATCATAAAAAAAGGAACGAAGCGGATAAACGCGAGAATTTGGCGTTTCGAAGCGATAGATTAACAATACATGGAATTTCTGCTAGAGTAGGCTTCAGTAAGTTCTGGGTCGACAAGTCGAAAGGATGGGTTGGGAGCGCGAAAAAAGACAACAGAAGCTGATGATCGACTTTAAAAAAAGAGTTTGTTGCATGTGGAGTAATATAAATTTCTTCAATGACTGTGTGACGAAGGCTCCATGATGCTGGTTTATCTGCACATCGGTTAGCTAAAAATCCTTTTTGACCAATCAAATGTGTCGGAAACGCTTGGATTGGACCAACCAGCACAAAATGACGACTGTATCCGACTGGTGGAATGTGATCTTCTCATATGAATCAAAGTTCAACATATCCGGCTCCGATGGAATGCTGGACGTGCGCCGAAGAATTGGAGAGCATTATAGCGACGAGTGCACCCAAAGAACATTTAGGTAACCGATTAGCAGAATTGTCTGCGGATGCTTTTCTTATTACCAAGTTGGACAACTTGGACCTTGATTGAAGGAACTGTCAAAGGAGTCGACTATAAAAACATCCTGATAGAAAACATGGAACCTTCTATTGAAGAGCATTTTTCGCGTGCAGACAACGTGATTTTTAGAGATGATTCTGCACCTTGTCATCGAGCGCAATTGATAAGCATTAGTGTTTTGTAAATCCTTATGTTATACTTAATAATAACCCACAACTTTCATCCTTTTTTCCTCTTCTTCTTTTACAGGTATAGAATTACTTGAATGAACTTGGCATTTCAACTATATCGTGGCCAGGCAATAGTCCCGATCTGAAAACCATTGAGAATCTTTGGCACATAATTAAGGTGCAGGTAGTAAGCCACAAGCCCACTAATTTACGTAAGTACGAAGGCATTTCGCAAGATCTATTAACAAATTTTAATATGATATATTCATTGATTTAAGTCATAGATTCCAACTAAATTAAGAAATTCTAGCGGCCATATTAAATTGAGTTAAAAAAATAAACTTTGTACAAGGTAAATTCATTTTAAAGAGCTGTGCTGGCTGTCAAGTTTTCGTGCTCGAAAAGCACCACATTATGACCAGACTTGAATATTTCATTATTAATTCTTTGTAAATGAAATCTGGCCACTAATGAACAAAAAAAAAATAATCGCTTGTGATCATTTTTGTATTATTCAAACAAATCCCAAAAAAACGGTGGGCAAAATGTTTTTGTCTGCTAGTTGAAACCCACCATTTAAACTGTTCCTGCATTTCTTGTGTGTGCTGATGAATTTAAATTTCATCAACAGCCAGGAATCGTCGAGAAAGACTTTGAATCGCATCCTGCTGAAAACTTTCTCATGATTAAATTTTCGAAAAGAATGTGTCGAATGCTTTCGCTCGAAATGTCTACTAACTGAACAAACTTTACAATCTCCACGTTGTGATTGGCCAATATGTTGTTAACAATTTTGCAAGATCTCAGAAGGAATAACCAAACCAATTCCAACGAAAAGTTTCTTAAACACCAAAAGTTGAGGTTTGAACATATTTCTTGTGTGCTATGTATGGTATTGTTCAATCAATGTAAGGAAATTATTTTTTTCAATATTCCAAAATCTTTAGAATTTTTCAATTTCGAAGCCTGTTTTAAGAAGTCACAATATCATATTGGCATTAAGAGCATTACTAGAAAGGATGTTACTATTCCAAAATATGTTAATCCTTGTGTTCGCAACGCCATCTTATTATACAAATTCTAAACAAATTCTTAAACTGCAACAGATATCTTAACATCTCAGCTCATGAAGCTTTGCTTTTAAAAGGAAAGGAATCATTCAACGATGTTTCAATTGCAAATTGATGTAAAGATTTTAAATTAAAAAACCTTTGCGTTATTTGAATAATTTTTTTTTTTTTATTTCGTTTTCTCAAAATATTTCACTTTATTTAAAATGAACAAATGTATTCATGTACTCATTTATATTTCTTTTCAGTTAGCTGTAATCGATTCCTTTGTGTACATTGCGCATCAAATAAAAACCAATCTAAATACAAACGTGTTGACAAATTGACTACACAAGTGTGAGCATGTGTTGGTGTAAAGGTGCGTGTGTTTTTGTCTGCCTCCATGTACGTACATATATGTTCTTTTATTGTTTGTCATTTAGTCAAGGACAACGCATACATTACTCAAATCCTTTAATGTAAAGCAGTGGCAATAAATTGAAAGCTACTTTTTAGAAAGCCAAATTTAACAATAAAATCAGTACAAAAGAATTTGAAGGGAGCAGGGTTCGAAACATTAAAAGTATAGTGATAAAATTAATGAGATTGTAGCGAATAGAAAGCAAGAATAAAAGCGTTTTAATTGAATGCAAAGTTAATGAACTAAACGGACATTAGAATTAATAAAGTAATGTATCACTAGCAAAAGCTTAGTTCATAAATGAATTTAGAAACTATAGCTAAAGCGATAGAATTTTAGTACACTATAAGAGAGAAAATGTCAACTAATGTACTGAAGTAAATTAGAGCTTTATTGCAGCAACACGTGACAGATTAAAAGAAATACTTATAAGTGACATTTTAATGTTTAACCCTTTGACGTCCACTCCTGAACCGCGGGGAAATTTTAAAATCCGATACCGGAATCATGTTCAGCGACCCCAAATTCCTTAGCAAAAGTGTTGTGAAAAAAAAAATTATTTTACCTGCAAAGGTGTGAAAAATCGTGGGACCTATATGTCCCACGCATGAACTTTTATTTATTTACTTAAATTCATGAAAAGGGCCGTCTATTAATTGCGTGAGTCAAAATAGGGGAGAGGGGGTCCGGCAAAATTTCACCAAGGGGGAGGAGGTGGTCCCAGTTGTGTTTAGCTTCTTATGCGTTGCAGATATCACGACTGACTGAACACGTAAGGATGAAACTTCCTGAAAGATATTTGACACTTGTGCGGCGCATGTTTCAAATCGAGGAATCCCGGGCATAGGAAATATATGATTTTTAATATGCCTGCGTATCAGACAGAATTAGCGACAAAAAATTGATTATAATCCAGGATTTATTTTGAAATTTATAATAATCTGAAAGAATATTAAAAAAGCTTTGAAATCCACTATTATACAAGTTTTTTAGTTCAAAAGTATATTTATATCTCACCAAGGGGAGGGGGGGTGTCCAAATTCCTTGTTGACGAAAATCGATTCCATAGTTTTTCCAGGAAAAATACGAAGGTAAAAGGGTCACCGGTGTCCCAATGGTCGTCAAAGGTTAAGGTGCAATAACAAATGCCTTTAATAGAATGAATGATTTGAGATAGAATTTAGATTGAAAACAGGTATTAAGAGCCTAAAAGCTGAAACTCAGCTGTCTAGAGACTAATGACTGAAAATTCGAAAACGATCTATTTGTATATAGGTATCGATATTTGGTAATAATTAACAAATTATATATTTTATATAGGCGAACTTAATATTTGATATACATATGTTAGTTAACATGCCACGCATTCCAGCAAAAAACAAATAATGTTATTGGATTAATCATATATTTGGTAATAATTAACTTATTAAATTTGTTTAATTATGCTAAGTTAATCATATCTATATTTGGTAATAATTGCCAAACAATAGATTGGTTGAAACACATAGTTCATTGTTACAAAAATTCACTTTTTAATAATCACCAAATCATTTATTTGGTGTAAGAAAAATTGTTTTATCGATAACGTATACATTTATTAACATCGATTTAGCTAGGAACTGATGTGTAAAATATCGATATATCAAAATATCGATTCATAAATAGATCGTTACTTTTCCTTTTCATATCTTTTTTCTTTTTCATTTTTGATTTAATCGAAACATTTATTAAGTAGCATTAAATTTACCAGCCTTAATGAGTACATTAAGCAGCAGGACTTTTTACACTATCCGAAGGGATTTAAGCAAAAATAAATTCTTTCTAATCAAATGTACTGTACACAGAAAAGTGTCTGTCTGCTAAGAGAATTCAATCACGTAATGAATTAGAGCACTTTATCTCAAACCACAATAATTCAAATACCAATCTATCAAAAATATTCAAAAAGGAATTTAAATTTCTTACCTCCTCCTCCTCCTCCGACACGACACTCTCACAACACAACAGAATCACAAGTAATGCGCTACAAAGCTACGCTATATAATTATTATTATTGAAGTGTCATGACTTTGGTCGTTGGAATTCAGCTGACAAAAGGCTTACAAATACAAGTGGGATGGACGAAAAAGGGCGAGACGAATGATAATATATATAGTCCCTTAACTGAAAATCCAAACCACCAACACTGTGACATTTTGTGTGTACAGAGTTTACGCCGACTTGGCAATTGCTAAGCCGCTGTAAATAAACTGCTGTGTGGCCGAAGAGAGTTACTGCCTGAGTTTATTAGCAAATTAAATTTTGTGGTATATCATTGGTATACGGCTGTTGAAAAGTCCTTTTTTCATCCTACATTAAATCGAAATTTTATTGGTTTAAAATTAGTTTTGTTTGTGTTTTGTTGTGTTTTTCTTTTTAAATACATTTACATTTTCTTATTTTTGAGGTCACAGTTGAATGGACAACTTTCTTAAGAAAATATTCAGTAAATTAAAAATTTTAAGTTCTCGATAAATTTTTTTAATTACTGAGAATAAAATGGCGCCATATGGTGAAATCAACTAAAAACAAGAAAAAATATAAATCTAATGAGGCACATCACCAGTTTTCATTTCTAGGGATGATTAACAGATTAAAATTAATGTTTTGAGTGACCCAGACAGTCTTAAACAAAGATGGCAGGGCTCATAAAAGTTTGGGAAATTATGTCGTCAGCAACTTTTTTTCGATACTCTTTTTGGATAACATTGAGTTATATTGGCACAAGTCAAGCGGCGATGTACTTCATGCCAAAAATATTGGCCAAAATGTTTGACACGAACTTAAATGAAATGTTGTTATGCCTGGGTTTCTGACAAATACAATTTGCCGTAGCTCTTCTACAATTTATTGAATGAGGTCGATACACGAAATTTTGTTAGTAATTCAAAGCTTGAGGTAAAATACACTTAAAAGTACGAGTTGCGTATTATCCTACACTGCATTGAAAGTACTTTTTAAGTAAATGTCATAAATATGTACGTTGAAAAGGTTGAAGAGGTATAATAAGTCAAAAATAATGTTAAAAGGTTCAAAAAGGTTGAAAAGTGTTGAAACAGTTGAAAAAACTGAAAAAGTCTAAAAAATATGGAAACCATTGAAAAAAGTCAAAAATATATGGAAAATGCAGAAAAATTGATGACAAAGTCGAAAAATTACCAAAAAGGTCGAATAAAGTTGAATGAGGTTTAAAAATGTGATAAATATAATAAATTGTGAAAAGTTTAAAGGTTGAGAAAGTCAAAAGAATATGGAAAATGTTGAAAAAATAGAATAAAAGTGAAAAAAGTTTGAATATGCCACGCCCACTTCTCCAATTCCGCCCACTTTGGAATCAAAAAATTATATTCGTGATTGACATACACATACAAAATTTTAGCACAATAGCTTCTTTAGTTTTCGATATATGCCGTAATAAGTCTTAAAATTTAGGGCGGTTACACACTCACTAGTACTATCCAGTCCGATTTTTATCCAGAAACAGCTTTCCATAAACAAACCTCTTACACAAAATTTTAGTATGATTGCTTATATATTTCCATAGATATGCCACTTAAGGTATTTTACTTGTATGAAAGGTGCCACGCCCAGTGGCGCTACTTCACCCGCTTTTGATGCAGACATACCTTATAGCAAGTTAACCACTTACATCAAATTTCATGCCAATTGCAGCAATAGTTTTTTTAAAATATCGCCGGCAACTTTCTGTTAATATGGGAGGTGCCACGCCCACTAATTTAAACCCGTCGAAATCAATTTAATTTTAAAGCTTATAATAATTGACATCTATACACGAAATCTTATGAAGATTACTGTCATTGCACAGTATCTATAGCATTAAACGTTTCTTGCTTATATGGGGTGCCACGCCCATCAGTTCTATTGTGCCAAATTTTCGTAATAAGATATCTTTCAGCAAGTATATCTGCCATACTAAATTTCATAGCGATTACGTTGTTAGCTCTCTTATTATAACGTTTATAAATATTGTGGGCTGTGCAACGCCCTTCAATGAGCTCTTCCAGCTGACTTAGCTTGTATTGATGACTGTTTTCAGTGGTATCATCCTTAAAATTTTTATGAAAATCGTATGTGCCAATGTCGAATAATACGAAATCAAAATTTTTAATTTTTAAAAAGTGTCACGCCCATTTTTCGAATTCCGCCCACTTTAAACACAATTCAAGGCATATATGATACGTATCCGTGAACCAAATATCATAATAATATCTTGCACGGTTTACGAGCTATGGCGTTATAAAAGTTAAAATTTAGGGCTGTGCTCTAAAAGCTCTATTAAGAGGTTTTGCAAATTCCAAACCTAGCCCAATCTTAATTTTGTTCACATATTCACTTTTGTGTAAATTTTTAATTGTTGATCAAAGTCAAGGAATTTTAATAGTAATCTTTTGAACTCATTTTGATATTTTATTTATATTTCTGGAGGTGAATGTCACAACTTTTTTTCTGAGGATATTCGAAATAAAGTTTGCTTGACCACTTAAAAGTACATTCCAAATCTAAATGCAGTACATCTGCAAGAAATACAAACGCTATTACTGGCTTAGATTCAATTTAAGCTCTAGCTAATTTATCAGAGAAAGCACTAAAGTTGCTGAGTAAACTATGACAGAATAACGTCTGAGCAAGTCTTAAAAAAAAATCAAATTTTTTTGATATTTTAATACAATCTGGTCGTATAACCGATAGTATGAAAAGTTATATCGTCTGAGGGCACCAAAAAAGTTTTTTCAAGAATTCCTTATGGAATCTTAGATAATTTGAATAAGTTAGAAACAGAGACTTCATAGCTTATCAATCCCTGCTATAATTATTTTGACAATATATAGCTTTTGCCACCAAACTCCAGCCCATACTGAAAAAATTATTTATATACAAAATTTTCTACACAACAAAAAGCTAAATATAAAAAGAAAATGTCAAAACAAACTTTTCGAAAAAATTGATTTCACTATGCGTTAGAAAAAATATTTTTAAAATTTTTATCATTTCAATGTTATGCAAATATTTGTGCAATAACATTTCAGCATCACATCAGTTCTCGGCTAAAATTTGTTGTCAAAATAACTATAAAAGAATGTCAACATTTCAAACTATAAATCTACCAACAACAACAACAGCAACCGAATCGAAACGAAACGGCAAATTGCAAATATGCCGGTCCAAAAATATTTTATTCAACAGGCAGAGTGTTGCCTTGGCTTACCATGGATTGATGAATTAAAAATCAACATGACAGAACCTTTTTTTTTTTCTATAACACATACAAACCAATGTACATATGTATGTTATATCCTAGAGACACGGTGTATTGAGAATTTTCTACTTTTTTGTTACATGACATTTATTCTCAAAATTTTTTTGGTGTGAAAAAAACGTACATGCGCTTACTTGCGTCAACAAACTCAACCAAATCGCTTCAAAACCGACAATACTTATTATATGTAAAGCAACAAAACGTAAACGTGATTTTCACGTGACTAGTTTTCTATTCATGCTCTCGATTTTTATCCACAACATTTTGCAAAACGTTTCTGTGACAAAAAAAAAAAGCAACACATATGTATGTGGAGATAAAAAAAAAAAAAGGTTTACGTTCCGTAAAATCGTAACGATACAAAATCAACTGTTTGTTTGACAAATTCCAATCATTTGACATTGGATAGTTTGACTGTTTTCTATGGCAAATTTTTGTGAAAGTATTAGATAAGAGCTTGGATCAGAAACGGAATAAAAAATCGGAGATGAAGTGATTTGCCCTGGAATGTATGCTCTGAAATTTTTAGTCATGGATCAGTCCGACCAATACCAACTTAAAGAGAACTTTACGTCTAATAACTTTATGTCAAATAAAACCAACAAACTACACACTGTCTCTCAAAACATATTACATCGATGAAACTTTGTACCCCGGAAGTTCCATCAGTTTTTCTTTCCGTTCGCATGACAAAAAAAAAAGGAAAAGACGCAAACATTCTGCTCATCGTGTGATTCCAAATATTGACGATAACAGAAAAGCGCAAAAAATTACATGCGCTACCTTTTTTTTGCCGGCAGACCTTTTTCGGAGTTCTCGTTCTCGTTATGTTGCAAAAACAATTTTGTATGCGGATCGTTGAATAGAATAGTTAATATTTCATGCCACTTTTAACTTGGTTTTTACTAGTTTCTTGCTCCCTTTTTTTACTTCCTTTCTCTTGTCTTTTTTTTATGTGCAACTGTGTTTAGTTGTTCCTGGTACCTTTTTTTTGTGAGATATCTTTTGTTAAACGCCACAAAAAAGTTTTATATTTGACAGTAACATTAAATAAAATAAGACAATAGTGTTGTTGCTCCACTATAAGATAGTTAAGAAAAAGTTCATTGTATTCACTTTAAACGTAAGTTGTTAACAGGTACTATCTTGCAACCGAATAATGTGGGAGATATTGTTTGTTTTTTCAATTTGCAACTTATAAGTTTAAATTGAAAATTTTTATAGCAATTTAGTATTATCTTTATCTTGTTGTATTAGTAAGAAAAAACTGAAAAATTCTAGAAAGGATTACTGATACTTAAGATACAAATAAATTTTGAAACTGTACTATGGAGTTTTTTTCCAAAACATATAACTTTTTCGCTGACAAAGTCAAGCAGAGAAAACATTAAAAACCCACAGAAGTACAGCCAGCGAAAGAGCTATATGTGCGCACAATCTTTTTATATATTTCCTATGATAAAAAGTTATTACGAAAATAACGGTAAAACAAAAGCATGCAGAATGCATGCACAATTTGCAGAAAGTAATTTGGCATGTTTAGTTTCTTATTTGCTTTGAAAATAGTACCGAAGAGTGGCTTGGCAATGTTAAAAAAAAAATTAACATTTAAATTTTGGGAAAAAAATCTCCTAAACTCATGTCATTTCTCACTCATATTAATACATATACAAAATAAATTCTTAAGCGAAAAACCTTTTAGGGTTTTTGAGAAAATCAGCCTTATTTTTTTTTTCATAAAAAAACCTATAACTCCAACAATTTTCAACATTTTTTTAAAATTTCTTAAAGATTCTGACAGAGAATTAGAAGTTCTATTAGAATCAAAAGACAAAAATTAATTATTTTGATTTGGATGAAAATGCGACTATTTTGAAAAAATTTTCAGCGGTTTTACAAGTTTTAACATCAAAACTTTCAATGGGCTTAACTTCGTAAAAAATGTTTTTTAATAAAATCGGGGGAATATGTGTTCCCTTATATCCTCTTACCGGGTGTCCCATTTTAACTTACACAGCTGAATAAGTCAAAAAAATGCAAGTCATTCAAAATGTTGTTCAAATAAAAGTTGGTGGGTATCAAAGGCCTGATCCAGCCATGACCTTAACCATGACCTTGACCTACATTTTCAAGGTTATTTGAAGGTCAACTTTAGTTTTTCAAATAGAAACCCCTATTTTTGACCTCGGATTTCGGAAGAGCACAAAATTCTACGTTCAGATAAGTATTCATGTTTGAGGTCAAAGTGACCCCTGAAGGTCATTTCAAGTTTGAGTTCCCGCTTGACGCAGAAAAGCTGCAGCCAGTTAAGGCAAGATTGTGCAGCGGTCCAGCCACTGATTACTAGCTTTTCTGCACCAAGCAGGATTTCGACCTTGAAATGACCTTCAGGGGTTACTTTAACCTCTCACTTGACTTTTAACTTATTCAGCTGTGTAAGTTAAAATAGGACACCCTGTATAATCGGCAACCAATTCCGAGATTTGAAGTAAGTCCGACTGCATGGTTTGAAATGGATTTGGTACTATATTAAACTTTACAAAAAAAAAAAATAAAAATAAGTATGCAATAACCTTCTTTACCACAAATATATTGTTCTAGAAAAAAAAAATGTTAAAATCGGTACAGTATATTTTGCGCCAAAGCGTTACAAACCATTTCCATTTCAGCAATTTTATATAAATTGTAAAGATTTCTAAAAGAGTCGTAACCAGAACTTTCTATAATTTTTATGGCACTCCGTTTTAGTTCAACAAACAAAAAAGTTAGGCAAACATACAGTGACGTAACTAAGAGAGCTCTAGCTCCGGACGGCAAAGCGACTTGGCATGTATTAAACATGTATTAAAAAATCAAGGACCCTTATTTTCCAACTCAGTTTACACACGAAGCATAAAGGAACTTTGAATTTTCCCCAACTAGAAAATTGTTTGAATCATTTGAAAGTGCTTTGTTAAAAAAAAGAAAAACCGTCGACAATAGTGATCCCAAGAGATTCTTCAGCTCAGAGCCACCAGTTTCGAGCGGAGAAAAAGAATAGCGCAGGAATCACTAATTCAGGCAGTAAAGTAAATAAATGTCACTTAGATCGAATTGGTCGAATATAATACATTTTATAATTCGCATTATGTTTAAGTGAAAAATTACACAGAATGACAAATTTTTTACACAAAATCCAGAATATGCTCCTCCAAAGCTTTTTGGCAAGATTAATTCTAAGCCAAGGTCAGAATTTCTCTGATGGCTTCGCTTTTTAAGATATTCTAATCTGAAACTGCGTAAACTACTGTTTTTCGATATTTCTGAGGTTATGTTACATCGAAAGGTATTGTTTTTTTTATGAAACCAAGAATGGTATTTTAGTAAGTTTTGTTAAAATATGCGTAAAAAAAACGAATGAGCTTAGATAACAAGTGATTTTTAAAAACTTCTTTGGAGATCTATCAAAATATGCTGCTTAACACATCAATATATCCACTTTAAAGAAAAAATTTAACTAATGCCATAAGTTGCGATAGACCACAGCATATCCTTTATTAATCTACCCAAGGTAGATTAGTCTCCTGACTCTTCTTTTCAAACCTTTTTCCGCATTTTTTTTTGTGTAAAATCAATGTCATTAACTAAGGCAACCTTTGGCTTTGCTTTAGCTAAAGTTTAAAAATTCATAAAAAAAACCAAACAAAGAGCTGTTACACAATAAAGTCAAATTTTTATTTTAATATTAAAAATGCAACATTTTCATTAAATAGCACTTAAAAAACATAACAGGCAATACGTAATACAATAAAAAAATTAAGGGAATCCTCTTGTAAGTTTATGCGGAAGAAACAAACGAAAAAAGAAAAAGGGAAATGAAACCCAAAAACAATGAGAGCATTTCATTAGATATACAAGTACACGTACGTACGCGTATTATTATGCAAATACGAGTAATATTGTTGTTCTTGTTGTACAGTATTTATTATTCCAAGAGGAATTATAGCAGGATTTTCTATTTTTTTTTTTTTTAATTTCATGTCGTATGAGTAATATTTTTTTTTTAAATTTTTTTGTTGCAAAATTTATTGTTATTTTAGACAAAATGTCACGTTGTTGATTGTATGTATTTTTCGCGAAATTAGGGTGGTCTTATATGGATAAAAATATTTTAGTAGGAAAATGAAAAAAGTGCCAATATGGTATCGTATTTATACGCTGTGCTATCGAGTACTAAGCCTCCAGCATTCTTAAGCATTATTCAAAAAAATGCATCCCTCGGATTGTTTTTACATTATATAAAAAGATTAAAAGCTATCTATCAGTTTCCACATCACAAAATCAATTTGGATGTCCTCCGTTGATTCCTGATTAAAAATTAGTTCAGGTATTCCGAATTATGAAAAGTTTCGGATCACATATTCCTTAACACGCATATTTGTTCAGTTTCCGATTAGGGTGCAGTATGGTATTCTTTCGTCCGTTCATTTGATCAGTTCCTTATCAGAATACAATACTTAAAACCGTACAATGGTCTCTATATGTTATTTGAGTTAGGATCGTATACGATATTCTGAACTAAATCATAATACGTAATTTGTTTTTTTTTCTGATTTGGTCCATATGTAGCACTTCTTAGTAAAACTTTTATAAATTCAATACAATAACAATTAAAAAACTCCGTATGATCCGATTCTCATTAATACATAATTTACTTTTCTGATAAGGATCTGAACATAGAACCTGCTCGGCAATAGATCCAATAGCCCTTTCCGTTTTTGAAACCAATTTGTTATAAGTTCCTGATTTGTTGAGCAGGTCGGTCCATTTTATATGAGTTGTGATGTTTATTGTCATTATTGGAACTGCAAGTCTAGCCCGTCCCTTTCAGGTAAATTTGATCCGAATCGGATCAGAACCTGAACTAAATTCTAGGTAGGAAGTTCAATGTGAAGAGCATCATTCATCATAAAATCATTTCGAGAGCTCTTTTGATCGTATTTTATTTAAATAAAAATACAAAAATAAGACACCACTATTAGGTTTTGTTAGAACATTTACAACATGTCGTATGAGTAACATTAAATCAATGTATGTAAAACAAAAATCCTAATCGATTTTTAAAACTTTTGGCATTGATTGAATTCAATGCTGTTTAATTTCAAATGCTTTCAGCTTAACTTTTTTTATTTGCTTAAACAACTCTTATAAAGCTTAGAACCACCCTTACGCTCACATAACTACATATGTGTATAGTATGTATGTATATGTCTTGCTTGAGTGGTTGTACTTGTTTATGCAAGTTATTTGTGTCTGTGTATTGTGCATGGTTCCGTTGCTTTCATTTAATATTTATTATCTTTATTCATCATTACAAGGCAATGAATGAACAATATATTTGTAGATTTTTTTGTTTATCTTTTTTATTTCCTTTTTCGATTTATTTCCTTTTTGCTATTTTGCCTACCATGTCAATGTATTGGCAGTAAGTTCGAATTATATTTTTATTTTTTTTGTATCCCTATGTTTTTGTTAACAGTCAATAAATTGTTTTTGCTAAATTAAATTTGACATTAACAGGAAAATAAGGATAATCAAATGTCACAATGATTATACTTGTGTGTCGGTGGAGATAAAAACCGAAGACATAATAAGTTAGAGATAGCAATGAGAAAAAATAAGTAAATCTTAAATAAGATTTCAGTCTTGAAAGTAAAAAAGGTGTAGAATATGCTGAAAGATTTAAAAATAAATTTCGTAGGCTGCTTATAGGGAGGTTTGTGTTATCTTAATCAGATTGCAATTATTTACAGCGAATTTTTCAGTAAAAAAAAATAACTTAGCAATATAATTTTCAGTTAAAATTTTGAATTTATAAAATTTTTATGGATGACAAGGAATTGAACGTTGAATTTGCCATTGACAGGATGTTCAAATGAATTGAAAGTTTGAGAAATTTGAAAATTAAGTTGAAAAGTAATAAAAAACAAATTTTTTCCGTGTCTACTTATCACTGACTATAAATTATGTTTTTACTTTTCACTTATCACTACTTTGAAATAATGAGCCGATTTTATGAAAAACAGTGCTTTTGCAATAATATTTTCATTCAACATCCTTAAAAAATAACGTATTAGATGGTCCTTTATCTTAAACTTTTTTTTTCAAAAAAAGTTTTATTGATAAGTGATAAGTAGTTGAAGCACAAATAACATTTCTTAGCAGCCACTTACGATTTATTTAATTTGTTGTCTATCATAGCAGCTTATATTAAGCAAAAAATGTAGAGTTTCTAACACTCGTCAAGCACTTTGCTCATCACTTATCAAATACTTAATAACAAAGTGTTTATAAAAACATTATTTCTGGAAAATTTAAATGGTGGAAAATATTGTGAAAAATTAAATTTAAGTTAAGATAATAAATTTTACTTATCATTCTTTAAGATTTTCAGTATTGTTTGCTTTTTTTTGTTTTTTTAAATGAATTTTTAATCAAAACTTGTTGAACTTATTTGCTTAGCATATGAGCACCAATCCAAATATGTCTTCTTTCTCTGTTTTATACTTTCTAAAATACGTTTCATGCCAGAAAATAAACTTGCCATTCATCGTGCTTATGCAAATTAATTGTTGAACAAAAAGTCTAAGTTTTGATAAGAAATTATTGAGCGATAAGTGGTGAGATTAAAGCAAAAGCGTTAAGCAAATATTTTATTCTGATTATCATACTTTGAAAGCTTATCGAATTACAAATAAATTAGTTACAATATTATCACTAAGCTTTTGTTAAGCTTATAGTATGTACTCTATGTCTGATTATAAACTCATCTCATATTTGAAACACAATTTAGCAAAAACTTTAACTTTCATTAAACTAATCAGTTGAATTTTGTTTGTAATTTTTTTTTTTTTTTGTAGTACCACTTTTGTTAATTTCTTAACTTATCAGTGTTAATACAATAATAGAGAGTAACAAAAAAAAAAAACATTCACAGGAATTGTGTTTCTGGCTCTAACGGTTTTCTTAATTCACCCCCCATTGAGGATGAAAATAAATAAAGAAATTCAACTGAAGATTAATGTTAAGTGACATATTATCTTTATCATGCCAAAGGAGAACGTCACCTTTAGAATTCTTGCTAGGCACATAAAATATAGTATATAGAAAGCCTATAGCTCAATTTTCTTTTTATCAAAAAAAAATTAACAATATTAAAGACAAAATCCTTTTCAATTTGTTTTCTATATCTATATTCTATATAAAAAAAATTCGATATTTCGATAATATAATTATGACACTCAAAAAAAATTTTTTTATTTTAGGAAAAATTAGTTAATAACTATTTTAATAATAACTATATTAATAAGCTTTCTTTTCAGTACAGTTTGTGTAAAGCACTAAAAAAAAATACAAGGTAGAAAATGAAACATCAGAATCCGAATCTTCGTCCATGGTTTCGGTTCCTGAAAGTGAAGCTTTAAAAGCTTGCATAGACGTGTTAAGAATCATAGCAGAAAATAAAACAGAGTATTGTCAAGAACATTTTTATATTTGTGAATTTTCAGCAGTATCAGATTAGGTTAGGTCACTGAGGATGGTTTCGTATCGAGAACCGAAATCATGGTCAGACATTCTATTTACTGATATTGCTATTTTTGAATCATTAATTTTTTTCAATTCAATCATATTTTCCGCTAAAAGTGTAACTGTAAGAAAATTTATTCTTCCGCAAAAAAAAACTAAATGTTTAAAGCTTATAGAATTTTTAACCCACTTACTTTTGTTAAGAGAGCAATATCTGACGCAAAGAAAATAAGAAATTAATAAAATGTACATAGACTTACAAGCAATACTGTAACATGGAGAACGTATTCTCATTTCAACATGGTCTGCTTTGTTAATTTCATATTAAAATAGTTTTTTCTGCTGTGAAGTTTAGTTGGTGCGTTTATTATCTCTCTCTCTAGAATTACAACAAAAAACGTCCTTACAACAAACTGAAGAAAAAAAGTCATATGTTACAGTTTTACACCCTTGACACATAAGAAACAAACGATTTAAATATTAAATCCAGTAGCTTTTTGCTTTTTTGAGGTCCTTAATCAGGAGCGTCTCTTCACCAAAACCTTGGAGGGGCAACCCGACTAGAAAATATAGTTAGGCGTAAATTAGGTCCCCATTGGTTTTGCCTAGCCAGAACGTTAGGGCCAAGTGTGGATTGTAACGATGTGCCCCAAATTTTCATAAATAGGATTGTCCAACGCCCGTCTCAGTAGGCTCTCGTTGGGTTTTTACACAAGGCCCTAACGTTCTGGTTAGGCAAAACCCAACAGAGGCATGCCTTTTACTAGCCGTAGTAAGGCCTAATCAGGCAGTCGACAGGTAAACCTAATTTAGAAATTCCTTAGGATTGCCCAATTAGGCTGCTGCTAAACATTCCTAATTTAGGCTAACCTCATTATATCCCAGTTACGGCCGAATGTATATTTAGGCATGCCTAAGAAAAATTCTAGTCGGGAAGAATTATAGTGCCACCACTATTAGACGGTTTTATTGAATTGTTGTTTTAAATATCACCTAGTGTCAGATCCTTTGGGGGTGGGGGGCCACTGCCCTCCCCAGCCCTACCGAATGGACGCCACTGTCCTTAATGCAACATGGTATACTGGTTTTGCATTTTTGGTCAAAATCAGGCACAATTTATTCCAAACTGCCTGGGTTCGACCCAAAGCTCATTAGCTACTTTCGGTGGGCAAGGATATTTTCCAAGCTGAGATTTGATGCCATACCACAACTCTCTATTGAATTCATGTTCGTCTGGAGACTATGGAGAACACTTTTTTTTTTCTAAATTTTAAACCAAGCTTGGACAACATGTGCGGTGTGTTTTGAGTTATTGCCTTCCTAAAAATTACATTTTGGGCAGCAAAACCCTACACCTGGAAGATTTTATTGAACGATAAAAGGATACTGTCTTATACACTTTTTGATACGCTTGATTTAGTTGGATTGTTTATGGACCTTTATTCCAATACCAAATATGCACAAGCAAGTAATTTTGTCTGATGAGACTAAAATCTATCATTTCCAGCACAATGGGCGTACTTGATATTGGGAATTGTAAGCATATTTACAACCAAGGATTTGTTTCCATAAAAGTAAAATTTAATGATCACTGCAAACTTAGAAAAGCAAACCATGTCCTTCTTTTTTTTTCTTAAGTGTGCACCTTTGAACGTTGACAATAAAAGAAAACTTAAGTGTCCTTAAGTTGTAAAATTTTCATTAGTCAATTTTTCTTTTTCACTCTTATGTTATTTGCTCTTTGTTTACTATCGTTCTACATTAAGTTACTCAAACGTCTTATGTATACACAATGAACTAATGCATATGAAACTTTTCGTATATGTACATATATCCCTCAAGGGCAATAAAACAATATAATTTGCTAGTTATGTCAAAAACAATCAAGCTCTAAAATTTTTGGCGCCATATTAATTACATTAACTAGGTCACACGCCCCCATATTTGAGTGTTGGCTCACATTTCTCTTACAGCTGCAGCTGTTTTTAATAAATCTTCATAGCAACACATTACAAGGTTTGGGGGGTGGCGAGGTCGCTAATATTCTAAATATAACTTTATAATTTAAGCCAACTAAGAGCAAGACAAAACTTAATTGGATCGTTCCCAATTATTTCAGACTTTTGGTTCTGTTTTTTCTTTCACCCACAAGATACGGCAACATTTGAACTTTTATTTTATTTTTGTATTTCAATTAGCCTATGGTTAGATTTTAATTATTTATTTTTCATTCTATTAAAAAGGATTATTTTTGGTTAGTAAGCGAAATTCCATGTGCTTTTTTTCTTTTGATTTCACTTTGCACTTAAACTAAATAAAAAATTTCAAATAGTCTACGAAATTTAATATTTGTTTTTCGAAGACTTTTAAAAATAATTTTATTAGAAGTTTCCACTTCCTTTTTATGAAATTTTTTTTTATTTTAAGACTATTGAATGTAACTAAAAATTTAACTGAAATTATAAAATATAATGAACATATTAATAGCTATGATTGTGTCATAATTCAAAATACAGTGGCAGGAATAATTCCTTATCTCAGTTTTTTTGAATTTGAAATCTGTCTTATATTATAGAATCGTAACCGATTTAATCAATCACAAAGCAGATGCAGATTTTCCGATAGGATTCCATTCTTTCGCGTGAAAGAAGCTATAAAAACAGAATTACTAACACCTCAAGTTTTTTCGGATGAAAATTTATATGATAAATTAATTGTTACCTTAAATCGCTAAATAGCCAAAATATTTTCACTGAAAATTTAAAGGCTTTGTGTGGCGATAACACTAATACAAATTTTAATGAAGCAGAAAAAAGTGGGATATATTTCACATCGCATTTAATAGAAACACACATTAATTGAAACGAAATCAATCTATTTCGGCCTTCAAATAAGAAAACTTGGTCTTATATGCGATATATGGTTTCAGACTATTAAAATTCAAATTCTGCAAGTGGAAAATTTTATAAAGATGATGGACCTCAAAGGAATTATAAAGGAAATAACAGTGTCTAGATCCTGCATTTATAGGGTTTTTACATTTTTTACAAGCTTTAGATAGCTGTCATGTGCCAAAAATAATATGAACTGCAATTTTTGCAGTTTTTTATTAAAGCGTTACGGTAATTTTGAGCTCAAATAGATTGATTTTGGTTGAGTTTCAAAAGAGGAGTATAACTAAAAAGTTCATTAATGTCACACTGGGCATTCTTTTCACAGAATTCACAACTCAATATCAGCCGCTGCAGATACATTATCAATTAATAATTTTCATAAGGAATTTCAAATACTACTAAACCTATACAGTCAAAACTGAGAGGCCTTAATTTTTTTTTTTTGAATTTTGTAGTACCTATAAATCTCATTACAAACAGTGTTTTTCCATTTAAGTTCTATCGGACACTCCCTGAAGCAAGCCGGCGATTGGATTTTTTATGTGGGAAATACTGCAATATTTATTTTATTAATTTTTTTAAGAACTTCTAGTGAAGTTTTGTTTTTTATAAAAAATTTAAAATCAAAAATCACCTCTTATTATTGAGTTCAATGATCTCATTTATAATTTGAAAAAAATGCTTGAAGAGATTAAAAACACATATTTTATTTAGATTATGACTAAATAACTAATAGATGGTTTTAAAAGGACAAACTCTGTCTAGAAGATGACTTAAAAAAAAAAGAGGATTTGTGACTTTAACTTAAGCTCCAACGTAGATTAAAATAGAGAAGAGTATTTTATATATGGGGCATTTCAGGCGAAGTGGGCAATGAAAATAAAGTGAGATCGTGAAATTTGTTTATATTCCGGTTATTTATACATCTAGTAGACATAAGTGTGAACACACAATTTTTTTTTTCGTATGAAGCTTAATTGCTGAGCTATGGGCTTCTGAAGAATTCCTGAAGTTTAAGTACTGTCATTTTTGAACGTTGTTATTGGAATCAAGGAATTTATAATAAAATATAAACAATATTGCTTTAAGTAGTAAAAAGGATGCTCTTTTTAATTTTTTGTTCAAATTCGAATTTCAAATTTTTTTATGTACAGAAAACCGGAAGTAAAAATTTCAAATCAAATTTTAAGTAACTTCGACATAATATTTTTTAAATATTTTATTTTTAAAAAATAGCTTTGAGTATACAAATGTTTCACAAAAAAAATTTTAACGTGATCGCTATAATTTAAGAAGATATATAAATTAAAGTTCTTAAGAACGTGCCAGGTCCCATACAAAGTGCGGCACGTATTCACTTCAATTCATATATCTCGTTAAACTAATGCAGATCACATTAAAAAAATTTTAGCGCTATTTTAAAGTCAAAATAAAAAAATAAATATGTCGAAATTGTTCAAATTCTAAAATGATATGTTCACTTTCGGTTTTCCACATGAAAAAAAATCAAATTTCAAATCTGATTTCATAATTGAAAAGAACAGTAAATTTTCCATAGAAGCCGCAATTTTTAATATTTTATTGAAAATTTGTTAAGTTCGAAAAACTGCTTCCGAAAAATTCATTCTTCATTTTACGTCAATTTTTGGAAGTCCACAACTTGACAACTAAGCCTTATAAAAAAAAAATATATTTATAAGTGTTTACAACTTCTAGAATTACAACTAAGCCGAATATGAACAAAATTCAAAATATCAGTATTTTTGCATTGTCCGCTTCTAGTGCCATCATCTAATATATCTTAAACACAAAAAGAAAATAACTAAGCATTACTCTAAAAATCATAAGTTGAGAACGATTGAACTTTATCCTGTGAAAAACAAAAACCATTTTTTCTTTAGTTTTTAGCATGGTAAGTTGGCGCTAAAGGTTTCATTACCACAGCTCCAATAAAAACTGAAAACGATTTATGCAGAGATGCAAGCAATATTTTTTTTAATTAATTTTTTATTAATTGTTAATGTTGTTGTATTGCAATATCCTTACAAATGAAATTTCTTTAAATTTTTAAACAATCAGAAAAATATTCATATTCATAAAAATATTCATATTCATGAAATACATATTTGTATTTTTCAAACAAATTTTTGAGTAATTCTGACATTTATACTATAGGAATAGTTCAGATAATACGTAGGACTTGTGTGTCTATCATATTAAGTACCTAGACTCAATAACAGGTCTAAAATAATACGCTTTCCTCTTCTAATTAAAATATCTTTATCCCATACATAAAAAAAAGGCGGTTTATTTTCCAATGAAAACTTCGAGCCTTTACATATGAGTTGCCTCTGTTGTTCATTTAAACAAAGATTTAATTTGTGGCTACAAAAAATTGCAGCAGGTATTTAGTATTTCCGATCTTAATATGTATACCACTGGTATAAGTAAAATCTCTAACGTTATTTTCAATTTTAATAATTGGCCACAAGCGAACAACAATTCGAACTCAACATTTATGGTAAATAGAATCTCTTCACAAAAATACAAATGAAACTAAATTCACTTACTTTGCACACAGCCTTCAGCATATTTTCCACTTCAATTCTGCTTTCAATTTTGCCTAATGAAAATTGATTTCATTTTCAATTTCCGTTTGGAAAAGAATACAGTTAAATAAATTGAATTGAATTGAAAAACACAACACACTGACAGTCAGTGAAGCCAACACTGACATACATAAATAAACTGGCACAATTTTAGCGAAGTACGAACATTAACTGAACTTCAATTAAGTGCACACACACACACACCCATAGTGTACAAAATGAAGCACTTAAAGGTAAGCAATTAATCAAAAAAATACAAAATTAATGAGTGTGCGTTAGAAGAAGAGAAAAACAAAACGGCAACACTACACGTCTCAACACTTGTCCGAGAATTATAGTATGTAATTTATTTAATTTACCTACACTCGTTATTCAATTTAACTGCACTTATACGCTTGGGCGCCTAAAAGCAGACAGCAATTTTAAATACGCATTTAAAACGTAGCATTAACATTGGCGCATATGTGGCACGTTATTAAAATCACATTAGGCCAACAATAAAACAAACATAACCGGATTTTTGTTGGCCGGACACAAAGGGCACATGCTGGCTGTACACACAAACACGCACACAGCCAGAGATAGTTGAATCCCTAAACGCCGTTGTGGTTCCGTTGGTTTGCACTGGTGTCTGTGTTGCTAAAAACTAATTGAATATTCAATTTTAAAACACACACACGCTGGCTGGCAGCATAACGCTAACACAAACACTCGATTGTTCGTGTGTGTTATATCGCATCTAGTAAACTCTCAAATACAACGCACACTTCCGATATCCGCTTCCGCTTTGTTGAAAAACTACGCGCGCATTTTTTCTTCCTGTCCTTTTTTCTCGTTATTTTTCACCTTTTTATTCCTGCATAAAAGGAGTCGAAAGACCTGTTTTAATAATTCAAAACTGTTTGATTGGCGAAGGTTATTTTTGGGCAGCTGTGTACCAGCCATCGAGTAACTCACAAAAATTTTTAGAAATTTCTTTTTTATTTTCTTTCTACGGTCTGTGGCCGAATTTCTTCTTTTTCATACAAAAAAAAAAATCCTTTCAATAAATAAACGTACGCTCGAATTTCGGCGCCATCAGACCATGGTGGTAAAAATTCTTTTAATTCTCTATTTTTTACCAAAAATTTAAAAGCACTTTAGCGTATTAGAAATCCATTTTCAACAGGCGTACGCGCTATTTTTTTACACTTCGTCAAAATTTAAAACCGTTGCAATTAGCTCGGTAACCGTTAACGCACTGAAGGTATTAAACGCTTTTCACTTTACTTTTAGATGAAAAACTTTCAACACTTTAGCAGCATAACAACAGCGTTATGTTGGCCGCATATCAGTTTTACTCTGTTATCTAACAGCTTTCGTGTTGTCGTTTTTTAACAGTATGTATAACATTTAGTTTTCCTCTCTTTGTAAACAGAATGTTACGCTCTCTCACAATTAGTGATGCGTAACATTGATACTTTATATTTTGAGTTGCGAATCGATATATCGCAGTTGCAATTGGTAAGTAAGAAATTTGAATAGAAACTTTGGGAGCAAAAAAAAAACAGATTTTTAATAAAAAATTTTAAGCATTTTATTGATTCATAAAGTATACAGTATAGGGTAATGTATGAATAGCATATTGGGTAAATGGTGTCATGGCTTTGCTGACGTGTACACACTCTTTCGTCGATATTTTTCATGACTATTTTGCATAAGTGTGGCAGAATTTTGTTAGTAAAGTGCCCAATTTACTCCATCAAAGCGTGAGCGGTCGTGAGCCTGTTGGCTTAGGCCTTAAATTTACAAAAAATTCAGAGAAAAAAGTTTAAGACGTCAAATTGCATGATCTGCCATGCCAATTCTAATCACCAAAGTAAAAGGAATGACTCATGCAGTAATTTTTTCTCGGGCTGTATGTAATGTGGCACCGTCTTGATGAAACCACATGTTGTTCACATTAATATTTTACATTTTAGGTACAGCGAACTGAATTATCATATTGCGTAGCGAGCGCATGCACGAAATAAACCACAATGAAATAATTGCCAAAAAAAATATGAAATAAAACCCAAATGGGAAGCAATGAAATAGTCCCCAAACAAATAAATTAAAAAGGAGTCAATGATAGGGCTTTCTTTTATTAAAATCAAGGTCAAATTTAAAAATTTTCGAAAAAACGAACCGTGTCGGCCAAAGTGCTAACCTTAAAATGGCCATAACACGAGTAAAAGAGAAGATCCGATTTTGCGGATTATGTATTTGGAATCTCAAGACACTATATAATAATTGTGCTTTGTAAGATTTGGTTGACAATTTTATCGATCTTGATCTTGCTTCAATCGAACCGTGATATAAAAATACTTGGTTCAATAATTTTGCAATTTGTGTACTTTTAAGATGATAAGCAAATTGCTATAATTTGTTACATCACTAAACTCAATTTCCCCTACTGTTATCGAAAGCGCATGTGCTGCAATTTGGATGTTGTGGATGGTATGTTAATTAACATAACACATATAAAAACACTATAATTTTTAAACTACTGCAGTTATAAAAAAGAAGTTACTAGCGATAAAAATATTTAAAAGTACATAAAAAAAATAATAAAAACTTAAGTCATCAGACAGAAAAAGCAAATAAAAAAAACTGCATTTAATGCCATTGTTGATGTATTTAAAATGACAACCGTAGACATATTAATTTTTTACATTAATGAATCCACAAAGAAGTCATTTGATTTTTTTGTTTATAAATAAAAACGATTAGTAACCACCGTGCACTACGAAAGGGTTATATTTTACTTAATTTGATGAAAAAAAGTGAGTATAATAAAAAGTTGGACATACTTTATGAAATAAATAACAGACTATAACAAAATCAGATCTGCTGGATTTCTTATAAAAAAAAACTGTTGAAACATTAAAAAGTCTCAAATAATTTTTTGAATTTATATATGCACTACGTACCTTATTTGTTAGGTAATTTATACAACAAACACGGTCACCACAAAGTCTTATTTTGCAAGTTTCAAGCCTGATAGATCAAAATATGGGCCTATTTAATGTCACCAATTGTATGTTTAAATGTATGCTATGTTAGCATAGCGCTATATGTATTTAAGCTAAAAAAGCAAGTATATAAATCTAATATGTATTCGTGCCAAAACTGTTAGTAATACCATTGCCGTAGTTCTTGGATATATATCATTGTTTGACTACTACAGTTTTAAAACAGGACACTGAACATTTTTATGAACTAGTCAGGGAATTTTGTTATTAAATTATTTTCAATGTAAAAATTTTTGTGACATGGTCATAAACTCAATGTTCATAATGCTTAAATGTTATTTTGAGAACAATCGGCGAAATCAAACATATTCGACCAATGTAGGTATGTATATCATTTGTCTCTTAACAAAAATACGTTTGCACAACTAATCCTCGTCAGAGCTTAGTCGAATCGAAATAGCAGAATATCATGCCATATTTTATAACTGCTAGTCAGATCATAGTTGGCCTTAACAAATGGAATCAAAAACCCCGGATGATTCACGCTACTTGGGATATCATAAGAAAAGGATCGTATAAAAAGAAGACCTGCAAATCGCGCTAATGTTAAAATGCTGACAAGAGATCAGAGGCAAGACACCGTACAGATGTAACACTCTTAATAAAGAAGTAAAAGCCTTTTGCAAAAAAGTATTAATAAAAATATACAAAGATCTCGCAGCCAAAGGTTAGTAAGCCGCAGAAATCAGTCACCTTCGTATGGATTACGAAACAAGACGCAAGACGGCGAGCAACAAGTTCTGAGAAAGTCGGCCAACTAAAACCAAATACGGGAGTTTATTAAGGGACCAGCACATCTGTTAGAAAGAACATTTCATGGAGAACATTAATAATCCATCTCCATCTGTTAGCTCTCACTATATTATACCTTTGCCTGATGGAAAAACAATATAAATGGTCTTGATCCAGCTTTCATTACCGGAAGTAAGATGTGTCAAAAACAGCAAACCAGCAAGTATAGTTGCCGAATGTTCAAAGCTTCTGCAGAGCTTGTCTTTATCCAAATTTGAGAAAAGAACGAATATCTGAAGACAAGAACGAAAGAAGCTTGGTGGGATTCCCAAAAAAATTGGACATATCGCTTTACCAGATCTACATGGGTATCATGACACCGTCAATTCAGTGCTAGGTTTTTACGAAATCTTTCAATTATCTTGAAACAATAGGCAAGTTTTCGCCCATGCACATCAGATTTTATCTTGGATTTATTGAACAAACGAGCTGCTGCACTCAAAATCTTTAACTTTTTCAAAGCTCAATACAAAGGTTTCAACTGTAGAGTATTACATAATGCGAAACTTTCTGATCCTTCTGAGTCTGTGTCAATTTTGCGTCAAAGTTGTCTGCTAACATCAACCTTGTTTCTTTGGAAGTCTGGCTTTGATTGATTTCCTACTTTCCAAAAGTTCTTAAAGTGTAGACGGGAGTGTCTTCTAATTTTGTGCTTTACTAAGCAATTTTCCTGCTGTTTTCAAAAAGAAAAATTTTGCGTTTCCATAGATTATCGTCCTTTTGGAGGACTTATATGGTTATTTCTTTTATTTACACAGTAAATATTGTAATTGTTGTGATAGGTATTCTTAAGTTGATTAGTATTTGTGCGCCCATAAGTTTATTTTCCAATCCATATATAGAATAGTAATTTGGTGTGCGGAATTTCACAAAGGTGTCCATATCATGTGATTAAGTCAAACTCCAGTTAAAAAGCAAAATCCTTTTTTGGTTGAATGTTAAATATGCAACAAATTGACCAATCACTCATTTAGTATTGGTCTTCACTGTAACAAAATATATATCATAACTAAGACCTATTACTACTATAAAGTTTACAAAAAGTATTTTTGTTGTGAGTTAACACCAAATAGCCGGAAATAAAATGAACTTAAGTCACATAATTCATTTAACTATTCGAATACACGCGTAATCATTGAAACCATTTAGTTGCAACAATGAAAACTAAATACAATAACAAAAAAAAGGTTAAATGTCTTAACAAAAAGAATGAAAACCGATTTCCCAAACGACTTTCTTTCGTTTCAATTTTCTAAGCAAATTTCCTTTTATTCAGTTATTGCTACAGCTGTGTAGTGAAATGAGAAATTGTAGTGTAGCAAAAAACATTACAAAGTTTAAAAGCAAAATAAATCTTCCACTCACGTTGTCTTGAATGAGTCGATTCAATGTCGAATTTATGTGCAAATAAAACTAGAAATTCTAAATTGAAAAATTCTGCCAGAAAGTTTACACTGCTTTTTTGAGCTATTGGCGTGAGGACCAATATAAATGAGCAACACGTGGGTAGGAAATATTATTATGCATAAAATAGTTCCAGAATGGTCAAAATAATTTCTCTTAATTTTTCAATGACATTGAAAGCCTAAATTATAGCCTTTTACTATAATTTAATGCTAATTGCTTTAAAAATCATACATCGAAGCAGTCCCGAAATAAATCGAAAAATCGTAAAGTATCGCATAGCATCGAAAAACATTGAAATAGTCAATAATACCCGTAAAGTATTTAAAAACAACAAACATTTTTTAAAGAAGTCGGAAGTATCAAGAAACATCGCAGAAGTCAATAAAATCAAAAAGTATTGAAAAGTATCGAAAAATATCGAAAAAAATCAATATATTTTTCAAGTTGTTAGCAACAGAAATGTAAAGAATAGTAACGATAAAATTTATGAAATCGAATATTTTGAAAAACATCATGAAATTCAATAATAATCAAAAACAGCAAAGAAGACAATATGCATATATGTAAGTCAAACAGTTTCGAAAACATCTTAAAAACCTAAAAGTATTGATACCCAAAATAACATGGCAATAAAGTGATATAATCAAAAATGTAATAGCAGTCGAATGGTATCGAAAAATATCGAACTAGTTGAAATGTAAAAGCTTGACGATGAACAAAAAGCCATATCAAAACAGTGGATAGATATCGAAAAGTATCGCATAAAAATGGAGAAGTGTTGAAAAACGTCTAATAAGTCGATATGAATGAAATAATTCGGATAATCGAAAAATAAAGAAAAAGTCGAAAAAAATAGATAAGAATCAAAAACTATCGAAAGTTACGAAAGTATCGAAAAATATTGATGAAGTTCATAAAAGCCGGTATGTCGACAAGAGTTAATTCAAATTGAAAAAGTTGGCAAGTATCGGAAAGCATTTTGAATAAGTCGGTAAGTATCGAAACACATCGAATAATAATAGTCAAAATATATCGAATAATAAGGAAAATCATCGAACAGCGCACAATCAAAAAACTATAAAGTCCATTCGTTAATTTCAGGTACAAGGAAAGTTTCAAGCCAAGTGTCTTCATGGAATAGAAAGCAAAATAAATGATAACTATAATTAGAATAAATTATTGTTTTAGCAAGCCAACAACCAATTTATCAAAAAGTGAAATACCAAAAATGTTTTGGTGTTTGCCTACTGTCACTTATAGTATTTACAACCAACCAAATTCACTCCAACTGCAATGTGAATATCAGTTAAGCCACAACCTCAGCTGTTGAAAATGTTAGGTGTTAGCATTGTTGTTGCTAGTGTCGATGAAGGTAATGTTGTAGAAAACGGGGATAATTGAATTCACAAGAAAATTCATTTAAAAGTAGAAACTATTCATACGTAAGGATATAACGACGATGGCGGTGATACGACTACGAGTACGTACCTACATTTTATATCCGTTTTCAATTTATTGCAATGAAAGAGTGAAACATTGTTGCACGGTGAAGTAGCGACGGACACAAAAAAAAACGTAGTGTAGTGAAGTTTACGTAGATGGGCAGCAATTGATAAGAAAACCAACAGAACAAGTAAAATGGCAGGAAATACGGAAGGAAGAGGTAGTGAAAGCAGGAAGGAAAATCATGAATGGTTTCAATGGAATTCTAATGGAATTGGTTAATAATGTTGAATTTGCCAGCGGGGAAATCGAAACGGAAGCGTTGCAGTTAAATCGTTTCCGTTGGACAGTTAATTCTACTCTATTAGAGTTAAATAAATGCATTTAAGGACTTTTTTTGCTTTATTGTAATTTATGTTTAAATTTCTTAAGTCTTTATCAAATTTTTTAAAGAAGTCGAAAGTATCAAGAAACATCGTAAAAGTCAATAAAATCAAAAAGTATCGAAAAAAAAAACAATATATTTTTCAAGTTATTAGCAACAGAAATGTAAAGAATAGTAACGAAAAAATTTATGAAATTGAATATTTTGAAAAACGTCATGATATTCGATAATAGAAAACATCACAGAGGTCAATATATGTCAAATAGTTTCGAAAACATCTTAAAAAACCGAAAAGTACATGACAATAAAGTGATATAGTCAAAAATGTAATAGCAGTCGAATGGTATCGAACAATATCGAACTAGTTGAAATGTAAAAGCTTGACGATGAACAAAAAGTCATATCAAAACAGTGGATAGATATCGAAAAGTATCGCATAAAAATTGAGAAGTTTTGAAAAACGTCTAATAAGTCGGTATGAATGAAATAATTCGGATAATCGAAAAACAAAGAAAAAGTCAAAAAAAATAGATAAGAATCGAAAAATATCGAAAGTTCCGAAAGTATCGAAAAATATTGATGAAGTTCGTAAAAGCCGGAAAGTCGACAAGAGTTGGTTCAAATTGAAAAAGTTGGAGAGTATCGGAAAGCATTTTTAATAAGTCGGTAAGTACCGAAACACATCGAATAAGTCAATAATAGTCAAAATATGTCGAATAATTAGGAAAATCATCGAACTGCGCACACTCAACAAACAAAATCTCAATAAAATCCTTTCGTTAATTTCAGGGATAAGGAAAGTTTCAAGCCAGTACCAACCAAGTGCTCTTAGTAGTCTCTTTGGAATATAAAGGAAAATGAATGATAACTATAATTAGAATAAATTATTGTTTTAGCAAACTAATGCCATCAGAACAACTAATTTAACAAAAAGTGAAATACCAAAAATGTTTTCGTGTTTGCCTACTGTCAATTGGATATTCTTAAAAAAGTTTTCAACTTTGGTAAAATGCAATGATTTTAATGTAGAGAAATTAAATGTTCTGCAGTGTCAGAGATGAGCGATGTCTTTTAGATTGCGACAATCTTTTGAAAAAATCGACTTTACCTGTTGATAAGGTTCATTACGACTTACACTTTCAGTTAAAGTACTAAAATATACAATATTTTTTCAACAAAATTATTATATATAGGGTGTTTCATTAAGAGGTTTTTTCATTTGTTTTTTTTTTTCATTTTTTTATATTACACGTGATCTTATTTTTATTCAGTATTGTAATTCATTTCATAATGGAAAGATTTACGTCAGCACAACGCTTGTAAATTGTGGAAATTTATTAAAGTCACTTAAATTTCGACTTTATATCCACTCAAACTTCACATGATTTTTGCAATTATGAAGTCAAAAAGGCCGCCTAGATCGTGTGATATCACACCTGAATTTCTTTCTTTGGAGTTATGTGAAGTCAAAAGTCTTCGTCGATACGCCAGTTACGATTCAACACATGGAAGCCAAAATTACTCGCGTGACTCGCGATGTACTTCGTAAATTGGATCTTCCGAATGGAAGGCGTAATCGGGGCCAGCATTTGAATAAAGTTATCTTTAAAAAGTAAATGACAGAAAAAATCCGCGCAACTTCATTTTTGGATCTAAATTTTCGTAAATTGATAAAAAAAAATCCATTAAAAAAAATTCAAATGGAAATTTTTTTAAAAACTCATAGTAAATCACACGTAGTATGTATGTATATTATTGAAAGAAAACATGACTTACAGAAAGAAGTTTTTAGATCAAATGTCTCTGAAATGACATAAACAGCTGAGTTCCTGGTGAGGCTTTCAACACGATGAGTTGATTTTCGCAAGTTTTCAGCAATAAATATAACACAATAAAAGTTAATGCACTTGAAAAATTTAAATACGAAGTTAAAAGAAAAATTTAATATAAAAACTAAATTTTATTTGCACACACAGAAGTTGAAAACAATCACTGTGGCTCTGCCGACATCGACGCAGCCTCTACTTAGGAGAGAGAACGTTTAACTCGACTGAGAAAATAAAACTCTTTCTTAATTTTTCAATCTCTGAGCACTGAGTTCGCACAACAAAGAAAAAAAACAACAAAAACAATTGGAGCCTCGCTGCCTTCTGCGCTTTTGTACAAAGTTTCAACATTTCGAAACAACTCTTTAACGAGATTTTCATTGAATATTTTTGCACTAACATTTCTTAATTTGATTTGAAATTAAATTTTTTCAAAAATGCACTTATTATAACGCGTAGAAAACCACGAAAATTAACACAATTCAAACGAACAGAACAAAAGAAAAGAAACTCGCGTAAACCGTTACTGTGCGGATGTTAGTGGTGTGCAAGTCTACAGCGATCGCAGGGTTGTAAACCGAATTGCAGTTAGGCTGCGTTCAGAGTAAAATTGAAGCTGTTAGACGATTCGCACTGGTATCGAAAGCAGCGCAAATTTAATTTCTAACTAATCGATTTATTCTAAATCTACTCGTTTATGCTCCAAACTGCGGTACTAATGTTAATGTTGTCAGGGCTGTTTAATTTTCTTACATATTTATGTTAAAAATTCATATACAGCTATTCAATAAAAGAAAAAATGATAAACAGTCGAAAAAAACTAATCATTTCGATAGAAAAGAAGGGGAGATTACGATTTCCGTGGCGCCTCGATTTTTTTTCTTTTTTCGATAAAAAACGTCAAAATAAATCGAAAATATTAAATAAAGAAAATCGATACGTAGTTTGGTTTTCGAAATATCGATACTTAAACATTTGATTTTGATGGCTTTTGAAGGCAATTTAAGGATGTTTTTCAAAAGAACCGAAGCTGCCGCGAAACCGGTGTTGGATTTTTGGGAGTTTTAAATCCTAAGCTGCGGCCGTAGGCCGCCCACTTACCCTTACTTTTATATAAAATTACTGTGGCTTGTCATATGTGGCTGTAAATATTTAGATCGTGGTGCCGCCGGAGTCTTACTTGTAGGGGAATAATAAAAATTACATTTTTAAGTATCGATATTTCGAAAACCAAACAAGTCATCGATTTTTTTATTTAATATTTTTGAATTATTTCGAGCTGTTCTATTGAAAACCATCCTTAAATTGCCTTCAAAAACCATCAAAATAAAATGTTTAAGTATCGATATTTTGAAAACCAAACTAGGTATCGATTTTCTTTATTTAATATTTTCGAATTATTTTGAGCTGTTCTATTGAAAACCATCCATAAATTCTGGCGGCATTGAAATTTTGGCACCAACGATATTATCAAAATCAGATTTTTAAGTATCGATAACTCAAACACTAAACAAACGAGATATGCATTTTTTTATTTAACATTTTCGATTTATTTTGACGTTTTTTATCGAAAAAAGAAAAAAAATCGAGGCGCCACGGAAATCGTAATCTCCCCTTCTTTTCTATCGAAATGATTAGTTTTTTCCGACTGTTTATCATTTTTTCTTTTATTGAATAGCTGTATATGAATTTTTAACATAAATATGTAAGAAAATTAAACAACCCTGACAACATTAACATTAGTACCGCAATTAGGAGCATAAACGAGTAGATTTAGAATAAATCGATAATCAATTTTACTCTGAACGCAGCCTAACTGCAATTCGATTTACAACCCTGCGATCGCTGTAGACTTGCACACCACTAACATCCGCACAGTAACGGTTTACGCGAGTTTCTTTTCTTTTGTTCTGTTCGTTTGAATTGTGTTAATTTTCGTGGTTTTCTATGCGTTATAATAAGTGCATTTTTCAAAAAATTTAATTTCAAATCAAATTAAGAAATGTTAGTGCAAAAATATTCAATGAAAATCTCGTTAAAGAGTTGTTTCGAAATGTTGAAACTTTGTACAAAAGCGCAGAAGGCAGCGAGGCTCCAATTGTTTTTGTTGTTTTTTTTTCTTTGTTGTGCGAACTCAGTGCTCAGAGATTGAAAAATTAAGAAGAGTTTTATTTTCTCAGTCGAGTTAAACGTTCTCTCTCCTAAGTAGAGGCTGCGTCGATGTCGGCAGAGCCACAGTGATTGTTTTCAACTTCTGTGTGTGCAAATAAAATTTAGTTTTTATATTAAATTTTTCTTTTAACTTCGTATTTAAATTTTTCAAGTGCATTAACTTTTATTGTGTTATATTTATTGCTGAAAGCTTGCGAAAATCAACTCATCGTGTCGAAAGCCTCACCAGGAACTCAGCTGTTTATGTCATTTCAGAGACATTTGATTTAAAAGCTTCTTTCTGTAAGTCATGTTTTCTTTCAATAATATACATACATACTACGTGTGATTTACTATGAGTTTTTAAAAAAATTTCCATTTGAAGTTATTTTAATGGATTTTTTTTATCAATTGACGAAAATTTAGATCCAAAAATCAATTTACGCCGATTTTTTTCCCCACCTAGGAGAATGAATGATGTTT
The DNA here is from genome assembly GCA_963662105.1 of Meiosimyza platycephala. NCBI lineage: Eukaryota > Metazoa > Arthropoda > Insecta > Diptera > Lauxaniidae > Meiosimyza > Meiosimyza platycephala. The sequence continues at coordinate 76,789,761 of OY759211.1, read as the reverse complement.
TTTTAATTACGGAATTAAATCCGAATAAAATTCTGCAATCGAAAAATTTCTCTAATATCTATGTATAATATATTTGTAGCTCAATTGAAATGTATTTTTTAGTATCACATCTTTAATCAAGAATAATAGGAGCTGGATTGTCATACAATTTTTTTAGGATCCATGATTTTGTTACCAATTATATGTATATAGAGGCTGATTCATTTAGAATTTTTTTTTTAATTTTAAATGAAACACTTAAAATAAACGAAAGGACAATCTCTGTCATTTACTTTTTAAAGATAACTTTATTCAAATGCTGTCCGCGACTACACCTTCCATTCGGAAGATCCAATTTTCGAAGTACATCGCAAATTACGCGAGTAATTTTGGCTTCCATGTGTTGAATCGTAGCTGGTTTATCGACGAAGACTTTTGACTTCACATAACTCCAAAGAAAGAAATCCAGGTGTGATATCACACGATCTAGGCGGCCTTTTTGACTTCATAATTGCAAAAATCATGTGAATTTTGAGTGAATATAAAGTTGAAATTTTAGTGACGTAAGTTTTTCCATAATGAAATGAATAACAATACTGAATAAAAATAAGATTAAGTGTGATCTGTCATAAAAAAATTAAAAAAAAAAAAAAAAAAAAAATCTCTTCAGGAACACCCTATATATAATAATTTTGTTGAAAAAATATTGTATATTTTAGTACTTTAACTGACAGTAGAAGTCGTAATGAACCTTATCAATAGGTAAAGTCGATCTCTTCAAAAGATTGTCGCGATCTAAAAGACATCGCTCAATTCTGACACTGCAGAACATTTAATTCTTTTACGTTAAAATCATTACATCTTACCAAAGTTGAAGACTTTTTAAAGAAAATTTAAAGTAGATACAGTACATTTGAATCCAAATTGAAAAGTCTCTTTAAAATATCTAACTACTCGTATGAATATCTTTTTGGCTATTCCTTTAATTTAAAATTGTCACTTGATATATTTCTTACATAAGTGGTGAAAATGTCATGCCATCCTTGTTATCAATATTTTTTTTACTAATTTCTTCCGCAGTAGTTTCACTGACTTCAGCCGAAACTTTATCCGCAGTCTCTGCTTCGACTTCATCAAGATCATTCTTTTCTTCACTTTCAGCTACTATCTCTTTCTCATCGTTTTCATTCTCGTTTTCAGTTCCCCCATCATTTTCTGCCAGAATTTCATCAGGCACCATTTCAAATTCAGACTTTACATCTTCTGTAGCTTCCACATCTTTTGGTTCATCCAACTCTTTTTCAACCACTGAAACTGCTTCGTCAGTCTCCTTAGCGGCTGTTTCTCCCACTGCATCAGTTAACTTTGAGCCAAAATAAATTGCAACTACACCAACATTATCTGGGTTTTCATTCTGTTCAATTTCATCATTCAACTTCGGTAAAAAAATATTCGTCTTGCCTTCAGCATCGACAACGATTTGCTTGCCATGACATCCACTGCCATCATCTTTACGCCCACCGCTTATAACATCACAATAGATACCCTCCTCTTGGCAAGTAAAAACCTCCGTCTTATAATCCAATGTGGCATCATTGTTAAAAGCAAAAAATGCTTTTTGACCACGACAGAAAGCGATATGCTGTGGTCCATACGTTTGAAAATTAATAACACCATCCAACTGTTCATCTAAGCTATTGGTCAATTCTACCATATTTGCTATGGTGTTCCAGCGATGTTCGCATACCCAACCTGATGCCGCTATGCATTGTCCAGCTTCATCGAATTGTGGCGCACTTATTGCACCTTCATCGCCATCGTCACTAGTTGTAGGTGGTCCCTGTTCTAATGTGTCCGCTTCAAACTGATATGAGCTCATAATCCGCTTTATACCACCATATGGATGCACCAACATAAACACATTCGCCATTATGTATTTAGCGCGCTGTTTATATGTCAGCAGGTGATTTTGTCCCAGTCGTTTTAGTCCACCACGTTGACTATCGTGCGTATCGATAAATACCATTGCGTCGTGGTGTGGCAAAAATCCCATTGCTGGTCCCCAATTTATTAGCGCACTAAGCGGTACAATGCCGTTGAAAATTGTTGATAATTCAGCTGCGTAAAGATATTCGGTGACAACACCATTGCCGGAGTACTCTGTCCTGGAAATGTGAAAATGTGATTGAATAATTTCTATAGCTAAGATTAGTCGACAATTTAGAGCTACCATTGATAATAAAATTTAAATATTCTATCAATACAATATAGGTTTTGGGAAAAATCGCACAAAACCTGAAACAAATTAGGCACGTCCGAAAAATTTCATAGAATTTCATTTCAAGAAACTGAATTATATAGAATTCTATTGTTGTTACACATTGAAATTAATGAAACAAAGTTGATTCTTTTTAAAACTGTCATAAAGGTGCTACAGTCTCTTGTCAACATATTTGCTTTTAAAAAGTTTCCATTAAACTCACTTTGAAACTGCCTCTGTGCCCAAATCCACAACCTCCTGATAAAAAAATGGACGTGATTGCGCTGGGAAATCAAAGTCTTCGCTGTTTAAATTTTTAACTGCACTATAAATTTCCTGCAAAATAAAAAAATAATTAAGTGAAAACTTAAAGAAATCGCCTTCAATACAACACCTTCATATCCGCTGGCCACATATATTTAGCTGCATCTATACGAAATCCAGCTGCACCCATGTCAACCAGTTTATTCAGCAACTCCACAATACGCTGTCGTACGTTGGCACGTGAATGATCCAGATCGGGGCGTCCATCCAACTGGCAATTACGCACTTCATGAGCATCGGTGTAGTCATGCAGTTGACATGGCTTGTGAAAATCAACGCTAGCATATGGTACCGCAGGGTACTCCAATGCGCTGGCATTTGCTGCTGAGCCAGCGGTACCCAGCAGTCCGGTTGTTGCTGTCTCTAAGGATGCTGCCATATGGTTGAGCACTACATCCACATAGATGCGTACTCCAGCATCATTGCATATGCGCGACATGGAGAGAAAATCGTCCTCATTACCAGAACGTGTGGTAATAGCATAGGAAATGGGATGATAGCGTTCCCACCAAGGATGCTGGACGTTGTCACTTTTAAACACCAAATGCTCAGTGACGGGTGACAACTGTAGGAGCAGACAAAAAGTTGAATGAAACTGCATGAATAGGAAAAAGGAAATAAAAGCTGCGCAAAACGCAAAGTGACAGCTCAAAATGTGTGCAATTGAATGACAATGAAATGTGTCCGCGTACAGTGAGTGAATGCGTACTAAATTAAATAGAAAAGGTCGCTGGCAAATTGATAAGATGCACGAACGCTTTGGCTAAAACAAAAAAGTACAACGATTGAAATTTAGTCCGAGAGCTTGAAATGAAAAATTGTCTCTTTGAAAGCAGCAAGGACATGCAATTTTTCATTAAAAATTCACTGCAACACAACTTATACCTGCACTCCTGCGTATCCTTTGGGACCCAAAAAACTTTTACATTCCTCAGCAACATCAACGAATTTCCACTCAAATAACTGAACGATGCTTGAGCGATTGGATTTAAAATGCGGCAAACTGTGTCCCAGCACATCAGTTGGGGTGGAAGTGGTGGAGGAGGTTTCATTATTTTCACTATTCGTTATGGCAGCAGTGCGTTCTGCTGCTGTTAACAACAATGGTAGCAACAAAACTGTTGCTATGCGTTGCCTCATGCAGTTGAAACCACAAACTGTGCTTCCGTTCTTGAAGTTTGACAGACGGCATTTTAACACGTTGCGCGACGAAGTTGTTGCTTTCAACATTTCGCTATTGTTTTCGTTGTATCGTTGTTGCGTAGATTGCTGTGCGCCTGTTTATTGCTGTTGTTGATATTTTTGATTTTTTCTTTTTTTACTTTTGTTGTGCCGTCCTTTGATGCTAATGCACGTTCGTCTGCTGCTTGACTGACCTAGAAAGCCTGTTGCTTTAAATTTTTTTGAATTTTTTATTTTCCAGCTGTTGCTATCGCGATTTGCATAATTATTGCACAGTGGAGCTTCGCGACATTTTGGAAGCTTGAAATTTTGTATTTTCAGGAAAGCTTATAGACCATAGCAGGAAGCTTATAGACCAACCGAAGTTAAAATCACATTCCCTTCAGTCTCATTGTGATACCAGAAAGCGTAATTTTGTCACCTGCCACAGCTTTCTTTGAGATGGTTTAAATCAACTGGGGCTTCCAGTGAATCTGCATAGCTTCTTTAATCAGCATTTCAAACTTGATCGAGACTGCCTTCTTCGAGTTAGTTTCATTCAGCAAAATCTAGATTGAAAAGTTTCCGATAGTGCTCCAATAAGGAGCACTTGACAGATACCAATAAAAATGTTTGCTGAATCGTACATACATACTTCCGATATTATTCATATGTTAATAAGCTCCTCCCTGTTCTTATAAAAACATGTGGTTTTGTTGCTATAGATTCGAAGAAAACTAAATAAAGATAAAAGACGCACCTCAGTCGTCGATTTTTGAGCTACCCCAAATTGTGTGGAGAGCATTAGCATCGTCAATAATGGATATACTTACAATCAAAATTGTCCTATTCTACTTTATTTGGTGAAACAAGAAGTTTGTGACTAGTTTACTCTAATCCATTGCTTTTTAGAAGCCGCCGTCAAACATTGCGCTTTCTCCCTCTTCCTTTGAGAAGGCAGAAGGTTAAGCTTTTATGGTGGTTATAATAAGTGTGGTATCAAATCTGCCACCGCTCTTGCAATATCTCTTCTCTTCGTGCATGAGCGAGTCTTTATTACGTTTACTCAAATTTTTATGAGAGCTGAGTGAGATTTTGTCGCTGAGCAGAATCGTGGCTTAAGCTTTGTCGAATTACTTTGATTCGCCACCTGGTCATGGTATCCACCCCTCTGTGATATGAGATTTAAATCATCACCATCAATCGAGTAAGGGTCCAGTGCTGTTGGAGTTACTGCAGGGTCTGATAGTTCAGAATCGATGGAAGCAACTCTGCTCTGTCTGAATAGATGCAACAATCTAGTAATAGTGAAATAGTTATATTTGAGACGTTCATAATCGGTGACTTGACGATTAGAAGAACTTACCATAGTGTTGGATACCATCTTAAAGTTAAGTTGAAAATATCGGAGGATATATGGGGTTGGTTTTCTTTCAGTCTTATCTGGCTGCCTGATCATGAAAAGGTGCTCGTATATCTTATTGGATCTCGTTGACCTCGTTTATAGCCATTGTTCAACTTAAAATCTCTTGGACAAGTGGGAATCAGTACTCATTCAGCGTAAAAGTCGTATGTACTAGGCTAGTCAATAAGTTACGGGCCTACAAATGAAAGGCTATGAGTTGGGTTTTGAAATATGTCTTATTCTTTAATATAATTTCTTTTAACTTCAATATCCCTTTTCAACGATTCTCCAATCTATGTTTCCCATCCTCGAAGTGTTTTTCGGGAAGGATTTCAAAATAACCTCTCTACAGCGGCAATAGCTTCTTCATTCGATAAGAAACACTTTCCACGCAGAAACCTCTTTTAGTGTGAGAACATATGGAATTCAGAGGGAGCCAGATCTGGTGAATTGGGTGGGCGTTACAACAATTCGTAATTCAGTTCGTTCTGTTTAGGGGTTAGTTAAGCACATTTGTGAGCAGGTGCATTGTCGTGATGATAATGATAATAATTTCTTCACTAATACAGCTCTTTCCTCTCGAATTTTTCCTCTACAATACAATAATATTTTCCTGTTATTGTACTCTCTGTTGGCTGTGAGGAAGTCGATCAACAAAATTTCTTTGGCATCCCAAAAAAAAACTTTGAATTTTTACTCCTTTGTCTACTATGGGGCGAAACAACCGGTCTGTTTATTGCCGTGGTTAAGCATCTCCTTTATCTTATCATTCAAATATTGAATGAATGCATAAATATCTTATCATTCAAATATTGAATGAATGCATAAATACTAATTAACGTACATATGGAAGTACATAGCTATTGCAAAAGTTAGAGAACTTTTTCCACGCTGTCCCACAGTGCAGCACTGGTTTTGCCCTTTATGCGTTGTAGTTGCGTGCAATGCAATTTTAACACGCGAGTAGATCGCGATCTGCATTTCATTGTTTTTATAATTTTATTAGCAATGTGCTGCTGTAGCACTGTGCTTGTTGTTGTATGTTCAGTTTAGATGGAGCGCTGTTGGTAGCTTACCCACCCCAGCTGTAAGCCACACTCTGTAAATTAGCGCTACCCAATAAACTATATTCTATGTTAAGCGTGTTATTGTACTTCCTTCCGGTATCGTGTGGTTTTTCGATTCTTAATCACCTGCGCAACAAACACAACTTTTTCGACGTAGTTTCGCTAATGACTTGAAACAGCTGAGCTGATAAAGTTCAAAAATGCACGTAAGAAATTCACCTCAAAGCCAAGAAAATACATCATGGATATAAATGGTATTATACAAAAATGATTTAAGCTTACCTACTTTATTGAAACATATTCCAGCTAAACATAAAGTAGAGTCTTAGTATAGCGCTTTTAATAAAAAAAACAAGGCCGATTTCCTCAAAAACCACAATTTTTTAAACGCTTAAAATTTTATTATGGACTTGTATTAATATAAGAGAAAAATGACATCAGTTTAATGCGTGACATTTGACGTGAGGATATTTTTTTTTCCAAAATCGAAATATCAATTTTTTCGTTCTTCATTGCCTAGCCACTCTAGGGTACCATTTTCAAAGCAAATAACAAAAGCAACATTGCAAATTACTTTCTGCAATTGGTGCTTGCATTCTGCATACTTTTGTTTTACCGTTATTTTCGAAATAACTTTATATCATGGGAAATATATATAAACATTGTACGCACATATAATTTTTTCGCTGACAAAGTCAAGCAAACAAAACATTCAAAACTCACAGAAGTAGTCAGCGAAAAAGCTGTAAGTGCGAACAATGTCTATTTGCAAATTTTTCACGAATATAAGTTTACAGATGGCTCTACCATGAACGACGTGAAAAGTACCATCCGGTTTTTTAAAGGACATACTGTGTATGTAAATAGATTTAAATTTAGTTTCTCTATTTACCAGCAAATGCTTCAAGTTGTGTAAAGCTTTTAAAGATTCGACCTACCACATATAGTTATACCTTAAATTTACTGCTGACTTTAAAAGCAAATTTTATCAGCATAAAAATAATTCATATTAAATGTTTAAATATGAGTTTAAAATAAAGTACAATCAACATAAAAGTCCACAAAAAGGTCATAACAAATCACCCAACCCCACCTCATTCACATTCAACGATTACAGGTGGTATCACAACACAAATTATTCTTAGCCACGTAATAGGTCACGCATGCAGCAACATTTTAAGCGAGGCGTTACCAAACGATGTTATCCTGATGCCAGGATAAACTTTTATTCAACCGCAGCGGCTTGGAATTTCAGAAGGTATTCACCAAGTATTTTATAATAAAAATGTTTATAAATTAAATGAAAGTTTTAAAATTCTATCGCAAAACAATGCGAACACAATGGAGTTTTGTTGGAAAGGTCAGTGGGCTGTTGGCTCGCATAAGGACCCAAGAGCAGCAGCTATCAGACAAAAAAAGTTCAAAAATAATCAACGTTGGCATGAAAAAGCATACTGGCGACGATGCCAGCGACACCTGACGATTAATTAAAATACTAACTGTTTATCAACACAAATTAATCTTCAAACATTTATTTTGTTTTACTTTGTTGGTTTTGTTCGTGTATCCTACGTACGTTCGTGCATTTGAGAGAAAACGTGCTGGTAATAGGTAGGGATGCCAACTTTTAGTTTTTGATGTGACGCTTAGTTATTTGCCTTACAACATCCTGCTTGCATTTGCATTTTTTTAAGAAAGTTTATTTCCTCAAAATTAGTTGGCAACTCTTAAAAAGCAGCGCTTTTTACGTTTGGTTAAACGCTACATTAACAATTATAAAAAATCGCAATAACAACTCTTAGCCAGAGGGCAGCAATAAGCTTACAGCTGCGATTAAAGTTACTTAGTAGCTGTTATCCGTGCAAGAAACTTTTTATTTAATCTCTATAAGCTTTGATATAGAAATCTCATGTATGATTAGGGAAGGTGATAGCAATAAAGGTGTGGCACTTGTTAGGTTTATCAGTAGATTTAGGTAGAAAAAATTTTTATCGATTCCAATTCACTGGAATGAATATTAATTTTTTCTATTACATGTCATGTTTGGTATGGGAATGTTGGGACACATGAGTAATCATCAATCGTCAGTAAAGGAAGATCCAGTTATACAAGCTAATATTGAACGATGAGCGGAGGGAGGGGCTAAATAGTTGGGAGAAGCTATTCATATGCAAAAAAAAACCCTTGGTGCTTGAGAAAATTCGTGTAGGCTTCGACCGTTATGAGTGGCACCTCCTTAGTTTTGTTGGTGAAATATTTCAGAAAGCCTATTCCAGTGATATATGACTTTTTCTCAATGCAATACGTTAATTCCAAAAATGGGGCCAAAGCACCCCTCAAAAATTTCGTGTCTAAGTTGCCCGTGGTGAATTTCGGAACGAAATGTACTTTGGATCTTTTTCCATCAATTGGTGCAATAAAAATTTTATTGGAGAATGAGTTCAAAACACATCACTAGGGGAATTAAAAACCCCTCTCGTGACTTCCAAAATTAATTTTCGACCCTTTTCCACAAAACAAAATCTTTTTCGATATATGATACTAATGTGCATCATTGTGGACAGGGACTCTGCCTATTATCTCCAGCATCTAGATTTGCGAGCTTTTGTACTGATTGGTGCTGTGCAGTATATTTGGTCCAAAACACGCTTTTAATGTATTCCAAAATACATTTTCGACCTTTTTCAATCGATTGATGTAGTAAAATTATTTTTTCAAAAATGGCTCGGGCATCGCCTGATGTCTTTTAAGATTCATTTCTGACCTTTTCATCGATTGGTGTAGTGATATTGCAAATTTTATTTTTTACTTCTCCCCATTGATCTGTGCAATAAATTTTTTATAGAAAAAGGGGACAAAAACATCCTTTTGAAAGGTCTGAGTGCATTTCGAGACACCAGTTGTGGCTTCTTAAACATATTTCCGACCAGGGACAAACGCATAAAAATATTTATTATTGCATAATTTTTTTTACTACAATCTGTTTTTAATGGAATCGACCGAAACACACCACCTGGTGGAGATCTCCTTGTTTGTTCAATAATCCAATTTCGACCTTTTCTCATAAATTGATGTAATATTTTTCTTACGAATATGGAGCCAAAAAGCCACCATAGGTGGTCGGGGCTCCCTTCGTATCTTTTAAAAGCCATTTTGGACCCATTGATGGAATAACTATTGTATATACCATTTTCGGCCTTTTTCATTCGATTAGCCCAATAAGATTAGTAACGAAAAATGACTCAAAAACAACCTTTTTAAAGGGACCAAGGACCCCCCTGGAGCACTTTTTTTCGTCGATTTGTGCAATTATTTTGTTTTTTTCAAAATGTTAAGAAATATTTTTTGGAGGGTTGAGGCTCCGCTGTTGTCTTCTAAGATTCATTTTCGATATTTATCCGAAGATTTGTGCAATATTAGTTTCGAAAAATTTGTGTCAATAAAACCCTCTGATGATATCCAAACTCATTTTTCCATCTTTTCCAATCGATGATATTTTTTGTTAAATAAGTTCAAAACCATGATTGAACGTTTCCCATCGATTCATGCTATAAATTCTTTCACAATTGGACCCAAAGACCCTCTTAAGTGGTTCAAAACCCCATTGCTTTGTGCAAAAATATTATAATATTTCCGAAATTTATAGCAAAATTTGTTTGCCAGCTCACTGTCACAAACACAAAATATTTAAATTTCTTGTAACATTTTTCAAAATGACGTCAATAGGTTGATTGGGTTTTAGTACAGGCTCAAATGGCTTAAGTAGCGACGATTTTTTCTAAATCCTTTTTGCGTGAAAATTACTCAACTCAACATTTTCTCTGTTTCTCGTCTCTCTTCATACTTAATCCGACATATTAAAATTTACTTAGAAATATCATACATCACACAATAGAATTTGAGCTGAAACAAAATAAATCTTGTCATAATACGTTTCCCCTTAATTAAATAACTTTTTCTAAAGTTTGTAACAATTTTGACACCAACAACATGAATTAAATTAAAATGCTATTCATATGCTAAAACATTTTGAACTGAGTTAGTTAGGATTAAACAAAAAAGTCACGATGACGATAGATGAACATGCATTGCATAATGTACCATACAATAGATGCCCTACTCCCCCGCTTTTGTTGTCACTTTACATATATGTAACTATATACTTTAGTTTGTCTACGAAAAAGTTGAGATAGAAAAAAAATTCCTTTATTTATACGAAAAATTTCCACTTAAGAGTAAAAATCAGAGGAAAAAGGAAAAATAAATTTAATTTAAGTGAAATTCATGCACTTGTAGAAAGAAACTGCTCCCTTTTGGTTGCTTTTATTTTAGTTTTTTTATTTTATTATTTCAATTGTTATACTGCCGCACTTTTACATAGAAATACTCTGACAGCTGCTCGTTTGAGTTTGTTAGCTGCAACTGCACAAAAATTGCATTTATTTGACAAAATTGGCAAAAACCAAAACTCAAGAGCATAGAATAGGGCATGAATACAATGATGTTAACCCATTTTTACACTCACTTGATTTAGGGTACGGACACTGTTAGTGACTTTTCGAAAATAATTGAAATTCATTACAAAAACTTTGCATTGATTTTTATTAGAAAGGACACGAATTTTCTAAAATTACAAGAGCAATAAACAAAACAAAAAAACCAGGCAAAAGCCAGTTTCATTCATTGCTAAGCGGAATCATCAGCGACTTTTTACCCAATTATGACTTACCGACATCGAAATAGTTTGATACTAGCAGCTCTAGGCGGCCACACAAAACCTTACCAACTGGCTTTAAAACTGTCTACCAGTAATTTTGTAATGACGTTAAGAATATTGCAAAAGAGTCCGGCACTATCAATACAAGGAAAAAGTCAGAAAACTTTTTTCGATTACATCCCTCTTTTAGCAGAACAATGCAATATCAAATGGGTTAAATTGAATGCTGCCATTCATTTCTCATTGCGTACTGTACTTTAAAAATGAGATTTGTATAAATGGTAAAAATGGTGTTGGGAATTACTATCCAACGTTATTGGTACTTTTCCTAGCGCAGCACATAATAAAATGTCCTTTTATCCTTACTGTTAACATACTGTATATTTTAGTTTAAAAAACTGTTTTTAATCCGATTTAATTCTAAAATTTTCTCACATACGCACGTATAGCATATATTAGAAAAGTAAAAAATACAACAAAACTTTCCACAATATGTGAAATCAAAACTTCCCCTCTACTTTACAACTTGACACTTTGTTATTGCTGGCAACTTTGTTATGTTTAAATTATTTTTGTAATAAAATTACGTAAAAGTTTCTCTCAACTGGGTTAATAAAATAAAAGCTATAGTATGTACATAAAACCCGAACGGAAAAGGAAAATAATAATGAAATAATAAGAGAAACCAAATTCTATCAAGGAACAATCAATAATTGATTTAATGAAGAGCAACAGTGGACAAGTTCCAAAGGCTTCCATTTGATTTTATATGATCGTTTTTTCTATTTTTATTACGGTACAATTTTATTTTGTTAAATTTGATTACATCATAAAATAGAAACTTTTTCAGCCTTTGACTGAACCAGGTTTTGAAATATTCATTGTTATGGCATAAACTTATAATTAGTAAGGATGTGATTTTGAGCCTTGCCATAAATTAAGTCCTGTGTAATGCCGTAACATTCAAGTCAAACTTCGCATATCTTTTGTCTTATAATATTCTGAAGCATATCTGATATTTGTATAAAATTTGGTTGCATTGTCCTGAATAACTCTGCTCGCGGAGCGTTTTTTGCATGGGAGGTGCTTCGTTTTATTATACCCTACACAGAGGGTATATTCACTTTTTCATTCCGTTTGTAGCGCAAAGAAGTGGGCGTGACAGGTATAGAAAAGTATATATATTATTGATCAGTGTCACCACCTGAGTCGATATAGCTATGTCCGTCTGTCTGTCTGTCTGCCTGTCTGTCTTTTGAAATCACGCTAATTCAATAAAATTTGGCACACAGGTCACATTTTCTTGCAAGCTGCTAGCATATTGAAATCGGGTCAGAACCACGCCTACTGTCCATGCTCTATGTAAATATACCCATTTAGAAAAAAGTGGCTGCGATTTTGATGAAACTTGGTGATTTGGTGAACATATGAACAAAATTAAGTTATGGTAGGTTTTTAATTTGCAAGGGCTCTTAAAGGGGCGTGGCACAGCCCTAAATTTTAACTTTTATGACGCCATAACTCGTAAACCGTGCAAGATATTGTGATGAAATTTGGTACACGCATCCAGATCATATATATCTTGAATTGTATTTAAAGTGGGCGGGATTAAAAACGGCGTGGCACTTTTGGATTCCATATGTTTTAGACTTTTTGTGTTGAAAAATGTTTCAACACTTTTCAAGCTCTTTGAATCTTATTACATTATTTTCTACTTCTTTAACCTTTTCAACGTCTTTTTAACATTTATTTGGAAAGTACTTTCGGCCTGGACATAGATAACACATTTACTAGTTTATACTTTAAATAGATTTTTCAGTATAGCGTTTTAAGGTTTTGACTGTGTGTGAAATTTGGTGGCATAAGTTCAGTGTAACTATTGCTTTTCAAAACCTTCCATTTTATCTATATTACATTGTTCATATGGCAATGGCTTGTAACGCTTTGGCGCAATATATGCTGAATTGATTTTAATAATTTTGAGCTTAAAAGAACATATTTATGCTTAAGAAGCTCATTGCATACTTTTTTTGATATTGTTTTTTATAAGATTTATTTTTACAAATCCCCACACAAAAATTGTCGTTTGATTTTTCGTTGCTTATGCTTCGTTTAGAATTCTGTGTGCTATTGTACGAAGCCGCGGGTACCACTAGTATTAAACAAAAATTCAAAAATATTAAATATCTTATTTGTTCAAAATGGAAGGTTTACTTTTTTCTGTGTTGGGAAGCGACCATTAGAGGCTTTGCTGTTCAACACAGGTCACCGTATACATGTGGCATTCTTGGCCAAGACAAACGAAGTTGGAGCTTGATGTTTCCAATTCTGCTTACTTTTGTTTTGATAAACTATGCAAAAAATATCAGTGAAACTATATGAATTTTGTAATGGGATTTAAAAGACTTATTTTATTTGAATTTTTAAATAGTGTTATTTCTGTTGAAATTTTAAATAAAAAAAAAAACCCATTGTTAAATGAGTGATTTTTTTACCATATGAATATCTGAATTCCCAAATATCTTTATTTCGAATTGTCTCAGCTGTGGAATATCTGTAATATTTTCATAATCTGAAGTTTGAACCATATGAACTATGAATATTGGAATTTTATACACCACCCCTTATGCTTGCAGAAAGTCTTTCTGGTATTAGTTTATGTGCTTAAGTTAATTCAACCTCTCAATGACGTATAAAATGAAGTAAATTAATTGCAATTTTTTTAAAGAAAGTGATAAAAACAATAAAAAATAAAAAATCAATTCAATTTCATTGAATAATCATGTGATTATAAAATATCCAAATACCAAATCATTTTATAAATTTATTATTTAACTGCAGTTTCAATTCCACTTTTTATTGAAAAAATTTATTAAAACGATAAAAAAAAAAATTCTCTATACAAATATGTTCAAACTTTGTTGAAGTAATGAAACATAGCCATAAAAAAAAGTTGTGCAGTTAAAAAAGTTTTAACAATACAAGCGAAATCTATAAAAGTCTTTCAAAGTTTAACTTTAAGCTGTTACCCAAAAAAGTATGCTATGGAATAAAAGTTGCAGACAATTTAAGCGTTAAAGTTTTTTCTGTAAGAAATTGGCATGCAAACGTGTAAGATTTTCATAACAAATTGATGAACTTAAAAGGGTCATAAATAATTTAAATATGCTGGTGACACAACAATAAAAGTTAAAAAGTATTGAAACTTATTTTTAATATTATTTGAAAATTTAGAAATTGATTATTATGTGACACAATTGAGAATGCGATGTATTTTTTCAATTTTCAAATGTATTTTTATTCAACAAAATTAGCAGAATATTATAAAAAAATGAGAACACGAATTTTGAATTTTGGCGTTCCGTACTGAAAACTTTAAACACATTTTTCAAGTTGAACGGACAATTTTTGATCGATTGACTTAAATTTTCGACTGTATTTTCAAAATTATATTCTTCATGGAAGTATGTAGGTTGTTTCTTCGCTCCATTCATTCAAGATTCTAGATATTGAAATAATACTAAACATTTCGCTAGCTATTCATATATATAATCTAGTGAATTTTTTTTTTTTTTTTCTTAAAATTATAAAACTACAAGCTAAGAGTCAGGCCGCAAACCACTCAAAAAGAAGCACTCTTTCAGCAAAGCCTCTTCAAGCATCATTTTGTCCTCTACGGCTTCGAAAAAATAATTTTTTAATTACCAAGTGCTAAAAAATTAAGTACTTATCCCTGAATTTCAATTAGCGTTATTGTCGAACTGAAATTAATTCTAAAAATTTGCTTATTTTTCACGCTGCTACTGTGGCCTTTAAGATAAGGCTTAAACAATCACAAATTGAGATCAACATAACATGTTTCATTTCATCCACTCATGCCTTCAATTCAGCTTTTACTACCACTTAAGCGACTCAGATTTCGACATTACAGTAAAAGTGATACATCTTAAAAAAAAAATTGTGTTAACAAAAATTTATGTTAATAAAGAAAATTGGTAACAGGAAATTGAGAACATTTCAATTCCTTTTTTCATGATTTAGCGTCTTACATTGTTTGCATTTGCTGTTTCATAAGGACAAAGTAAAAAAAAAATGCAGCGCATAAAGAGTAGCAAATGAATTGAAAAATTTTCACACTTTCTATCGTTTCAGTTCAACAGAACAAGAAGATAAATGCAAATTATTAGAGTCTGAATAGAGGTGATAATTTTTTTTTTCTTCTTCGATAATTCCGCCATGGTGGCAAAGTCGTAAAAATATTGAAAACTGATTTTAATTTTAGATAAACTGATGAAAGTGTACTCGCGGTACAAAGGTAAAAGTGAGTTTCATGTTACGATGGTGGTACGATAAGACTTCATTTGCTGATTTTTACAATTTTTCCTCTTTGAGCATAGCAATAGTATAGCTCGTATAAGCAGAAATTTTATGGGTCTTTATGTTTACTTCTTGTAGTAAATTTTAGTTTATGCAAGAAACCATATATTGATGAAAATTAGTTTTTGTGTTTTATGATTAAAAATTTTCCATTAATATGTTTGTCAACTGAGTCAGCATATTTCTTTTTTAAAAGGAGTTCGAAACTTACGCATGTTCAGAACTTTGGAGAAAAAGTATATAAAATATGATTTTAATGACATTATGTACCTCATTTGAAAGGAAATTTTCACTATAAGAACTCTAACTCACAATTCAAGGTGGCTCAGTATGTGTCTTCCAGACGCTGAAATATGTCAAAAAATCACAAGAAAGAAATAATCCAGAGTTATCAAATCACGCAATCTTGGTGACCATTTAAAAAGTTTTTGTTCTTAAAAAATTCTTATTTTAGCCCATTGTAGCGTGTCATCGCATATATTAAATTGTTGATACTACATAAATTCTTAACTGTCGATAATTTAGACTTGTGCCAACATAACTTTTGATCAGGACGATATAAGACGATAGTACACTTAATTTACCTGCAAGGTAATTTTATGATGGAAAAAATGTGCTGGGTCCTTCTAGTATGACGTAGTTTCTATGACTCTTTCAAACAGTCTATAATGTTAAAAGTCTGAGTTGTGGACGGCTTAAAAGGTATGAAGGATCAATGATCTATATAATTTGCTAACTTTTACTTAAATGCAATTTTGACCTGAATGACATAAGCTATGTCATAATAAAATAGTAGCCAATATAGCGGAGACCTGATAAGAATTAGTGTGGTGTCCTTTTTTATACCAAAACGTTTTTTGAGAAATAGCTTTAACTTATTTTAATTGAATGTTAATTAATTTCAGAGGACTTATTAACTTATTACAAGGAAAATTTTTATAAAAAGAAGAAAGTTATTTTCTTGAATGAATTAATAGTTCACTCGTACGTATGTACGTATTGAGGTGCCTGTTATTTCCTTAGTTGAAGATTTTTTGAAGGATTAGACCGATTTCAATTATAAAACTTAGTACATAAATTTTTTGTTTTTGATTAGCATTGCATAAACTGGAAGCTAGCGAGTACTGCAGGCGCTTATTTTATGGCCATAAAAATAAGCTTTTATGGAAAACCGTTACACAGCTATATAATGGATTTCCAAACCGTTATAGAGCTATAGAAAGATTTTTATACTGGACGCTTAGAAGTGATTATATCAAAAAAATTAATTTGATTAGCTTAAAAATAAGCCCCAGCAGCACTCATTTGTCCTTTTAAGTTCAAGTAAGGAGCTGTACATTAATTAAGTAAGGCGATTAACCTTCCGATCGCCATCAAGGTCCCTAGGGACCTATGACGACTTCAACGATGCAGGATTTCAAAATGTAAAGTCGATTATTATCAGCTAGGATACTATTCCGTGAAAGTTTTCAATATATTCGTCAGCTTGAAGACATATATGACGTCAATGATCAACAACTTGCATGAAATTTATTCTAACGTTTAGGTGGTATTTTATGGCTATGGATAGATAGAGCGATAAAGAAAAATATTCTAAGCCATTTAGACATGTATTGAGCGATGTATATGCATATCACTAGATTGCACGTAGGAATTCTGAATCAATAAAAGAGTTTTTTAGTGACATATATTTCGCTCTATATAAAGTAGCCATGAGTCGAAATTGTTTCTACGTCATCAACAGAACTATTCGCTTTAATGATGGAAATACCCATTCAGCAACGCTGCTACAATGTCAGACGACTGCTTCAGTTGACATATGGATAGTGATGATGGCTAATTTGGAAAGGGCGTATACACAGCATAAATCGGTGGCTATTGAGCTCCCCAATCACGGTCGAACTCGCTTCACCCAACACATTCCATCCAAGCCTGCAAAATACGCTATAAAAGTGTGGTGGCACTGCGATTTGCAATCATAATACCCCATGACGTCTCATATACAGGGGCGCCGAAAGACCTGTCGCAAAGTTCTCCACACGCGTCAGACTTCCCCATGTGGAATTCAATACGGAAAATTTTAAATCAACACGTGAATTCCCAAGCGTATTGATTCAAATTCAAAAGTAGAACATCATATATTTCAGATTTCAGAAGATTTGCATAGAAAAATTTATTATGATGTGTACGACTAAATTCTTTCGTCGCTGAAAATCTGATCTGGGACAGATTCAGAAAAGTTTCCACACTTGAAGCTTTTGTACTTGGCAAAGATTGTGATGTAGAAAAAATATAAAATTTTTATGACGATGATTTCGAAAAAGAGAATATACTTAGTGATCAAAACATGCTTCTAGATTTGGCGAGCAGAAATGAAACTAAATTGAAAAGATTAGGAGATGTAGCAGAAACATTCATAGTATAAGGACCTCATTCCAGAATTTGTTTAATTCGTGAAATTGTTAATGACTATTCCTGCATTCTTTTGCACTAATGAGAGAATTTTTTCAACTCTTAAGAGACTGAAATTGTATGTGCGTTTAATGATGGGTCAAAACCATTTAAATGATGATGAAATAAATTTTTAGTACGGGAGTTAGCGTAGAATTTTTCGAAGCAATTTCCTCCCACTTAATTTTTTTTTTTTTGCAAACACAATGATTTCATGTCCGAAAACTCCCCAAACGACAATATTTGACCCACTTTCTATAGCTTTGTCGGCCTCTCACAACCAAGCCCACCACGATTCTGGCGACTGACATTTAATTAGAGTATCATCTATACTTATGCTTTTATTTACAAAAAAAATTAAGTGGGAGGAAATTGCTTCGAAAAATGCAACGCTACCTCCAGGATTTTTAAATTTACATAATATACAAGATATCCTACATTACTTCTTCATAACATCTTCATACACTCTTCACCCGCTTTTAGAACGTTGTGGCGCCCCTGGTCATATATATTACGGAAAACAGCCTGGTGAGGAGCGTCAAATGAATCAAGGGCAACAATTTGACTTGGGTTTGTTGCAGCGGACTTAGAAAATATTATAAAAATTAGGGCTTAAAGAAAAATAAATAATTAATTGCATTACACGCCATATTAATAGAGAAGGTCCCTGAGCACTTTGTAAAAAATTATGTAGGTAACCGGAGGGTTAAGGGAGCGTAAAGTCAAACATTTTCTTACTGTATTAGAAAAACTTGGCATATGTTTAATATCATTTCTTAAAATCGCTACCTCCCAGTTTCGAAATTATCAAATAATTTCTTGAATAATTAATATACAGCCTAATTAACAATTTCCAAAAATTAAGATTCGTGCAAAATAAAAAAAAAGTTTTCATATTTTGAAATGTTTGGCACAACCCAAAATGTGAAGCTTCCAGACTTATAATCGATATCCTTCGAATACCATGAGGCTTGGAGTATTTATTTGTATTATTAATATTATTTCCAGTGATTTTTTGGTCTGTTGATGAATTTATAATACCAAAATGCGGAAAAATATGGAAATCTCCTTTTACTTTTAATTTTTACTCAGCCTACACCATCACTGAAACCAAAAGGAGCACAGATACAAAACATTGCAATGTGTGGTTTTGAGTATTTTATTTATTTTTATATGTTTTTTTTAAAATAGTTTTACATTTAAAATAATAATATGTATATTTTTTTAAAGTATTTCAATTTATTATATATGATTATATAATATTTTATACAAAATAAATTACAAACTAGAATTTCACATATAAAAAAAGAAAATTATCGAAACATCATGTTATTGCAATGTAACAAAAAAAACTTAATAGAACAATTAAAGAAATGCGATTTTGTATTTCAACAGCGAAAAAAAAAGAAATAATTATTGAGAATTCTTCTGTTTTTTTTTTTAATTGACAATTTTATAAACAATATATAAAGATTTTAATTAAAATAATTTTTCTTTTAGCTGCTTTTTTGCATTTCCATTTCAGTGAGTTGTTATAAAATTGTCGCTTATAAAAACTATTAATTTTTTTATTTTCATCATAAAAATGATATACTATGTATTTTTGTATATAAAAAATCTACAAGATTTTGCGTAAAAAAGCTGCAACTACTCAAAAAAGCTATCAAAAAAATATAAAAGTTCACATGTAATATTAGTTCTTTCTCCATCTTTAGCAAATATATTTGAATTTCAAAGATAATATCTAAAAATTTTCATTCGACTTTTATATGTTTCTATTATCAATAAAGTTAGATATCTTTTTTTTTAAAAAAACTATGTGTTTGCATATTTAGTTGCATGTGTGCATATGCCACGGCCGAGGTTCATAAAATAGATAACTTGTTGTTTTTTTTTTTTGTTTTGTTTCGTTTCATAAGTTTTCACCACAAAACTGGCACTGGTTACATTTGAAGCTTTAAGTTTTTTTTTTTTTTTTTTTTGTTTAAGAATCTGTATTAAGCATTTAATGTTTTTGATTTTAATTTTTGACTACTAATTGAAATTGATTTTTCTGTTACTTTTGCTTTTGTTTTGAAATATTTATTTTATTTGTTGTTTTTTTTAATTAAATTTTAGCCATATTATGCGTTGCTTTAAATTTAGTTGCTTCAAATTGATTTAATTTATTTGCCCAAATGAAGTTTGCCCAGTAGGCTGGATGCCTGATTTCCAGCAGAATCGTGTGCACTGGCAGCGGTGTCTTGAATGGTCTGTAAAACAAAAAAATTAGAAAGTTAATAAAAAATTTTTTATTGCTAAAATAATTTAAATTAAGAACGCACCTTCTCCAAACCTACGCGCTTCTCATCAACATATTGATTGGCTTCGTTCATTTTCTGATTGACTGCCTGACTGGTGGACTTCATGGCGCTATCAATACCATGTTCGGCTTCTTTCACTTTTTGATCTACGACCTGTTCGGCGGCCTTGACGCCATGGTTGATAGCATCGTTGGCGGCCTTTTTGGTTTGATCGACAGCATTGGCAGCAGCCTGAAAGTATGCAAAGGAAATATATAGTTATTTCTATTCCAAAAAGAATATTCAAATTATTTTTGCAAACTTATCCTAAAAAAATGTCCGTAGAAATTTTCAATAATTATTCGAAAAATTTGTGAAGAAATTTGTTAGCAAATTTGGGCTTTATAACTTTCAATGCGGGCGCTATGTCTTCCAGTTTAGGAGTTATGACTAAAAATTTTGGCGCTGTGACATTTCGTATTGAAACAAATTTGACTTCGCTCTGGGTATAAAAAAAAACATCACCGATGACCTTGACTTTGAAAAATGCAATGTATGGAGTTATTTTGAGCAATTATATCTATACTATTTATATAAACTTGCTTATTTGGAAATGGTTGTAACGCTTTGGTGCAAAATATACTGAATCAATTTCAATAATTTCTTTTTTAAAACAACATGTTTGTGCAAGGGAAAGTTACTGCATACTTATTGAGTTAACTTTTTTAAGTTAAATATCCTTTTTTTAGGATTAAGTTTTTGCAAAACCTCGCAAAATTGATCATTTGATTTTTCGTTGTTTATGCCGCTTCTTGAAATCTGTTTTTTTTTTCTTCTTCTTCTTATTTGTACCGTTTGTCTTTGGCTTCGAAGTTCAAACAACAAACTCTCTTTCAATTGTTTTATTTTTGTTACTTCTGAAGAGTGAATATAGAATGAGATGTTACGAGAGTAATTTCATTATGAAAGCGTTGGCCTGCGAAACTGCGGGTACTACTAGTGTACTCTTTTTAATTTTTTTCAGCTTTAAAATCTCATTCTTCTTTTATGTAGAACTACAGTAGCTAGCGAAGCCGGTGTTTGTTAGTGTGTGTGTGTGGCACAATGGCAAATAATTGCGTGGATGCTCAAGAGCTGTGGAGACCACTACCACGAGCAAAGATATGTGTTGATGATTCTGTATACGTACATGCTTTTTACGCTCTTTAAGTACTTTCTCGTTCTCTTTTTACGCTCTTTGAGCCAGTGATGCCAGTAGCTCATTCAAAAATTTCCCACAATTGAAGGGAAAAAATGAGTTTTTTCCCTCAACAAGTCATCAAATTTTCCCATAAAAATTCCCTCGAAATATAAGGGGACTATCACCGAAAGAAACGTACATAAGGGTCAAAATGGTTTTGGGGATTATGACCATGGAAGTTATGACCGGATATCCTTTTTGACACGGATATACTGAAGATTTTAGAACTCGACTGGAATAAATCCTTTGATGAATAATGCGAGGATTTTGAATTTAAAATTTTTATGATGTTATGAATGAAGTTTTGGACAAGGGGAACTTGCTTGTTTACATATATTTTCATTTTTTTTTCTACCCCCAAAATACTTCCTAAACTGCCTAAAGTTGCTTATAAGCTACTTCCGATATCTAGTGAGCGAATTAGTCTAGAAAGCTAAAAACTTCCAAAATTACTTATAGAGGCTTAATAAGCCTGGAAATTAAGAGAAAACATTTTTCTGGCAGTTGGCTATGGAGCGGGGGCGAAAGGGTTAAAGGCAAACGAGATATCATTTGATGTAGAGAAACAGTCCTTAAGACCTTAGGCAATTTTCTCCGACAAAAATTTCCTACAATAAGTACTGCAGTAATATTTTTTTCTTCAAAGTTTCGTAAAATGTAGATTTTATTGAAATTCCTTTTTATTCTTTGAAGGGCTGAAAATATTCGTTTTTCCCTTTTGGCTTTATTTTAACTTGAAATTTCCCGCAAATCGGAAAATTTCCCTTAAACTGGCATCACTGCTTTAAGTACCTTCTCGTTCTCATTTTTACGCTCTTTGAGCTCTTGCTTGTTCTCTGGGCAGCACCGCTCAAGAGAGTCTATAGATGACATAATATCAGCATTGTCTACAAGCTTTATTGCACTTTGTAGGATACAATCTAAAAGCTACAAGTCTGTTTTTTGAAGCACCAGCCGAAATATATACTTAGGTCTGATGTTAGTACTAGTGACAGTTCAAAAATCAACGTGAGTGGGTATTTGTTACAACTTTTTAAACTGTCTCAACATTTGACAGCTTCTTCGATATACCAAATTTATGGTATGACCTTCTCAAGTCTGATTGCACTGATAGGCCCATAAGATCAAGCGTGTTTGCCTCCACTATATGTATCCGGTGGCTTACGAAATAAAAATTAATGACAAATATTGCTTTTGTCAACGAAGGAATGAATTGGAAAGGTTATTGATAAAAACTAGATAATGAGTAGTGGGCAGGTCTGAGCCCTGTGGTAGGCGAGCATTAATGAATTTTTTTTTTTGGAGTGACTCCATTCTACAAATCAAGGAAAGGTCTCCTGCTGTCAAAAATCCACACCATAAGCAACTTATTTTAAAATTAGAACACTGTACCACACTCTGCTTTGGAAATATCTAAAGCAACAACCTCAATTTCACCAAATGGTAGATATATTGGGTTTTCAGCAAAAAATAACATCCGATCAGCTGTAGAACGATTACTCTGAAAACCATGTTACCTATCGCTTAGTTGTTCGTTGCACTCCAAACGCTTGACGAGGTGAAAGTTTATTATACTCTCTATAATTTTGAAGAGCGCAGAGCATAACTCAATAGGAAAGTAGCGGTTGCGGTTTGATGCTTCAACTATTTTGGGATCTGACTGAGCATTGTCTTTCTTTCAATAAGTTGGAAATTTGTCACAATTGTAGGAAAATTTCAAAAAAATTGGGATTAGCGAGCAACTTTTTAATTCCCCTTGAACTAAAATGTGTGGTCGGCCTATAACAAAAAAATTTTAAAAACAAAGAAAGCTCGAATTCTTCTAAATGCACAGAAGACTAAGTTTCTACTATATACCATATAATTTCAATAGCACAATTAAGTTTGCTGCTTAAGTCTTTTTAATCACACTACATTAATTGACTCACCTTCGCCGATGAATCAGCAATATTCGCCGCTTGTTGTTTGGTATTTGATGCTGCAGTATTAACTTGTTGCACTGTATTACCGATTTGTTTCTTAGTGTTATCAACAGCAGTAGCTGCAGCATTAACGCCTTGATCAATAGCATGTCCGGCTTTTTGTGCTTCAGCGGCAGCAAATTCGGCAGCTTCCTTAGCTATAGAGATTGATTAAGTTCTTAGTGTAATTGTTATTGGCAAATGGTTATAGCACTTACCTGTGCTAGCAGCTAAATTCTCAGTTTCACTCTTGGTATGCTGCAGTGATTGCCCAACTTTATTGGCCTGTTCTTCGACCAATTTTTGCGCATTTTCACCTGTCTCCTTAGCTATCTTTTCAGCATCATCCTTCTTCCTGCTGAAGAGATTGGCGGTCTTATCGCCCAAGTTTTTAAGTGATGCTTAAAGAAAAGAAAGAGAGAAAGAGAGAAATTTGTAAGTTAAATTTTTTTATTTTTAGTTGCTTAATATTTTTATGCATTGAACTAGCGGGGAAGATAATTCATGCACATATTGATTGAAGGTGATTCATAATAAAATTTTAAATTTTTAATAAAATAAGCACTTTTTGCAGCTGTAGTGATATAAGCAATATCGTGCGAAAAATGTGAAATCTAGAAAAAAAAATGTGGGATTGCATTTTTTTGTGGTTGTAGATCTATAGCTGCTATGATCTACTCGATGCATAGTCTCCTCAAATAAATGCGGAAATATTATAGTTTTTTTATTAAATCAAAGTTTCTTTTGCATTAAATGTTTTATTATGGAAAATTCCAGCAAAATTTTGCAACAATTTCTACTGAAGTCAACGTTTCAACTTTTTCACGTTCACTCTCATACGCATTAAAGCATAAAATACTGCGCAGTAACAACGCAAATTCAATTGCTCACAGATCATTAGAAACAAATGCGGTACAGTTTTTAATTTAAGAAAGCACTTAAATAACGTAGATGACCTTGAGATAGGTTATATTTATAACTTTCTCTTAAATTGACTTTTGGTTAAAATAAACTTTTTCTTTTTATATACATACGATATAATATTTTTTTTTACCAGAACAATCCCAACTCATTTTGCACAAATTTCTTCTTTTTTTTTTTTTTGTTTAGAGATATAAGACTTTTTCTGCTTTATGCCGCAATTCAACTCAACCGCTTTCAACCGTAGTTACAATGAAACTAAATACTGATTTTCGTAAGAGGCAAAATTTTAAATTTTGCAAAGTTTATCACATAAAAGATCATTATGATGAAAAAAAATCAGTCAAAAAAGCGACACAACAATTCGTGTTTAATGCTAATTGACTTTGATTGAGGAAAAAAAAATACATAGCAAGGAATTAAAAATGCAAATAAGCCGAGAGAATAGCTCAAGCATGAAAATAAAAATAAATAGCATCTAACCAGAGGCTCTAGTAAAAAAATAACATATGCACCCCTATCTTGTATAAAAAATATTCCCTCGAAATTTTTCTCAAACTCTCTAATTTGCAATCTTAGAAGATTTTTTTGGGAATGAGAAAAAAAGAGTAAATGACGAGCTACCAAACTTTATTTTAAGCGATTTTTTTTTTACAAATGTTAAGTTAAGTTAAGTTCCTAAACGTCATTAAATAAAAAAACAGTGTTACGTTTGGCATACTGTTTCGAAACAAAGCAACGCTGCAATAAAGTTGCATTGTTCAAATACATTGTCGTAATATTGACGATTAGGAGCAGCTGTTTGTAAAGCATCACTATGGCGAACGAAGTACTTAGCAAAAAGAATTTAATTGTAAGCACTCATTAAGCTTATTATTTACAAATGACGATTGAGAAAATATCTTTAAACCACAGAAATTTACCCATCTGCTTCCGCCACTGTGATATTAGCGAATTTGCTTTGCATCACAAAAGCATCAACAGAACTAGTGATGCGCAGTTTGCTTTTTATGCGCATCATAAAAAATCGATTGACGTTCAGGGACACATGACATTCATTAGGCCTACAAGGCCCCGTCCTAGGGGCCCAGCCAGCCTAGGCGCCCCAGTCCCAGTCAATTTTGCAATCATTGTAAAATTTGTTTTTGGCATCAACACACAGATGATAAAATTTGTTACCGAAACTGAAACCAAATTCAACTTTCTTTAAAAGTTTTTCTCAGACAAGACGATCTGCTCGAGCTGACGCCTGCTAAAATCTATGTCAATGATTCAAATGAAAAACCATCTGCGCGCTCTAAAGCTTCAGGTCTTCTGAATTCATAAGACTCGGTGGAAACTTGCTTGTAGACACTTTTCTGGAATGACATCTGGAAAAGTTCAACAAAGCGAACAAGTCTCTTCAATCTGTCAACATTGGCTTGGATACTCTCGCTGAACTGTATCAATCTTTGGTAACGTATATAGAAGACTTAAGAGAACCCAGTACCTTTGATTTTTATGAGTCGAAAGCTGTTGAAAAATCACGTGAAAATAACTACACATATGACATGCGTAAAGTCCAGTTCGACTAAATCTAGGGAAACGAGACCGAACTCTCTGACATGGACAGATTAGAGTTAGCATTTAAAATGTCATTATAGATAGATTTATTGCAGAACTACAGAGACGCAGATAAAGAGTTATGTTAAAAGTTTGACTTTCTAAGGAAATTAAATCGCTTGAAATCTAAACACATCAGAGAAGGAGCCAGAAACCTTATAGCTTTTTATTTACAGGATTTGGATACGACTTTGGAAAACGAGTGTCTGTACCTGCGAGCTAATTTGTCATACAATGACAAAATTATAGGGCTATCATCACTAAAGCTGTAAAAATATTTATTAGAAAAAGGCTTCTTGTATATTTATCCAAACGTAGGAATTGCGCCCCGAATGCTATTTATTATGTACACCATCGCAAACTGCTCAGCAAAACCAGGGCCTGATTTACCCACAGGCTATTTAGGCTTAAGCCTAGGGCGCTGAGAATTAACGTTGATTTGGAAATTTACAACTTTTATTCGTTTGAAATCGAAGCTACAAAATAGATGTAAATTATCGAAGATCGATTTGGAAAGAATTTTTTGAGGTGAGGAACTTTTCCTTTGTTTTTTGCTCATCAAAATTTTTCTTTTCGTACTTAGAGGGCGCATATTCATAGTTAGCCTAGGGCGGTCAGAAGTCTAAATCAGGCCTCCAGCAGTACGGTCGTTTTCAGCGCTAAAAAGAGTAAGGAATTACTTAAGATCTACCATAGAAGAGAATTCACTCTCTGTAATTTACATAGACTCAGAAATAATACAGTCAATTGATTATGATGACGTCATTTGATATTTTGCTAGAAGAAAGCTTGCCGTATGATTCAATGAAATAGATTAACATAATTATAGTAATATAGACTGAGTCATTCTGATGTTTATTAAAGTAAAAACAGTCGATTATTTGTTCTACTAGTGCCTTTAATTTGCTTAACCAAAATTAAATGATTTCGAGATCGGAGAGGGTGTCCCCAATGCCTAGTGCTTAGGGGCCCTACGCCTCTAAGTCCGGGTCTGATGACATTATAATATTATATAAGGTTGCGTTTAGGAACGCGTGAGTTTGTAGGACTGCAAAGTAACTGACGTTTAGGAACTCACCTTATTTCACAATTTTTCAGCACAGATTTGAATTTTATTTAATAACTTGTTGATCCAACAGATAAGCTAATGTCAGAAATGTGAAATCACAATAACATTATTAGCTGATTGGAAATATTTTGGTAGTAGCCAGGGTTGCCAAGTGGCCGCTTTTGATGCGGCCAGGGCGTTAATTGCATGGCAGAGCCGTTGGCCGCATAGAATTTGGAAAATTTCGCAAAAAGCCGTTAATTGGAGGTAAAAGCCGTTAATTAAAAAAAAAGATCTAAAGATGTTCATACTAGTTACATACATTTTTAAATGGAATCATCAGTGACCCTTGAGTCGTTGAGTAAGAAATTTAAGTTAGATAACTATTTTTTCCTTTTTGCATAGATTCGTTTCGGAACCAAACAAAAAGTTGAAACAAGCAAAACGAAATTATAAATAATTGTTTGTGTTGTGTCTTTGTTCTTGTAACTCATTTTATCATAAGCTGCAGCTCATGACTAAGTTATTCTAAATTTAAAGTTAGAGAAGTTGGTTCAAAAATATTCCATATGAAGCTGTGTTTCTTCTGAAGGTAGCTGTCTCATTATATTCACTATGTTCACATTTGGCCATTAGGATTTCGTTCGGAAAAGAAAGCATCCTATTCATTTTCTTTTAGACAACATTTTTTCATTGCTCCCATCAATTGCAATTGTTTAAGGAAAAAATGCAAAAAATTCACTCTGACAATTAATTTAATATAAAAAACTATAAATTGCAAAATGACTTCATTTCCCGTTTCAGTCAAAAGAATTTTAATTAAAATTAAGCTTACTAATAAAGCAATAAGAAATAACTACAAGTATGCATTAATAATGCTAATAATAAAACTGCGCCATATTTTTTTTTTTTTTATTAAAAATGTTACGAATGAATTGCAATTACTTGTCTCAAAAGAAATGAAAAATCGCTGGCAACTAAAGCATTAAACCAGGGGTCGGCAAAGCAATAATACTTTCTCTTTCTCTCTTGTTGTATACGCATACAAGAAAATTAGCTCTGCTACTCATGAGTAGCAGCGCGCCGATACCTGCATTAAACCAAAACACCAGAGTGCATTTTTAAAAGCAAATTTTATTACAATAAATTAAGAGCCAACAACATCCCCGACTACTTTGGGTCAATGTTATAAATTTGAGCAAATATCTCAATACAAGTGAAAAGAATCTAAACTCATAAATTTTAATTTTTCTTTTTGTGTGTTTTTTTATTTAATTCATTCACCAATTGCGCCATAATAATTAAAGTATCTCATACATAATAACCAGTAGCAGTAGCATCATGCATGTGACGCATAGTCCGTCCAGCTTGCGCGCTCGAGTGAGCATGAATGAATTTTATGGCATAAAAATAAAGAACCGACTACATATTTAAAGGCTATGGATCCGTAGTTAATTTAGATTAAAAACACTGGAAAAAAATGTTTCATTATGTTTACATTTTTGCAATATTGAAACCTTTCAACGTAAACAAACATTTTTTGTATTAGTCATATACTGATAAGAACCAAATGTCTGACTTGAAAATTCCTGGAATATACAAAAACTTATTTTGAATTTTTACTTAGGAAAAAATTCACTGCAGAATAATATTGCGAAAGCTTATCAGATGAATTTTAAGTATTGGCTTATTATTAATGTGTTAAAGCCGTCGTTATCATGTACCCTTTAAAAAGTTATTCAAGTTCAAATGAGATCTGTTTCGAAAATTAAATGTTATTAAAACTTAAGAAAAATAAAATCTGTCAAAGTTTTAGGAAAATCTTTATATCCTCAGAAGCTTTTCAAAACTTTCCGGTGAACATTTTAGATATATGATTTTATCTTCATTGGTACTGATATATTATGTAGTTCACCTTAATGCGAATTAGTAAAAGTAAGAGTAAAGTGAAAATAGCTACGCTTTTTTAACAACTAAATTTTGGAATTCCAAAAAGAAACTCTTTAGGATTATTTTATCGCGTCTGCCTCTGATCTATTGTGCTAAAGGCATAGTACAGATAACGTAAATATAAAAGGCAGATGTCCACACTGCTGCATTTTTAATAACAGCAATAGTTAATACTCGAATGTAAAAAAAGTAAAAACTCCATTAAATAATTTTATTATTTTTCTCCAGAATTTCCTTGTTTTCTGTATTGCCTCTAGAAGCTGAAAATACAGAAGGCAGACGTGTAGGTCTCTGTTTTTTTCAAAATAAATGAGGCTGTATATGTTAAAATCATCGATTTTGGTCAACTGCCTTCGAAAAATCAGCGTTGGAAACGTCTGCCATTTCTTTCTATATGTTTTTGTTATTAGTAAAAGAACCAGTCAGCCAAGTGGCAGACGTGATAAAATGAGTTTTTACTCAATTTTTTATTTGCATGTTTATAATATTGTAATTTTTAAATATAGCAATAACTAACTGGCAGAGATTTTTTTCTCCTATGGCATAATCTTTATAATTATCACAATCTGCCAGACAATAAAATTCCATCACTTTATATGTATCAAAAAAACTTAAAAAAAACTAAATTACTCTTCAACGCAGCAACAAAAACGTCTGCCATTTGCATTTAGCTGTTTTGGTGTTAAGACGCAGTTCTTAATATAAATAGCAGACGCAATGAAATTGCTTATGTTACCCTCGCTTTCAATTAATATCGCAGACGCAAAGATTGTTCTGTCACGATTTTTTTTTTTCGGTCTTATGTTTTTTATAAGTAAAAGAACGAGTCAGCCAAGAGGCAGACGCGATAAAATGATT
The DNA here is from genome assembly GCA_963662105.1 of Meiosimyza platycephala. Classification (NCBI taxonomy): domain Eukaryota; kingdom Metazoa; phylum Arthropoda; class Insecta; order Diptera; family Lauxaniidae; genus Meiosimyza; species Meiosimyza platycephala. The sequence goes on along the minus strand of OY759211.1, from coordinate 76,760,158 downwards.
TATTACTCAATTTTTTTCATTATATGTTTAGAAAAGGTTTTTAATTTTTAAATATAGCAATAACTAAGTGGCAGAGGTTTCTTCTCTCGTTTCCTATGAAATCATCATTAAAATTATCACAATCTGCCAGACAATAAAATTACATCAGTTTGTAACTTTAAAAAAATTTAATTACTCTTAAACCCAACAACAAAAGCGTCTGCCATTTGCATTTAGCTGTTTTGCTGTTTAGACACATTTTTTAAAAGAACAGGCAGACGCAATAAAATTGTATATGATACTCCTTTTTTTTGCAATTTTAAAAGGCTCTCAATTAATATCGCAGAGTCAACGCGATAGGACAATTTAATGGCTACCTTTTCTTTATTTTGACTCAGCTATAAAATCGAAGCTAAAATACTTTTTTCCGGTAACCACAGGTTATTAACAAAAAGTTGGCATACATTTCATTTGAAGTGGTCTCCGGATTAGGCTCCATAAAAATTTGCCCATCTTTCTCTTTTTTTTTTTTGACAAGCGTCAACAAAACCCAAAGTATTATGAAATTTAATTTGAATAAAAGCATAAAGTAGATTAAACAGCCCAGCTCGTATTATAATTGCGCTCCAAAATAAATAAAAATTACGGTCTATTAATCTTTACAAAAGGTCATCGTCTGCTAATTAGAGTGTTTCCATTTTAAATAACGTAACACATCAAGTGGTTTTTAAAATTGAATTGTGGGTCAGTTAATTGACATAAAAAAAAAAGAATTTAGAAAGCGCGACAAAACCATAAAAAAAAAACAAATATATACAATTAAAAAATGTTAATAGAATTTTAATAATTTATATGTACTTTTTACGTGAATGCATATAAGGGGGGATCGAATGCGGCACATTACTAAGCAACCCATACGAATACTCATAGTATAGCAAATAGAAATACAGCTAACTGTGTGATGCCAAAACAAATGCCGATGACATCAGTTGCAAAGTATTTCAAAGTTTTATTTTTTTTTTCGTATGAAATACCTAAATAATACAATAATAACAATGTCAGCGACAATAACAGAGATGGGCAAACAATAAAGTTGCACTAGGTGATACAAACAATGACAGAGTGTCAGTTTAAAAGTACAAATATAGAATTTGGTTTTTGTTGTTGTTGTTTTTTTTTATTTTTTGCATAAATTAAAACCATAATAATAAATAGAAATTTATAACATTAGTTGGTATTCAGTTTTTGTTGTCTTGTCGCGTATTGATTTCTGTTTCAGCTTTGTCATGGTCTCACATAAAAAAAATTAAATAGAACTTAATGATATTTTGGTTTTTGTTGTAATCAAGTGCAATTGTACTGAACATATAATTACATGGAGAGAAATTTTCAAATTAAATTTAAGTTTTTTATTTGACATTTTCTCCTTTGGAAGAAAAAAAGTTCACTGAAGAAAGCCAATTCAGCGAAATTTTTTTTTTTTGTTTTTAAAAAGTCCGCAAATTTTAACCGCAAAAAACTTTTTTTTTATGTAGTGGATTGCAACAAAAAATACTACATATTATTTTATTAAGCTTACTGCTCATCTATTGCTAAATGGAATCATCAGCGACCTCTAAGCCGCTGAGTAAGATTTTCTTAGTCTATGTTCTTCTTTTTCCATGAATATGTTGCGAACCCAAACAACAAATAAAACAAAACAAAGCCAAAATCACTTTTTCAGCGATGTCTTTGTTTTTGTAACTCATTCGTTGCAAGCTTTCTTGGCGAGTCAAAACGAAATATCGAACGCAAATTGTTTAAGAAAACGGTTAGCTCACCGTTCGTTTTGTCTCGCTAAGAAATGTGTAATATCAAATGAGTGACAAAAACAAATACACAACAGAAAAAAGAATTTTGGCCTTGGTTTGTTTTACTTTTTGTTTGGATTCGCAACAAATTTATGCGAAAAAGAAAATATATCAGGCTTAGAAACTCTCACTCATCGACTTAAAGGTTACTGATGAATCCATTGAGCAATGTATGAAACTAGTATGGTTTTTTTTTTGATTTTTGTTCATGAAAAGGTTTTTAATTTTTTTTTTTTTTTTTGTTATTTTTTAATTAATGACACTATGTTATGAAAAATTATTTCGCATGAATTCACCAATGTGTTACTGCAATTCGAAAAATCTTTTTCGATATATCATATAATTTAGTTATGAGAATAGTGGATCTTTAATTAAAAGATTTGACTGACTTCAAAAAATTGATAAATATATGTTTATCACGCTAAATATAGTGTGAAATATTATTTGTTACAATATAACAAGCTTGAACTAAGCTATTCTTTTTATTACTACATAATTCAAGAAAATTAAAAGTAAAACGTAATTATTTACAAAAATCTAGCAAGGCTTTAAAGCATACCAATAAAAAAAAAATAAAACAATTTAAAAATAAAACGCAAAAACCGCAAAATGGTAACAAAACACTACACTTAATTTTATGGTTTGTTAAGCGTAGAGCTGCAAGCGCTCGCACGAGCTTCTACATTTTTTTCCTAAACTTCAAACAAAAAAAAAAACACGTCTATGTTTCAATGGTGACGTAATTAAAAAATAAAATAAAAAATTCTAATAGACAAAACACAAAAAATTTAATTAATAATGTATATAAAACAAAAACGGCTGCGCAGCTTAGAAGTATGAAGTAATCGAAGAAATAAGCCAAAAGTTATGACTTTTTTTTACCAAAATAAAAAACAAAAATTAACTAAAAAAAAAAAAGCAAAACAGGCTAATATAGTGAACTCTAAACAAAACAAAGCATTGTTTGTATTTTTCTTGCTAATTTTTGTTACCAATTTTATATTACCCTTCACATTTTATAAGGAATTATCGCTGAGCTGATTTTTGATATCATTAATAAATAAAAAGCTGACATACTCGTATATATCTTCTGGTTAGCTTTGTCTTTCTAAATACTTTAATGCCTCGAGTATAATTTTTTTTTTTTTTTTTCAAAATTTGTAGCTATAATGTCATTAATTATTTTGATTGTAGAGTCAACTATGCTTACACTTAGAAAAGAGAATATATACTTTATTTAATTGTAAGGAAAAGTCACCAAGGAACCAGTAACAGCAAGTGGAATATTGAACCTACCAATTTCTTTTTTTTTTGCATTTTTAAGATAAACTAGCTAGTTTTAAAATACTTTTTTTTTTCAAAACAATGACATTTTTAACATGTCTCTATTGGAAACACCCTAGTATATATGCATTCAAGAAAGCGTTAATTCCGCAATCATTAGGTATGTCTGTTAGCACATTGACGAATAGATAGTTTAAATTCTTATACGCTACTAGTGACGTAGCTTTGCAGCTGTTGAAGCTACAAATTAACATCACACCGGACTCGTTTCTTTTCCGCACTCCACCAATTGCTGAATTTACCACATGTGTAGCGTATAAATAAGTCGTGTCTCCACTACTACGCTTACTAAGTCTGGAATTAAATGTTGCGTTCTTGTATTTCATTTTAGTCTGTATAGCCATTGAATGATGTCATGTCCGGTTTCAAGGGCAAATAAACGTGTTGAATTACAATTGAATCTCACTTTTTTCGTGATATTCTCGTACCTACCTATTCTATGGTACATATGTATGTAAATATTTTTTGTATTATATCAGTTTTGCTATATATTTAAATGATGGTATCACTGAGATGATGAAAACAGCAGAACTTATTGTTATTATAAAATAATTTGTTTGTTAAAACTAAATCTAACTTGCAATTAAATAACAATTAGATTTGTTTTAAAAATAAATTTTATTATTTTTTTTATATATATATATTATTCTAATTGCATGAAAAAATTTGGTTAAAAGTTTTATAAAAGATTTTTTTAAATTTTTCTAACATTAACTTCAGTTATCAACCATCTGAAAATAATAGTGCAAAATGCAATAAAAGAACAAAAATTAAAATTTATTTGATATCATACAATATATACTATATAAATGTATATAATAATAATTATATATCACTTAAAAATTGCTTTTAATGGAACAGCAATATGTACAAATGAACTTTAAAGTAGTTTTGAAAGCTAACGAATTTAATAGTTGCTACCCAAAAATCAGTATCTGAGTCATTTCGCCAAACAAGTTAGGCTTAAAAATTCTATATTTTATCCCCACCACTCGCAAGTTTCTTACAAAATTGTCTTCTAAATTACAAACTCAAAATTTGGGAACTGGTCGTTTGCTTTGCTAAAGATGCATTTTTTTACGTTTAAGGGGACAGGGACAGTCAGAGGCATGAAAAATAGAGCATTTTCAATAATTTTTTTTTTGTATTAATTTTATTTATTTAATAAAAGTGATAATATGGCATCATTACATTATATTTCAACTTGACTTGACGAAAGTTAAAAAAAAAAATTGAAAATAAAAAAAAAAACTTATAGCTGGCTCTGTTGGACCCTGTCCGATACAAAGTGTCTTGCGGTGACCATCACAAATCCTTGGAAAATTATCGGAAATCAATCAGATGAGAAAAATTAGTTATTTAAATAAATAATCTAGTGCCTGATCGTTGGTTTTTTTTTTAAATCAACAAAATGGCAGCCTCAGGAAATTTACCTCCAGATTTTCGGGACAAAAATTAACAATTAATTGTTCATAAAAAATCGATATTTAAAAAAATAGATCCTTCGATCAAGAACTAGCTTTTTAGTGTTTTCAAAAACTGTGTAAATTTCATTGAAATCTATCGAGCGGTTTTCGAGTTACAGTGGTCACCAGTTTCAAAAACATAGTTTTGAGAAACATATGAATTTCCGTACTCTTACTACCAAGAGTCCTTTGGTTATTGCCGAATAACTCCAAAACTAATTGTCGGATTGATTTCATATTTTCAGGATGCATTTTTAAGATATCATGCTTTAAGAAAATGTAAAAAAATTCGATTTCTTTAAAATACTGACTACCCCTGCGCTGCATTTTTCAAAGGAATTTTCTCCCGCTGAATTTTTTTACAATTCAAAGTTTAAGTGCATACGGCTGATATAGAAATAATCGTCAGTCGCCAGAATGTTAGAGAGTCTGATTGTGAGAGACCAACGAAAAAAGTAAGCCACATGTAGAACTAATATTGTAGAATAGATCAAAACACATCGATTTCATGTCCGAAAAATCTACTTGTGTCTTTCTTTTCGAGTTATTGAGCGAAACCTTTTTCGTCAACCTTACTTGAACTATCAATTGCACAAAAAAATTAAGCAAGATGAAATGACCATGAAACATGCAACGCTGCCTCCCGGACTATTACATATCATTATACATCATTGTCATCACTATCTTTTATAAGACTTAAAACTGGATTATAGTGATTTTTTTGCCCCCCTTAATTTGAAACATTGGCTACAATCAAATTCGGTAGGCGTATCTCAATCCATTAACAATAATTTACAAACGTGAGCGTAACTAAAAAGTAGGCGTGGCACTCTTCCACAATCTGAAATTTGATTGAATATGGCTCGAAAACACTTCAATACAGAAAAATTTAAGTCTTACGAAAATTTACTTACTTCAGCGCATTATTTTAAGCTTTTTACTTGATTGAAAACTTCAAGCACAATAGCTAAGAAGGTTAATAGCTGTAGTAGCTAAACTCTATTATTAGTATCATGACAAATCTTATCGAATGGCTTCCTATTTTGACCAAAATTTTATATATATTTATTTATTTTTTTTAAAACTTTGAACATGTTGTATGTTTTATTTATGTCATTGTTGTTGTTTTTTATAGAATTTAAATGCGATGAAACTCAATCAGAGCTGATCGTACTGAGATTGGTATGCAGAAAATTTATGTGTTTTATTATTTGCTTTAATTTTTAATATTATATAGTTTTCGATTTAAAGATAAAGTAGTAAAAGGCCTCCAGACATAGAAGTAGCCATTTCTGACTTTAAGCTCTTGCACTATAAATCAAATATTTCCTGAGAAAATCAAAATTTTAACTTTTTTTCAACATCAGTTCTTAAATTGGAAACTTAATGCAATAACAAAACTCTATAGAGATTTAAAATTTCATAATTTTTTCATACAAAAAAGGCACAAATTAGCAAACATTCCATAATCAGGGAATTAGGAAATATTCTTAGCAACTGAATTTCTCATAAAAAGCAGCTGCTTATTTAATAAAACAATAAAAAAACTACAAAATTCTAAGCAATTAAATCTAAAAATCAATATTGGTCACAGGGGATAGTGCCGGTATGTGTTCACTTTGAAAGCATTATCATTATTACTTTTATTATAACTCAAACATTGTGGTAAGCACTTTCATATATTTTATTTATTTTTTTTTTTGTTTTTCGAAAATGACGTAAATCAACACAAAATTCATTTATGCAATCTGCTCGCTTTTACTTACTCCTATCAAATACCATTTCTTTGACATATAGCCTTAGCAACAATCAAACCGTATGCCAACAAATCAAAGATGACCTTGTGAAAACTTCTACTTCCCAAACTTTAAAACTTTTACCAACTTCTATTGATTTTATTTGTGCCCTAACGCAAATCGCTTGAACAGCAATGACATCATGCAAAAATAGGGATTTTTCTTTATTCTGCCAATAAATTTTTTATAGCCAACAAAATAAATTTGTAAACGTCAGAAGAAAAAGAAAACAAAAAAAAAAAACAGAAAAAACCTTGGCTTCACTCCAACTCATCAGGGAAATGAAATACTTTCGCTTTTTATGCGAATGCTTCAAGGGTTTGACTGTTTAAATTAAAATTTTTTTTTTTCTTAATGTCGATTTAATTTTTTGTAAACAAAAACAAAAAAAAATAGAAAAACTGATTTATTTTGTTTTTTATTTGGACTCCTCTTTAATTATTTTAATTAGCAACGTCAACGCTCTTTGTAAAAAAAAAAAAAAAAAATATGAAAGAAAAGACGACTTCCTTTAGCGTTTTGCAAAGGGCCCCTGCTATACTATAGATGAGATAGCCCAGCACTTTAATGTAGACGTGGGCTTTAATGATAAATCGTGTGAAAAAATAATTGAATTGACCTTACTTAACAAAAACAACAACAACAACAACTTTAGTCTGTATAATGTCATGCAATTGTCTCATCGATTTTTCTTTTTCATTTTTTTGCTGTTGTCATTTTCAAGTAGATGTTACTTTTGGTCTTTCGTGTAAATTGCTGATTTAGGGGCTATAACGTAATACACAGCAGAATTAAAATAAAAATAAACGTTTAGTTTACATGCGATGAGACATGAGGAAACAACAGGTGAGTGTGAGTGCGAATACTCGCGGCTTGCTGTTTAAACTTAACGATTTTTTGTTATAATGGAAAATATTGAAAAGTCAATATACCGGGTGATTTATTCTTATTTACATAGGCGAACATCTCGAGAACTAAGTGAGATAATCATAAATGTTTGAGGTAAAATGTATAAGATTTCTTGTGGGTCAAAAATCCCTTTGACCTTGAAAGTCACTGACTGCCACTCCGAATTTCGAACTGATCCCCAAATGCGGTCAAGATCCGACAACCATCAAAAATCAATCGACAAAAGTGGAAATAGATTGGGCACACTTTGCGGAAACCATAGACTGAAGTATGCCAGCAGGCACTGGAGTAGAATGCTTGGGGTAGCAGGAAATACGGTCGTCCTAGATCATTGTAATAACGTTCGCTAAAACGTGAATTGGTGAAATGTTGAAGAGAATTAGAGGCACTCGCTACAGACCATGTACGTTGGTAGAGGTCCTATACTCCTTGAGAAGATAAAGGACACAAGATTTGAGAAGAAGAATGAATAAAAAAATGTTTATGAATAGAAATATGTTGAAAAAGTCGAATCAGTATGAATAAGTTGATAAATGTTGAAAAAATCACAAAATCGAAAAATCTTGAAAAAGTCGAAAAATCTTGAAAAAGTGGAAAATTTTTGACAAAGCAAAAATAAAAACGAAAAATATAAAAAAATCTCAAAACTTTAACAAAGTTCGAAATTGCTGAAAAATCTTAATAATTTGCAAAAGTCCGAAAGTGTTGAAACACTCAAGAAATGTTGAAAAAATTGCAAAATATTGGAAATGTTGGTAAATGTTAAAAATTCGAAAAATTTTGCAAAAGTCGAAAATTATTGAAGAAGTCGAATCATATTGAATAAGTCGCAAAATGTTGAAAATCTTGATTCATCGAAATAAAGTAGACTTCCAGTATAACGAACTATCGATACAGCGAACTATCGATTTAATGAATTATCGATATAACGAACTATCGATATAAGGAATAATCGATATAACGAACTATCGATATAACGAACTATCAATGTAACGAACGCTTCTTAGAACTTAATTAAACTTTCTAAATAGCGAACGCTCTGAACAAATTTGCTATTCGATATAACGAACACATGCATTATCGGCTTAAGAACTCTCGAAGGATTTTAATACAATTGCTATATTCTTTCATGTCTATTCTTGTTTTCTTATTCTGTATTTTCTGATAAATGCGATTGATTTTATTGCTAGTGATGGGTGGCTCACAAAATTCAAGAGACGGTTCGGTATTCTTATTTTCAAGGAATCCATAGAAAAATCATTATCACGTGCTTGCTGAATTAGTTGAGCCATTGAAAATGAAACTAATGTAAGTGATCAGAATCAAGGGATATGATTTTAAAGGCTGATGAGACTTGACTTTTCTGAAAGTTATTTTCAGATTATACTTATGTTAATGCTAGTGAAGCAACAGCCTCAGCAAAGGAAAATACCTTTAGAGCGTTTGACGTTTTTAGCTTGTACTTTTGGTTATTGTTAAAGCTAAGAAGCCGCGTTCAGTTCTCAACTCGCGTTCTTTTACAAACTCAATTTTTCATTAATATTGTAAGAAAAGTATTTAAAAATCTTTCGATATAACGAACACGTAAAAGGCTTGTCTAGCTCTATTTCTCTAAAAATCTAAGAAAAAATTTTATTTGTATATAACATTTAATTCCAGTTTGACAAATTTTTATATCCATTGAAAATTGCTCTTTGAATGATGCTTAAATCAGTGCTAGTTATACTCTAAAACTGAATATCTCTCAATTTCAAAAGTCGAAAAATTTTTTAATCAAAAAAAAAACTTTTACTTATTAGCAGCATACTCAAAAGACGACTATTTACGATATCATACAAAACACTTAAACGCATAACTCACCGATAAAAATGCAACTTCAAACAAAGAAATTTTTCAACAACGAAATGAAACAACGAAAAAGATTAATGCCATAATAAATCTCATACAAACGGCCTTTTGTTTTCTTTGATTGATTTTCAAATGGATATCTTTTTTCTCATTTTCTCTACAAAATTTTTTTATCAAATTTTTTTTTGGAACAAAGTTCAATGAACTGCAATACATTTTCGTTGCATTTTATCGTAATTTCCTGTTTAACGAAAACGTTTATTTTTATGTGAATTTTTTTTAAATTGTATTTTTTTAATTATTTTGTAAATCACTTTGAAAATCTGTACGAAATGGCACATTACGCTGTGTGCAATTAAACAATTGACTCGATTGGAATGGCAGCTCAGTTTTTTGTTTGCTCATTGTACAAACAAGTGCGAATACATCTATATAATTTGTTTAATTTTTTATCATTTTTGTTTATAAACATTGTTGTTGATTATTCTGTAAAAACAATTTTGAAATTTATGTAAAGATTTAACAAAACAAAAAAAAAATCACTTTCGCTTTTAAACGCCACACTTTGTTTGTTGGCTCTTTATTTAATTTGTAATTTACATAAAAGTACACTCATTGCATTGTCAGGCTGTTTACACTGAAAAAATTTATGAAATATTTGTGAAAAGTTTTCCAATAATTGTGGTGAGTACAGCAAAGAAATATATATCGTTGGATAGCTTTTGCTATGTTGCTTAATAGTTTCTTTGGCATCTAATTTCAAAAAACAGTCAGATAATTTATTTTTATTGAGGATTAATTTTTTCTAAAACTTAGCGTATAGATTTTGAACGATTGTTTCGACAACTATGAAACTTAGCTTACACTCACGAAAATGTTATTTTCTTCAAGTACTTTTCACTACATTTTTTCTTTCAAGTGTATAAATTAATTTATTATTATTATAATTTTTTTAGTTTTGCTAAGTTTCTGATTATAAAATCAAAAGTGCTGTGCCCCATTGACTGCTGATATTTATTTGAGTTTTATATTTATAAAGTGACATTGAATTGTAAGATGGGTCTACTTGTTAACATTAATGCACAGTGGAGCGTAGTGATTTGAAAGAAAATTTGGAACCTCATAATGTTTGTAATAATATCCACTATTATGCTGTTTTACTGGCTTTTTATAACTTTGACCTTGAAGAATCTCAAAAGACTTATGAAAAATTCACTGACATAAGTAGCCATTTTTTCTGATACTTGATAAAATAATAACTTAATCGTAGTTGTTGATATAACTATCAATGAAAAGAGTAATTATGTAGCTTTCATATAAATTAAAAAAAAAGTTTGGACTTAGAAAAAAAAACTATAACGACCGACAAAACGACCTTCTTAACAACATACATTAAGCAAAAATCATACAAAAAAATAAAGACATAATATTTTCAGTATTCAGTATTAGCTAAATAGCTAATAAGACTTTTAGCTGTAGTAGCTAAACTGTATTATTTTTATTAAAATACAAGTGGTGCCCGCGGCGTCGGTTGCGCACGGCCAGTTGCTTTTGTTTTCATAATGAAATTATATTCTTAACATCACTATCAGAATTGAAGAGACAGCATAAGCAACGAATAATCCTAAAAAAATTACATTTAACGTTAAAAAATAAAAATAAATAGTATGCTATAATCCTTTCAAGCACAAATATGTCGTTTTAAAAATGAAATCATTAAAATCGGTTCGGTGTATTTTGCGCCAAAGCGTTACAAACCATTTCCATATAAGCAATTTTAAATAAATAGTATAGATTAATACCATTAAGATCGGAGAATGCAATCAAAGTAAATATCTTTTTAAGTATTTTTGAGCAATTTTTAAATTTTCCCTCGTGTAATTCGTTACATCTCACTCTTATATTACATTGTCCGAGTAAAAATTGTCCTTCGAGTTTGCTTTAGTCATATTTTTGCTGAGATCATTAATTAAGGAGTACGTTTGAAACGAGCTGTGCCAAAATGCTAACCTTTCACAAGCTCGAAAATAGAAATTACTCTTACAGATTTTAACTTAAATAACATATGTGGTAATCGACAAATGGAACAACTACTTCTACTTGGCTACTAATCCATTTGACTTTCTAAATATAAATTTTAGCTGAGCATTAAAATTTGGATTACAGTTGCACAAAATTAAATATTTTTCTTGGGATACATATTTCAGGAAAGATTATTTTTCTACCATGAAAAAGGTCTTATATGTAGTTCCCTTAGCCAAATCGTATAAAAAGTCAAAGCCTCTGAGTTGCCAAGTCATAAGAAAAAATTCAAACTACTTGGATTTTAATATGACTTGGTCATACGACCGGTAGTATGAGAAGTCTCTTCGCCTTAGGGCACTACTATTAAAGACAAAATTAATCAATATATATTGAACTGATTGCCTGTACTTTCTATTTATTGTCCGATCAATTCACCGATGAAATCTTTACTTTCATGACAAATAAAAACGCGGGAATTCGTTTTATATATTGTGTTTTTTCCTGGTAAATAACACAGGCACACAAAAAAAAAAGTCTCGTGACCCAGAGGGTAGACCCCTCTAGACCTACATTTTCGAGGGCGCTGATTCCGAATACGACCTTCAAAAATGGTTTCAATTGCCAGTTTTTCCGCTACCACCCCTTACCACTCCCTTACCACCAAATATTAAGAGCGTATTCCTCTAAACGTGAAAAGTCGAAAACGTGCCAAACTTGAAAGTTTTCAGGACTGTTTTCAGGAACACCCCTATCGCTGAGAACGATTAAGTGAATAAGAATTTATGTGCAATTTTCAAAAAAAAAATTATATTGGCAGCTCATCAAATTTGCCGTGAAAATTTTCAAAATATGAGCAATCAGTGCCCCATACAAATCTATTTCGAGGCTTGCTCAGTTTTCTAGGCGTCTTCGCGTTTAGAGTAACACTCATGATATAAACTCCAACAAAGCTATTCATTTTACTGGGGTTTTCGGAATGAGGTAGTATGGGGTTTTAAAAAATATTTTTCAAAATTTTTTTTTCTATTTAAATCCCCCTCCAAAACGTGTCTGTTTGTTGCTATATTTGAGCAATGGAAGATCAAAGAAGTTATTTCGAACTATGATAGGTTTTACTGTTGTCAGTTGACGACTTTTTTTTTAATTTTTTTATCATACTAAAATTAAATAAAAAATAAATTATTATTACAAAAATAATCGCTGCTTGAAAAAAAATCCACTGCCTTTAACTTCCGGGTAATGTCATGTAATTAACTATATTACAATGTAACGCCAGCAGCAGCTGCTACTACATATCAGCAATGTCAAGAGATTCAACAAGACATAACATTTCTAAATTTAGCGCGCTTACAACTAACTAAAGCGCATTTCTTGAAATATAAATACAGCAACATATTCTGCATTTAAGAGTAAATATTTATTTAAATTTAAATAAAAATTAAATTTATTTTCTTAATGACTACATGTCGTTTGTTGAAAACAAATGACGCGTTACATAGTTGCAACACATACACAGACAAGACAGAGTGAAGACAACAAAAAAAAAGGGGGAAAAATATATTTAATCGAGGGGAAAACATTGGAATGTTTGATGCAGCGATAAGCGAAGCGTAAAGATGAATGCGCAGATACCCTTACCGCCCCCATAATTCTAGAAACTAAGCTGGCTGCATAACACTGACTCAGACAACAGATAAGTAATAGCGTCTCCAGAAGCAGCAGCAGCAGCTACTGTGTCTGCTGTCTACTGGCACTTACAAATTGTATCTACGCATCTTAGGAATGCGACTTACGTTGCCACAATTTGTTCTGTTTCGAATGCATCCCCAACTGGGTAGCTACAATTTTTTTTTGTCTTTTCGTTTTTTGTTAATAAATTGTGTGGGAATATAAATTCTTGTGTTTTTTTTTTTTTTTTTTGTGTTCTCAACATACTCCAATTTATTAATTTACTGTCGCAATTGTGTTCAGCTACTGAAGTACTTTTAGATGTAGATATACATATATGTATGTACTCGTACATATGTATGTATTATAATATGCTCAAGCATGCTTTATATAAAGCTTTTCTGTAGATATTTCTTAATAAAAAAAGGAGCGGCACATTGCTGAAATATATGTTTTATGCATATAATATAAATATTTATTAAGATAAAGCGAAATTTGCTTCTTTCGATTTAGCATTTGGCAGGGTGCGAGGGTTCAATGCTCTACTGGACTACAAGTAAAAAACATTCTAGACACTTATTAATATTTGTAACTGACCATGAGTACTTTAAAAATTCAAGAAACACATTAACTCTTGTGGCAGTTTATATTTGTCATTAAGGGTACTCCTCTAAAATTCCTCGAGAATTCGATGAACGCGCAAACCTCGAAAGTTTTCGAGCTTGTTTACAAGAACATCCCTATCTATGCAAATGTGCAAGCGAATGGCAATTTGATCAGTGTTGCCGCAGCCATGAAAAAAAAATGTAACACACGAAAAAGAGAAAATATATCACAAATAAGAGAATAATTTGGTTATTTATTTATTTTATTTATACACTCTAAAAAATGAAAAATGCGATGTGTAAATTTACTATATTAATATTAGTGAATTTACTAGTATTATTGTTGTAAGAAATACAAAAAAAGTGTAAAAATTTACAAGGAATGTGTATTTTTTAAAAATCTAGAATACACACAATAAATATGTAAAATTGCAGAAAAAAATATGTATTCAACCACCTTTTACTAATAAAAATATGTATTCTATTCCGAAAAAAAATTGTATTATGCTTTTATTACAAAAAATAATGTGTAAATAGTCTCATATTACAGATTAAATGTGTATCAGCTGTCATTCAGTATTTGAATATTGATTGAAGTTTTCGGTAATTAATTAATTTTATTCCATAACGTGCCACGCTTGGAATAGGGATAAGTCACAAATAGCTCTGTCTCCAAATAACAATGAGATGCATATATGTATACAAGCGGGACTCAGGATGATCTGCGGGTTATGGGCATTGACTGGGCTAAGGACACTAACAGGATTGTAAGCTGTGCCGCCGATCGTAACGCTTACGTTTGGACGCAGACTGAAGATAAAAAATGGAAACCGATTTTAGTATTACTTCGCATAAATCGTGCACCAACATGCGTCAAATGGTCTCCAGCTGAGAATAAATTTGCTGTTGGTTCCAGAGCCCGTTTGATATCGGTATGCTATTTGGAGTCTGAAACCGATTGGTGGGTATCGAAGCATATTAAAAAACCAATTCGATCAACAATTACCTCATTGAATTGGCATCGGAACAATGTTCTTAGTGTAGCTGAATCAACTGATTATAAGGTAGGAGTTTTTTTTGCTTATATCAAAGTCATAGAGGACCAATCCTCACCTACCGTTTGGGGAAGCCGAATGCCATTAGGTTATTTAATGGCAGAATTTAAAAACAATGCATTCTCTGGGAGAGGCTGGATAAATAATGTCAGTTTTTCAAGTGATGGAAATAAAGTTTGCTGGGTTGGTCATGACAGTTGTATAAATATAGCAGATGCTGTGAATAATGGTGTGGTTAGATGCAATAGATAGATGATCTGAAATAGTACCGTTTACAAATATAAATAAAAATATAATATACTAGCAAGTAAAACTATAAATAAGCTGCTATAATCGTACAATATTGTAAAGTAAACTGTTATTTGTGTTAATATTACAGCAAAATGAATCTCTATTTATTATTTATTGTTATGTCATAAGTTTAAAAAAAAGATAACAAATAAAATTATTATGTTTGCGCCAATATAAATCATGCATTTTACACATTGATCATAGTAAATTTGAAGGCAATAAAATTACATTAATAATGTGTATAGGTATACACATTTTTGCTGTAAATTTACACATCTAATGTGTATCTATTTTACACATTTTTATGTGCAAAGTTATGAATACATTTCGTGTGTAAAATTACTACATTTAATAATGGAAACACGATTACAACATTAAATATAGTAATTTTTTTTTGGAGTGTAAATACTTTGGTAAAATTTGGTAAAAGTGAAAAAAAAAAGTGGAAAAGAAACAAAAAAACTCTCACAATACTCGTATATTTAAAATAATATTAAATTTTTCGGCAAATTTAAGAAGAAATTTCAAATTGGCGGAAAGTTTTTTCAACAGACAGCAACACTGATCAACAGTTTCTAACTTTTGGATGCTGCTTGTTCAGCAAATTTGCCTGCGTGCGTAAGTTTTGCTTCATACAAATTCTTTTTCGAGAATCGAAAATATTCTCAGTCATCTTCGCGCTTAGAGGAATACCCTTATTATTTTTCTTTCATATATGGTGTCTTGAGTGCTTAAACTGAACTATGTCAACTAAATTGTCTGTTGCTTCTCTAAGGATCCTTAATCATTAAGTTGTAATCTCTATACTGATTTAAAAAATAAGCAAGTCGTATAAGGGTTAATTAAATAGTCTGTAACAGGATTTATGCAAATTTTTACATTTTTTCAATTATGAGTATTTTGTATTTTGAAAAATTTTTTTTAAAAAATATGAATTATTTCCACGAGATGTATTATACATATATCCGTAATCTGATTAAAACATTAAAGTAGCCTTATTTATATCCTTTGATATGCAATTTAAAGTCTACTTTTTTGCACAAACTATTCTAGACCGGAAAGAATATTGGACGAAGTTCTAAGAAAATCGTGATATATCCCAAACTACAAAATTGAATGTAGGATAAGAACAAATTCATCGTTATCGAGCGAGGCATTCAGTCAATTGTCAAAAAATTTTGTATATAGTCAAAAGATCAAGTAAAAGACACAAAACGAAAAATGTGCGGTATTCAGGTATTGGCTTTTCCAACTAGTAGGGGTGATGATGTTTTCAAACCGACATTTTTGCCATATTTGTAGTCTCAAAATCTTGTATCAATCTTGTCAATTGTATTCATTAAGGTTTGCAATTTAATAATAGAAATATAGACGCTTCAAAAAACGCTTGAAAAATATCTAATTTTTCTATCAGAAACAATTGCTCTTCTATTGCAAAATATAGTGGACTTCTTCCAATACACTAGTTGGCATAATTATTTTGACAAAATCTATTTGTGAATATCGAACGTTGCTTTATTTAGTACCGTTAAATAACGGTGCGAAAATGATGCGCAAAACAAAGAGTATATTTTTAGCTCTATGGATGCCAAATTTTATATTGTTTAGCTCTTGCATTCTCTTTCTGCTGATAAGAATGCATGCAGACAACGAATTTTTGCGTGGCATAAGTATTTTGACAATTCCTTCGGCATAAGTTTACTTTGGGAGTGTGTCTCATTTTTTAATAAAATCCTATTTATCTTACTAGGCTTTCAATACTGAACACGAATATGGAATAAAAAGTTGGATAACGCATTTAGTTTCGGAGATATAGCCATCGGAAGTCGGGGATATAGCTTTTAATGAAATCGACTTTCAAAAAATGGATGTCATGAAAGATTATTTATTGAACTATAATATAAGCACATAAAGTTTGAAATTTCACCTATAGTTTTTGATAATTTTCGAGATATGACACTTTATCGAAATTTTTGGTCAACTTTTTTTTTTTTAAAGCGATATCTTTTTGAAAAATTTTTACTTTACAAAAATTTTAATTAAAACGTAAGAAGCGGATTTTAAGTCCTTTCAAATGATGTGTTATTCTAAGTTATTTTTCTTGAGCAAACGAATTTTATACGGAAGGAAAGTGAACTAGCTCTAGAAATTTACTTGAAATATTGGATCGCTTAATTTTTTATTAAAATTTTTAGTTTTTTGGTGAAAAATACCACCGCAAACAAATATGTTATTGTTTTTATTGTTGTTGTTGTTGATACTGTTGCTTTGTTGTTCTTTTTGTTGTTGTTGGTGATCTTGCTCATGCTTTTTCAATCAATCCCAAATTTTCAAGTAAATTTCGTTCACTTTCCTTCCGTATAAAATTCGGTTGCCCAAGAAAAACCAACTTAGAATAGCACACCATTTGAAAGGACATAAAATGCGCTTTCTTATGTATTAATTAAAATTTTTGTAAAGTAAAAATTTTTCAAAAAAACGACTTCTATTTTGGCACAATGTTCACGTGCCAGTAAGATAAAGAAACGGACGAAATGATGAAAGTGTTCATGCAATGAAGTCCCAATATATGAAAACATTGTACGCACATATAACTTTTTCACTGACAAAATCAAGCGAACAAAACATTAAAAACCCACAGAAGTACAGTCAGCGAAAAAGTTATATGTGCGTATAATGTTTTTATATATTTCCCATGATCAAAAATTATTACGAAAATAACGGTAAAACAAAGGTATGCTGAATGCAAGCAGAAATTTTCAGAAAGTAATTTAGAATGTTGCTTTTGTTATTTGCTTTGAAAATAGTGCCGTAGAGTGGCTTGGCAATGATGAAAAAAAAATTGACATTTGATTTTTCAAGATTTGACACTAAAAATACACTTTTAAAAAATGTTTTTTAATCAAATCGGGGTAATATGTGTCCACTTTTATCCTCTGAAAATCAACATATTTATAATCGGCAACCAATTCCGAGATTTGAAGTTAGTCCGACTGCATGGTTTGAAATGGACTTGGTCACTAAGATGAGATTTCAACAAAATTACGCTATGTGCCAAACAGCTTATGCCACAATCGATTTATTGCGTGAAATGTTCGGAGGGTTAATAATCTCAAGAAATGGAGTTATCGAATTGGCTTCCAAGAAGTGATGACTTAACACATTTAGACTTCTTTTTATGGGGCTATTTAAAGTCATTAGTTTTTGACAATAAACCAGCGACAATCACATTAAAATTGTATATTGAAATAAGACCTAATTAATATGTAAAGTCGTCGAAAAATGTGCTCATCGTATACGTCTCTATAAGAAAAGCAGAGGCAGTTTTATAAATTATAATCTTTAAAGAACATAATTCCATCGATTATATAGGGTGTTTCATTTAGATGTACTTTTATCAGTATGAATTTTATGACAGATCACCCCGTGAGTCGCGTAAAACTGTCTTGGTATTTTTATTTAGTATTTGTTAATTTTTCTTCATGAATAGACTTAAATTGATTAAAATTTCAACTTTATAGTCATCAAAAGTTCAATTGGCCGCCTAAGTCATGTGATATCACACCGCTAAGCTTTAGGCCTACAGAAGGTCCAAAATCTGCATGGATACGACTGTGGAACTTTAAGTTAAAATCACTCGCGTCATTCGCCAAATATGTACCACTCAAAATACTCGAACGCGTCATCGAAAATTGGTCTCTCAGAATGGACTATGTAAGCCGCAGTTACGACCAACATTTGAAAGAAATTATCTTTAAAAAATAAATTTAAAAAATTATTTTTTTTTATGATAATATAGATTACACGATAAAATGTTATTCTTTGATTTTTTGTGATTTTTGAAAAAAGTTAGAAAATATTGCAAAAATCAAAAAATGTCAAAGAAGATGAAAAATGTCAAAAAAATTTGATAAAACTTTACAAATACTATAACATGTAAAAATAAGTTGACTTCTCACAACACTATCACTATAAGGCGCGAATTTTAGGCGAATTTCTTCAAGTGCAGTATAAGTTATTTTCTTATGCTTCGTACCTGCAAGTTATATCAACAATGAAAATGTTGACTGTAGAAACATTTGAATTTTCAACCCTACTTGAAAGCTCTTTACAAATTATCTATGTACCATCATAAATAAAATAAAATTAATTTCAACAGAAATAACGATTTTCGTAATTAATGATTTATGTATTTATTTATTTTTTTTATTTAATAACAAATGCATTAAAAACCCCTATGACATTGACATCTACAAAAATTGCCTAATTGTTTATTTTCCTCTCGATTAATGCATTGTGTATACTATTTTATTCAACAAATTGATTTAATTCTTCATTACTTGAACTTCAACTTGATCTTATTAAGCAAAAAAAAAATACATAAAACATTTCTAAATGATTATGCATTACAAAGTCATGTGTGTGTGTGCAGCGGCAAAATTTTCTCGTAAAAAAAAACATTTACAAAAGCCAAATTGTTGAAATTCAGCAAAGTGAGTGAATGCACTCATCATTGCCTAAAAGCCAAATAAAACTTTATTAATTTAATTAAATAAGTAAATGGTCGTCTCCCTGCTTCAACAGATAAAGCACCAGTGTAGGTATCATTTTGATGGCATCAATATGCCCGCATGCAGTGACGCTGCGCGCGCCGCCTGCTGTAACGTAACTTAGTTATGACAATTTCGAGTGACAAATTAATGGATGCTACTCAAACTTTGCATGGAAAACGCTTTCATGCCATACCCCATCCATCCCCCCCCCCATTGCACTACAATGCATTCAAATGCAACACGCTAGGCATTAGAACGCGCTTGACCACATGCAACGTTTTCAATTTCAGTACATTTTTTTATACGAATATTTGTGTGTTTTCATTATGGAATGCAATTTTGCATTTTTTTTTTTTTTTTTATAGTTCTTCCAATGTTTTCACTCTGATTGCAATTTAACTGTCTAACAGTCCATCTATCTTTCTGTCTTTTCATCTGTCTGACTGTGTGGGGTCTGACAGATGAATGAATGAATGAATGGCACTCAGTTTGTTTTAATTTAAATTTTATTTTTTGCATTTAATTTACTTTTACGTGCCATATATGGAAGTAGACATAATGAAAAAATTAATTGCATTGCAATTTTGATTTTAATTTTTTTTCTTCATTATAGCAATTGGCAATAAAAGTGCGTAAATATTTATTATCTTCTTTATACAGATTAAAATCCAAGTTAAATCTGTTAAAATAAGTTTTCAATTAGAATTTTTCAGCAATGTATCCTTTCCAATTAAAATGGTATCAATATAGCTCTCCTTATTTCTTAATAAAGTTATGGGCTACCAACACTTATTTTGAAAAAAATTCGTCAAAAATTTTTAAATAGCGTCAGATCTCGAAAACTATCAGGCAAATATTAAATTTTAGAACATACTAGTGGTACCCGTAGCTTCGCACGCGCGCGTCCAGTTGTTTTTTTTTTCATAATGAGATTACTCTCTTAACAACTCATGCTATATTCTCTCTTCAAAAGCAATAAAAAAAGAACAACTGAAAGAGAGTTTGTATCTTGAACTTCGACGCCAAATACAAATGGTGCCAATGAAGCAAAAAAAAAACAACAATAACTGCACAAAATTCAAGAAGCAGCATCGAAAAATCATTAAAAATTTTTCTGTGAGGTTTTTCAAAAATATAATTCTAAAAAAAATAGATATTTAACTTTAAAAAATAAATAAAATAAGTATGCAATAACCTTTTTTAGTATAAATATGTTATTCTAAAAAAAAAATTATTAAAATCGGTTCATTATATTTTGCGCCAAAGCGTTACAAATCATTTTGATATAAGCAATTTTATATTAATGGTATGGATGGATGGACGGCTTGGATATACAATACCGTTTTAACATGTATAAATATTTTTAATATGATACTCATATCGTCTAAATCAGTTTAGTTGCCAACTTATAAAAATTTTTAGAAGAGCTATATGCGCGATTTTAACAAGCCATATCTCATAAACTGAGCTACTGCTCCAATTTTTTATTGTTTTCCTAATATTCCTATCAAGAAATTTAACTCTAGCAGAATCACCTGCTTAGTTTCTATTTTCAAGGCAGAATCATTTTACCTAAATATCTACAGTAAGAGCTCCTTATCCTGCAGAAGGTTTAAGAATACTACAATAGCTTAACAATTAATCTCTTATATATAGACTCATGCTACTCGAAGAGATGGCTCCATAATATCTCATGGAAGAAAACTTTAAGAAATATGGTATTATTTCAGTGGCGGGGGGATGGGGGTAGGGAGGACAAGCACTATAATTCCCCCACTATTAGATGATTTTATTGAATTTATGTATTGAATAATAATCAGCTCTTGGGGAGAATCAATGCCCTCCTCAGACCTATCGAATGGACGCCACTGTGGCGTTTGTATTCAAGATCAAAAATAAAGCATAAAAAGTTTTTCGCTTATATCTCGCTTCCTTGTAACCGCAACGAAATTCTGGCCGAACAAAAATTACTCAAAGTTTCAACTATCTTACACGTGCCATTTTTTTTTGCAGCCGCCTCTTAAGCTATGCGGTTTCATAATTTATCGAAACAAATATTTTTTTGTGCATCCTATTATTTCTTATACTCATATTATTTTTAATAGTTTCAAGCATAAATAAACTTTTAATATTCTATAAACATCCTATAATTTTTGTAATTTTATATTGCTATATTTTTATAGTAACCCAAATATCTACCCTATCCAGTATGAACGTTAAAAAAGGCAGCATTGTTTGCTTACATTCCAATCTATTTACCTTACAAATATTTTATTGAACAAATTTAATAAACGTAAACTAAATATTTAAACTTCAACGCCATAGGCATGCAAATATTTTATTTATACATGGCAGCTATAAATTCGTATTCATTAGATGGCTGTATTTAATAACATACCCGCTTAGAAAAATTTAAAAGGAAGCGATTTTTGCACGCTTCATTTGGAAATTAAAATAATGTTACACTCTCTTTGACTTAAAGAAAATTGATACTCTACGGTACTATTTCAAAAGCAAATAACAAAAGCAACATTCCAAATTACTTTCTGCAAATCGTGCTTGCATTCTGCATACTTTTGTTTTACCGTTATTTTCGTAATAACTTTTTGTGATGGGAAATATATAAAAACATTGCACGCACATATAGCTTTTTCGCTGACAAAGTCAAGTAAGCAAAACATTCAAAGCCCACGAAGTACAATCAGCGAAAAAGCTATACATATTTTATTTTATTTTATTTTATTTTATATTATTTTATTTTATTTTATTTTACTTTATTTTATTTTATTTTATTTTATTTTATTTTATTTTATTTTATTTTATTTTATTTTATTTTATTTTATTTTATTTTATTTTATTTTATTTTATTTTATTTTATTTTATTTTATTTTATATTATTTTATTTCATTTTAATTTATTTTATTTTTTTTTATTTTATTTTATTTTATTTTATTTTATTTTCTTTTATTTTCTTTTATTTTATTTTATTTTATTTTATTTTATTTTATTTTATTTCATTTTATTTTATTTTATTTTATTTTATTTTATTTTATTTTATTTTATTTTATTTTATTTTATTTTATTTTATTTTATTTTATTTTATTTTCTTTTATTTTAATTTATTTCATTTTAATTTATTTTATTTTTTTTATTTTATTTTATTTTATTTTATTTTTTCAGATATCAAATATATGATTGACTTAGAGGCCGTCCATTAATTACGTGAGTCCAAATAGTGGTGAGGTGGGCGGCAACATCTCACCAAATCTCACCAAAGGGAAGGAGGGGGGGTCAAGGAAGTCCTCACGTCAACTTTTTAATGCATAGAATTTGCATTAAAAGTTATAATTTAAATCTCACGGGGGGTAGGGGAGGAGTCCCGCCAGATCTCACCAAATCTCACCAAGGGGAGGATTTTCAAATTTCAAAAAAATACCTCACGTAATTAATAGACGACCCCTTAGTACAGCTATCCAAACCTAACTACGTTATTATTACCAGATATATTTAAAAATTTCAAGATCATTTAGATTCACATGATTTACTTTTCAAAAACAACTTCCTGACAAAACTTTATCACAATAGCCAAAAACAGTCTATCGCTGACAAGGAATGCATTCTGGAAGTATGTACTTTAATATTACTCACTGGGTCAACTACATATGTATGTTCTTTTTCGGTGAATCTGTGCGCGTCAATGTGGAATTGTATTAAATATTTATTTAATTTATTAAATATGTGAAATGCAATCGAACACCGCAATAAAAATAATACATAAAATTTATTTGTTTTTCGTTCTTTTCATTTGAAAACGATAAAAGTAAAATAAATGAAAAATAGCGTTGCATATGTTAGCGCGTGACTTTAATAAAGAAAAGTGGAAAAAATGGCGGTATTGTTTTTTTTTTTTTCTTAAAATTATAGCCGGTTTTATTAAGACGCAATTCTGCTTTTATATTTTCTTAAATTATTTATTTTATTTTGCCGTATTTTGTTTTGCTAAACGCTATTGTTTACAACGAGTGCTATTTAATATTGTATCTTATGGATATGCTGAATAATGAAAAACAAAAGCTTTTGCGCTGCATTCATTTCGGTACCATTTTTCTTTTTTTTATCTTAACAATCAATAACTCGTAAATGTTTAGCAAGTTTTCCTTTGTGCAAAGCTGTCTTGCAATTATACTCGCAGGTATGTACATAAATACGTGTATCCGCTAAATATTTTAATAGCCAAGTTTTCATATTTACCTTGTGGCACATGTGGCTTAATATACTTATTGGCATTTTGCATTAATTAAATATTTATTTCGCCATAAAGACAATTGTTAGAATTTTTGTACATTTTACTAGAGAACTTGTCTGACGGGTATCTTTATCTCTTCGGTTGTTTATATTTAAGTCATTGAAGCATTTCACACTTTGTTTGGTAACTCAAATTCTTTTTGATGTTTATTACTCTGTGTTGTGAACATAACTCTTTGTTTATTATTAGTGGTTTTTTTTAAGGATTGTTGGCAACTAAAAATCTTAAAAAATTTAAAACGCTTTTGTTTGTAAATTGTCATTGTTATATCACCAATCAATCGGTGGCAACAAGTGGTTTATTTGGCATGCCTAAATATATCTATGTTTGTATGAATATTTAGCAGATGTAAATAGTAATTCATTGATGGAATTTAAAGTTAGATTTTATAAAAAAAGAATTGATGTTAAATTGTCATGGTATCGAAAGTGTTAGCGTTACATTAAAATAAATAAATATTGTAGTATTCTAAGGTGCAATGCTATTTGTGTTTGTATTTTAAATTTTTTAAGCGCTATCGAATTTAAAATTGACCGTTGCTTTTATTAAATAATAGAAAATTTTTTAAAAAATACTGTTGGACAATAAAGTAGCTTTGATGGTATCTTTTATAAAAAGCTTATTATTTGACATTTTTAATTCAGAGGCATAACGGTTGTCGGAAGACATTTTTTGACAACAAAATTTTGCTTTGTTTTGGTTTTCTTCATTTTTTACGTAAACGATTTCAAATGAAAAATAAGTTTCTAAGAAAGCTTTTCTTAAAAATTCTATACAAAAAATGTTACGAAAGTTGTTGAAAAAATGTTACAATAATTTTTTCGCTAATCTTTCAAAGTCTACTACATGCATGCACTGGGGAGCTATTTAAAAGAGCTGAAGTTTGACTTGCAACTGCTTTGACAAGCTTATTTGAAATTATGTTGACCCAAAATATACATAGTTTAAGTATATGAAATACAAAAAAAATATAATGCAAGCAAAGCAACTCTAACACCAACGCAGTTCAATAACACAAGCACGCATGCAAATGCTTTTTTTTCTCATAAAATCATTATGACAGCAGATATGTACATAATTTTGCGTGGGAGCCAAATTACAAAATTTTTCTACCAGCTGGGCATATAGGATGTGAAACAAATATCATATTTAAAGTGAGACCACTATGGCTATGAAAATTTTTTGAATTTTATATACAAACTGACTAAAGGGACGTCCAATAATTACGTGAGCTAAAATAGGGGGGAGGGGTTCGGTAAAATCTCAGCAAGGAGGGAGGGAGGGGGTCAAGGAAAACCTCGAGTCAACTTTTTAATGCATAGAATTTACATTAAAAATTATAATTTAAATCTCACGGGAGGTAGGGCGGGGTCCCGCCAGATCTCACCAAGGGGAGCGTGGGAAGTCCGAATTCTCAAAAAAACACCTCACGTAATTGATGGACGTAACCTCCCTATCTTATCGAAATATGCTTCGTTAAATTGCAAATTTAACATTTTTGTGAGGAATTGTTGAGTTTCGAGATTTATATTGTAAATGCAAAATTTTATATATCTGTCTGTCGTCAAATATAGGGGCGTGGCACCTACCATACGAATAAAACTATTAATTGTTATATTTTGGCCTTTATGGCACCCATGGCAGGACCCATGTAACAAATCAGTTAAAACACTTTTTCTTGACACTAAATGCAGCTATAGTTGTAAAATTCGATGTGGATATGTAAAGCGCCGGACTATGATTTTGGGGCTAAAAACTGAAACAGGAGCCCTTCAGCTTACGTTGCAAATCCTTAACAAAAAACCTAAACAAAAACAAAACAATTTAGCGTTGATTGGAAGCCTCCACACGCTCTACCTTAATCCAGCATCTGCTATGCAAGAAAAACACTTCCACGGCGAAAAAGCTATATGTGCGTACAATGTTGTTTGTATATTTCCCATGATAAAAAGTTATTACGAAAATAACGGTAAAACAAAAGTATGCAGAATTCAAGCGTGATTTGGAGAAAGTAATTTGGAATGTTGCTTTTGTTATTTGCTTTGAAAATAGTACCATAGAGTGAAATGATGAATGATGAAAAAAAAATCTCCTGACCTCAAATGTCTTTTATCGCGTATTAAACTCATGTAATTTCTCTCTTATATTAATACAAATCCACAGAAAAATTTTAAGCGTAAAAACCTTTGAGTTTTTTAAAAAAAATCAGCCTTGTTTTTGTCATGAAACGCGCTATAACTCAGCCAGTTTTCAACAATTTTCAAAATTTTTTAAAGATTCTGACAGAGAATCAGAAGTTCTATTAGAACTAATTATTTTGATTTGGATAAAAATGCGACTGTTTTGAAAAAATTTTCAGCGGTTTTTGAAGTTTTGATACTAAAATTTTAAATGGATATAACTCCGTAAAAAATGTTTTTTAATCATATTGGAGAATACGTGTTGCCTTATTTCCTTTGAAAAACAACACATATAATCGGCAACCAATTCCGAGATTTGAAGTTAGTCCGAATGCATGGTTTGAAATGGATTTGGTCCAAACATATTTTATTTGGATTAAATAGCTGTATATAATGGTTGATTTAATCTATTGAATATTAATGCCATTGAATACTTATTATATTCAAAAAAAAAAGGTTTCTCAGTGTATAGTGAAAAAATTTATTGGTCTAAAACTTTTTACATAAATACATACGTAGCTCATGCTGTGACAATTTGTTCCTCAAAAATTTTAGAGTCCAAGTCACATTACACTGGTGGCATGGACGATGAACAAATTTAAAATTTCGCTTTGATTTCAAACTTTTTAAGCTTTGTAGGCAAACGGACGTTTATGATAAAATTTTGGAAACATAATAAAGTTGGAACATATTTACGTATCATCACTTGATGTCTGTCTTCATTATATTTGATAGTGTTTTCATAATGATTTCATTGTTTTTAGTTGCTCAACAATTTTTAAATGGTTTGAAGAACCACAAAAAAAAATTCCTCGACACAGAGCCAGATATACAAAACAAAAAAAAAAATTCTGTTGATTCATCTCAGTAAAAACTTCCAGCTGCTTTGTTTAGCTAAAAGCAACTAGAATCATCTATAGCATGTGGAAATCAACATTTTCTAATTTCTAGAAAAATTAATGATTAATACAATGAAATAAAAATCTAATTAAATTTTAAGTATGTACATACACATACACACACAACACTGTGCCTTACGCAACAACAGCGTGCGTATATAAAATATATTGTGAATCATCAACAGCATTACTGCAGCATTTCTTAAAGTTTGAGTAATTAAAAATTTATTTAAATACAAAATCAAAATTTAAATAAAGTTATAAATTCTGCTGCAACATTGTATCATAATAAGAAATTTATAAATTTCAATAAATTGAAAATAAATACATTTTGAAAATTTTATAAATAAATGATTTGGTATTGAAATGTAAAGTTGATTGGAAATTTTTGAAATTCTTTTAACACAATGAAAATGAAATAAATTTAGCATGAAAAATTAATGCTAAACATGCCGCATTCCATCAATTGATGCGAACGAAATTAAAAGATTTCAAAAAATATTAAACAATTTAAAAACAAAAAATTATTGTTGCTGATTGCAATTTTTTTTTTTATTATTAATTATGTGCCAAAAATTAACACGGAAATTTTTTGTTGATTTAAGAAAGAAATAAAAGAAATTTGCATGGTGTTGTTTTCATGAGCGATTTTAAATTTAATGAGATTGTCGGCGAATATTTTTTATTATTTTTTTTTTAATTAAAAATTTTCATTTAAAAAACTACTTTTTTACATTTGCTACGCTATATACTATATACTAGATGTTTGTTGTAGATGGACATATGTATGACTAACAAATTGTTGTTTTAAAAAATTCATTAAATACTTACATTTAGAGCTGTCTGCATTTTTAAAAGATTTAAAGTTATAAAAAAATTGTATATAAGAGACATTGTTGTATTTGTATTTGGTATAAAAAATATTTTCTTTTGAAGTAATTTGTGTGTGTGTGTGTGTTTAAGGAAATGTGTCATTTTGAAATTGAAAGAAGTTAAATTTGTTGCTTTCTTATTTATAAATAAAAGTGATTTTATTTAGCATAAATGAATTTTGTATCTTTTTTCTTTATTTTGAAAATGTGTATCTTTTGAGTTGTATATTTATTGTGTACAATGCGTATGGCGTCTATATGTATGTGGGTCTATATGTATGTGGGTAAAACTTAAAAAGATCATATAAATTATACGTTTGGATTTTGTGTGGGTTTTACGAAAAAATTTCATAGTTAAGTGGTAAAATCTGTTTTCTTTTTCTTAAGTTTGAGTGTCTTCTTTTTTCTTTCTGAATTTTGTGTATGCAATTGAAAACATATGTTTTGTGCACTGAAATGAGAATTGGTATTTTTATATTTGGATACAAAAATAGTTTTTATGTTGAATAAAATGTTTGAATAGAAAATAAATTTACGTTTTCTTATGCGTGAGGGAAAAATTTTTGGGTTTAAAATTAGAATTTGAATGGAAAATTAAATAAACAAAACTAAGAAGGGTGGCAAGGTTCAAGAGAAAAAAAAAACAAAATGTAAAACAAAACTTAAGTATACTGTCAGTTAGTAGTTGAAAAAAAAAAACAATTATTTTGATGAAATTAAGGGTCCTATGCTTCGTTATATGCGTCACATACTCAGTGTCGAAAAAAGAAATGTTCTTAGGTGAAAGCAGTAAATGACCATGACACACATTTAAAAATTTTTGCCAGGTTGTTACTAAGCAACTAAACCCGAGGTTTTACTATGCATCAGGGACATGTTATATTAAAATGGTTTTATCTACCACAGAAGAAACATCATCGATATTCACTTAGCTAAATTTTTAATTTATAATAGAATTATGTCTAGTCTATTTA
Source organism: Meiosimyza platycephala (assembly GCA_963662105.1). Lineage (NCBI taxonomy): Eukaryota > Metazoa > Arthropoda > Insecta > Diptera > Lauxaniidae > Meiosimyza > Meiosimyza platycephala. The sequence continues at coordinate 76,731,538 of OY759211.1, read as the reverse complement.
AAACTCCAGTTCATTTAAGCTTGAGCTTAAAAAAAAATTATGAATTTGCGCCTATGTTATTTAGATTTAAAAGCCCAAAAGTATGTTAGGAAAAATATGCCTTATTGGCATAAAAAAACATGTTTAGAATATCTACATTATTACTTCATATATGTATATGTCACCGGCCAAACTAGTTCTTAGGATAAACTAGTTTTTCCTAAGCCAAACTAGTTTATTTGAAGGTCTAAAGTATGCAATTTAATTTTAATGTAAAAGTACTGTGAAAAGCGAAGCCAGTGTTGCACATATTATAGACTGAACTGTCTGACTATGCTGCTGTCGTAGACTTCACTAACTACAGTGCTCTTGCATTAAAATTTTATTGCACATCTTTAGGTTTAACGGAACTAGTTTGGCCTAAAAACTAGTTTGGCCAGTAACATATACACTCCTCTCCTCCAACCCTCAAATGGTTCATTAATGTTTGGGTAAAATGACATTGGAAATTTGAGAATTTTACTTCTTATTAAAGCAGCAAATTCTGAAGTTAAGGATTGTAAACATAACCTCTTTTCCGCTTATTTTTAGCACAAACAACTTTAAATACGTTTTTGACTTGAAAAGTATTAAAAATAACATTTTTTAACTTAACTTCAATCCTAAGAAATTTCAATTTGCATTTTGAAGTTACAAAGTAGGGTAAAGTGGGGTACCTTTGTCACCAAGGCACACTTGGCTTTGCCAATTTCATTGTGAAGACGGCTTAAGAGGCAAAAAGCATAAATGCAGAATGGAATCTAATTTGACTTAACAAAACCTAATGACCTTATAAATAACAGAAAATTTTTTTTATTAAAAAAATAATTTTAATACAAATCAGATGTCTGTATTTTTCAGTTAGGGGAAAGTGGGGCACAATTTTTACTTTTTTTGCTAAAAAAAGAAAATACAGTTTCTTCAAACTAACTCATATGTTCTTGAATATGGAAAATATTAGGCTTCTGAAGTAGTATCATGTATGTACAACTGACAGCTTTTTCTCAAACCGAACTAGCAGAAAACCATCTTCTGTAATATTTTCCGCAAACACAGGAGTTTCGATTTTGGTATCAGATTCACACAATGTCTTGTCACGTCAAAGTCAACGATTCCACTACCGCTTCAATTCACGAACTGAGTGCGCGCAAAAGGACGAGTGTTTCATACAAACACGGACATGCCAACGTTTATAGCATTATAATTATAGCCACTGTATGAAGGTGCTCCTGGTACATATCTACCCCACTTTTCCCTTTTTACTAACGAAAAGTTCAAAATTAATTGAGAATAGATTGCCCAGAAGAATATACATAATTTGGTTCGAAAAACCATCAATAACACTAACTAAAATGCTCCATAGAAGGGTTAAGAAATTTATGCTGGAGAGGTAGTGGAAATGGAAGAATTTATTGTCTTCTGATGAGAAACCACTTTCTCTCAAACACCAAACCTCTTGTATTTGAAATAAAAAAAAACGCAACAGAGTGTTTTTAACTGCGTCAATTACCGGTTACTGTACCAAAAAGCTGACTTGTAATCGAAATTCTGACGGCAGTTTCAAACTCAAGGACCTCAATTTACCCTTAGTTAATGCCAGTCGATGTTCTTCTAGCATTTAGGTCTCACTTTTTTCACACAATATAATCATGTATTAACCTAGGAGTGACGGAACAAAAACCGATATGTCCAATAGAGCATTATTTCTGTTGCTGTTTCAGATACCCCAGATACCCGTGTGTCCAAAAATTCCTCAAAAATCGTGGGGTTGCTTTGTATTTTTTTTTATTAATTTTTTTTTTTTGTTGAATTGCAATAAATTGATCTTTTTTGATTTATTTTAAGAAATATTTCAAGATATTACAAAATTTCGTAGCTCATCTATTTTCTGCTATAGAACAACGTAATTATGCCAAAAATATATCAAAATTAATAAGCGGAAACTTTTGTTCAGAACATTTATCAACAAGACCAATATTTTTTCGAACAAATGACAAAAATCCATTAACAAATAAAAAAATATATAAAACAAAACTGTCAAAATTATTGCTGTCAAAACTGTAACAATTCTCGTATTCTAGTGACCCATAAAAACGACTTTTTATGCGTACACCGAGAAAAAAGACCGTACTAAATTTGAAGAACTACCTTCCTCAGATTTAGTGTAAAAATTTTCCTTAACCTAAGTTAATTTTCCTCATATTGATGAAAATATCGTCTCATTTAGTAATTGAGTCCTTTGAAATGAGTTCATGTTTATTAAAGCAAGTCAACGTTCTTCCTCAAATATAGAGTTTGTGGTTTTAGTAAAACTTTCCTTTGAAATAGTAAATTTTTCTTTGGGAAGAATTTTTGAGGATAACTTGTTCCTCATTTAAGTAAAAATTTCCTCAATCTAATGGAATGTTTTGTTTAAGGATATCGTACTCAGTTTTAGTTAGTTTCTTCAAAAAATTTACAATAACGTAGGAAAAAAATAAATAAATTAAAAAAAAAAAAAAAAATATGTCGTCACCGGGATTTGAACCCAAGCTTCCCTGAACAGACAATGGTTGTTACATGCGCAGTTTAACAACATAATTTTAGTATGTCTTAAAAATGCTGTCGGTGGCTGAGTTGGGTAAGATGAGCGTCTTTGAACAGGGGCATGGCGCAGAACACAGGTTCAATTCTCTGATCGGGTGACAGGTAAAAAAAAATGTGAGTTCTTCTCCTTTGAAGTTTTAAAAACGTATTACAATTAAAATAAGAATGACTGACAATAAGTAACCAACAAATAAAAAAATAGAAGAAATAGAAATTTTTTTTTGAAATCAACGAATTTATTTTAAGTAAATTTCTTTCATTTAAGGATACCTTCATCCTTAGAAAAAGTAAAATTTTCCTCAGTTTTATAACCTTGTCCTCACATTGAGTAAACTTTTCCTTATTTCAAAGCAGCAACATTTACTTGTAATAAGGAATCCAACTTACTTATTTTGAGGAACCCATGGCTTTAGCTCGTATTGAAGGACATTTTTTCCTTACATTTAGGCATTTTTCCTTAAACGGAGTAAGTTTTTTTTTCGGTGTAATAATAAAAATTCAAATGAAACTTTTAAAAGCAAAAGCTAATTTTATATTATAAAATCCTTCAATGTCAATGTCATAATTAATAACAAAAAAAAAATAATATTAAAAAAAATTAAATTCGCGATATATCAGAACTACGCGATTTTTCATTATTTTTTTCTCAAATACATACGTCACGCAAATAACGCACGTTTTCTTCAACACGCTGCGTATGACTCTGGAATTTTTAGTGATTTTTTTTTAAATTTCTCTATATTTTAAAGTTTTAAAATCCAAGTGCAAAAAACCAATTGAAAAATCTATTTCCTTTGAGCTGAAATTTAAAACGTTTCACGCGCAAAATTTTAAAACAAATGAAACTTTTATACATAATTACATTTTTTTAATTTGTTTCTATCTTAAGTACATGCTGGAATGCAAAGAATTTAGGAGAATTAGGCGTTAATTGTTAAGATTGTGCTGATAGAAATGATGTTTGTTTATAATAAAATATTTTCTTTTTTTTTGAGCAATTGAATTTGGACATATAAACAAAAATTTCAAAATTCATGTATGTATGCATGCACTCAAAATTAGTTAATTACGCTGTGTTTAAAATTAGCACACATTATTTTTTTTTTTTTTTTAATTTAAGTATTTTTTTTTTGGGCGTTAAGCTTTTCAGATTTCAGTTGCCATATTAAAGTTGAAAGATTTTTGACCACATGGCGCCATAATATTTTTGTTCTTGACAAGTCAATTTGATTTTATCTTTTTATAGTGAAAGATATGGCGTGTAGCTGTTTAGTATTTTGAAAAAATTGCTTTTAATTTTTAATATTTGAAGAGCATAAAAATTGAAAAAAAAAATTCGATAATAATATTTAAAAAATTTGCGTAAATTACGCATATGAAGAAAAAATGTTAAAAGAGCCAAAGAAATATAGGGGGAAAGCACTTCTAAGCAATACAAAAATAATCATTTACTTTGCTCGTTTCCCTTACTTTGATAATAATTTTGAATAAGTGAGTAAATAAAGGCCTGTTCTGATATCATTTCGGATTTGCTTCACGAACGGAATTTAAATTCAAAGCTGATTAAAAGATCATATAATAAAAAAAAATCCGGCAAGTTAACGTAACTGTAACAGCTCAAGTTCGCAGTTCGAAAATATTTCCACAGCAAATTACAACCATTAAATTTAGAAGTGCTATTGGCATTCTACTACGGGCTTCAATTCCACTTAATCGGTATCAGGACAGACCAGAATACTCAGTTTGAAATATCAAAATGTACAAACATAACCCAGAATAGTTTTGTTGCATCACACGTTGCGCATTTTTCTCAAATAAATAAATGAAATTAAGATGTATGGGTTAGGATGTAGAATACAAACATTTTAATTGAAAAAATGAAAATAATTGAAGTCAAGGTAATTCATTACTATTTCTAATACTTTGTTTTTATCAATTCCTGTATCAACTCATGAATTTAATCAAGTTCTATATTTCGTTACTCAGAATGAAGTCTGACTACGAATCGGAATATGAATTAAACAAAATGATGAAGAATGCTGCTGACGGTATTTTCATTCTTAATTCAACAATTTTTGTCTTTATTTGCTTTTTTAATTTTTTTTTTTTTTTTCATCATTAACTTTATATGATGAATTCGTTGAATAAGAAGAAGAAGATGCTGACGAAATCTTTCCAATACTAACGACAACAAAAAAAAAACTTCATCAATTGCATCAACGAGCAAAATATGTGAAATTGAACAGTAGGATAATCAATTCATGTCTCTTTTGTCATGAGTTGGCGGTGTACTTTTATCGAAACTAGAGTTCACCTAGTAGTTGAAATTCAACCATTTCTGACAAAACAAAAAATAATTTTTGGTATTAAACAACTGACATAAAAAGAGCTGTTCTTTGTCATAAAATTATAGCATCATGTTGTCCATTCCTCATCGCTAGCTCTTCCTAAGAGCTCAATATATATGTATATATCTCCATACCTAATTTCATTAAAATCAGTCAATAACTTTAGCTGAAAAAACATATATTCCTTTAAGGGCGTGGTGCAAACCACTTCAAAACAAATATATTTTCTCATAGTTCAATCTATCTCTATATCAAATTTCATTAAATTCGGTTCATTAGTTCATTTATCAAAATAGCTATAGAGGGCGTGGCACCGTCCACTTTAAAATAAATACCTTTCCTCAGAGTTCATTCTATCTCTGTACCTAATTCCATCAAAATTGATTTATTAGTTTAGCAGTGAATCCGTTTTTTTCTGTTAGAGGCGATTCCACGCCCACTTAAAGAACTTAGAGCTTTCCTTTAAAAGATTCAATCTATATTCAAACTACATTTCATCAAAATCGGTCCATTAGCTTAGCCGTAGAGACTTTTTTTTATTGATAAGGGTTTGGCACTGCCCACTCTAAGCAAATATCTTTACTTAAGGTTCAATCTATCTCCATATCAAATTTTAACAAAATCAATCTCAGCCGCGACAGCGTTTTTTTCCATTAAGGGCGATGCCACGTCCCCTTAACGAATTTATTTTACTCCCACTCCCGTTTTTGACGATGCTGAGAACGATGGCGGTGTTCAAAATTCTTTTTGAGTTGACCCCAAACGGCCAAAAACCCATTTTTCACCCTGTAGAGGATGGTTTTTGGCCATTTTGGGGGGGGGGGGGGTGGCGTCAAGTCGAAAGTAATTATAAAAAGCACTATCGCGTTCAGCATTCTTCAAAACGGGTGGTGACGCGGGTTTTCTCGTTTGTTTCACCCTGTAGAAGATGGCATTTAGCCGTTTAGAGGATGGAGCCAACTCTAAAAGAACTTTAAACACCGCCATCGTGCTCAGGATCGTCGAAAACGGGGGGAGGGGGGGGGGTGGTCTGGTTGCTGTTTAAAATATTGGTATTTCTCGAGGATTTTTCCGACACACAGAATCCACTATACAGTAAATATTGACCCAGTAAATGTTCATTAAATTGTGAGTTAGTAGGGTCAAAAATCGTCTTTTTTGTCTTGTATTGGTTACTATACTTTTACCCTACAGCATAATGTAAAATTGCAATAGTTCTATTTATATTATTCAACACTTCAACGTAAAGTCGAAAAATATATTCAGGAATTGGTTTATAATTATATCCTTTTATCATTTTGTTTACAATGCATAGAAGTGGTCGTGCCAGGTCTAGAAATATATATATCTGAGAGCCCAAGATCCAAAATCCCATTGGGACTTCCGTCTACAATGGAAAAAGGTCACGTATAATTTTTTTTAAGGGTGAAAAAATTTGATATGAAATATTTTTCGATTATAAAAATTTTCTGGAAATATCAGTTTTGGTCAAAATTTCGCTTTTTTTTCCTAAACTTTCAATTCTCAACCAAAATTGCACTAATTAACAAGTTCTTAAAAGTCTCAATAAAATAAAAAGAAAATTATTTTTTATGTTTTTTGATCAATTTCAAGAACTTTTTAATCCTTGTAATTTTTTTATGAATATTACTCCTGGACAAAAAAAGTTTATGACGGCATAGAAAAAAAAAAATTACAACAAAGTTTAAAAAAATGTATGTTTCTATCACTGCACAAAAAAAGGAGTCGCATTTTAAAGTTTTACGGAAACTTTTAATGTTAACACACTGTAGGGTACTTAATATGCTGACAAGGCCATAGGTAACACCTTTGCTTCTTATTTTATTAATTTAAGTAAAATATTAATTTAATAAAAAATGGGATTATTCTAAAATTTCAAACGTTTTACAATTCCATTAAGACAAACAAAATATGGGTGTGTTCCATTAACACTCGTCAACTTAAAACAACATTTAAATACAACGAAAACAACAACAATTGATGATGATGTTAACGATGATGACGTTGGGTTGGGCTCGTGCAGTAAGTCCCCTTAGTTTTTCAGAAAAAAAAATACAACAAAAAAGATGCAAACAGGAATAAATAAATAAATAAAAAAGGAGCAACAAAAATTTAAAAAACCTTGAGGAGGGACAACGCATGAACAGCATTTAATGGGTTGTGCTCTTCAGGCAGTAGAGCGAGAAAAAAAACAACAACAGCAATCATATTCATATGGTATTTACCATACAAACAACATATGGATATTGTGGAGTTATTGCATTGTGTTTTTTTTTTTGCTGTTTCTGTTGTTGCTCTATCACACACCAGTTTCGCACGCTATTTATAATGGTTTTTTAATCGTATAATAATTCAAGAAAAAACAAAAACAAAAATAAATAAAACTAAAACAAATACATAAATTAACAACAACAAAAAAAAGGATGCAAATACATACACTGTAAACACAATAAAAATTGGAATTTCAAATTAAAGTCAAATTGCTGCTGTCACAACGAGAGACAGGAGACTGTCGCCTGGAAATGGGACAAAGGAAGAAATGTGAAGGAAACACTTGTGTGTATGTATGTAGTATGGAACATGATTGTGTTGAATATATTGTGTACTTGTGGCACCGCTGCACTGTGGTATGAGAACATTGGAAAAGTCGCTAAAGCTGCAAAACGAAGAAACGAAGGCTCACTTTTCTCAATATTTTTTTTCGCATTGTTGTCAGACAAAAATCATTTTTTGAAAATATGCAAATTATAATTTTTTAAAAGAATATTTCTTTTCACAAATAAAAAAAGCAACTTATGACTGTTACTAATTACAACAAATACTCGATTGGTTTCCAAAATTAAGAACGCAACATTTTTCGTTTAGGTGAAGCAAAAAATTCGCTTCACTTTCATTTATTTGATATTTATAATATTTATTTTATAATGTTTGCTAACGAAAACGAACTCTGTGCCGATAGTTTTTCGAGATTATACTCATGTATCGGATAAATTTTCATATTGAAATTTTTCTAAAAAAAAATAAAAAGAAATCTATATTATCGTATAACATTATCGAGCTCGGAAGTGAACTTTTTTTTCGAGTGCTTGTTAAGTATGGACAATTAGGAGCCCTCCATTAATTACGTGAGTCAAAATAGGGGTGGAGGAGGTCCGGCAAAATCTCACCAAATTTCACCAAGGGGTAGGAGGGGGTTAAGGAAAACCTCACATCAACTTTTTAATGCAGATTGTATCATATCAATTATTTAAAAATTATAATTTAAATCTCACGCGAGGGTGGCGAGTGGTACGGCCAGATCTCAACAAATCTCACCAAGGGGAGGGGGATTGTCCGAATTTTCAAAAAAACACCTCACGTAATTAATGGACCGTCCCTTAGGAACATAAAAGGGCTTGTTTCGATGGTTAAAAAACAAAGGGTTAACTCACTCACTCCGAATATGATATGCTTATATGATTTTATTGCACACCCACCATGGCTAACATGGGCTTAAACGAAGGTTTCGATAGTTTGCTGAACCTATGTACATTATTTTCGATATCGAAAACGAAATTTCTTATGCCAGAAAATATTATAAAGAATATTATCGCAAAATTTTTCAAGAATTCAATTAATTAAAAATAGTTTTTATTTAAATCAATCATATTATAAAAAAAAATTTATTTTATAATGGGCCTAATCATATTACTATCGGGATTGTGTGACATTTGATATTTTTTTTTTTTTTCACCGAATTAATATATTGATCCTATGCTCTTTCCTACTGATAAGCGCATTCTAAATGCATGCAGTTTTCGTTAAAGAGCTCACAAAAAAGCAGAAATTGATTAAAATATTCTAAGTGAACTAAGCATAGGTTGAAATAAACAAATCTATTGTATTAAAAACAAATTTGAAAATATTTATTTTTGGCTTTGGCGAAAATTACTTTCTACTCTTCTTGTTTTGGTAGACAAGACACCATTCTTATTGATATTTTTACTATGTTGCATGTACCCACTCAGAGAATACGTTTCTTGGAAAAAAAAAATGGGAAGAAAGACTTGACTTGACTTGACTTGACTTTATAAGCCTTTCGAAAGCTTAGAATGCAAATTTTAAGTAATTCAGTAGGGGTCATTGACCCAAAAAAGTTCTCTGGTACTGCTGTAAAATTTCTTGAATTTTTCAAAATGGCAAGCTAAAAGCTAAGGAAACTAAAAACCTAATTAAAATGAGAAATTTTTTGGCACTAATTAAAGACCGCTACTATTGAGAGATGTGCCTTTAATTAAAACTTTTAAATTTTGGATTATCTGCAGATATATAAACTAAATATAAAGAACTGGGCTTAGTGGTTGTCGTTCAAAAAAAATTTTTTTGGATTTCAAATTCAGTTTTTAAAACCAAAAATTATCTGAAATATTTTAATGGCTGAAGACGATCACACATATCAATCCTCAAAAAATATTTAAGATTAATTTTTTTTTAAATCAGTTTTACTACATCTGTAAAATGCTCTGGAGCATTGTACAGAAATTTTTTTTTTTTTTCATTTTTGATCGGGTAGGGTTTCTAGAGAAAACAATAAAAATGTCATCAAAAAACGGGAAAGGCCTACCTTCGGAGTTTTTATCAATTTTTTTAAAATCAAAGTGACAAAACCTTATCAACAACTTATTTTTATAAATGTTATTTTCCCATATAATTTAATTGTATGTTAATAATATATTTTTTTCCAAAATAAATAAATCGGTTTAAAAAAAAGTCCTTTCAAAATTTAAAAAAAATCAACATATCTACGTAAGCTACGACACAGTTTTAAAATTTTAAGCAAATTAATATTATTACTTAGCATATTAAATGATTTTTCAAATAACGCCCATTATTTGAGGTTTCCATATTGTAACGGATTTTTTGAAAAGCTATATCCGCAACTTCCGAAACTTTTGGTCAGTATTAAAAGGCTAATAAGAAAAGTAGTAACACAAATTCAAACGAGAATTTTTGACCTTCTCGAACTTTCAACTTTTCTCGAACACCATACCACAGTGCGTTTGTTGCAAGCGACCTCTAACTATGTATGTTACTATGTTGTTGTGCTTCTTGCTTCAAAAACCAATTCGATTGTACTTATGTATATGTGTCTGTGTATATGTGGTGTGAAAGTGTATAGAAAACAAATAACATTATTAAGTACCAAAGTAGAAGGTTTTCCAAATTGGGTGGCGCGCTGGGCGATGACATAAGAATCCTTGAGGATACCATAAAGTGTGAGAAAGTATATAAAAAATTGTTTGGCTGATTGTGTAATTGGTGCCAAAGTAAAAAAACGAAAGTAAAAAAAATGGTATGATGTATTGCGATGACTAATGAATGTCCTTTTTTTTCTTTCTTCTAATTCATAATTATATTATTTTATTGATTTCTTTTGTTTTCAAATCGGTGCCTCAATTTAATATTTTTTTGTTTTATATTTTGAAACACTTGTTTAGATATAAAGTTTTTTTAAATGTATGTAATAATTTTTTAATAATTATTAAAAATTATAATTATTTTTTTTTTTAATTTTGAACATTTTTTTTTTTGAGTTTTTTTATTTTCGAATAACTAAACAAATGTTTTTTTTTATTTTTTCCTTCAATATGTTTCAATAGTGTCCTTTTTTGTGCTAGTATGTAATTACCTGTGAATGAGCTGAACATTTTGTTGCTGTGCTTTTTAGTTGATTTTTTACTTTGTAATAAAAATTGACTTTCTCAACACTGATTCAATAAAAAAAAAAACTGCAAATTTTGCACTTTTGAAGATAAATTGCGTTTTTTTTTAAATTTTTTTAACAAATTTTTTTGATTTTCTTTTTTCTTCAGTTTTTTAGAATTTTATTTTTTCTTGTGTTTGTATATTTTCTTTAACACGACGGCGCGCTCACGTATCTACTATTTTCAAGTCCACGATGTACGACAGAGAAAACACGAATAAAATCATCGATAAAAATTCTCAACGTTGTTGAAGTAAAATTTTTTTTTTTTTTTTTTGTTTATTTCGGATTACTGCTGTGTTGTTGGTTTTCTTATTTGTTTGTGGATTTTGTGTATGCTATTTTATTTAATACATTCACACACACATGCCTAGTTTTTTTTTTCTTCTGTAAAACTCTCTCCCGCAACATGATTTTGTGCTGCACTATGGAAAATCATACAAATGTATGCATGTAAGACACATGTTGCGGAAGTGAGAATGTTTCTGTTATTTTACTCTACACATGGTATGCAGGCATGGGCGTCGCAAGCAAAGTTGGAGTTCATTCTGTCTGAATTTTTGACACAGATGAATGAGGAGGGATTTTTCAAAGGGGTTTATTTCCATGTTAAACCAACTTTTAAGAGCTGTTTAAAGTAACTTTTTTGTATTTATCTCTAGTGTTACAGTATGTTGATCTTATATTCTAATCCGCTGAAAACTTTTATTCCAATATACATTAAATTAATTGAAAAAAATTCAAAACATTTGGAAATGTGCATTTTTGGTGCGAAATTGTATTATTATATAATGCCACAGGTTATACTCTTAAGTCAGCACAATCAAGTTCGTTACAATCGTAATCATCGCTTGGCGACGCCTATTCCCTTCTTATATTTTTATCATCAATTACACTCTTGTACTATGAAAGTTATTTTAGAATCCTCCAGTCATCGCCAAACTGTTTTTAAATATGATTTCTATATCCTTTTTTTATTCATAGCGATCGGCGATTTTTACTTATATAGTCAGGCGCATATTAACAATAATACAATAATCTTCAGCGAATATAGGAACTTGTCTTTTTGCGATAGCATCCTTTGATTTGTTCAAGGTCATAAGTGGAAATAATCCCTTTTGAAAAATCACTATTCTGTAGGCATTTAATTTTATATTTGTACCCTACGTAGCGTATAGTCACTACATATATCATTCCCTTTGTAACGAATGGAGGAAAAGGTGACAAGTATTAATTTTGCGTCCTATATTTCCTCACGTCTCCACAAATCTCTTCCATTGTGCTAGTGGCATTAATTATTTTCAACATTTCCCCAATTTATGAATTTAATTTTCCAGAATTTCTATGTCCAATCTAATTACATTTCCGCCCTTTCCATTGATGTCAGATTTTGTCGACATTGGAAATGATTCTGAGCCACCAATTTACCAGAAAAATTGAATTTGATAGCCAATTTCAGAGATCATTCTCCATCAATTTAATCTCAATGTCACTGTTTGGTAAAGCCTGTACGGAGAAAAGGTGATTGAAAATTAATTCGTACCCTATTCTGCCACAAAATTATTTTAAATTTCTAAAAAAAAATTGTATTGATCAAAAGCAAATTTTAATTTAATAGTGCGAAGACCAATTTGCCGCCCACCAAGCCTTTCAGCCCGAGGCAAACGCCCCCTCTGCTTCTAACAATAGGAGAACATTTGGCCTATATTGGATATTTTATCGACGAATGTTTTCAGGAAAGCCATAGGATATATTTTGAAATGACCCTGTATTCGCATTAACTCTGGCGGCAGTCACTTAACGATATTATCTTCACAAATTGGTAATTAATTACTGGTTTACCCTGCGATTTTCCTGAAATTTTTTTAACGTTCTAAATAAACTTAGTAACTACCTTCGGAAATAAAGCTGTTTTTAGCTCTCATTTTCTCCCCGTCAATCACCTTTAGTTCAAAAAATATTTGTTGTGTTAAATCCTTAAACATAAATTTATAACCAAATTTCGATTCAAGCAACAAAGCAATTATGGAGACTTCCTGTAGCTACATGGTTCCACTTCCCGAAACTACAAGCAACAAAATCATGCTACGCAGCACGTAAATATCGTCGAACAATGTTGCGTGCATGTGGAAGCTCTGTGGAACATACGAGACACAGCAAAAAATTCGAAATAAAATTGAGCTTCCTAATGCAATAAAAGTTTTGACATCATCCCGTAAACGAATCCAAACCCAAAATGAAAGTCAGCAAAATACAAAAGTCTGCATAGCATTAGCTAAGCGATTGAGAGCTAGCTGCCATTGAGACGGGAACTGCGAAATAACTCGTAGTTTCGACCACTGATGCGAAGACCAGTTTAACCCACCTACTGGTTGACTTATTGGCGGCATAAAGACGCCAAAAGGAGAAACAAATAAAAAGCGTAAAAACAACAACACAAACCACAAATACAATACAAAATTAAAACAAAAATAAAAAAAATATTAAGCAACAGCTAACCAACCAAACTGAAATCGAAGCAAAAATAACTGGATACGAGAAGTTGAAAGAAAAGAAACCAGTAGATAGAAACCACAAATGAAAACCGGTCATATAGAATAAAAAATGAAATGGAATTAATAGAAAATTGTACGCAATATGTGGTGGGTAAAATAAAAGAAAAATTTAAATAAATTTCAAAACAAAATGCAGTAAATTTGATATTGAATATTAAAATATTAAAACGATTAACGATAGAAAATGAACCGATTTATTTGGTAGTAACAAATGAATAAATAAAATAATTGGTATTTTGTAACTCAACATACATAGGCAGTGGGAGTTGCATATGTCAGTTAAAACGTTATTTGTTTCATTAAACTAACTGTTTGTTAGAAACACAAAGTAAATTTCTCTTCAAAATTTCGTAGGCGGAAACACCAATCTACTGTTAAAAATTTTACCCACAAAATTTACTCATGCAATTTGACGGAAGGGATTGGGCGCTAACCTTTACGGCAAATAAGTTTTTCAGATTGATTGGTTCTTAAAAAGAGCCATTCAAAGCAAAAACTCGACAGTAATGCGTTAAGAGATTATTAAGATTTTATTAACACCTAAGGTTGGAGAGGCAACAATAAGGCCTGACAAAAGTCGCTTAGACACTTAGGAAAACAGCAAAAATAATAAATGTTTCAAATCTATAATTTACATTATTTTTAAGCTTCTCTGAATAACTTCCATTAGTTTCAATATATTTTTTTAAGTTGGTTACCTCATCTTTGAAAACTTTCTTTGAAATCGTCTTTTCGGAGCTTCCCAATTCTGACGTTTTATTTAAAATCTCCCCAAAGCAGCTCTTGGACCATGTTACCACCTGTCAAGGATTGTGAGAACGCAATGGACTTCTTGCTTTATGTAATGCGATTCTATACAGAGAGAAGCTCTCTGCCACTTGGCCAAGATATTGCTCTATATTCGACAGCTTTCCAAACTAGTTGGCTAATTTTCAAATTCGACAAAAAATTTTATCTGAAAATCCCAGAAAAGTTCAGAAGGAAAAGCGCACTACCAACATAAAGCCACCATTACACCGTTGTGTCAAAGCTGGACTGCAAAGTAAGCGGCTTTGAGGTTTATTCAAAAGAAACTTCTTTCAGCTAGCGCTTTTGTTGAAAAAATTTTTGGCATAATGGAAATCTGAAGGTCAGCAAGAAATATTAATAAAATAAAATAGCATCCCTCCGAGCAGTTACAAAATCAATGTTTAGGACAAAGCAGAAAAGAACTAGTCAGGCTAGGACGCCGACATGAATTGAAAATCCACGTCACATGAACATTGAGAATAATAATTGTGCACGTTCTCTTTACAAGCCTACTTCTGAGCACATTTTGTATTCTAAGCAAATAAAGGATGTAGGGTTATAAGAACCTGTATGATACCCAGGGCAATATGTCATTTATATATCATTGGCTAAAAAACTTTCAAATATTTCCTTCATAACTAAGCTTAGATCTATAGAGTAATCCTACTTTATAAGTCTTAGCATATTTACCGAAACTGCAAGCTGTTCGCTACTAAGCATTTATAGAGCTAACTGCAAGGAAACTCTACATTACACACGTAAACATAACATCAGGCTCTGCTGGTTGGTTAGCCAATAAGACATTTAGGCCAAGAAAAGATCCGATGAACTTGCTCGTATATAATCAGAGAGGTCACATGAGCACATCAAAGCGAACGTACGTAAGCTACTACGAAAATTCTCTACAGAATTCTTGGTAATCTAACAAGCGATCGCATAAATTGAAGTAGGTTCGCTTCGTCTAGTCATAGGATTTCAAATCGATGAGAATGACTTTAAACTAAGAGATACCTTTAGATCTTGGCATACACTACCAAGGTTACTGCAAAAACTCTGAAGATATGAAGCGATAAGACTCTGTGCAACATCAGCTCTATAAGTGAGATGCAACATCATCGTTTTATCGGTGAAAATACGCTCGACAATCTATAAATGATTTTGAACATCTCAAGAAGATGGGTTTTTACCATTCTCGGGAATATCACAAAGGGCCTACGAACGCTCTAGTCCTTTGATCCACAAGCAGTCTGATTAACACAAGCTTTTGCCTAAAGAAATATCGATGAAAGTCACTTATTTGGCGCTTTAGCTGTTCACATTTGTAGGGTCTTATATACAGAACTTTTTTCTATGTGTCAAAATCGATAAAGTTCTGTAGAAAAAAATAATATTTTTGAAATAAATCATCATATATTTCGTCTGTTATATACTATACTCTTCATCTGATATAAGATTGCACCGAAATGATTGTATGGAAATTTTCTTAATTCATTTTTATGTACATACGAGTAGTACGTAAATATTTTTTACTGTCAAGCAACAAGTAAGAAACTCGTTTCATTTACATCTGCATCTGCGCTTGCAGTATCAGATGCAGCTACTCTATACGCACTTGCAAAACTCAGATGCAATGAAAAATTTGCAGTGCTCCCTTTTTAAACATTTTTTTTTTTCTCTAAATCTACCAACAAGTTAATATGTGGCTTCATATATGCACATATCTTCATGTCTTGTAGCTTGCGTGTTGTATTATTATTTAGTTTAATTCTTAATTCACAGCTTCACTTGAGCTTATCCTCTATATAGTATCTGCAAGTACGTGTATGTACGATGATAAATGATGTCGTCATTTACTACTTGTAAAGGGTGATTTTTTAGAGTGATGGAAGCTTAAATTGAACTAGCTTAAAAAAATGCAAAGACAACAAACCAAACTCTATTAACTGTAAGTTTTTAATTTGCTTTAGAACATGTCACGTGCGCGATCAAAAAACATAATTTCTTCTCATTTTGTGTTTAATAACAGCAGCAAGTGTATCAAAATTTTTGTTTAAGCAGAGTTTCATGTATATAATTAAAGCAAGAAACAACAAGTGCAAAAAACTAAAATTTTCAATTTTTACAGATGTTTGAAGTTGGTCCCATGCGCGATCGTAAGTGTGAAATTTTTGTAATCTAGGCAGTTTCAAAATGATTAGACCTCTTTTTAACTGCCAGTATATAATATAATCGCTTAATTTTTTATGGCAAAGTTGTGAAGAAGGGCAGTGCACAATATAATTTTCTTTTCACACATATGTATGTATGTATGTGCTTTTTATTTTAATTTAAATTTCTATCACTCTAAAAAATCACCCTTTATTTAAGTGTACAAAGAACTCAAGTATCTGCAATTGTTAAATTTGTGGCATTTCATCATTGTCGTTGAAGTAGTTCTTCCTGTTCTTATGTTTTGCTATTGATTGAACTTAATTGTATTTTATATATGAACTTATTTTTATTTTGATTGTCATATGTCATCATTTTGGACAATGATACAGTCGAGTGCGTTCACTTTCACTCAAAATTCGACGATTCAATGAATTCACAATTAACAAGTTATTCAAATGCATATGAGAGTTTTTTTTTTATTTACATTTGTGTCTGGATATGTTTCGTGCATGTGCATTCATAATGAATATTTTTTTTTTTAATTTTCGAGTAATTGTAGAGCTCTTGAGAAAATAAATCTGTAAAAGGAATTAGTTTTTTAATATTTCTCACACAATTTTACCACCTGATAAATTGAGAATATTTGTTCGAATAAACTTTATCAACATTAACCCAAAAAGTATATATACTTTTTGATTCAAGCAACAGGTTTATTTGCAACATTTCTAGTCAACATTTCCGAAAGACTCAGAGCAACAATACGCATTGCTTCTCAGCCCGCCAGTGAGTCATTCAGTAGCGTAAAATTATTTACAACGTAGTACGTAGTAAATCGGTATAGGGTTGCTGCTGTAAATCAGCGTCATCCAATACACCCAACCCCTTACTCTTTGATACAAAAATATAAACCCCTTTACGGCGCGCTACAGCATTGACTTACTCACCACCATCGTGCTTTTCCACTAGTGAGCGAGCATCCACATTTTTTGCGCATTAAAATTAAAAATTCAAATTCAAACGAATTTAATTATCACTAGACAACATCATTTTTAGTTCTGGTAATAAAATTTTATTGTATTATTATGTATTATATCGTGCTTTGATGAAGAGAGCGGAAATATTTCCACAACATGATACTTAAATATCGTTGAGCTCTTCATAAGTCTCTAATAGTTATTCAGGTTCTTCAATTTTATGATATTATAATAGTTTTATAAACTTTTTCGACACTTTTCGATATATTGAGACCTTTATCGTATATTGCGATAATTTTCTATACACTTCGATACCTATAAACTTTCATTGACATTTCCAAAACTATTAAAAACATTACGTACTTTTGAAACCTATTTGATGAATTTGAATTTTAATCGAATTTCGGCTCTTTTATCAAAATTTCAATGCTTTGTAATATTATTCGATGCTTCTGAATTTTTCGATGTGTACGACACATTTTGAATTTTATCAACATTTTTGAAACTATTTGATACATGGGTTCTTTAATTCAATCGATTCCATTCTTCTTTTTTGAAGTGGGTCCAATCTTATCTTTCCACTCGGCATGTGACGTTTCGTAAGCCTTTCAGAGATCTTTCACATGAAATCTTACAAAGTTTCAATTATGTTCCAGAAGTCTTTCAATTCCATTTCACATCCGCCATTTGATTTCATTTGAAACGCTAAAGAAACCTTGTAAGATTAAGGGGAAACAAATCTAAAAGTTGTTATTACGTCATCAGGCTCTGTCTAAAGTTTTTTAGTTTTTTCTTCTGCGTCTCTTGCACTTGATACCTAGATATTTAAAAATTTATAATTAACAATGATTACACAAAACTACACTTAACATAGCATCAAGCAAAGAATCACCCTGCCAACATTCACACAGCTCATTACTAACCATGTATGTATGTATGTATATACATGTGATGTCGAATATGCATATATAATGCAGATCATAAAAAAGTAATTTCGAATCATAAAACAATATTAAGATTTCATTAGAAAAATCAGTGAACTCTTCAAAAAGATTACACGTGAAAGATTTCCTTTATAGGGTTTCAAAAAGATGTCACTTGAAAGGTTCATGAAACGTTGAGCTTGGAACCTATCAGAATACTTCAGAATGATTTAAAATGTATACAACAGATTTCTGTAACATTCCGTTTGAAATATTTCAAATGAATCATATCTATTACGTTAAATCGTATCACTTTATTGCGTCTTCTGTAGTACCACAGAGTAGCATTCTTAGGCCTTAGGCCAGTAAATATTTTCATTCATCATAATTTTTTGTGTTATTCAGTAACGTGCCTGATATTAATATTGCTGCTATTTTACAGAGTGATCTTATTAATTATCAATAAATCCTTTTTTTGTATCGTACTCGAAATTAAGCAATTTCTTCATCTATACTCTGGCATTTCTTTATAGTTTGTTAATTTAATAAAATATTTATGAGTTATATTTGATTTATATTTACTTCTATTGATCATATAAATTATGTTGTTCCTAAATCATAAAAATGAAATTTTGATATAGCTCTACAGTTGTTTGCCAGTGTTAGTATTTTTATTAGAGGAAATTAGCAAAATGAGACAGTGACCTAAATTTTCTATTTTCAATTTTCAATATTCAATTGTTTTCTGTACTTCAATTCCTATCACGAAATAAATCAAAAATTATTTATACATATGACAATAGAAGAGCAAAAATAATTTTTCAATGAGACTGAATTTAGTCTTTGGTAAATTAGCACGTTTGCTGTGTAATTTGGTCTATTTTCTATATATTGAAAAATTTTTTGTTTTGGCAAACCCCTCAATCACAACGATGCTACAAAAGCAGAGAAAAATTTCAAAATTATTGCATTTTCCACATGAACTACTTGTTTTAATTTCAAAACCAAACAAATAAAATTGCACATGCGAAAAATCCCAAATATGAAATATTTAGAAAAATAAACAACGCAAAAATATTATATTAATAAATTGCAATGTGTGTTCTGCATAGAGCGTTTATGAAAGTGCACAACACGCCAATAGAAGATATTGAATTGCAACGTTTGCAAACAGAAGAAAAATTTTATTTTTCCTTTTGGTTAAATGAAATGTTTGTTTTAATATGAAAATGCAACAAAATTTGCTGAAATAAAATTTTTGAAAAATACATAGATATATCTTTCAAGTCGGTCATATATGTATACATATATTCAATTGTTAATTACGTAAGTAAGTTTTTAAAATTATCTAGCTTTTTATTGCGAGTTCGATCGCGCGGAATTAATAAAAATACATTCAAAAACACACATTTTAATGTTTAAAAACTAACTGCTTTACTTACTGTTCGAGATTATTACCAAGTCCAAATAGAACTGTTCACACACTTTTACTCCATAAGTTGATTTTCAAATGTCAAAAATGTTAACTATTCCGACTGTTAGTTACATTAGGGGACGTCCATTAATTACATGAGCTAAAATAGGGGGGAGGGGGTCCGGCAAAATCTCACCAAATCTCACCAAGGGGGTCAAGGAAAACCTCACGTCAAATTTTTAATGCATAGAATTTACATTAAAAATTATAATTTAAATCTCACGGGAGGGAGGGGGTCCCGCCAGATCTCACTAAACCTCACCTAGGGGAGGGGGAGGTCCGAATTTTCAAAAAAACACCTCACGTAATTAATGGGAACGGTTTTTTAAAACTACTCGTATTTCCCTGGGAACAATTCTCCAAATTCGGGTAGAAAAACTTTACTGTCCATGGCATTCCCTTAGAATAAATGGACACAATATAAATTTGGTTTTAATGAGATTTTTTAACAGGAAATCAATTTTGAACTATTTTGTCACATAAAATCTATTCGAGTATTGGCAGTGTTGCCAAGTTGAAAAGAAGAAATTCCCAGTATTCCCAAAATAAAATAATTTTTTCTTCAAATGGTAAAAAGGAAAATTTATTTTGGGAAAAAAGTTGAAAAGGTAGACCTTTTTTTTTTTGCTCGGCAATTTTAAAAAATAATTGATCTAATCGCCCAAAACTACATTTTTGTGTGAACTTTATGATCTTTTTTTTGCTACAACAGAAATGATCCACTTGGCAACCCTGAGTATTGAGCTATGTACGTTTGTCATAGCAAATTCAAGTCTTCAAAGAATTTTCATGTAATTTTTGTCTCTCTCTTATTATTAAACCTTGATTTGATCATGCCAATTTATTCTTTGATTCATTTTTCCAATCGCCCAAAAAAAGGACATTATGGCTTTGTAACAGGACTTCTTAGTCGAGCAGTTTGCAGCTTACTTAGTTCACCGAAGTTAACCACCTGTTTTCTTTGGGTGGTCTATTTAAGAGAAATGTATAGCAATAGCTGACCATCACCTAACTGAAAACCAATAAATCAAATTTGCGGAGCTGCATTAGTAAAAATATTTTATAAGTTACTGCTGCACTTAGAAAACATAAATTATAATTTACTCTAAAAAGTTATAAGGTACTCAAGCCATAAAGTTTATTTTGCGCCACGTGCTTAACTTATATGCAAAAAAAAAAATATGTTGCCTACTTATCGGAGGAACTTGAATTCTATATGTACTCATTCAAATGCTAATGCATATTCACTTGCTCCACCCAACATAGAGCACTTTTTATTTCAAAAATAAAATAATCTTTTATTATTTATAACTCTTGAACTGTTTACATTAAAATCAAAAAAATTGTAATAATAAAACTCTTACAGCGATGATCAAAAGCAATCTCATTAAAATCTTGAAAATTAAAAAAAAAAGGTCAGCTTTTAACGAGCTGCTCACCGCAATCAAGCAATTAAATTAAGGATTAAAATGTTGTTAATAAGCGAAAAATTAAAAAAGCTCCCATGGTCTGACATAAAATAATATAAAGAAATTTTACAACCATTATCCTGCAATAGCTGTTGCCACTTTCTTTCATTATCCTTTACCATCAAAGTAATTTGTTTAAAAGAACACACCGCGGCGATGGTTTTCAGAAGTTTGCACACTGATTTACGCTGCTGCTGTTCTCGCAGTGGTTCTTCCTTCGTTGTCAGTTTCACTTTACGCAATAATCCTTACGCTGTTGTCGTATTATTGCCTCCAATTTAATGCAACGTTCACGTAAAGCACCATTTTCTTTTTGCAGCAACTCAATCGTTGCATCTTTTTTCTCAATGGCCTGTTGCACCCTGTATGATATATAGAGGAAGAGGTTCGATAATTGTACAATTTAATTATTAAACTGTTGATTATAATGACCAACTTAAGTGGTTGGTTCTTTTTCAACGGCGTCTTTTACCTTTTGTGTATCTGTTGTATTTCATTATCACGTTCTGATTTCAAGGTTATCACTTCGGATTGTATGTCATTACGTACATTTTCACGTAGCTGTTCACGTTCGTTAAGGTATTCGTTGCACATCTAAAGAATATATGAAAGTTAGTTTAATAAAGTTTTGAATTTAAATTTTCAACAGATCGGAGCATCTTGGGTAACCATTCAGGCGGAATAACATCAGTGAAAGTCTCCAAAAAAACTTTGAATTTCGTGCAAAGAATTAATAACAAGCTCAATAATACTTAGAATAAGTTGCCGATAATAGCTCTTCCGATGTCAAAAAAAACGGGTACAGTAGAGTACGTGGAAGAGCTAGCCAGTGCTACTAGGGGTCCTACTTAGTGAATTTTTCTACCTGAATGGAATGTAAACAAAAAAAACATCTCGGATGCTTTTTCTCAACAGATTATGCTATTGCTTACGATTTTTTAGTACACTGAGAAAAAACTCAATTAGGACCTGGTTAATTCAACTAGGATACTTAAAATCTAGTTAATTTCACCAGAAATCTGATTAAAAATAACAAAAATGAATCTAGTTAATTTAAAGCTATATATGGTTAAACTCAATTGTGGCTTGTTAATAATAATAACCAGGAATCTATTTAAATTGACCAGGAATCTATTTAAATTGACTAGAAAATTGCAAAAAAAATTCAAAAAATAAAACAAAGCCACTTTTATTTTACTGGCCGTTTCTATGGCCATTCCTAGGACCCATCATCGATTGACACCTCTCTTGTCCAGATCGGACCAACTTTAATTTCCACCAGCGATTTTTCGTATGGAATATTCACTTTTTCTTGAACAGCCCGGAATTCTAAGCCGAGGTTACTCATCTACTTATATCAATATCTACTTATATTCTATATTTATATATTAATACGTGAACATCGAAACTTATGGTACATTTTTTAAGTATTTATTATAAAGAGAGGTGAATGAAACTTATATCATTTGAAAGGTACTGTTTCGTAGATGTGCACAAAAGAAAAATTATTTATAATATGTGCCGTTAAGGCAGGTAAAATAAGGAAAACAAACGCGCATGATTCCTCCATACAAAATGCTTTGCATTTTTGCTTTTTGAACGCGTTCATGGCTGCATGAGGTAGAGGCAAGGTGTGGTGAGGTGTGGTGAGGTGAGGTGAGGTGAGGTGAGGTGAGGTGAGGTGAGGTGAGGTGAGGTGAGGTGAGGTGAGGTGAGGTGAGGTGAGGTGAGGTGAGGTGAGGTGAGGTGAGGTGAGGTGAGGTGAGGTGAGGTGAGGTGAGGTGAGGTGAGGTGAGGTGAGGTGAGGTGAGGTGAGGTGAGGTGAGGTGAGGTGAGGTGAGGTGAGGTGAGGTGAGGTGAGGTGAGGTGAGGTGAGGTGAGGTGAGGTGAAATGAGGTCCATGGACAAAAACGATTTGTTCGTTATAGGTCGGCAAAATTCTTTCAAAGATAAAACTTGGTGGGTACAGTCGAGTTTCGACCACAATACGATACTAGTATTATTTATTGGCCCCGTTTCTATGACCATTAGTTAAGATTGTTCTTAAAAAATTATTTAACGCAAATACAACTTCAAGAGGCAAAGTCTAGGCTACACAATTTTTATTTAGGGTGCATATTGAGGGTTTCCTATATACATATACCGGGTGTCCCCTTTTAACTTACACAGCTGAATAAGTCAAAAAATTGCAAGTCATTAAAAAAATGTTTCAAATAAAAGTTGGTGGGTATCAAAGGGCTGATGCAGCCATGACCTTGACTTACATTTTCAAGGTTATTTGAAGGTCAACTTTAGTTTTTCAAATGGAAACCCCTATTTTTAACCTCGGACTCCGGAAGAGCACAAAATTCTACGTTCAGATAGTTATTCATGTTCGAGGTCAAAGTGACCCCTGAAGGTAATTTCAAGGTCGAATTCCCGCTTGGTGCAGAAAAGCTGCAGCCAGTTAAAGCAAGATTGTGCAACGGTCCAGCCAATGATTACTAGGTTTTCTGCACCATACAGGAATTCAACCTTAAAATGATCTTCAGGGGTCACTTTGACCTCTAACTTGACTTTTGACTTATTCAGCTGTGTAAGTTAAAATGGGACACCCTGTATAAAAAAAAATGGGCACGCCCCAGTGGCATAGCGAACACTTCTGGCGCCTGGTGCAAACACTTGGAATGTCGCAACCCCCCCCCCTCCCCCTAAGTATCAAAGAAAATTTTGACGAACAAAATATGAAAAAAAAAGATCCTCATTTTTCAACGTCAAAAACTCTAGCAAAATTAAATATATTTTCCTAAAATTTCCAAAATTTCCATCTATACATTCATTATTTCCTACATGCATTTACTTTCATTCACTAAAAAAAAGGTTCTAATTTTTGAGTTTCAAAAAAACCTAGCAAATTCAAATATATATCACGACCATTTTGCCGGACCCCCCCCCCCCCGTCCCCCACCCTAGCTACTCCACTAGCACGCCCCTCACATAAAAGCAAAATCAAATTCATCATAACTATCTCTTTCACTATTGGACGCAGATGTTTGAGAATTAGTACATACATATGTATATAAAAACTAGCAAAGCTAAGTTTCAATAAAAAAACAGGGCAGTGCCACACCTCACTTATGCGAAAACCGTATCGCTGTCACATATAAGCTCGCAAACTACTCAACAGATTTTCATAATAGTTTTTTAAATTCTTTTTATGATCTGTGGAAAGCTTTTTCAAAGTTTGGTTTAGAAAAATGGGCGATGACACGCCCTCGAAAAGCAAATTTATCATATTTTATCAACTATTTTATGCAAATGAATGAGACTTAGTACATACATATATTTAAGGTACGAGCAAACGGAAACTTTAATGAAAAAATTAATATTGCCACGCCTTCCATATGAGAATAAAACATTTTATATATATCAGCAACTATTTGATGCAAATATCTCACCATCGCAACTAAGGAGAGCTTTGAACTCTTTAATTTAAATCATTTTAGATTTCATTCAATACATACGCCGAAAAATATGCAGCATTTTTATTACAATGAAATCTAAATATTATTATTATTATTAATTTAATATATTAAAGTAATTAATTACTCTACAATGGTTCGTTAAGAGCACTAGCAGTCAGGCCATCGGCTCGAAATCTAAATAAAGTTTTTTTATTTGTTGTTACTTTTTTGATTTCAGAATTGTATATACACGACATCAAATTTATATAAATTTCTATAAAAAAAAACTCAATGTTTACCAGCGTTGTAGTTATTTCCTATTAAATTTATAAATTTCCTTGATAAAAATATTGAAACACAAAAAAATCAACTAATAATAAATTAACCAGCCAGCCGTCTGTCAATTTTCTTTTCCTTCAGTATAGTCACAGCAATAGCATATCATTGGCTGTCGTCAGCTGTGCAGTAGCTATTGTAAACAGTGTTACCAAACAATTTATTTTCTTTTTTTTTCCAATATTTCCGATAAATTCTACATTTTACATATAAATTGTGCAATTTATATTGAGTAGTTTTTATTAATTTTAAGATACGTGACCGAAAAATGTTTTCAGCAAAAATAAATTTAAGTATGTGCATATGTGTACTCGTTTATACAATGTAAAGTATTGAAATAATAAAAAAATATTGATCAAAATTCAACTTAACGAGTTGTGAAATTATTTTTGTATGTACAAAGTATGATCTTGTTTTTCAATTTAATATATTTAACACGTCAGTATCAGCTAATATCGTGTGGTGATCAGACGTGCATACGCTCTATCGTTTACTTAGTCACAGTGACAGAAATACAAAGCAAAGCACAGTTGCGACGGATGACGGAAAATCCTTCAAGCACTACCTTTTAAGGCAAGTCTAGTGTCCTTTAGCGAAGGTGGTTCTATAATTGGAAGTTTATGACTTCTAGTAAAAACTACTAGTTCTGTTTTGTTCGGATACCAGACTCATCTGTTTAAGGCATTCTGAAAAATTTCACACAGTGTGCTTGGGAATTTGCCACAATTGTTCCTCAAATAATCATCGGCTCGAATATACAAATTGGAATTTTATAAAGGAGTTTTGATGCAGTAAACTAGTATAACCTCAACTTCACAGAACAAACAAAACAACGAAATTCCACTGCAATTAGTTAGTGCTATCTCACAAAATATCATTGCTCAAAAAAGGAATTTAATAAAATAAAATACAATGAGCGACCCACCAAACATAACCGCTCAACCGCTCTTAAAATGGGATAAAACGATAAAACCACATTTTTTCACTCCTGGTCCCAAATATCTTTTGATGACTAGAACCAACGATATTAATACTCTCTCCACTGTCACACCTTTTCTTATCAAAAAAGCCATCGATTGTACGATCAATGGCGAAGTAGAAGAGTGCAAAAAATTACGAAACGGCAGTGTTTTAATAAAAACAAAAAGCAAAATGCAAGCAAATAAATTAATAACGTTAACAGCACTAACAAATAATATTACTATAAGCATTACAAAGCACAAAACTCTTAACTACTTAAAAGGAGTAATCTACAGCAATGAACTGTATGGAATCAATGAAAGAAAAATTCTGAATGAATTAAAGCATCAAAATGTTTGTCATGTCCGTAAGATACGTACAAAGGTTGATGGAGAACTTCAAGAAACTGGATTAATTATCCTTACATTTACATCAACTTCACTTCCCTTCGAGATAAAGCTAGGTTATGAAAAAGTAGATGTTCGACCCCATATACCCCCACCTATGAAATGCAACAGCTGCCATCGTTATGGTCATACCACAAAGTTATGTAAAAACGTTAAAGTCTGTTTAATATGCGCTAATGAATACCACTTGAATGCTGAGTTAAAAGAACAGTGCCAAAACGATAAATCGTGCATCAATTGTAAAGAATCAAATATAAATCCAAGCAACCACTCGGCCAACGATAAGAAATGCCCAATATTTGTTAGACAAAAGGAATTGCAAGCTATAAAGATAATGAAGAAAGTTGATGATAAAACTGCCTTAGCAATATATAAAAAACGTCAACAACATGAAACTCCATTGCATTCATCAGTTACATCTACCAACAATCAAAACTTAACTCAAAACCATAGCTCACCTACTCAGCAACAGCAACTCAATAGTCAATCGAATCCATCGCCAACTAGCCGAAATACATTAAGCTACTCCGATATCATCATCCGCTGTGACTTTCAACGAACTACATCTACATCTAATATAGCAGCAAAAATTCTATCTGACACTGAACTAAAAATGTATCCGAAGATCACATCCAAACGTCACGTCAAGCAACTTAAACGTAATAACAAATATTGAAGATTTCGACTCAATGGACTGCATATTGGCAGTCATCTAATAGTATATTAATCTTATCACACTATACAACTTCATATACATAAGTATATATCGGTCATTCTTTAAATAACTGCACATCTTTTTGAGTCTTTTCTCCAACATTTTTGATTTTTATATATTGCTTAAGTTATGTTTATCGGGAATTACGATTTGAAAGTAGATGCGTTCTTACGATTGATAAAAGAATAACCTATTAGAAAATAAACGATGTTATGTCGAAGATATTAATATAAGGACTGTCTCAGAAAAAACTTGCCTTTTGTTTTTTAGCTATAAAAAAATACCCAGTATTTTTGTGATCTTTTTACCTTTTTTTATTAATAATGGCTGTTGTTCAGAATATAAATAACTAAAAACTAATTAAAAAAAAATTTTTTTTTTCTATAAAAATTTCTTACTTTTTTTTTAAGGCCCTTCATTTAATATTGCACTGTTGTTTCATGGACAGTACGGAATGATCTTTTCCACTTAAGCTTTGTAAATTTTTTGCAGTCTTACCACTCTTTCGAAGATCTCTTTTCATTAGAGCTCATTATCTTTCAACTGGGCTTGCTATTTTTGGTACAAAATTTATTTTTACTTGCATACCATTCCATCGTAGCTTTAGAGTAATCAGAGGTTGCTAAATCAGGCCAGAACATCACGCTACCCTCATGTGCACAAAGAAATAGTGGAAGACGTTTTTCGTCTAAATAAACTTTGAAATTGATTGTGCCTTTCGCAACAAAGAAGCTGCTTCTGAGGTCACAGGTGCATATGGCCTGCCAAACCATATATTGCTTTGAAAAATTCGAAATTTTTTACTACATAAAGCGCATTTGACGGTGTTTTTTTCTTCTCAATCCAGATGATCAAAATCTCTTGAACTATAAATATACCGTCTGAATATAATAAAGTCTCCCTTTCAAGCTTCAAGCTTCGGCATAATCTCACCAAAACCCACCAAGGGGGAGGAGGGGGTCAAGGAAAACCTCACCTCAACTTTTTAATGCTGCGAATTTACATTATTAGCATTATTATTTAAAAAGGGGTGGGGTCCCGCCAGATCTCAACAAGGGGAGAGGGGGCCGAATTTTCACAAAAACATCTCACGCAACCTAACCACAGTACTTTTACATTAAAATATCACTGCATACGATTAGGCATAGGAAAGAAATCGTTAACTTTTTAACTCAAATATTTGTTGCATTCTCTCGATAAAATGTATTGCATACTTTTACTTGTTACAATTAAACAGTGCCGGTCAAATTAGTAAATATGATTTATGTTCTTTTTTGGATTTCTCTTTTATGAATGAAAACTGCAGTAAAAAATTGATTCCATTAGAGCCATTCGCCTGTTGCTCGCTATGAGACAACGTTGCCTTTGCTAGTGTCGCAGTCTAATGTTGAGCTCATTACAGGGTTTCCAAGTTGGAAATGGTGAATTAACAAACTTCCAAAATAACCAAAAGTTTTTAAAAATTAACGGCTTTTATTACCAATTAACGGCTTAACGGCCTCCTACGCGACCTACGTGTTTGGCATGCAACTAACGGCCTGGTCGCGTCAAAAGCAGCCACTTGGCAACCCTGGCTCATTTAGTTAGCTCAGAAAAAGAATGATACAACAACTTATTCTGTTACTTTTGTCAAAGAGGATGTTGACAAGACATGGAATTTCATTCGGACCAAAACTTTAGCTGCATTAAATACATTCTAGCAAAATACTATGGAGTAAAATTGAAATAAATAGCTACCCACTGAATATGAAAGAT
This sequence comes from Meiosimyza platycephala, assembly GCA_963662105.1. Lineage (NCBI taxonomy): Eukaryota > Metazoa > Arthropoda > Insecta > Diptera > Lauxaniidae > Meiosimyza > Meiosimyza platycephala. Next base: position 76,702,871 of record OY759211.1, on the reverse strand, counting down.
CGAATGTAAAATTCTTGATAAACTCGAATAAAAATAATCTCTGAGCCTTGCTTTGAATAACATGCGGTCAATGTTAAGCTACTTAGTAGTATGAAACTTTTCTGTGATACTACCAGACAATTTCGGCTTGAAGATAATGTAATCTCGATACATATCAAAACATAATCCCAGAGCTCTAATCATCTAACCCGAAAGCCTTACAGAAATGAATCCAGAAATATTACTCAAAATTCTGAGTACCTTCAGAGCTATAGATTCGCTAATGAATATGTAAAGTTTGATATAATATGATACCAATAAGATTGCAGATTCCTGAACTTAGTAAGTAGTTTGACTAAAGATATTATTGATCTATCTAAAAGACCTACATTTAAATATACCATCAGACTGATAAGGAACATGCAGTTTGTGAAAGATAAATTTTTAGAGCAGCTTGAAATAGTCTAATTGTCGTGTTAAAGAAGAAAAATTTCAATATAAATCTCATAATGGAAACCTGGGACAGACATTTCCTCGTGTACAAGTACCTGTTTTATTGAAATCTTTAAATGAACTCACCTTTTTACTGTGCACCAATTCGATTTGCATTTGCTTTATTTCTGCGTGATAATTCCGCACCTGAGCATCAGATTCAGCGAGGCGATTACGAGCATCAGTGAATTTATCGCGCAAAGACTTTTCCACAATTTCAGCTTCTATTAAATCCTTTTCGTATTTTTCTTTGACACGACTAGAATGCAGTCAAAAGAAATCATAATATGAATTTAGTGTTAACATGGAGTGTATTCTCCAACAAACAAAGATAATGCTAAGCAAACAAGGAGTACGCACATAACACACATCGAACCAAGGCCTAGAAGTTTTTGGCTCTTACGTATTCTTATTGCTCATCTTATGTTATACTGACCTCATTTTCATTTCAAACTCTTCGGCATTTTTTAAAGCTTCACTATCCATACGTGTCACTATTGCATCAATTTGACGATCACGTTCTGCACGATAATGCTGACGTATGGTATTTTCTTTTTCTGATTGCTTAATTTTACAAGAGTTTTCATACTCCTGCTTCCATAGCTCAAAGTCAGCTTCATATTGTTTCTCAATCGTATTAATGCGATTCTGTAGATTTTTCATATAAAGTGAAAGGAAGCAGAATAGCGAATTGCATTTCATCTACTTACCTGATATTTTTCATCCTGTTTCGACATTTTCTCCTGCAATTCCACAACTGTTTGCTCCAACTCTAACTCCTTTTCATGCTGCATTTCCTGTCGCTTGGCTTGATATTCAATTTCCTTTTCCTTTAGTTCTGCTTGCAAACGTTGACGTTCAGCGGCAAATTCTGTACAAAGTTTATGCTTTTGTTCATCAAATGATTTGCGTTCCTCTTCCAGTTGACGCTCAGATCTTTTATGGTAAAGATTTCATAAGATGATGTTAAGGAATTTAAATAATTGAAATGCGAAATGGGAATTTAGATTTTAAGTCAGTGATTAATTGAGTAATATAATGTGAAATATTACAGCATTGTGCGTCAAATTATAAACTAAAAGATTTGCGTTGAATGGATGTGTACTTAATGTACTAAAAGATAACCAGGAAAAACATGGTTTGCAAAGGAACAAACTTCAAATACATTTTTAGTAACACCACCGTTCTAGGATCGAAATCTAAACTTTTTTGCAGCGAATTCTAATAGTGCTTACAGATATCAGTATTGCATGTGCTAATTTTCAGACAGAATAATTTCTTTGGCCTTAAATTTTGATCTTAAACTTTGTCCACGCTATGACTTTATGATTTGCCTTGTCTTTTTTAGCTTTGCGCTAATACATTCTTTAAATAGCCACTGCGATTGTATCCTTTCTTTGATTGTCCAAGTAACTTTAAATAGATTCAGCTTTCTTCAAAGAAGGATATCATTGAATGTTTTTTAGAGAGTTTTCAGTAACTGTCTCTCGCCGATATTTCTGAATCGATGACTCAAAAATGAGATGACATTTATATACCGGTATCTTTTCTGGATTAAGCCGGGTTATTTAATACTATCCCTGTTATTTTTGCTTGGTCTGATGTGTGATTCAATAGAACTTTAGGTCACCTGGAAGGACTGGCTTACGCTTGCTGCTGTCAAGTTCGTTCGATGTACAAACTAACAATCAGACAGCCCCTGTTGAGCTTCGTCGTAAACCCAAATTTTAATATAAGCTAAAGATAGTACCATGGCACCTAGTACATAGCTAAAATCAAGCAAGCAATAGACGCTTTTACTCAATCAATAAAATATATAAATGTATTATTGCTATATGCTTGTAAATCATTATACCTCACGATCCCTTCGTCACAACTTCATTTAGCTGCCAACCCATTGGCAATAGATACCATAGGAAATATGCTTTACAATCAGTGCTTTGGTACACCCTAAGATGAAAAATGCATACGAAGACCCGTGGCGACATATAATAGAAAACGTTATTGTTTAAAAAATCGGGATATCCTGTCACAGCATGAAGCAATGCGCAAGGGCTCTGCTTTCGTCATATGCCCCAAACAAAGTTTTAGGATATCAATAGCTAGAAGTGCTGCCAAATTATTCAACATCCTTTCTATATTACTAAGGCTGAAGGCTTTTACGAATATCAAAAATACGTGTACGAAATTTCCAAAGCTTTTCATACTCGCTTGTGCCCTTAATAAATGCTTTCACGCCAGCCTCGTCCATTTAACAAGTTCTGCTACCTTAAAACTGCAAAAATAACACAAATACTTGTTGTGTATGTTTCAATGTATTTCATAATCCTGAAGAATCAGTGAAGATATCTTCCAACCTAATATTGCTTAGCAGTTGGCGCATCTACTCAGGTGAATGCTTTCTATGCGTTGCCTTAAAACATTCTTATCTTAATGCTGTTCGATTGAGGCAACTTATGTTCCTTTGAAAATTTGAAGGGCACGAGAGAAGAACCTGGACAATGTACACTTTGGTATCATATTGTTCCAAAGCTTAATTTCCAAGCACAAAACAATATAGATATGTCAAATTTAAAATATCCTGTTGTTTTTGCACCATCACTGAAAGTTGTCCAACAAAGATCTTAGACTTATTCTTAGCAAAATTCATCATCACAGATAAATCATCAGACTATCGGCTATCGGACTATTCATCCAATGCCAAAAATTAAGGCATTTTTTTGTGGAAAAATTGAACAGTGAATCTCGCTTCGTGAGTGCTTTCATGTCCGACGAAGACTTCGATTGAGTCAAAACATACGACAAATAGTTAGTTGATTGAATATGGCATAGGTGTAGTCCAGCCATCTCTTTGGAATGATTTTAAACCAGGCGGATATTCATTACATAGGCGAGAAACTTTAAGTAATTTTCGATGGTTTTTGATACCAAAAACTCTACTTGACCTAAAAGAAATATCATCTTAACCAAATCCAACATAGCCTTTTAAAATTATTTTTTTTTTGAATCAAAACAACAAAACTTTATGTAAAAAGTTCAGGCGTAGATATTGTCCATTACGAAAAAAAAAATTTAGTGGATGATTTGGTATGGATGCGCAAATTTTTGGCATTATTACAGCTCGCTGCGTAGAAAGTGTTAGATGTCGACCTACCCCAATCAACAGCAGTCTTAGCAATTAAATTAATAATCTTTTCTGTTAACAAACATTCATTCAATAGTAACCCTTGTTTGAAGTCATTACCTCTCACGTATGGCAGTGCGTTCCTTCTCAATTATTGACTCGCGGTCTTGAGCGCACGATTCACGTATTGAGTTTTCAATTTGCTCATGCTTGAGACGTGCTTCCTCAACCGCATCAAGTAACTCCTGTTGGTGAGCACGTTTCAACTCGGTTATTTGACGTTGATGATTTGTATTCATATTATTAATTTCAATTTCTAGGCCTTTAACAGTGAGCTCCTAAAAAGTTGCAAAATACAAACAATTTAAGTGAGATATATGTATTTACTACTGAAGCAAACCCACCTTAATCTTCTTAGTGTTCTCGCGCACCCAACGTTCGCGACGTATTTTTTCGCCCGCCAATGTAGTCTCTTTGACTTTTTGTACTTCTGTCTCCAGCTTGTGTTCCCAAGCTTGATTTTGACTTTCCAAACGACGCGTCAGAGCGGCGACTTTTTCACACAATGAGCCCTTGTCCTTCAACAACTGCAAGTGAGATAGAGTGATAAAAAACTGTTGTTGGTAGCATTATTATAATCTTTTATTACCTGCTCAATAAATCCTTGATGTCTGGCCACAATGGTCTCGTAATGCTTTTTTTGCTCTCGCATACGATTTGCTGAATTTGCTTTTTCACCACGTAGGCTCTTTTGTTTTTCGGTGCGTATTTTAATGGCATGTTCCTTAGAAAGATGTACCGCATTGGCCAATTCATTGGCACGCAAACTTAAGGCAATGACGCGACGCGCTAGTTGATGGTTAGGCAGCATAAGTAGTTCGGATAGTCTGCAGTGAAGTTTGGACATAAGTAGCTTTGACATTTTATTGTTTCTTTTTCAACTTACTTTGGTACATCTTCAGCTATATCTGGTTCGACTACAAATTCGATTTCACTGCGATTTGACTCAGGTATTGAACGTCTTGTCTCTAGCAGTGTTTTATCACAGCTATCCTCGACGTTATCCAAATAGTTTAGAATATCTCTATAATGTAGTTGAATATTGGTTAAAAGTTTCTTTCTTAACTTACTTAAGCAAGTTACTTGTACTTATCCGGTGACTTTTCACGCGCAGTTGCAGTGGTTTTTGTAGTTTTTCGCGCTGGCATAGGTTCTTTTTGTTCAACATCCAGTTTGAGCTCTATTTCGTTGGTAGTCTGTTGTGCAAAATTATCTAGAGGATTTAGAAAAACTTGTTTATTTAAGTGTATCAATTAAACAATCAAGGATAATATAAAAGTCCCAAATATGTGTCAATGCCAATAAACTAGATCATATTAATTCGACTGGGAAATTATAGAATTACCAATGAGAGAGAGCAAATTCTTTTATTACTTTAACTTCCTGGTCTTTACTGAGAATTCAGAATTGTTTTGGAAAAATTAAATCACTCATCCTGAAATCACTGAACACTGCGTGGTTGTTATTACTATAATCTCTCTCCAAAAAAAATGTCTTTGCGGATAAACTAATGAATGAATAATTAGCTCTTAGATCTTCTTGTCTCTAGATTCGCTTAAATGACCTATGAACTAGTTAGCTTCCTTATAGAACCCAATTCATTTTACGAAATAAAAGACCTATTTACATACCCCTCTTCTTATCTTCTTCGATCTCCTTCAAAACTGAGACAATCTCTTCATATGTTGAATCATCCTGTGAATTCTCATCCGACTTTAATGAATGCTGTGAAGAAGTATCAGCAGCTTCTTCTTCACCATCGTTTAACTCTTTAGCATAACGTTCCAGATCAACATCCAGCATAGTAACAGGCTTAGACACTGGCTGTGGCGTTGACATTACTTGTTCATGCATTGACATCCAACTATCTACCTTATCCAAATGAAATTCATTAAGGTTTGAGTCCTCTCGCAGGCTACCAAAACTTGTAGCCTTTTTCATTTTAGTACGCTCCACAATAGTGGTGGCAGAAGATGGTTTTGACTTACTCGTCGCCGCTTTATCTCGCTTACTATTATGCGATATATCGTGTTGAGAAGCACTGGTTGGGTTATTTTCCTTCTTCTTGTTAATTAAATGGGATGTTGTAGCAGCAACTTTAAGATAGTTATTTATAACCGATTCACTACTTGAGCTAAATGCTGTTTTACTTAGTGTTGCCTGATCTAAATTATTTTCCGTTTTGAGCAATTCATTTACGAGGTTACGTTTTCCTGCAGCCTTGCTGTAAAGTGAAATATTCTTCGAATTCGTATTTGTAACATCTGAGAGATTATTTTGCTTTTCAAAATGTGTTTCAGATTTGAATTTACCCAAATAACTAGGTAGCTCTACATTGTTCAGCACTCGTGTTGAAGGTGACTTTGGTTTATATTCATCAAGTAAATTCTTTACAACAGAATTAGCCAACTCGCCCGCAACTGCATTCTTATACTCGCGTATAACTGGTAAGTCCTCAGCAGCTGCTGAGTGCTTCTCAATCGTTGTAACGCTTTCCGGCTTTATGTTTGGCAATGCCGTACCAACTGCTGGCTTAGTAGGCGATCCTACAGAATATTTGCAAGTAGAAGAATCACAAGCGCACTTGGCATCTGTCACATCATGTATGCTGGCAGTAGAAGAGCTACGTGTGCTACACGAACAATTATCCGATGGACATTTTGGATATTCAAAGGTTTCAGCCATAATCTCTGCACCACCATTTGCACCAAAGCGCACTGATTTCTTCATAGCAGCTGTAGAAGTTTCATTATCCATGACGGCATCTTCATATTTGGCTGTTGTTATTGGTGCAAGAAATTGTGGCACAACAACAGGCCCAGGTGCCGAAATTGAAGCATCTTGCTGATTATTTCTATTATATGATTGAATATACTGCTCCTGTTTATCATTATCACAATCACTGGAATCAATATCTTGTGTAGCGCTACTGTTGGATTTGCCAAATGATACGCGTCCGGGAAGATCTGGTTTAGCTAATTTGGAAGTATTGTGTGTGAAATGCCAAAACTCTGCAGCTGTTGCACTTTTTGCAGTATTCGACTCATAGGACTTTTTGTCATTTGTAAGATTCGCGCTACTGTTTGACATTTTTAAGGCAGTTGAGCTATTGGTTATTTGGCCACTTTAAAAGAAATAAACTTTTATAGGTAAATATTTTTTTTGTAAATTGTTATTAAATCTCACCTGGTCGTAAAGGGTTTACGTCCGTATTGCGTTAAGGATGGACGTAAATATTGTCTGTCTGTAATGTTGTCTCCGTCTGCGCTGCTCTCTCCAATGGAGCACGTACGATTACGTTTATTCAGGCTGGAGTTACTTGAAAATCTACGTGAACTGCTTAGTTCCGATTGATCATCAGGTGAGGAAACGGCTTCGCCACGGCAGAGCCAAGATCTTTTTATTGGCTCTTCTAATAGTAATTTAAGCAAGTCTGATGACGATACAGATTGATAGCGTTTATGCTGTGAAAAAGTTGAAATAAATAAAGAAAGAGAATTAGAAAGACAGATAGGAAAACGTCATGTGCCCAATCATTACAATAGAGTATGCACATGAATGCTCATGCAGTGAAGAACTAGGGAAGGTGATGTCGTAGCCTATTTTTTACTTTACCCTAAACGTAGTATAATTTTTCACCTTTTATTTCACTGAAAAAATGAAGTAGAAACCAACTCGACATGTAACGTTTCGTAAGCCTTTCAGAAATCTTTCACTCGAAATCTTACAAAATTTCCGCTGTTTCAGAAATTTTTCATCTTCATTGCAGAAGGCTTTCCATATAAAATGTGTCGACGTACGCTTTTCAAATTAATTTGAAACCTTTCTGAAACATTACAGAAAGCTTGTAAGATTAAGGGGAAAAACAAATATTTTTATTATGACAATGTACTCTTTTTTATTCTGGAATAAAAAAGGGAAGGGGACTCACAAGATCTCACCAAGGCGAGGGGAGGGGGAACTGAATTTTTAAAATAAAATCAACTCAATTAATGAACGTTCTCATGACATATACATGCGTACTTACATCTTTCTTATTGAATTTACCGTGGCAATCACTTTCCACACAATAATGATCACAGGCACTGCCGATATTACGTCTTAGTCTCGGATCTGCCGATTGAGGACGACAAAGGAATGGCGAAGAGCGAGTGCGTCTAGAAAAAAATGTTGCCGAACGTGGTCGATTATTTTGTAAATTGGTTTGAGAGGAGAATTTAGGTTTCTGTTTTTGACGTGCAACAAGATTTATCTGGATAAAGCAAATAAAAATACGTTAGTTCAAGTTTTTCCAATCAAAAGTCAATACTTTAGGTTATTTCGAGACTTTGCAATCTCAACAGAAATGTTCATTCAAAAATATAATTCAGAATATTTTAGTGATTTGATAGAATTGCAGAATCTCATACAACAGTTCAATAAATTTTATGCTCCTGTTAACTTACCTGTGAACCTTTAAGGCATAAATCCATAATAAAATTACGCAAAAATATTGTTTAGACGAATGCAGCAGTATGCGATCCATTAATCCTTTACCTTTCTCCAAGTAATCGCCATTTAGTTCATATTTTGCTTTATTTTTTACAAGAAATTATTTGTTATTTATTTATTTTTGCTAAAGTCACAACTTTTTTCATTTGACAGCTTTACTGTTTGACTCTTTCTGCTCGACTGCTACCAAGTGTTTGGCCACCTGGCCGCACCCCAGTTAGATGTAGTTTGTTTTGGTCATTTCCAATGGTAATATTTGTTATCGATTAAACGCATGCTTTTTTTTTTGTTGCCTGTTCGGGCAGACGGTCATCAGAATTGCAACATAATATCTGTTTAACCACCCATTTTCTTATCACTTACTCAATACTCTGAAACCAACCCTAAGTGGGAGGGTTGAATTGCACGATTTATTTTGTTTTGTATTTGTTATTGTTATTGTTTTGTTGTTGCATATTTATTACTTAGACACGTTGCTCTGGCACTGACAGGTGTTTCCTAAATTGTTTTTTATATCTAAAGTTTTTGGGGAACAGTTGAAATTAATGTCACTTTACGGCTTGAATGAAGTGCAGAAGTTTACAGACAGGCAGCAGCAAATTAAGACCAGGTTTGGTTTCCCCAAAATGATCGTTCTATTAGGAACATCATTTTTATCATAAGTCGCAAGACATTTTTTAAGAAAAAAGTTTTTTGTGATGTTCAAGCTGGACCATTTTTTTCTCGTCTCATTGAACATAGCCATGGAGGTTCTTGTGATCCTAAATCTGATTTCCTTTTTGTGATCATCAAATTGTAACAAAGCGGGATAAAAAGGGGTCCTCAACATCATCTTATTGAACATGATTTAATAAAAGGCGGCCACATAGATTTCCCACTGAAATCAATATCAAATTACATTGGACAATAATGGTTTTTCGATCTTACTGATATGACTCGGGCTGTAGCTTCAACCTCAATCCGGAGCCGAAAGCGGATGCTCACGAAATTTTTGAAAAATCTACCGGTTTCGATAAAAGTACAGGAGATAATGGTCTTCGTATCTGGTAAAGTAGACGGTCACTTCAGACATTTGCTTAATTTTTTTTAAATTCCGAAAAATCTGTCCTATAGTAAGGGCAAAAAGTGAAGACGCAACCGGTAGAAACAAAAAAAGTTCTCGCCGCGCTATAAAACTCTTAAAAATGTCTATTGTCGCTCTTTTTGACAACGTCATGAACATTTACCCTATGTATTTGCTCACACCAATTGGAAGGAAAATATATTTTAACACTAAAAAAAATATACAAAAAATAAACGACGAAAGCTAGTCATACTAAGTAGTTCCATCTATTGCTAAATGGAATCATCAGTGACCTTTAAGTGGATGAGTGAGAATTTCTAAGTCTGATATGTATTCCTTTTTGCAGAGATTTGTTGAGAACTCAAGCAAAAAGTGAATCAAAGCAAAGCAAAAACTTTGTTTCTGTTGTGTCTTTGTTCTTGATGTCTTAATTTGATATTACATATGTGTATATACATATGTATGTGGGACATTCCACATCGAATCGAGCACCATTTTGCTTTTGCATCTAAGGGATTTTTTGACACTTCATTTTCTTTTTATTTTTCAAGCTATTTAAGATATATAAGTTTTTGGAAAGTAACCTTTCCAACTTTGAAGTGCTCATAACTCCGCAAATAATCAACCAAACTGAATTTTGTTTTTGTTTCAAAATATTCGTTAAGTATTGAAAATTTTCTTAAAACGATATTACCCTAAAATTTTCAAGTCTCAAAAACATATTATCATTTTTAAAAATGTATATATTGATCGATTTTTAAATTTTTTTTGTAAAATACTGTTATTCATTAACCAAATCTTAAGGGGGCACGGGCAGTCAGAGGCCTTAAAAATAGAGAGTTTTCAATATTTTTTTTTTGTATTAATTTAATAAAAATGATAATATGGCATCATTACATTATGTTTCAACTTGACTTGACGAAAGTTTAAAAAAAAAATTATTATTTTGTAGAACCCTGTCCCATACAGAGTGCCTTGCGGTGACCATCTCAACTCCTTGGAAAATCATCTCAAATCTATCGGCGGCCTTAGAAAATTTACCTCCAGATTTTCGGGAAAAAACCAACAATTAATTTTTCATAAAAAATCGATATTAAAGAAAAAAAAAGTCCTTCGATCTGGGACTAGCTTTTCATGCTTTTCAAAAACTGTATAAATTTCATTGAAAACTATAGAGTGGTTTTCGAGTTACAGTGGTCACCAGTTCCGAAAACATAGTTTTGATAAAAACAACGAGAAACACATGAATTTCCGTACTCTTACTACCGAGACCCCTTTGGTTATTGCCGAATAACTCCAAAAGTGATTGTCGGATTGACTTAATTGATTTAAGAAAATGCAAAAAAAATTGATCTGTTTAAAATTCTGACTGCCCCTGCCAACTTAAAATGTAAGTCTTTAGAATTTCTGTGTTGCAAATTCTTTGATCGTCAACATTCTAAGTCTTTAAATAATTTAGTCGTTCATTTGTTATTGTGATCCAACATTTGTTATCACAGCGATTTTTATTTCTCGCTGGGGTTTTTTTATACATTCATCTTAATTAAGTGTATAGCAATTTGTAATATTTCAATTATCTTTATTTGGTACAAAATTGCTTGCCACATAATGATTGTAATTAAAACTATCACATTGTTTTGGCAAAAAAAAATTAAAAAGCTTTCTAATGTCATCAAAATAAATTCAAAGAGTTCTAAGCTAAAATATATAGATTAAGCTAATTGCGAAAATTAAGATAATGCTAAAAAATATCGATAATGACACACAAAAATCATGGCAAATCATTAGTAATCGCAAGACATAATATAAGTAAAGTGTTAAATGAAACATTTTAAAATTAAATGAACATTTTTAAATACATGTCTATCCGTGCAAATTTAAATACTTCTAATTTTAAGTATTTAAATTAGCAACGAAAGTTTTAATAAAGTATAGTAAATTTTATGTAAAAAAAAAGAATAATGAAATGCATATTTTCATACCCGTCAATGAAAATGTTCACATAGTAAAATCTTTTAAAGAACCACAAAGCTTTTGTGCGAAAAATGACTTTAGGTCGAAATATTTAGTTGAAAGTTTTGAATGACCTAGCTTATGCCATTCTGATTAAAAATCTAAATGAGAACTAGATTATTTCATAGACAGTTTGGTGCTTATGGAAAAATATAGATCACTGAAACACATACAAATAAGTTGTATATATAATTTTTTTTCTCCAAGAAACTGTTGTGACGATATAGACTTTTGGCCGAAATTATATTAAAATGATAAACTGAAACTTAAGTCTGTCGAAAATCATTATCTAAAAGAAAGCTTTCTGTAAAAATAATATTTAATACATTGTTATATAGAGAGCTTCTAAAATTATATTAATTATGACACAAGTAAACATTTACCGAGTTTATTAAAGCCACACCTTAATCAAAATACCAAAAAAAAAAAGCAGAACTTACCTTGTTATATTAAGAAGCTTTTTTTTATTTTCAATATTTATATCATTAACTTTTGCAGACACAATCAATCATAAAAAAATACCATCAAAAACCAATATAACCTTCGAAAACACCACGAATTCAAAGATAAAAACCAAGTGACTTTTATGTGATTAGCCGGCCTTTGATATGATTGTACTATTTATAATACACACATGTACATACGTATGTACATGAGTATTTGTTTTAAGGCACAACCAAGTGTCAATGTCAATATGTATGAGTTTAAAATGTGGTAATGAAAAGCATTTAGACAAATTGATAAAGTTTAAACATACAAAGCAAAGTGTGCAGTTTACAGAAGAAACAATAAATATTGAACTGATTTAAGCTTAAGTCATTTATTAGCGCTTGTTACATTTAAGATAATGAATTGAACTATTATTTTTTAATTTATTTAAGCTAGGCGTTATGATATTCAGCTATTTTGTTAAAAAAAATATTCGACCTCAGCAGTAGAGTATGTACGAACATTTATCAAGTTATCAAGACTCTAACTCACTAAGCAAAAGTAACATCAATCATATTAATTGATTGAGTTTTAAATATTTGGGACCTCACATGTTTTTCATGTGATTTTTTGAAAAGTTTCCCTTGATATGCTTGATAAATTATACAGCGTGTTATATATATAGAGCTCTTCTTTGCCTAAAAAAAAAATTTGATATAATTGGAAAAAAATATGGCTAAGTATGTAGTTACATGTCCAGAAAAATGTTAAATGCCATTGATATCTGTGGAAATATTTTTCACAGAAATTGCTGTTGAATTGTACGAATATTTACTTTTTCGCTGACAAAGTCAAGCAAACAAAACATTCAAAACCCACAGAAGGACAGACAGCGAAAGAGCTATATGTGCGTACAATGTTTTCATGTATTTTCCATAATAAAAAGCTATTACGAAAATAACGGTAAAACAAAAGTATGCAGATTACTATCACGATTTGCAAAGAGTAATTGGAATGTTGCTTTTGTTATTTGCTTTGAAAATAGTAAAGTAGAGAGCTTGGCAATGATGAAAAAAATTGACTTTTCGATTTTGGAAAAAAAATCTCCTGACCTCAAATATCTTTAAGCGCGCATTAAACTCATGTCATTTCTCTCTCATATTAACACAAATCTTCAATAACATTTTGAGCGTAAAACATCTGTGGTTTTTGAGAAAATCAGCCTTCTTTTTTTTATAAAAAGCGCTATAACTCTGCCAATTTTGAACAATTTAAAAATTTCTTAAAGATTCTGACAGAGAATCAAAAGACAAAAATTAATTATTTTGATTTGGGTGAAAATGCGACTATTTTGAAAAAAATTTCAGCGGTTTTTCAAGCACTGACACTAAAACTTTAAATAGGCATAACTTCGTAAAAAATGATTTTCAATCAAATTGGGGGATGATATGTTCCCTTAATTACTTTGAAAAACAACATATTTAATCCGCAACCAATTCCACGATTTGAAGTCACTCCAACTGCATGGCTTCAAATGGATTTGGTCTAAAGTGTAATTTTTTCATCATAAATTAACTACTTAAACCTCAAATTAAAAAGATGAAAGCTCATCGATTTCTTGCCCAAAAGATCTCCGCACGACAAGATTTTATTAACCTGTCATCATTTTAAAATCTATATGTAGGCAGTTGGTAAACGGTTACAACGCTTTTTAACAGCCATAACACAACATAATCGCTTAATGTTGTTTGTTGGAAAGATTGTGAAGAGACTCTGAGCTCTTTAAAGGGGTGCGGCACCGCCCGTAATGGGAAAAAACTCAGTCTCAGCTGAGCAGCTTGATTGATTTTGATGAAATTTGGTATGAAGATATATTGTATTCTGGGTAAAGATATTTGTTTTGAGTGGGCGATGCCACGCCTATAACAGGAAACGTTTTCCTTGCTAAACTAATGGACTAATTTTGATGTAACTTGGTACAAAGATAGCTTGATTCTTGAGAAAGGTATCTTCTATATATAAATGGGTAGTTGCAAAACGGTCCTCTTTTTAACTACCGTAACACAACATTATCGCTTAACTTTTTTTTGTGTTGGAAAGGTTGTGAAGGAGGACAATGCACAATGTAATTTTTTTCCAATAGTAGGTGGTGCCACGCTCCTAACAGGAAATACGTTTCCACGGCTAAACTAATGGACTAATTTTAATGAAATTTGGGTTGGAGATATTGAATACCGTTTATTCTGTAAATGGGGTGGCACCTCTAATGGGAAAAAACGCTGCCATGACTGAAGTGATACACTGATTTTGATGAAATTTCGTATGGAGATAGATTAATCCCTGAGTAAAAATATTTGTTTTTTAATAGGTGGTGCCACGCCGCTAACAGAAAAAAACTTTTCCACGGCTAAACTAATAGAGCAATTTTGATGAAATTTGGTATGGAGATAGATTAAACCTTAAAGAAGCCATCGATAAGGGTAGGGATAAAGCAAAATGATTTTTTGGGAATTAGCTTTTTACAGTTCAGTTTTTAATACTAAAAAGTTGGTTGAATTTCAACCACTGCAGCGAACTCTAGTTTCCAATTTGGTTGTAAAGTGCAATTTTTATTGAAAATTTTACAACGATCGAATCTTGTCTATGAAGGTCTTTCGGACAGGAAATCAATGTATTGTCAACTCGCCTACAGCTTTGAATTTAATTTCCATTTTTTTTATTTGAAGCTTACTTTTCTATTTATTGAACAAAACCCTTTTTCAGTTTATTTAAACGGACGTATATAAGTATATCGGTATTGTGTCAAAAGTGCGGTATAAAATTAACACATAAAATTAATTCATGTTGCCAGCTCGCTTACGATAACGAAATATCATTAAGTTTACACATCAAGCCAAGAGCGCATGCACTAACCTATTTTTTTCACTTCCTCACGGCCAATCGGTCAACTTCAGAATGCGCTGAAGTGCGAGCGCTAGCGGCACTTAAGCATGTACAATATAAGAGTGAAGATTTGATGATTGATACGTATAGCTAAGGTACTTAGAAATGCATGTTGCCGCTAGTATATCTTTACTTGTGTCCCCTAAAGGTGGTCGAAATGTTCTATAGCCAGTACATTATATTATAAAAATGTTTTCAAAAAACTTACCTAATATTCATAGAACAACCCACATACATTCTTATGTGGGTTCTTGTTCTCAACTAATCCTCTTTTCTATTATTTTATTTGATTGCATAAAGAGAATTCACAAGATATAATAAAGTCATTAGTCATAAACATTTGAAGAAGAGCATGACGTGTAAGCGTCTTCACACCTATCGCTACAGTAAATTGACTTGTCATTCCTTTTTTTTTTTTAAATCATGCTCTCAGTAAAAGTTTGTGGCATGGCAAAAAAATAATTTTGGTCACTCTCTTTCTTATAGCAGGTTCATTTATAGACAGATTAAAGTAATGCGTTACGAAGGTTTGCATTACGATGCCAGACGTCAATCAACTTCTCTATGAGCTGTTGTTTTGTTGTAATTACCGCTTGACTGATCTCGTGCTTCATGAGCTCCCATACAATTTCTATTGGGTTTAAAACTGGCCAGTCTAACACAGTGATGTTTTTATCTGCCAGAAACTAACTACTTTATGACAAGAAGCTCCAACGTGCATAAAAATTGGTAACTCACCATCACCATAACATTCAGAGAGCTGAGACAAGAGTCGCTCTTCTAAGATTTGTTTGTACTGGTCTTATTTTCTATTACCTTGCACAATTTGTAGGCGGCCAGCTCCTGTAAAATTTGTCACAGACCACACCATGATAGAAGTGAGATGTTTAACCGTCGAAACAATATAGTCAGAATGTTATTATTTTCTCGGTCTACTTCTTCACATCATCATGCAGACACAAGATTGATGACAAAAGACAACCTTTGCGCACAACCGACACGGACTAAAAAGGATCAGGAGTTTATCGTCAGATAGTTCTCTGCACTTGTAACCTTTGTGTTAAGCCTAAATGAGGTGAATTATATTAGATTAGTAGATCTGCCACTCATTTATCAGCTGCCTGATACTGTGAAGGATATTTATTTGATCAGTATACGAACAGTTTGGCTGAAAATCTGCCTGTTGTTTCCGGGTTAGTGAACCCAGTTTCCTGCTGACTGATGAGGAGGATTTTCGTTAGTACCGTGGATGGGGCTGACAGTATCATTATTCTCCAGTAGCTCTGATAGAGCAATTAGTCCTCTTTCTATGAAAGTTTTACTAAGGTTTCTATAATACAGCCTTCATTTCTCCTTCCCAAAATTTCCATAAATAAAGGATACATATATAAAAGGCGACGTTGTTATCTCCATTAACAAAGGCGGGCATAATGCCAATTACTGTAGTCTAACCTAAGGAAACAGCGTATACCAAATACAAAAAGGTAGAAGGTTGATAGCCTTCGAAAAATATTCTTTTCAACAGATTTATCTGCTTTGAACTACTTTTTTTAAGCGTATTTCGAGAAAGAGTTTACGTTAACAAGGCAGCAACAAGCTAAATGCTAAAGTTCTAATTGAAATTATAACACCAAAAACTTTTAGGAATATGAAGGGAAATCCTCTCAAAAGAGCAAAACAAAAAGAGTTGAATTGTCTAACCGTGTATCCAAATTGATACCGATGGTACTAGAGCCAATCAAAGACGTAAGATTGGCAGGAGCTTTGCACTAGATAGCTTACTTCATAAACTTACAAGGAATGATGGTTTAAGCTGGATTTCCGCCAGATCATAAGTAAGAAAGAGAAAGAACAAAATGGCGGCTAAGTTTTTCCTTTTCTTCGGGAGAAAGAAACATTGCAGGTTGGTCGATGTAATTACAAGGCCAACATGGATATTGTCAGAGAAAGAGCACAGTACAAAGTTACGGCTCAGCTTATGTGTGTACAAGGACTTGCCTATTTGGCTTCTTTAGGGAGTAACTGGTTGCTTATTTCATTAGTGGTATTCACATCGGTCTCGTTAATTCGTTAGTTAATATTCGTTACTTTATTATGTGCATTTTGTTGTTGTAAAATAACGAACTTACAAGTTACAAAGTAAACAGGTGGAATGTCTAAGACAAATACAAAACAAAAATAGGTTATTCACTGTTAAAAACTTAAACGAGTCACTAAGTAGCGAATTATCAAACTAACGAAGCCAGTGTGAATACCGCTATTGTTTAATATTCTTTTCTTCTCGAATGGGGCATAATTAAAGCAAAGTTTGAGTGCCGGCATGAGCTTCCTTCTTTGCTTATCTATCTCCCTTTCAATATGTACTATGGATAAAGTAAGTTACGCTTTGATTTTGTCACATGGTTTTATTAAGTTTACACCTAATTCTATTTTTACACGGTAATTGGTTCCAGGAAAACCCGTGCAAAAAAAAATACAAGCCCAAAAGATTTTGAATCGTGCTAAATGGAATAAATTGTGTAAAAAATTCAAAATTTGTTTATTTTCAAACCGTATTAAATCAAAACCGAGTAAAAAAGACCGTGTAAAAACAGAATTAGGTGTATATTATCAGTTTTTGTACACAATTAAGACGAGTATTGAATCTTCATTTAATGTTTTTCTTTTAATATTTATTTTCTCAATATATTTCTTCTTTTTACACTCGTTTTAAACTTAATTTTACAACGTATTTTTATACGTTTGCAAATTTCAACTTTACTGTAAAAACATCACAACGTCCTTATGATACTGTGACATTTTTTATCATACATATATAAATTTTTACTTGGACATATAACTTTTTGAATGCTGGCATATGTTTTGCTTAACTTTTTAGTATAATTGTGAAATTATATATTTTGGTATTAATTTATGTATTTTAATACTTATTAAGACACAAGATGAAGTAGTTTTTTTGTTATTTCACGTAGCTTATGCAAGATAAAACAAAACAATCATCAATTTTACAGCTTCTTAAAAAGGAACTCGCCTTAAATGTGCGTTGATACCTGATTTTTATGCAAAAATTAAATTATTTTAAGCTTAAAAATATGCTCAGAAATTTTTGCAGATTTACTTAAAAAGTTATGTTACACAAATAGCTGCATTTTGTAAAATTAAAAGCATATTTTCAGGCTGAAAAATAAATTGAATTTAACATGAAAGTCCGATATCTGAATGTGTGCGTAAGTATTATTAATTTTTTATTTGGCAACTTGTTTTCTTACTGCAAGGCTTACTAACTTAATTAACAAAAATTATATTTTAAACATTAAAATATTTTTGACTTTATTTAAAAAAAAAAAAATACTAAATAACTCGCATCATCAATGGTCACCCTAAACGTTTTTGTAAAATTTCGGAAAAATTTCACTGATACCAAATCCAAGCACTTGGAGGGGCAACGTTCAGATAAAATTTCTCTACTCTGTTCGCACGGCTGATGTCACTTCCACGTTCTCGTTTCCATCAGCTTTGATGTCAAACTTCAACTTAGACATCGCTTTCAGCTCAGCATCGGCTTCGGAGACTTCGTCAAGAACTAATGCACCACTGGAGTGTGACACCGTCTGAATGCTGGAAGTTTCGATGCCATTTGTTAGCACAGCAGGTTTAGACTCTGCAGCCTCCACCACTTGAACGGTAGCAGCTGTTTTCTCTGGCTCACCCTCAGCACCATTGACCGCTAAAGCACCGCTAACGTGTTGAACTACAACAGCATCATCTACGTTGGAAACTAAAGCGCCACTTACATGTTCGGTGGCATGTAGACTAGAAATGTCAGTACCATTCTTAAGTACAGCAATCGCTGGTGTAGCTTGCACAACTTGCACAATATCTTTGCCAGTAAACGCCTCACCATCATCGCTATTAACAATCAAAGCACCGCTGGCATGTTGCAATGTTGCAGCGCTATTAGTATGACTAATGGTGACTTCAGCCTCATGAGTGGCTGTTTCGTCCGCTGCTGCAACCACATCTGCCAATGTAGTAATTTGTACAGCATGTACTACCTCTGAAGAATGTTCATCATCTTCACCGGCAACCGCTTTGTTGACCTCTTCAATTGCTCTGGCAACCTCTTCTTCCTCACCGATATGATCAACGTGAGCGGCAATACCATGAGTGGCAATACCATTAGTAGCATTGTCATGAGTGGCAATACCATGAGTGGTAATGTCATGAGTGGCAATACGATGAGTGGCATGTTCATGTGTGGCAATACCATGATTGGCAATGTCATGAGTGGCAATACCATGATTGGCAATGCCATTAGTGGCATGTGGTTCCACTCCTTCTTTTATGGGTCGTTGAATTTCCAACGATGGTACTACAGCCGGACTAGCCATAGTCTCCATGAATGAAGTGCGCGATGTTGCAGTTGGAGATATTACAACATGTGTGAAGTAACCACTGCGTCTGCTTTCAAAATCAAGCCCATTTTCCTTTGTCAAACGCTCTTGTATTCTACGCTGACGGCGTATGAATTCGGGTACCGATTCATCTTCATCCTCCTTAGGCAACGGTTCTGCTGCACGCACAGTACGTCGGAGCACCACCTTGGCAGCTTCATTTTCTGTTTCTGTTGCTGAAGTAGTGGCAATTTTTTGATGTAACTGCTTTTCGGTTACCGTTACACTGGATGCATTGAAGACACCATTAAATTTGGTGCTTGTTGTGAAGTTGTTTGTGGTAGTATTGGCACTTACACTCTTATATGCATTATAATTATTGTTGTTGTTATTCTGTACCAACGGTGATAGTGGGCTACTTGAACCATTTTCTTCTGCCTTTGGTGTTTTTGGAATGGTGAAATTTGGTTTGCCATGATTCAGCAACAATTTGGTTGCCGGTGATGGTGTCTTGTCGTTGCTGGTTGCGATTCCTGAACGAAGTTGCAATTTTGGTTTAATAGTGGTGTCGGCCATTTTTGAGGTTTTTTAGATTGGATGTTTTTTATAAGCGCAGCTTTAATACTCTTCTGGAATGAGAAAGAAAATTCAGAGAAATGTTTTAGTATTTGGAAAAAGTGGAAGATTAGATATGCGTATATGGATTCTTTTCAACGCCCCAGCTTGAAGTTTTGATTAAATTTCTTGTAACTTTCAGATTTCATTCCCTTTTCATTTGAAACTATCAAGATATAGCGTATTCGGTTTTCTATATCACGAGACCCATCCAATTTTATGTGCCAATATTTTATATTCTTTTTTTGGGTCTCTGTACAAAATTTACTACATTCTCTTTTCATATTTTCAATATGGGGTGCCAGACTCCCCATGTTTTTTTTTTTTCTTTTCTTTGTTTTATAGAGCTACTTTGTGTCATTTAACCAAATATTATTTAGATTTAGCTTCTTCAAAGAGGTTATAAGCCCTAAGAAAAAGTAAAAAGCTAGCAGTGCCACCTCTTATTTTGAACATTATAGTCATATATTTTATCAACCCGTAAAATCTGCTAAAACAATGATGCTTGACGTTCGATCTTCATATACAAAAGATTTTTGGAAAGCTTCCGGAAAGCAATACATTATATACTCAGAATTTATTGCCACCAACGATAAATGACTATCATAAAATTAAGGGTACTCGCACAAAACAACAATTATGTCAAGCACTTTTTCCTCAACCAATGAACTCAACCTGCCTTTTAAGTGCAGGATGTAGTGAGTGTTATTCGGAACTTTTCCAAAACTTTATTTGTATTTGAAAATCCTGAAATAATAAAGTTATGAATAGATTTTAACAGTTTTCGAGATAAGCTATCAAAAAGATATGGGGTTACACTTTAAACTTCTTTCTTGTGAAACACCCTATTGCCCCTACTCTTGCTATCAAAGAAATTATTTCGAGCAAACTGTGCTGTATAATTTACTATACGCAATTCTTTCATTTTTTCAATACCTTTGCCTGTCACTCAACCAATCAAACAATTTTGGTATTTATCTGTCAACAAAAATATCATCTCTTAATTTATCAGTATATTCATTTATCAATCTATAAATATTAACAAATTTACAAAATCTTTTAGACCATGAAAGATTTGTTGTTTAAAATATTCGCAAAAAAATTAAGCTTAGTTTTGCGAAATTTTTAATATCATTAAATTGGCGATTTGTATAAAATATTGCAAAAAATTAATTAACTTAAAATTGCGTTCTCATTATGAAAATAGTAGGTCGCATAACATGAGAAAAGCTGCAATATTTAAATAAAGTAATTTAATGTGAAAAAATCAAAATGTAACAAATAGACCCAGGCAATAGTTTATGGACTTATGATACTTTTACTTTCACCTTATATACCTATAGTATTGTGCATACGAGTAGATATTCATTGGGAATAAATAATAATCGTAATACATATCACATCAACTCATCATAATCGTTTCAATAATTTTTTTAATACCGGTTCAATTAAATTTTTGCCAAATTAATTAGTCACAAAAACTAGAGATTTATTCATTTAATTATCTATGATAAAGTGTTAATATCAATGATGAAATATTTATTTTTTCGGTTGCAATGACAAAAATTAATATGCAACCAATTTATTGCAATTTATTTAATTTGTTAAACTTATTGCAATAAATCCAAGCGACTATCTGACACACATTTTTGCCAAGCTGTATAGCTGCGAGCGTTACAGCCAACTGGATTCAAGCCAATAATTTGTTTACAACCCATTATCATTGTGTATTGTGTATTGGTTTTCTGAAACGTTGTAAGAAATACTTCGCTACAGTTGACCTTCGTACTGTCTATTTCACTTATATTATATTAGATCCAAACTAGAGTACAATTCATATATTTGGGCCGAGACTCTAGAAACCACCTTGGAGCTGCTAGTTTGAATTCAGCGACATGTGATAAAACTAATAGGAAATGAAGCTGTCGTGTGCCCCATGGATTCCCTTCACAACCGGCGTAATGTAAGGAGGTGTATCTATAGATACTACTACGGAATGTGCTTTAAAGAGATACGTAAACTTGTTCAATCAGTTCAGATTTACACTCGGGCGTGTAATCAGGCCCATCTTTTATGCATCACGCCAGTGCTCAACAGAACATCACATTTGCGTGATCATATGTTTTTTGACCGCACTATTACGCTGTGGAACTGTCTGCCTGCGAATGTTTTCCCCGGCAGCTATGACATCGGTAACTTCAAAATGAATGTTCACGCTACTCCATTTATCCCCCTTGCCTCTAACCTTTCACCTTTTCTTGAAGCCATCACGGTGCATTGCAATTATAGACTGCATCACTTGAGCGTTGGTTTATGCTTTTAAAAAAAAAAAATCAGGCGAAAGAAGCATCTCTGACTTCTTCAATAAGGGCGACCAAATGTCACAATCCAACCAATGGGTATTTGCCTGCATTGCCTCCTCCCCTAGATCCAGTCTTACAAGAAGAATTTTGTATACAAAGCCGCAATGTCGAATTAAACTAAATCATGGAAGTACAAGTATCAATTCCTACAACGAATTTTCAGTTAATTTTGTAATAACTTTATATGTAATTTTCTCCAAATTTAAATATTTTGAGTTATGACGGTCTTCCAGCAAACAAGCGATATAAACATTAGGGTGTACCTATATTTCGAAAACTATGCAGACTTATACATAAAATTACTTCCTTAGTTGTAAAGATATAGCGTTTTTGGTATTATAGCTGTATGGGAGATGCCACAGCTTGTTTTCAAGGCACACCCACATTTTTCATGTGTCTGAAAATTCGAACAACATTCATCTGAAGAAGGGAGTATTTTATTTCGATCCCATAGACTTACATATGTATGTCTTACACCGAAAAAAATTACCAAACTAAATTTGAAGAAATGACGTCCTCTGATTTAGTGTAAAAACTTTCTCTAACCTAGGTAATTTTTCCTCATATTGATGAAAATATCTTTCAATTTAGTTATTAAGTCCTTTAAAATGAGTTCAGGATTCATCAAAGCAAGTTAAAGCTCTTCCTCAAATACCGAGATTGTGCTTTTAGTAAAATTTTCCTTTGAAATAGTAAATATTTCCTTGGAGGAAATTTTTGAGGACAACTTTTTCCTCATTTGAGTAAATATTTCCTCAATCTAATAGAATATTTTGTTTTAAGAAAATCGTACTCAGTATTAGTAAGTTCAAATAATTTACTATAACTTAGGAAACTTTTCCTTAATAAATAAGTGGCAACGCTCGCTGCATTACTCGCTAAAATTAATATGTATTCTTCTCGTGAGTATTCTGTATTTGTCTTTGTCTATCCCTTTGCTAAACAATAAGCAAATTATTGATATTTATGCTCGAAAAATCATGTTGTCCCTCTCTGGCTCACTCAGAGTTTAAGCATTGCAAACATTGCATTGAAAATTTTCTTCAATCGTTGTATACCACCAGGCGAAGTTTTGTAACTTTGTCCTCATATTGAGTAAATTTTTTTTCATTTTTAAGCAGTTACATTTAGTTATACTAAGGAAACCAACTTACTTATTTTGAGGAACCCATGGCTTTAGCTCATATTGAAGGACATTTTATCCTTACAATTAGGTATTTTTCCTTAAACGGAGAAAATATTTTCCTTTTGTTGGGGTTTTTTTTAGAGTATATAAAATTTCTATATGGGCAGCTGTTAGATAACAACATCTGTTTTGAAAACGACTTAGAAAACAATAAATTTACTTCTGATATTTATATTTATTAACATTAATTACAATTTAAAAATTATTACTTAGAAAGCATGACCTGTCAGGTCTATCGATTTTACTTTTAATAGACTGACAATTGTTTTTCATTGCAGTAATTTACAGTTTAAGAAAGTCAATGCAATTTAAATTCTAGAAATTTTGTTTACAGCTAAATATCTTAGTGCAATTATCAATAACATCTACCCAATCACCGTGAGCTTTATTCATTGAAAAATTCTAATTTTATCATAACCTGTTTGAACCTACCAAAAAAAAAAAAAAACACAGCTCGTACCGAATTAGAAAAATAAAATAAAAACTACATTCGGTCAACAGTGACTTAAAAATTTTGAAAAAATAAAAATAATTTGTATTATTAATTTAAAAACAGCATTAAGTTTTTAATGATTTTATTTTTTTGATAAAAAATTAAAACTTTACATTTTTATTATTAGAATATTTCTTCCACCACGCTACGTGCTAGCTAGTTAGACTGGGAGGTGCCACGCCCACTTTTTTTCTGATGCTAGAACTAAATACTTCTTATATTTCTACGCAATTTGGTTTTTTAACTTCTTATTATAACCATATTTTATTGTTTGCTCTCATGAGAGCTGCCACGCCCACTTATGGAAATGTATTTAATTTGTGTTCAAAGCTATGTTAGTATTAGTGTAGAATTTGGTTTCACGATCTTAAATCACTCCTTCAGTATAGCGTTTAAAAATATTTACTCATATGGTAGATGCCACGCCCTCTTTTCAAACTGTGCCCACATTTTTTGGTGCTAGACAAAACCATTTTTGTGAAATTTGGTTGTATTATTTTAAATAATACTCTCAGTATAGCGTTTTTTATATTTTTCTTCTATGGAAGACGCCACGCCCTCTATTTGAAATTTGCTTTTTTTTTTCTAGAGCTTGTCCAAGCTATTCTTAGTGTTTGTGAAAATTTTAGTTACACCATATCAAATAACTCTCGCAATATAATGTTTTCAAAATTTGAATTTTATGGGCAGTAGGCGTGTTCGTTAACCGATTTTCATTTTCAATTGCTTAAAAGTTTTTCCGTAATTTTTATTTCCATAGACTAAATCGACTAAGGTGCTGACGCTGATCAAGAGTTCAGTCACTTTTCTATACCTACCACGCCCTCTTCTATGCGTTACAAACGGAATGAATAAATTAATATACCCAGAGTGTAGCGAATAAAAATACTGTACATGTTAAAAAATGCAACCATTTTAAATTAAATTACCAGTACAAACCAGTAGCTTCTTTAAAAAAATTAAAAGCTTTAATTCATACAAGATAAGATGTTAATTAAGTGTTAATAAAAATAGAAAGAAAAAAATTCCCTTGAAACAAAAAGTAGAAAAAAACCCTCATATTGCATCACCAACATCATCAACTTGGCTTACATGAGTATAACTTGGCTTAACAAAACGCACGTGATAAATTGTTAATTGACAATTTATCACAACAGTAACAGCAATTTAATTACATGAGGAAAATGCAATTGAAGCTTTTAACACTTGGCTAAATATTTGTTATGCATTCGATCAAAGCAGAGCGATGCCATGTGACCGACTCAAATACAATACAATTGGCTAATGCCTTTAAGCTGAACAGCCAGCATGGAAATTCAAGTATTATGTAGGCTTAGGCATGTAACTTGTGTGTTATATATTTTAATTTAAAATTGCTGAAATAGTTTTACTTAATGTAGAGTATTTACAAATTGTTTTATGTTTGTAAAAATGTTGCAGTGTTGCCAAGTTGGAATTAGCTGACAAATTGATATTTTACATAACTTATCTTATCTTTTATGGGTACGAGACAAAAAAATTATGGTGTTAACTGCTTAAAGTAATTTTGAAATAAAGTTGTTTGCTAAATAGCGATTTTTATGTAACTACTTACTTTCCTAATTATTTGTTTCATATAATGTATTACACCCATTGACATAAGCTGTTGATCTATAGTAGATTAAAGCGATATTTATTATTTATGATGTACATTAGACAGACGCAATACAAGCGATCCTTTTGCGATTTTTCCACACAAACACTAGGGTGGATCGAATTTTTTTTTTTTTTTTTCCATCCGCTGGGTCTTAAAATCTTAGATCATAGAGGGACCCAAAATTGCACTATATTCATAAAACACAGAATAATATACAAAAATATAATTTTAAATTGATTCTACCACTCAGATGAAGAATGCAAAGTTGACTATCATATGGTTTATCGAAAATGTATGTATATGGGCATCCAAAAAAATATGAGATCAAGATCTATCGTACAGATATGTGACAGTATCGATTATATGAAAAAAGTACTACAAATGTATTCGTCACTGTGAGTCATTCCAAGCTTCTTGGAAGAGGAATGTGGATGAAAGAACTGAAAGGCTTTGAGCGCTTTCTACTCGTG
Organism: Meiosimyza platycephala; assembly: GCA_963662105.1. Classification (NCBI taxonomy): domain Eukaryota; kingdom Metazoa; phylum Arthropoda; class Insecta; order Diptera; family Lauxaniidae; genus Meiosimyza; species Meiosimyza platycephala. The sequence continues at coordinate 76,677,120 of OY759211.1, read as the reverse complement.
TAAGAGAAAATTTGGAAAAAATGGGAATGTACACAACGGTCATCAGACCTATTTGAACACAAGGGGCGCTGGTGTGGTGAAAGGCTGCCAACATCAAGTCATTACTTGACAAGCTACGTAAGATCCAGAGACTGGCTTGTCTTGGTATAACGGGGGGCAGTGAGATCGACACCACAGGTGGGTTTTAAAATATTAATGCATCTTTTTCTCATTGACCTGTTACATCAGGAATACGGCAATAAAAAGAATTCTTAGGTTAAAATAATGTAACAAGCTTCTAAATTCTGAGGGTCACGGGTCTATTTCGCAGAATATGCAGCGGGAGTGATTACCGAGTAGCCATTTTTTACTTCAACACTGCCTACAACATCAATTTTCTATCAAGAGAAGAGTATGCAGAGCTCTGGCATTGTTCTGGAATGAAGGAAGCTAAACATCTTCATGGATGGATCCAAGATGAAATTGGGGTGTTTACTAGGATAATATGGGCATGGAGACGTCTTCCAGTCTACAGCATTTTTCAAGCTGAGTTCTATGCTATAGACCAAGCTGCATAGGTGATACGGCACAGGGAGCTTAATCCCTCTTTCATAACCATATGTGTGGAAAATCAGGCAGCGATCAAAGCACTGAACGCCAAAATCGTGTAGTCTAGGTGTGAAGAACATTGCAATGAGTCACTACGTTCAATCCGACAGCATACTATAGAGCTCTGCTGGGTGCCCAGTCATAAGAGTTTTTTCCGGAAATGAGGAAACTGACGAATGTGCCAAAATAGAATCAGAACAACCAGAGAACCAACAAGTAGTAGACCTTAAGATACCGCTGGCGCAACTACACTATCAGATAAAGGGCATAACCAAGAAAACAAACGAATAGTAGGTGTAACCTTATAGCCGGACACAGAACGTCTGGAAACATGTGACCTAAACTGAATCTAGGAAAGATACAACAAACTCTCCTAGGATTCAGCAGAGAAGAGCTAAGAACTGTTGTAAGAGTAATGACGGGGCACTGTGTTATTGACCCTATGGCCGCCAAATATAATGCCCCTTTCAGAAATTTCTGCAGAAGTTCTTGTGGAGACGAAGAAGAGGATGAGATAGTTAAACACCTGCACTGAGAATAATCGGGGCTAGTGAGGAAACGAACCAAATATTTTGGTTCTGTATTCTTTTTTAGTCTTGAGGAACTAGCCGAGTTGGAGCTTACCAGCATCCAGTAACTGTAACAAGGCTTCTGGGTGGTACGCTCCCATTCAATAAGACAATTTAAGGAAAAGCAGGGGAATATATATGTAGAGTACCACAATGCGAAAACTGCCTCCGAGTTAAACTTGCTATAAGCAAGCAACTCTTTTAACCTAACCTAACTGTTTCGTCATTATATACAGGGTGTCCCATTGTAACTTACACAGCTGAATAAGTCAAAAGTCAAGTTAGAGGTGAAAGTGACCCCTGAAGGACATTTAAAGGTCGAATTCCCGCTTAGTGCAAAAAAGCTAGTAATCATTGGCTGGACTGCTGCACAATCTTGCCTTAACTGGCTGTAGCTTTTCTGCACCAAGCGGGGATTCGACCTTGAAATGACCTTCAAGGGTCACTTTGACCTATAACATGAATGCCTATCTGAACGTAGAATTTTGTGCTCTTCCGGTATCCGAGGTCAAAAATAGGGGTTTCCATTTGAAAAACTAATAACCTTGAAAATGTAGGTCAAGGTTATGGTTAAGGTCATGGCTGGATCAGCCGTTTGATATATTTATCAAATTTAAAACAATTTTAGCAAACGAATAATTAAATAATGCATTTTCATGGGTGATAAAAATTAAAAATATTCCACGCAAATACATCTTTTATCACTGATAAATTTGTGACTTTTGCCAGCTATGACATATCACTTAATTGTTAGCATTTTAATAACTAACAAAAGTTACATGGTCATCTAAAATATGTACACGTGGGTATATTTAATTATTCCAACAATAAGTTAGCAGCATGAGTCATAATAACGACTATGTAAACTGACAGCTTGTTGACAGCTAATATCATCGTAGGGAAAAGCAAAATGAGACCAGATTAAGTACTAGACAAAGTCAAACCTCTTTTTCTTCATTTTTCCCTAACCTAACGCCTAAGGAGTCAATAATTTTGTTTGTTTTCTGACACTTCACACAGTAACTTGCTGCTGTGCTACCTTTTTACCTTTCGCTTTTCTAGCTCATTTTAACAATTTCTTTCTATAGCTACAGCACACCTCGAGGCCCTCCCCTTTACTTTATGGTATTTGTTTATATGTAGTTGCCAATGGCACGTGCTGTCCAATGATTTATTATCACGCTAGCAACAAAATATGAAAGAAAAAACACAATTCTTTATTTATTCGTTATCGAGTAAATTTGCAAAAATTCAAATAAAAGTGCAAATATTCGCAACAATAAAAACTCAACTTTTGTACACACACGTACACTCTCTATTTCTTTGCGCTAACAATTTAAACAAATAAATTGGGTTAATTTTCGCCGATAAATGCAAGACTCACTTAACCTTCCGGTTAAAATGTTGATAGTCTGGTACTTTGTAGATAAAGCGCTAAAAGTCGACACCAATCACAGCAGGAAACTGAATATCACTGTTAAAGTTATGTAACTTTATTCATTAACGCTTTATAGACGTTGAAGTACTAAAATTATTTAGGATATAGCATACAAAAGAAGTAGAGGTGCCATTAGAGTATTGGGATTTATAACAGTTATTTTGCACCCTTTACACGGCTGAAAATTTAAATAAGTGGTACTAATATCATAACAGAGCTGGGTGGAATTTATTATCTTCAGGACATTAATTCCTCTAAGAATACAATTACAGGGAATTAGTATGTCAAGCAATGAGTTGAATTGTTTTTTTCGAAAAGTGCGCAAGTCACATATTTTGGTCAAACCACAATTAACATACCATCAAATAAGTGAAATTCGAGATGAGAGTTTTTAGGGAAAAAAACAGCGATTTTTTAAGAACTTTTTTTTGAAAAGGCTTTTACATTTATTTGAAAAAATTTTGTTAAATTTTTTTCAAAAACCTCAGCGATTTGGCCGAAAATGACATCAGATCGCTGCTTAACTACCTGAACAGGACTAACTGGATATAGCTTTGATCGCTGCTTAGGTTATATAGATTCTTTTGACAACCCCCTTTACCAGTCTTTTACGGGTCACGTATATGGCATTAAAACAGCACATCTAGTGCTACTTAAGAATTCTAGCATGCTTGCTAGACCTGCCACTTTAACCTAACCTAACCTAATCATTTTATCGATCCGAGCAATATGATTAAGGACTAAAAAATATTCTTTGAGTCTGATTAATTAGGTTTTTCTGGAGATATATTGTTCAACGCTTTCAATGTCTTTGAAAAAAAATGTATTTAAAGTTTCAAAACAGGTTTATAAGTAGTAATGTTTCTTTACAAATATGCCTGTAATTTCGATATTTGTCGGATCACCATAAAAAATTTTTCAAGAATATATACTTCACGGAAATGCAAAAAAGAAAAATCGATTTTTGGGCATAACCCCTTAAGAGAAGTGAAAACTATTATTTTGATATATGTACGTGTTGAAAAAAAATATCTCAAAAAATAATTATTATTTATTATCACACGTTTAAACGAAAACATGAACATTGTGAATCCGAAAAAAAGTAGATCTGGTCCAGCGACGTATTGAGACTGTGCGAAGTTCAGGAAAACAATTTTTCTTTGAAATGGTAAAAAGAACATTTTTTTTTTTAAAAGAAAGAGTTGACCTTTTTTGGATCATCAATATTATAAAAATAATTTCATTTTTGTGTGGGTATGAAATTTTTTTCAATTTCTACCGGGCCCACGGCTTTAACACAAAATTCCAGATTTTGTCCGGGTGAAAACCCGTCCACTTGGTAATCCTGGCGGTATTCGGAGCTAAAACGTATAAATGGCCCCCATTAAAACAAAAATTATATGATCAGAATGGAGGACATCTTATACAAATACTACAAATAAACAAAAAGGGCATTGAGAAGCCTCCAATTGGCTTTTTTTTTTGCTTATCAACAGTGTGACCTAAAATATATGTCCACCAGTTTCGTTTCTCCTTAAAACACTACAAGGTCCCAGTGGCGTACCGTCCACATTGGGCGCCCGGGACAAAGAGGTAATTTGTCCATAAATTACAATTTAGTACATTCCCACTTACTATCACAATTATTTTCATTTACTATAAAAAAAATAAAATCACAACACTTACAAAATTACGTATTAAGTATGCTTAAAACAAAATTTTGATTTCATATCACGAGGACCCCCTCGACCCCTCCCTCTAGGTACGCTACTGCAAGACCCTTGTCATATATTAAACTCATAGCAAAGAGCTTAATATTCTGCTACTTGAGCAGGGTTGCCAAATGATCGCATTTGACGCGGCTAACCCTCTTAAAAAAGGAAGGTCATCAACGTTTTACACAAAAATAAAATTTGATGACTTAAAAAAAGGTCATCAAGTGTCTATTTTAATATTGCTGACCACAAAAAAGGAAGCTCCATCAACCTTTTTCCAAAAAAAAAAAAGTAACGTAATTTTCCAAAAATTGATGTCTCTTGAATAGCTTGATAAGAAAAAAATTCAACAAAATCATGAAGGCTAGTACTAAAAGAAAAAAACATTCAAAAAAATTAGAGTTACTGAAATGAAATTGTGTCCGATTCGGGGTGGAACGTCTCATATATATTACACATTCTAAGCATAATAAAAAAAATATGCTTTTGTTTTTGTTAAAATTCTTTCATCAAATCAATAGTTATTCAAATTTAAAATTCCTTCAAAATTTTTGAGTCACCTTTTTTTGTTGGATTATGCCAGAAATGCAAAAGCGCAGTTTTTTCATATAACAGTCTTTTTTTTCACATCCTCAAACATTTTGAAAATTCATTCGTTATGCACTCAAACGTTTTGACGTATTCGAATTCAAAACAGAAAAATAAAGTTAAAATATTAACAATTTCAAGGTTAAACTGAAAAATAAAAGGGTACTTAAATAATAACAAAACAACAAAAGCTGTTGTTGCTGTTATTGTGGCAGACAAATACATTCATATGTACATTGTATATGTACATATATGTATCGGTATCTATACATACAGAATTTGTTTGTTGTTTTCTTACTGAAATGAACTTGACGCAATACGTTTTCTTTGTGTCAGTATGCCGGCATTAAAAATTGGCTAAAATTCCAGAGAGTGGGTTAAGAGCGGTAGGTAGTAGAGTAGTTAGCAAGTGAAGCAAATGCGAAGTTTAAACGTAATAAAATTAAATGCAAATATATGCCATGCTAAGACGTGTTACAGATAAACTTACTGCGCGCAAGAGATACATTTGCAATTGCTACATATGGTACGTACGAATGAGAATTTGTACACCCAGTCGGAAATTATATTAATGATGGTAAAGGAAAATTTAGCGTAACTATTTAACATTTCCCTTGCCGTGCAGTGGTCGTAATAGTAGGCATAGCGTATTTCTAGTTATAACTTCCAGACTTTATGAAATTTAATGGGCGGCTTATATAAAAGGTTTGTATCGGCCTACTACCGCATTTACCTCCCATAATAGTTTCATTGTAAAAAATATTTCTAACAGAGCTTTCACCTTATCATCAAAATCAGCTCATTTCTTATTTAACTCGTTTCTGTATCACGTTTTTTTAAAAAAGCTTTCACACTTTGGCACTATCGTATTTTTGCTGACACATTTATGTTTGACGTCAGTTTCTTCCGTGCTTACACAAGTAACTCCTTTTGCTAGCTGTGTTCACAGTATTTTTTTTCATATATTTTTTTTTTATCTCAAATTGATCTATAAATTAAACACATGTAATTAAATAAGACTTCACTTTAACACAAAAATGCTTGCATCGCTTTGAGATTCCATTTTGCAGTTGGCTACTACATACATACATATGTACGTTCGTTTGTTAACTTTTTGTTTCTTTGTTTTCACAGCTGTTTGATGATGAATTTTTTCACATGAGTATGAAAAAATCATCCATTCACAATAGCACTGGATTTTGTGTACAACGAGCCTGAGTTTTGTTGAAAAAAAGATCCGAATTGTTTTTGTATGACGTTTGATTTATGTTACTAGAAAGAGCCGTTTTTGATAAGAGTTTTTTTTTCGTAGAAATGAGATAAATGAAAAACGAGCTGTTTTTAATGCAAGTGTGAAAGCATCCAAACTATGTATTCATATAGCGGTATAGTGTATATGATTAACGTTTTAATTTTATCCTAATTACCCAGGAATTTGTATAAGGAGGAGCAAAAGTCGTAACCCTATATGAAAATTATGTAATTTTTTTCAAATAGCATCTTATGTAATCGCGATTTCAACATTTGTGCAGTAAACAGAAGCAGAATACACGTTTCCAAATTATAGATCGCTATACTCCTCTAGAACACGAAAGAATCCTTTCAATGTTTTAATACTGTGTGCAGTGTACATAGTTTGAGAAGCTCTGAGACACTCAGCGGCGTCATTCTTAAATCTGTCAGTTTAGCGAATGGAAGCAACTACGTTCAGAAACAAGAAGACTTTTAAGTAATCGAGGGACTCCGTAAACTGAAAATCTGTTAAATCAACACTAACAAGTCGAAAATAAAGAAAGGAAATCCTGGGGGGAATTCTATCTGAAAATCCTAGCGAAGTTGGTAGGCTTAACTATGCTATAAAGACATTAAAACACTACAAATCACCAGAAGACATCTACCCAGTTATGCTGCAGAGATTCGATAATACTCTGGGCAAGTTGAATGTTAGCAAATGATGTCTGCTATCTAGAAATATTCCGTGCGAATGAAAGGCGCTAAAAGTGGTATTTATTTCTAACTCAGTGAAATTGAGTCAGAAAGCCCTGAGGGCCGGTTAGCATAAATTATACATGTTAAGAGTACACTAAATGTCGATTGCTTTATAAATGCACAACACGTCTACTATAATGGTTATTTGGTTAATCTTCTAATACAGCATTGCATGACGTTATCGCCATACAGAAAAATCTCATATTCATTAATATTTTGTACTATTTAGCTTACTAGACATAGAAGAACCGATCTAGTAAATATTGGCTCCAACGACATCGTACGCCAATGGATCATCAGCATCTTGAGCTGTGGCCTCATCAACTCGGCCTTCGGAATCACATCATTCACAAAACGAGTGACTAGAGGTTTATAACTTAAGCTACTCTTTCTGCCACCATTTGACACTTTCATCCGAACGTGGCCACTGAAAAAGGGCTCAGGTTTAAGGCTACTGATCTACTGATTACTATATCAAATCATAGGCATATCAATCTTGATTATAAGAGCTTTTTATCAATCCAAGAAAATTCATGTTCCCAATAGGAACGAATAGAGCGCTAATACCAAACAGTTCAAATAACCTACCCAGCCAATTCAGCGATCTTTAGGTGGAGATTTCTGCTTTTAATTGTCATTAGGAATATCAAATTCTTAAATATAATATGTCTTGACAGTCTGGTGGTTATCAAAAACTTAGAAGCCTACTTTATCAGAACAAAGTGCGTAATGAACTGTAACGTTTTCGAGAGGAGAGAGACTTTCAGGCATTACAATGAGCCTACTTAACCTTATATATCAAATTTAAAATTCCGTCTCTTTAAATATCAATAATCACTTTGTTGACGGAGTACAAGTAGAACGTAAAGTAAATTCAGAAAATATTTAAGTCTGGTCAGATTAAGTAGCTCATCATTTTTGCCGAAAAGACATTTTGCATAACTTCAAGACAATACGAATACAAAACGTTTGATGTTGATCAGAACTCTGAGATTTTTGGAAGTAATTTGTAACACTCTGTTTTTTTTTTTTCAAAAATAAAAAAAGAACAAAAACATTGTAAATCATGAAATGTTCGTGGTCAAACAAAGTATACATTTTATGACTGCATTTACTACAGGGCAAATTGCACCAGGTACTCGTACATATGTAGTAAGGAAAAAATGTATTCAAGTAATAGCTGATTGAATAACAATTCAAATGCGTTGTTTTATTTTTCTATATAAGGGTATATTAAGACAAATAGCATTCAAATGGGCCTACAAACAAAAGGTATTAACATTAAAGTTTTATAGTCAATTTACTTAAAAGGTTATTGTGAGCATTACAAGGACTCTACTGTTAAAGCTTTTGAAACATATTATAAGCTTTCACTTTCTAATTTAAAAACAGCAAGTACACTATCTTCAGTTACTTGCATTAAAGTTACTTGAAATGCTAGCAAGCGCCGTGTGTTGTCTATTAATTAAGTACTTGAAAATGATATTTAAATGGCTATAGCTTCTATAAAATTAATGACAAATCAATAATTTTAGTACAATTTTAGAGGCAAAACTTTGAGATTGAAGACATTTGTACGTTATTTCAAAAATGTTTTGCAGTGGCTAAGGATTCAGCTAAAAAATAGAAATAACTAAGTATGATGAATTTTGCGAGGTATCCTTCGAGTTGCTATAAAAAATATAATTTACAAGAATAAACAATGTTATACCTAACCATCTCGATGTTTGGAAGGTACAACTTGCCACATATCGGGTGCAAAGTTCAGATTTTGGTGACGTTAATTAGCCGAGAATATCTTGCGACATAACGCCATTGGAAATGTGCGAGTAAGGAACGATTTGATTGATATCATTTTTCAAAACTAATTAAGTCACATCACATCATTATATTATATCCAAAAATAAAAAGTCCAACGATTTCCTCGAATTTATGGGTCAATTTTCAAAGCAAAGTTTGTAAACTAAAATTGAATCACCCATTACAAATGCATAAAAAAAATAACAAGCATTCTGAAAGCTATTGTGTAACTAAAGAATAACTTTATTAATCCCATTTTAACAAAATAATCGATAAGATATCAATTTTAAAAGTATAACAATTGAGTTCACAATGCTATCAGATGTGCAACTTAAGTGGCGCTCATATAAATATTTGCAATTACCTGTTAATGGGTATATAAAAAATGCACCCAGTTACGTATTTGCAAAGAATTTCTATTAAACTGAAGTTAGATATAAACATAACATACCTACTTGCTCCAAGGAAAAGTAAATGCTGACATTTTTTTCCAACTACTTAAATCAATAACTTCACTTCAATATGATAAGTTGGGTTTTTACAAGTCGCCGTTATTGATAAAAATTTGATTGAATTGATGAGGAAGAACTTACAATTCAATAAAACAAAAAATTTTGGAAGCAGACTTCAGCATGACACTATACTTTTTACCACTTTATTTGTGGACACGCATAAAAACTCTTTTTTACTCTGATAAGATTAGCCAACTTAGCTAATATATCAAGTACTTGATAAGTTTTCGTTATCATTATGGCTAAAGAGTTATTACTAAATCATGTGATTAGACGAAGAGAAGGTGACTTTCAAGAAAGAATGAAAGTAAAAAAATATATTAATAATTTATTTAACTTTACAAAAAATAAAAAAAGTTTCTTTAAAATATAAAATATTACACACTTCATTTGTAATATACCGGGTGATCCATTTTATTTTTTCTCGCGGGCAATAGCGCGAGAACAAAGTAAGTTAGTTATGAATGCTTTAGACAAAAAATTATAAGGATTGTAAGGGATCAAATCTCAGTGACCTTACCTTTTGATTGAAACCAATTTTCAAGGTCACTTCGAGGTCAACTGTGATTTTTTTACAGACATTTATATTTTTATAGTAGATTTGTATTCTTTGGGAAAAAGTATGTAGTTGTTTTGTATGAAACATTTTTTCTCTAGGACTTAAATTTATTAGCTGTGCTTGCGGCTTTGCTCGTTTCGTTTTGCGAGTTGCTTGAATTAAAGGTGCCACAGTACGTTGTCTAATCCCGTTCAAATCTCGTGAGGTGCTTAGTATAGACAATATAATACCTTCTAGTACCAAATTTCAAAACTCCTGCTATCATAGGTGTCCAGTTATAGCGTTTAAGTGATTTTGTTACAATATACTTGCATCTTAACAGCAAATTTCAAAACTCATACGAACCAAGATATGACGATTTGAGTATTTTTGTCGTACCACACCCCGTTGCCTTATCCCGTGTATATTTTGTAAGATCTTCAACATAGATAATATAGCTCCTTGTACCAAATTTTATAACTCCTGCTATCATTGGTGTCCAGTTATAGCATTTTAGTTATGTTTTTTGTATGAAAGTGCCACGCCCTTTTGTATTATCCTCTCCATATTTTGTAAGGTGCTTAGCATAAATCATATGTGTCCTAACACGGTACTTTGATAACTTTTAACTGTGAAGACACTGTTCTTGCTTTGTTTCCTTAACTTGGCAGTAACAGCTGATTTTGTGAAAAACAAAATTTTAACAGCTGATTGCTATGTTACCACCTAGTTACTTTCTTACTCGCTAGTCCGACAGCTCAATATTTAAAAAAAAAAAACAAAATGCATAATAATACATAAAAAAGTAACGAATAACGACTAACGAATTAACGAGCTTGGTATGAAGACCACAATTATTTTCAGAGACTGGTACATACCATTTCTCTTGGTTTAATAATGTCGAAGCTTGGACACACAAACAGACAATTCCACTATATACAAAAAGTGTAGTGTGATATCTCAATGATATGAATGATTCATCTTTGTTATCGTTTTAAGGTTTTTCACTTTTGACTTTGCATATTTATTGAATAAAAAAATATATATATATATTTTTAAATTATTCATTAAATAAATAAAAGTTCCACTATTTAATATCTTTTTTGAAGCTATAAATAGAAAACTTTTTATTGCTTATCACAAAGTCCAAAGTATTGGAGATTTGGAGTTTTAATCAAAATTCATTATCATTTTATATGGATTTAAATTTCTTTCAGAAACTTAAATGCAATAACAGGTATTTTAAGCTTTTACTGATTAAAATTTTACACCTGAAAAAAAGTAAAAACATATACGTAAAAACACTTATTTATAACATTGAATATATTGTCATATGTACTAACTTACAAAAATATACGTTATCAATTACGTTAAGCTCACAAATTTTGAATAAGATAGTATGACTAATTTATTTCTGTTTATCAAAAAATGGAAAAAAAACCCAATTTATAAAAAAGTTTTCGGTCAACACATAGTACTAGAAAGTTAGAAGATTATGCGTCATATTATATGGTCATAAGATAGTCTTCCAGAACACTGAAACACTACAACTGTTAACCCTATGCTGTTGATAGTTAAAAGTAAAAGTAACAATAAAGAGCTTAAGATAACTTAGATAAGAGCATAGCTATAATAAAAGAAGCTGCGTCAAATTTCAAAATCTACATAGCATGTGATAAACTCACAGTTTAATAAGCTCTATGTAAACATATTCTACAAAAATAAAACTCAGAAACAAAGTTATCTGCGAGTAACTTCCGAAAGATAAATTTTTATTGATAATAAAAAGTAAAAGTTTCATAATTAAATGCATGTATGTGCTGTAAATAAAAATTAAGCTTCAGTTGTTTTTGTTTTTCTTAAGTTTTAACTTTTTTTTCTCTCAATATTGGCGAATATAACTACTTATGCCAGATATCAACTCATTAGTCAAGACGTAGTTTGCTTGGATTTTTTTTTTTTTTTTTTTTTAATAATGTGGTTTTGATTGATCATCATTATGTTGTTTTCAAAAGCCGAAAAAGAAGCAGCAATTATAATATATATATAAACTATAGTTATGTATAGTAGGTATAGGAGCACAAAGTGAAGAAGAAATTCATCCACTACTATTTAAATCGTATCTGCACTTCATTAGACTTAAAACGCATTTGCATAATTTTTTTTTATTTATATTATCTGATATTCATTGGGTTTTAGTAGGTTTGTTTCTTTTTTTTTTTAATTTTTCTTTGTATCTTGTGGTTTAAGAGCTATGAACTTTTAGTTGTGCGCTTGAGAAAGGTTAACGTCACCTATGTTGGTTTCTATGTTGTTTTTTTTTTTTGTATCTTTCTCTCTCCTATATAGTTTGCATAAAATTTCACTTTCTTCTAAAGATTTTTATTTTAAAGGTATATACATAATTTTATATGATAGTTGACCCAAAGCAAAAGAGATCAGTTAAATTAACAAGCTATAAAATTCAGTAGTTAAAAATAAAAATAAATGTCTACACACCTACCAGCTGAAGTTAGAAAATTGTACGCATGGATCGATTTATTTCATATAGAACGCGTCATGAGCGCACAACCTAATAAATTTGTTGTTGGAGGTGGCCACATCTTTTTTGGCGTGGTAAACTAAATCAAAAAATTACGCACATCCGAAGCTTACAAATATCAGTGCCTTCTTTAGGATATGCGGGGTTCGGGGCCACAAACTGGAGTGGGGGGGGGGGGGGGGGTTGCCGGTATCATAAGACCGACAGCTATGTGAACTATAGAGACAGTTGTTTTTGAAAGTAAATACTTGACGATATCCTTAGCAGAGTTCAAAACCATATTTTTCGTGGCTTTTAATGAACTTTAAATTGGCATTTGGAAGACATCGTTTCGTCTGAAAATCAACATTAGTAAAGCAAAAATCATTTTCCAACCATTTCCAGTAGTTACAATATAGACGAATCGAACTCTTTTAGCAACTTTTGACCATTTTGTAGCGCACGACCTTTTTGTACGACCTTTGATAGATAGTATTCAAAGATCTCTCTCAACGAAATTCCAAAAAATTTTTATGGCCTCAAAAGACCTTTTTGAGATTACCTGACGTTGATAGTTCATTCCAATTAATGAAATATCATTTTCTATCATTTAGTGCCAGAATATTCTGGGACTTCCTATGAATTTGTCTTGAGGCCTTGAGTGACTAGCTTAGCAAGCATCTTTTTATAATCAGATTTTGCAGGGCCATTCCCGGAATCACAGGTCAAAGCCGGTTGCTGATCAAAAAAAAAAAAAATTAAAAAGATACCTTTCTCAAAAGAAAAGGAAAAAAATTATTTAATTTTGGGAATTTCGGGAATTCCTTCTTTTCAACTTGGCAACCCTGTTTGGTAGCCAACTAAAGTTTGTGCGTCGAGATTGTACGGAGCCATCAATTCCTCAATTATACGCCTCAAGCAACGAGCTGAATTCATTCGAATCAACTCAAAAAATGTCACCACCGAACCAAGTTTAATTAACTCGACTCAACTCAGTTCGTTTAGTTTGATGTGTTCGCTCAGATCTCGTTAGTTTTGCTTCTGTTTGTACCTGCTTACAAGTCGTTCGAAGAAAAGAAATGAAAATTGCCGAGCGCCGCACAGTGGCAAAAAAGTTGAAACTCGAGCAAACGAGTAGCTCGAAACTCAAGAGCTGCAATCGTCTAATATGGACAATGAACAAGCTGAACACGAGTTAAGTCGAACGAATCGAGTTTGGCTCGTTGCGTATGGCAAATATTCGATCAGCTCGTTAATGATTGAAAAATAGACTTTTATAGCTATATATATTGTAGTACTTTAATAGAGCTTAAGTTATGATGACCTAATTTTTTCAACAATAATAGCATATTCGTGCTGTTGCCTTGTTGGACTTTTTGATACCTCAAGCACCCCATTTTACGAGCTCGTTTTCTAGCGATCTTTGTCATCAACTTCATTTCTTTTGATAAGACAGTTCAAAGTAAAAAATATGAATGTTTTATGTATATATTTGAGAATTGTATATAGTTCTCCCACCCCTTCAACCTTTGAATTCTAGCTCGAAAAAAAAACTTTGCATTGGGCATTTATTTATACACATTCATAATCAAATGCATCCCAATTCCTACGAAAAGTGATTCAAAAAATGCTTTGCTTTGAAACAGTAATGTTGCAAACTTGAAGTGCTTCTTTAGAAGCAGCAAACTCAACGGGAGCAAAGCACTCTCCTTTTTTTTACTTAAGCGAAGTGCTTTCAAATTTCTCATAGGACATGCAAGAAATTTACTTGGAAATTGTAATCAAACCTTTTTTCAAAGATGATTTCTTCGATATACCCCATTAAAAGAACCTTTTGAAATAATATATCTATAAAAAAAAATTCTTTGTTTTTTCAAACTTCTTAAACTCACCTATATTTGCGAAATTCAAATTGTATCCAAAATCCCAACAATTTTGAAGCAGCTTATTTGATGAAAAATTTCGGCTGTAAATTAAATTTTTATTTGTTAATCTCAATTTTTTTAATTTTTTCACTTAATTTTTAATGTTTTGAGTTTTATTTTATTTTATTTAATTGTTTATGTTTTTTTTTTTAAACAAGTGTAAAATTGTTTCAACACGTTGTTACCACAAAGTTTCCAAAAACTAAAAATAAAACCTGTTAACAGTAGGACTGTTAAGCAGCGTTTTGGCCAAAAAAAAGTCACGGACAATGAAAGAAGTCAGAAAGACAGAGACAATGAAAGGAGGGTATGGAAAAAAAAATGTTTTTCTAGTTTTTTTTGTATTATTTTATTTTATGAATTACCAGCAAAGTAACGCCAAAAAAGACAGACTTAGAATTACAAGACACGAGGAGGTAAAACAGAAAGAGAAACGGGTAACGAAATTTCAAAGTTAATAACGCACAAGCTAATTTCTATTTAGACCAGATCGAAGCGCAGCCGAATTGTTACTAAACAACACACGGCAACGGTAAAACGAAATATGGCGAGTGTTTTGCAAAAAAAAGTAAAAAAAAATATATATGAAAAGAGCTAAAAAAAAAAAAGTAATAGAAAAACGAAAAAATTATCGATTTGATAATTTCTACGTTTTTTTTTTTTTGCTTCTTATTTTGCTTGCTGTTATTAAAGTTTTTTTTTTTTTTTTCTGATTATTTTTACTACATTTTTTTGTGATTATTATTTTTGCTGCTTTTGTTATTGTTGTTGTTTGGGTTGTTGTAATATATTGTTAATGAAAAAATGGCAGAAAAAAAATTTTCTGCGACGATGAAGAGACCACGACTTCACTACACTCTACTCGTAAATGATGATGATAATGATGATATTGGCTGCAAATGCGTATCTAACAGTATTAAGCGTTACAAAGAGTGCGCGGCAAAGAAGGCACCACACAAAGATAAACGGTATCTGCAGGAATGTACAGCGAGCGAGTAATGTAACCGCGCGTGTAATATGGTGCGACTAACACTTACGTATTGTTCACAATTAAATAATAAATGACACTTAAATACATACAAACGATCGATCAAAACACGAGTTATAATAGTGATGATGACCCAGCAGGAAATGTCAAATAATTATCAAATAATTCGTGATAGTTCAACGGAATTGTCACCTTTGTATGTAGGTATAAATGTACAACAAAAATTGAAAGCGATTTCGATTCTACGAAAAAAAATAGAAACACTCAAGACAAACAATTGTTCTGTTTTGTTCGAAAGTTCCCGCTATGTGTTACCCATAAGAATTTATTACCAAAAATTTAATGCTATCCTGCCACAAGGGTTGACAAGTTGAAAAGAAGCAATTCGTGGCCTAATCAAAATAAAAAACTTTCCCTCAAATGGTAAAAAGTCAATTTTTTTTTGGTGAAGAAGTTTCTTTTTTTTATAAAATAATGAAAAGTTAACTTATTGTGTGGGAAAAACTTGATGACCTTTTTTTTTGCTTGTAAAAAAAAAATGTTCATGTCCGAAAATCATGCTATTCCTGGCTATTACAGAAATTTTGGAATTCCTACAGGGCTCGCCGTTTTGACATGAAATTTCGATCACTTGGCAACCCTGCCTTCCAACTATTTTGTCAGATGTTCCATACCAAGTTAAGTAATATTATATGACAAGTGCAAAACCCATTTATGCAATTCCGCCCACTTTTTCCCATCGCTTGCTAATACCACCTAATATGCTCTAATATTGAGCTTGGTCTGACATTTTTCTTATATTTTAAGCATAGAGCTTCACAGTTTTTACTCGTAAGAAATCTGCCATACCCAGTGGTTCCATTACGCCCATTCTTTTTCCAAAAATTACTTATTCAAGTCATTAAACCTTAGTATAGATAGCTTATGAGCATTTACTAAAATTTTGCTTGCTCGTTTGTCCTATTCCGTCTTACTTTATTCCTATCCTTACGTTAGTTATTAAATGTTTCCTCACCGAGCTTTGCTGAAATCGTTTTCTTAAAATAGCATTTTTTTTCCAATATGAGACAGTTTTCTAAACGTAGCTTGTGTCATCAAAATGTTTGTAAGCATTTATTTGTTTAAATAGTCTGCTCAGTATACCGTTTCAAAGCTTTTGCTCGTATGAAAGAATATCCTTGCTTACAGGGTTGCAAATGGAAAAAATAAATTCCCGGCCTTACCAAAATAAAACAATATTTCCTTAAAATAAAAGTAAAATCTTTTCTTTGAAAACGTAAAATTTTTTTGGGAAAAAGTTGACATTTTTTTTTAAGTGAAACTTCTTTAGTGAGGGCTGATTTGAAAATTAGGTGGGTATAATGAAAAATCGTGACACTATTTTTATTAGTGGGGAACTGGAATAGCTTCAGCAATATGGGACAGTCTTTTACAAACCGAAGACTTTTCGGACGACACATTTTTGATTTGGCAGAAATTTTTTTTATGGGTTCTGTATCGAATAAGAAGAGACAAGTATTCGAGGATATCAATTTCCTTGATATCCTCAAAGTAGAAATTCTCGATCAAATATATGATATAATGATAATGACCTGTACGTTTATGGTAATTTGTACATTTTGGAACCAAGTAACTTCTTTTCAGGTCGCATATCGAGCAAACGATCCCAAAATATTCATAGACATAAAGCTTATGTCGTCCATAAAAGACGTTCACAGCAAGGAGGAGGAGGGTCCTAAAACCGGACAAAAGCGGATCAGTCGCGGGGAGGCAGAGGTCAAGGCCTTTTCGAACCTAAAAAATTTAAAAAAAAAGGGAAAAGGATTTGTAGCATAATCCTTTCTGCACGTCCTTTAGGGGCAGAGGTAGCGAAATCGGTCAAAAGTGCACGGTTCAAAGTTTAAGTATAATTTTTCAACTTTTTAAGTTGACATATACATTCTTTCCAAAAAAGTTGAATTTTTCGTTTTATTTAAGTTGAAAACGTTATACATAAGGCATTTTCAACTTTATTCGTTGAAAATTCAAACTTTGTCGGTTGAAAATGTGAAAAATTAGTTTACTTTTTCATCCGAAATAATTGCAAAAGTTGCACAGAAGGTTGAAAAAAAATAAAACTCGTGGTCGGCGGGTGGTTTGCACTCAATCAATATTCACTTTTTCTTGGTTAGCTCGGCATCCAACAAGGAAAGGGATCACTCATTTATATTGCCCGTTTTCTCTGTCGAAGACCATTCCTAAGACCAATCGATTGCCAACACTTTCGTCCATATTACTTCAACTTAAGTTTCCCATACATATTTGTCGGAAAACTTTTCCAAGTCCCTTATCAGCTGTGCTTGAGCGCCACACACATGCGCCAGAAAGTCAGCCTGGCCACATTCACACAGATCTTTACTATATGTCTACATTTCATGTCGTATATATACAACTTTAAAAACAAAAAAGTTATAACGAATCATAAAATTAAATTATCAACCTCGTTGAAAAAAATAATTTTCAACCAAAAAGGATAACTTTTTCAACCATGAAGTTTAGTTTTTAAACTTTTGGTCTAAAAAATCAACTTCAGAGTTGAGATTTTTTTAATTAGAAAATTTTTCAACCATGAAAGTAGAAAAATTTTACTAAAAACTTGAAAAAATTAACTTGTGCGTCGAAATATTCATCTTTCAGGTTGAAATATGTATTGATTTCAACTAGTAAAACATTAAAAATTATACTTAAAAGTTGAAAAATTTAAGAAAAAAAAGTAAAAATGTTGTTTTCAACCAAAGAATTTTGAAAACGGTTGAAAACTTAAACCTGAATTTTTAACCGTGTGGACAACCAGAGTGGAGAAGTTTGAAATTCCAAAAAATTTTTGCGGATGTCTTTTATGAACGTACCCTTAGGTATGGACATTAACACACTTGAAATTACTTATCAAAATCAAATCACTAATATTGTCATCATTTGAATGATTTTCAACTGGCTCAAAACATACATAAATACCGCTTAGCATTTGTATTGAAACAAATAATTAGTTTGCGATACTCGTAAATATTGCACGCAATATCCCAAGCTTTTGGATACAAAAGTATCTTCATGTGACACAGCATTAAAAATGCACAGTAAGAGCCGTTGAATGAGAAAAGTACTAAAGAGAAGGAATCGCTAACAAAAATTTTTATTATTTAGGAAAATAAATGAACGACGACGACTTTATCAGTTCATCACACTGGGTAAATTGTTTTTGCTGTTTGTTTTAGCTTTCTGCTCTAACTTGAATTCTAAAAATACATTTGTATATCTTATCCGACGGATGTTTTTGACGGTTCTACGTCAATTACATATTAAAGTTACTGGGCGCAAATTCAACATAAACTTTGGGTGGCTTATCAGCAGCAGCAAATTTTTTTAGTTGAATTTTTTTTTGTTTTTTTTTTTAACAAAATTCTGATGAAACTTTATGCAAGCTTTCTAATTTTGTCAGAAATTTCATTAAGTATTTTCTGTTTCTTTCGCACTGTGCGCTCACTCGCTTACGCACGCGCTTTCTATTGTCTTGCACTTTCCGCTTGGTGAATGGAGCTTCATAAAATTTCTATATTCTTTTACAAATTACATATTTGCATATTTAATTAATTTGTGTTTTTTTTTTCGTCTTTGCTATTTGTATTTTGATTGCCTTTATGGCTGGTTTTATCAATTTCTTTATTTTCTTTACAAATAGTGCACTGTTTTTTTTTTTTGTTTTTATTTTCATTAAATTTTTTCATTTTACTTTTTTCTGTAAATACGCGCCACACAATTTGTTATTACTACGTATTTATTAAATAAACTTGTTTTTATTTTTGTATTGCAGTTTAATTTTTTTCCCGCTGCGCATGCGCACTCTTTCAGCTTTAAATTTGAACTCAACAGTTACAAAAAAAATCGCAGTTTGTTATTAAAGTTTAAGCTTCGCTCAATTCATGCACCCACAAAACGTGCATGTGTGTGAGTGGTTTTAACGGCAGAGCTTTCTGCAAGAACCCAGTAGGAATTTTCTGACAATTAATTTCTAATGAAGCTATTATTTACAATTTAATATTAATATAATAATATTAGAGCGTAACAGCCCTTATAGTGCCGCGAACTAACTTTTTCGCAAATTCATTCCATAGTGTACATTTTATTTTAACAGAACTGTGGACACCTATAGTTTAATGCCCGATCCGAATAGCTAAATTTTAGTAGTGTCGTTTCAAAATCTTGAACTTTAACTTATCATATATATTTTTTGTTTTTTGTGTTATCTGGTTTGAAACATTCAATTCTAGCTATCCGATTAGGAATTCCTATTAGGCTAGTCATACTACTGTCAGCTTCGGATCTGGCTTGGAATGGCAGATCGTATTTAATGCAGCTTTATGTGAATCTTACCAGAAAGGGAAAAGTTAGCAATATTACGGTCCCAGGGAATTTCGTACAGTCATAAACAGTTCTGCCAAATCATGATCCGGTAAGGACCGGAGCTGGCTAGCCTCAATTATAAACTCTTAGGAAAAGCCCAATAAAAACTTATAACCGGTGTGGCTGGGTCCATTTGTTACCGAATCTATCCGGGCCTCTTCCGATTACCCAAGTTCGTCCCGGATCTCTAATAGAACCAACCGTATGCGATCCGATCGAATATTTTTATTCGGATAAAGAGTGTCCCAATAAGAGCGCCGGACCCAGTTTTTGAACTTAACACATTATTTATTCATAAAAGGACACTATTTATGTTTCATTGTTAGGATTGTTACGTTCCTAACTTAGGAGCAACTGGAAGAAAGTGTCAGACAAATCAACTTTTCGGCTCTGCTAAAAATCTTTGTTCTCTCGATGACGTCTTCCCATTACTGGACGCAAATCAACCAATTTTGGCCAAAAAAAACATTTATCCTTATGTAAGAGAAACCGCATTTTTAATAAAATGATCCAAGAAGTACGACCCCATCACTCCACCGCATGGTGGGTTTGAATGGAACGGCGGCTACAAATCTATACATATACAAAATTTGTTTTTTCATAGTAGTCAGTACTACGCCCCTAACAGGAAAATACGTTTTAGTGGCCGATACCACGCCTCTAACAGGAAAAAACCTTGCCACGGCTAAACTTATGGACCAATTTTGATGAAATTTGGCTTGGAGGCAGATTGAACCCTATAAAACTTCAAATTATTTTTGTGGGCGTGGCACCGCTCTTAACAGGAAATAACTTTTTTCACTGCTAAATTAATGGACCGATTTTGATGGAATACGATACAGAGATAGATAGAACACTGAGGAAAAGTAATTGTTTTGAAGTGAACGGAACCAAGCCCCCAATAGGAAAATATGTTTTTACAGCTAAATTAACTTTTGCCACGCTACTAACAAGAAAAGACGTTTCACTGCTAAACCAATGAACCGATTTGAATGAAATTTGGTACAGAGATAGATTGAACCCTAAAAAAGGTTTTAAAGTGGACGGTACCGCGCCCCCCCATTCAGAAAATATGATTTCACAGCTAAACTAATGGATCGATTATAATGAAATTTGGTAAGGAGACAGATTGAACCTGGAAAAAAGTATTTGTTTTAAGTGGGTGACACCACGCCCCCGACAGGAAAATATGTTTTTTAGCTAAGCAGATCGACTGATTTTGATGAAATTTTGTATAGAGTTACTATGTATATTGAACTCTAAGTAAGTGATTGCTATTGTGGTAGGGCAACATGTATACCATGATTTTTATTTTTGGAAGTTTTTTAATGAAAAAAATTATTTGTTTTGTCACTGTAGGGGTAAAGTTTCAGCCACTGGGCGATTTTTAGCAGTAATAATAGCGCTAGACTCTTAAAATTCGGTGCAGATGTTTGTTAGGTTAGAACAACAAAAATATGTGTACATAAAAAAATCCGAGCAAGGATACATCTGCCTCCTATACTAAGATGGAATATGGTTAAAACATTTTCTTTGAAATGGGTATCAATTTCCATTAATTTGGCAATGCTGAATCAAAACTGTTACAAATTGTGCGATATCTTTTATAGTTTTGAAGTTGTGTGAGAAAAACCATTTTGAAGGTTTTTCTCTTCTGCTGTATTTCGATTTAATATCCCTTATCTCAAGAGAGATGAAAAGAGAAAATATAAACCTTATCTGTTCCCTTCTCTTTTAGGGAACTCTGTTCTGAATTAATGCACATCCCCTAACATTGTAAGCTTTTAAAATTGATAAAATCACTCTGTATTGTCAAATTTTATTCATATATATTAATGCTTTAAATGTGTGCCAAACGATACAGCTCGAGGAGCCTAAAAATAATATATAGGGTTGCCTTGTTGAATCCTATCTTAAATATGGGATTGCCTCCCGTTTTTAGAGCCATTTTTTTTTTTAATGAGTGGCAACCCATATTTGGGACAGGATTCGACAAGGTAACCCTATATTATATTTAGGCCTCTTCGAGTTCTATCATTTGGCATACATTTCGAGCTGTAATATACAATACTACTGTTTTAATTAAAATAATGAAATTGAGCAATATTGGTTGGTTAGTTTCACCAAAATGCATTACTATCTTTCCCGTATATCTTATCCTGTAATCTTATACACTCGACTTTTCTACAGCATGTTCTCCGCCTATTACCAAGTAATTATATGGCTAAGTTCCAACCAGACTCATAACTAGCTGTTGAGTTGAGTGTTAAGCTTTTTCTCTTTTTTGGCGCTATTGAAAACGGTTTTCATCACTTCTTAAATAAATTAAAATCAATTTAGAGAAACCCAAACATGACCTGTACGTACGCTGTAGTAGTACACCATGGTGATATACTCGTACATACATACATACACACATTCATATATATGACGGTATGTTATTGTCATTTGTATCATATGTTTACACATATGGCTACTAATTTCGATACAATTTTATAGTTTGTCGTCTACTTAGCACCAATGTGCGATTCCAAAAGCAAATCAGCTATAACTTTCCAAAGTCAACAGCAATAACAACAACAACAGAAAAAAACAAAAAAATTTAAACGCTATGACCGTTTAAAAAGCTTTTCGTTGGCTGTTGGTGTCATTATTTATAGTACAGTGGCTGTCATTTTTTATGTCTGAATATTAAAATTTTTTTATTGGCTTGTTCCTGACTTTGGCCAAAGTTCCAACAACAACATGTGACGAAGTGGAAGAGAAAAGAAGTATGTACATATTTTTGAATACTTAGTAATTTTACTTCAAGTAGTAGACCAACAGCTTTGCTGGCGTTCTTAAGAAGGGACAAGAGCTTGCATTCCAAATTACCCAATAAAACCCTATCTGTTTACCTAAACCCATCCTAAAATTTGTGGAGCCAGTGAAATTTCAAAGCGTCACATTTTCTTAAAGGTGAGTAACTGCCGTGTTTTTTTTTTTTGACGCGGTTACCCGCTAAAAAAAATGTTTGTATGAGAATGATATTTAATTTAGTCGGCGATAAGTATTTTTCATACAAAATTTATTTTTAAGCGCCTAATGTTTCATCTGACAATATTAGCTTTCGTTCAATAACTTGAAAATGAACCCTCATATAGAAAAATATTGTAAGTATAAAGTTGTGGAGGAGATAAAAGCAGGCTTTTTTTGGAAATATTTGAACGATAAAAGATGTTTTAAGTCTTGTCATACGGACACTTTGCGCGCTCGATTTATTTTATCTCCTCTACAACTTTATTTTTCTCCTTGAGGATTATTTTTTAAGCTAATGCATAAGGGTTCGGCTAATATTGTCAGATGTAACATTACTCATCTTTGGTAACATTTCTCCTAATTGAGGCTTATTTCTCTGGTCGAATGAAACATAATTTATCTCTGAGCAAATGTGAAACTTTAAAAGTTCACTGGTTAACCGACTATACTAATACATATACGTATTACATCATATTGCTTACCCTACACTTAAAGAAAAATACCATCAAATCAATGAGAATTGGTATTGAATTCATAGTACATATTTTACTATTGTTTTTAGTTAATGTGATTTATACTATTAATTTCAATAAAGTTGTCCCATTGTTTATTTTTATACCCTACACATATGTAGGGTATATTCACTTTGTCATTCCGTTGGTAACGCATAGAAGGGGGCGTGGCAGGTATAGAAAAGTATACATACTATTGATCAGCGTCACCACCTGAGGCAATATGTCCGTCTTTCTGTCTGTCTGTTTGTTGAAATCGCGTTTACGGGAAAACTAAGCAAGCTAAATTTGGCACACAGGTCACACCTTTTTGCAAGCTGCTAGCATATAAAAATGGACACGAGCACGCCTATCGCCCATGCTCTATGTAAATATACCTCAGCCCATTTTGAAAAAAGTTGCTGCGACTTTGATGAAACTTGATGATTTGGTAAACATTATTAAGATTGGGCTAGGTTTTAAATTTGCAAAAACTTGGGCTTGGCACAGCCCTAAATTTTAACTTTTATAACGCCATAACTCGTAAACCGTGCAAGATATTGCGGTGAAATTTGGTACACTGATACAGATCATATGTATATATCTTGAATTGTGTTTAAAGTGGGCGGAATAGGAAAAATGGGCGAAGCACTTCTTAACATTTAAAAATTTTGATTTCGTATAATTCAAAATTGGCAAATTCGATTTTCATAAAAATTTTAGGTATAATACCATTGAGAGCAGTCATCAACGCAAGTTTCGTCAGTATACTGGGAAAACTCGTTGAAGGGCGCGGCACAGCCCGCAATATTTATAAACGGAATCCTATTTCGAAAATTTGGCACAATAGAACCGGTGGGCGTGGCACCTTCTTTATAAGCAACAAACGTTTAATGCTATAGATAGTGTGCAATGAGAGTAATCTTCATAAAATTTGGTGCATAAATGTCAATTACTATAAGCTATGAAATTAAATAAATTTCGACGGGATTTCATCAGTGGGCGTGGCATCTCTTAGTGATATTTTAAGAGAACTAATGCAGCAATTGGCATGAAATTTGATGAATGTGGTTTACTTGCTATAAGGTATGTCAGCATCTTAAGCGGGCAAAAGAGCACCACTGGGCGTGGCACCTCCCATACAAGTAAAATACCTTAAGTGGCATATCTATCGAAATATATGAACAATCATACTGAAATTTTGTTTGAAAGGTTTGTTTATGGAAAGCTATTTCTGGATCAAAATCAGTCTCGATTGTATCAGTGGATGTGTCACCGCCCTAAATTTTAAGGTTAATTTAGGCATATATCGCAAACTATACAAGCTATTTTGCTTAAAATTTAGTATGTGGATGTCAATGACGAATATAATTTATTGAACCAAAAGTAGGCGGAATTTGAGAAGTGGGCATGGCATAATTGATTACATTATTTTCGACTTCTTCAACCTTTTCAACATCTTTTTAACATTTATTTAGAAAGTAATTTCAGTGCAGTGTAGAGTAGTGTACTAGTTATTTTATTTTCTAATACTTAGTATGATGACATTAAAATAGACACCACTTGATTTTAATAAGAGTTAAAATATATTTAATTTTAACGATAGCGACAAAATATAGAGTTATGCTGGTTGTTAGAACGTTTGCATGGGAAGCACCACGCACGGGTTCAAATCCTAGAATAGATACTCCTTTTTAATTTAACTTTACTTTCAAATTATATTTATGAAATAATTTGAATGCAACCCCGTTCCTTAGGTAGTTCGGCTACAGAATGTTGA
The DNA here is from genome assembly GCA_963662105.1 of Meiosimyza platycephala. Taxonomy (NCBI): domain Eukaryota; kingdom Metazoa; phylum Arthropoda; class Insecta; order Diptera; family Lauxaniidae; genus Meiosimyza; species Meiosimyza platycephala. Next base: position 76,652,223 of record OY759211.1, on the reverse strand, counting down.
TGTTTTATTAGACAAAATTGAACAGTTAAAATGAAGTCGGGAAGTTGATGAAAAGAAAAATAATAACGCGCTGACTATTAAATCAATAATGTGTACAACACCATAAATATATTACATGAAATCAATAGTTTATGTGATTCTCTTTATAGTAGACCTAATATTGACTCAGCAATAGTAAAAATCAGCAAATTTAAAAATATGCCCTGTTTAAGTTTTTGGCCTGGGTTTCGATTTAAAAAATAATAGGTATAGAATATTATTGGTGTGTTTTGTGAATTTCCTTAAGAATACAGAATATTTTTTTTTTCTCAGAACCTTATATACCCTATTAAGTAGTACCTCACAACTAATGTGGAGTTGTATTAATTCAACTCAACTGACAATGAGATAAGAACTTTAAATAAAAAATAAAATAAGTCGTTATCAGCATTAAAGACTACGATATTTTACGTTTCATATAAACAGCTTATTCTTTTCGTTCAGATGAGGTAATCTCCGCAGCTGTCCTTGTTGGTCGAAGAACTAAATGCACAGAGTGGCGTTATTTTCTCTGGCTTTTCAGAATCTCCCGTCTACTTTACGCCTATTTGTAGAAAAATCGTGTGCATTAGATTACAGGATAGGATGTAAGGAAAAGATAGAGATGGATTATGGTGAAACTTACCAAACAGGGTTGAATTCCTGTGGCTAACAAAGCAGAGGTTGGATATGACATGGACTGAACCGTATATATTATCTCCAAGACCTGCTTCGCTAGCAACAGTAATTCTACAGTAAAGTAATAGGGTTGCCAAGTGACCGTTGATTGGATGCCAAAGCTGTAAGCCGCGTAGGAGGCCGTTAAGTCTAAGCCGTTAATTGGAGTTACATATTTTTTCATACAAGCAAATAAAAAAAAAGGTTATGCATTTCTACTAAAAAATAAAGTATGTACTACATTCAGTGGGTGGTCATTAGATCTGATACTAGTTATTATTGAATGCATCAATTTAATAAAACCATCTAATGGTGGTGGAATTATAATTCTCACCCCCTTCCCTCAAGGTTTTGGTTAAGTGACGCCACTGACTGCATTTTACAACCAATTAAAAAATAAAGTGATACATTTCTACTCAAAAATAAAGTACATACTATATTGTATAAATTTTTATTTTTGGCGACCAAATTTTTCTCGAAAAATTTGGATATTTTAACAAATTTTTTGTCCTTTTCGAAAACCGTTACTTACTCATTTTCAACTTGGATCTTTGATGTCTATTCTTTCTATATACATTTTTTTATGAAAAATAATACCGCATTGTCTAAAGTGAATGCTTTGTTGTTATTGTTCTTTTAGTCGATATTGTTGAAGTTGTTATCCATAAATTTATAGGTTTCAAAAAAACTTAATGAATTAACTGTTATATTTTCGGTACAAAATTTATTTGTGAGTAAAAAATTCGGTAGAAATGATAAATAAAGAATCAAGCTTTTTTAATGCTAAAAACTTATACGTTAATAATACATTTTATGGAAAAAATTACGGTTAATAAAAAAAAACGTCAAAATTTTACAAAAATATTCCGAAAACTAAAAAATTAATTTCAAATTTTTGTAGGCAAATTTCACACCTTATTAAATTATCTTTAATATAATACCCACATTTTGGCAATCTATTCAGGAACTCCCAACATATACTTCGTTTTATAAAAACTATATCCGCAATTTAAAAAAAAAAAAATAAAATGAATAAGAAAAAGTAACATGCTCTTGGCTTAAAAATTACTTACAACCCTTCATCAGCTGCTTGATTGTCATTAAACGTCACAAACTTTTCGACTTCTTATCATAAATTTGCAATTTTACAGAAATTTTTGTGAAAAACTAGCGAAAAATGGCTGGACGTGAAGCCGTTAAAAGAGCTGTGCAGCAAGTGCGTCCTATTCTGTCCGTAGACCAGGAAGAAGCACGAAAAAGAGCTTTAAATTTGTATAAAGCATGGTATCGACATATCCCATATATTGGTATGTTAGAGGAGTTTTTTTGTTTGCTTGCAGCTGTTATGTCATAGCTATGGCCTATTCCAGCTTTAATGAAAAACTTGCAAAGCAATTTATTCTTATTGTTAAAATTAAGTTTCATTAAGTTTTTAATTGTTTGCAGTTGCCGACTACGATATCCCTAAATCAGCGGAGGAGTGCCGTGCAAAGCTGCGTGAAGAGTTTGTTAAACACCGCAAGGTGACTGATATTCGAGTCATCGATATGTTGGTGATTAAGGTAAGTGACAGCCGAATATGTGTCTCTACTCTGGATATCAATTGTGAATTAGTTAGAAGGAAGGACATTTAAACTTTCAGTTATTTAATCTGCTATAAAGCGCGATGATTTGTTTCTTGACGTCGGTGCCAATATGATAGTGGTGTTAGTAGAGACTAAGCGCAGCCTTAAGGGAATCCTTTCGTGACATGGTTTTACTCATTTTGGTTTAGTTCGCTTGCGAATAGTTCAAGCTTAATGCACCCTTTTTTAGAATTCAATGGACGTTGCAAAGTTCGTTATAAAATCAACAATCCTATTTGAAATTTCAAAATTGGATAATAGTAATACTTAGAAGTTACTCGCATTGTTCAAAGTGCGCTGTTTAAAGGCAAATTGGAAGAGATTTCACAGAAATTGTTATTTCGGTTAATGACATCAGAGAGAATTTTTCGAATTTTACTAGGTCTCGGGCCGACGACATGGTTGAGTAACGGGTGGATTCTTATTTTGAAAAATGTTAATTTTAATATGGCGATTTACTAACTAGTTTTTTTAAAATAGAGAAAAAACACTACTCTTAAGTAGACGGTTCCCATTTTTCAACGACGACCAGATAACTAGTATTAAGTAGTCGACGAGAATTCACTTGGTTCTTGGAAAATTCTAGAGGATCCTGAAGAATCAAAAATCACAGATCCTTGAAAACTTGGAGGGTTGATTTAGATCCTATTTGATGCTAAGGAATATTATTCGATCTTGGAGAATCGTATTAGTTTCTAGAAAATCATATTGGATTCTGGGTTACTCTATTTGCTCTTGGTAAATCTAGTTCGATTTTGTATAATTTAGTTAAATAGCTTGCCGCTCAAAAACTACAAGAGCACACGCAGTCTGTAAAGGTGATTGTGATGCCCAAAACCATGGCTGGCCTCTTGTCACATTTTTACCTAAGATAATCTTAATCTTCAGGTCCTGAGAGATCCTATTGCATCCTAGAGAGTCCCACTTTTTTATTATCATTTAAGCATCAATGGCCGAGATAACAGAAATGAAGTCGAAGTCTCAGTCTTCAGTAGTTGGCAGAGCTTAGAAATTTACAAAATAATTTCTTCGGCCTCTTCGTACTTATTTACCTTTTTGTTTAGTCTGCTACATTGCGAAGAGTAAAATTCAAAATATTGAATTTCTCACTTTGTATGATGAATTGGCTTAAGTCTCCTAAAAGAGTACTCCTATTAGAGCCATAAAAGATAACCCCACCTTAATTCATACAGCGCCATGAAGCAAAGATAGTAAATATAAAAAGATTTCTGTAACGCTTCCAAAGGAGCCAAATGTGGTTTCAGTGTGGTTATTTTTTAACATAAAAAGCAGTGGATCTTAAAAAAGATTGCCGTGAAAAATTTACCTCGAAAGATATTCGAGAGTAACTTTATAGTGGAGCAGAATTTCTTCAATTCATTTTCACAGCTCTCCAGGTGTTTTATTTCATTCACAAACCGCTTTTACCGTTTAGGTGATTGATAGATTAATTTTGCAGACAGTATCAGATAGTTCATTTAGTAAAGCCGAGTATCTTTTGTTTTGAGAGTTCTTTATGTTTTACGCAAATGGAACAGTTAAGCCGAAAAATGTTTTCTTTATAAAAAAAAAAATCTGTATAAAATAATACTATTTTTTTTTTTACTAAGGGTCAAATGGAACTTAAAGAAACCGTTAACATCTGGAAACAGAAAGGTCACTTAATGCGTTACTGGAAAGAGTCAGAGGAACCAAAACCAACAGATTTCTTATCGAAATTCATACAAGGTGTTAATTAATTTAATGTTTAAAAAACTGTAGTAAAATTCTTTTGTGAAATATTATTTCACACTTAAATCAATTAAAAAAAAAAGTTATAACAAAAATATTATTGCTATCGAAGTCAGGATAAATAAATTTAAAGAAAACTCAAATCAGTGCTGGAGCTTCAATACATTTTTATTTCAGATAATGGTATGCAGAAACATATTAAGTTAACAAAAACAACTAATAAATATGATACATAGAACACCTGTCGAAAAATACATTAGTGTTGCATCTAAAATAAATAAATAAAATTAATTACATTATAATACTGTAAAGCAGTGTTTTTCAAACTTTTTGAAGCTGCAACACGAAATCATTTTGCACAAAACTGTAAAATCCCCATGCGTCCCATTTATACGGGATAAAATTATGTCAATTAGCGACATCTTGAAATCAAAATTGGCTTTTAGCAGACTAATTCAACATAAATAACAAAATATGACGGGGTCTCGAGTTTTAAAAAAAAATACATAAATCAATCTAATGTTTCATATCAGGAAATTTTTGACAAGCTTCCAAAAATTTTCAAGATGGATTTAAATCAAATTTTGACTGTATAAAAGTAAAAATTGCCTCAAAGCGTGGCGATTTTTGTATCGGATTTGCGTTTAGCTCATCAAAATACATGGGAGTATTGGGTTTCCGCAAAAATTACATTACAAAAATCTGTTTAATTATTACTTATATTACTTTTATCACATCGCCTGTGTACATGCTCATGTTTTTTTAAAACATATTTAGCAATCCATCACAACTAATTTTATCATTAAAGAGATCTTTGACTATATCATCAAATTTTATGCCATACTCTGCAAGTTCTCCCTCAACATCTTCTTCTTTAACTTCAGGTATATCAAGTGAATATATTGCGTTGCCAAAAGTATCATGTCGACTTGGGTAACCGGTATTTTGGCGAAACATATCCGCAAGTTCATCTTCTGCGAGTTTAATTCCATGTACATTTATTGAATGACGACGCATGCTTAAAATAGAGATATTAATTAAAAGTTTTAAAAAAAATATTAAAATAAATAATACATACAAATGCCTAATTGCATATTCGTTGGGACACATTTTACATCTATACGGCATGCCGGTGTGTACATATTGATGCATTTTCAAACAAGTTGCTGTCGAACACTTGTAATTACAATAATTACACTTATGCACTTTTTTAAAGTGTTCCTTGTTCTCATGAAACCGTAAAGTGCTGATAGATGTAAACGATTCATTACAGGTGCTACATACTACTTTAGGCTTTTTTTTATGTATACGTTCAATGTGAACTTTAAGTTCAGACCGATTTATGTAATTTTTAGGACACACATCACACTGAAAATTTCGTTGTGAATGACGTTTTCGATGCAATGCTAAAGCAAAAGAGCTTTTGAAAGTTTTTCCACAAACTTCACATTCATGTATCATCTCAACACCATGATCTTTGCATAAATGAGCCTCATATTTACGCAGTGATTCATACTGGTTTACACAAAGATTACAAACTATTCGCTTGGGACCATCAATACAAAAACGTTGATGTGCAGTTAAACTCAATTTGGTTGGAAATGTCCTTTCTGTGAATTTGATCATTAGATGTAGATTAATTTTTATACAATTATATAGCAACATACCACATTTTGTACATAGTTCAGTGCCAGATTTTTCCTTTTTGCCAGTGTTATGTATACATTCTAAATGGACATGCAAGCCACGCATATCTTTAAATTTACGTACACATAAGGGACAATTGATATTAGTTCTGATTATAACGTCTATTAATTTTTGGAAAACAGTAGTTAATAAAAGAAATGCAAAGGAAATCAATTAACTAACCATCGCCCTCAGATACATTATGCTTGTTTATCATGTGAGTTTTAACGCTATCTACTTTATGTGATTCCCAACCGCATTCCGGACATTCATGGGTTAGTTCTACAATAAAAAATAAAGAAAATAAATTTTGCAATAAATAAGTAAAGAAATCTGTGCAATATATATTTACAACATACCATGAAATATATTTAATTCGATAGCTATATTTTTGAAACAAAAAAAATAGAAGATAAAACGTTAATATTGACGGAGTTTATAAATTTATAGCAATTGTGTGTGTGAAAGAATGCATTCGTTTGAAGGCAATTCTGATTTGTATTCAAATTTAGAATTGTTTTGACTTTATTCGAATCCTGTCATAGTAAGAGCTTCTACTCACATCGAGCGTCTATGGAGTAGCTTAGGGCGTAATCGGATACGAGGTAGAACTGTATAGGCCGAATAAAAAAAAAAATTTCATTGTTTACATAAGTATAAGCCGACGAAAAAAAAAATGTTTTCTTTTCGAATTTTTTCCATGAAAAATGATGAAAAACATTTTTTTAATATTATGCTACGGTGTAATCAAAGAGCGCCGCACGCGAAAATAGATCCGTTTTTTCTGAATAGCTTGCTTCCAATTATTATAAGGAAAACAAAAATTTAGATTATCTAGTTCTACTGAGCTTAAGATTTTACGAATGTATTCTTTAATAACATATGTACTTCAGTTTTGATAATACTTACGATCGACTGTCATACTAAGCATCTCAGCTGTAGCTTCCAGATTGTGTGTCTTTTTGTAGTGTTTGCGCAAACTTTCGATATAACATGTAGAATACTTGCAATTTTGGCAACCAAAAGGTGTAATACTTGCTATAAAAAAATATTCAAATGTTATCATGTACTGTAAATGAAATAAAATACTGGAACTATGTACTTATAGATGATCCTAGCAAAACGTGACTAACCTAACGGTTAAATACGTACACTAACAATAAGTTAGGATACGGTTTTGCTGGGATTCTGCTGTCATAATATTTTGGAATAAAATTGATAGTAATTTCAACTTCACCTACAGAACATTAAATAATAGCTACCTACTGTATGAAATATTTACGCATATATGCACTTACCATCTCTTTGATTTTCCTTAATTTCTTCCACAAAAGAATTTAAATTTGCTTGTGAATATAATTCACTACCCGTATCAACTACTGATTTAGTTTTGTTTTGATTTAATAAATGTTCGGTAACGTTATGAGATTCTATAAGTGGTAACGTTAATTTGTTTTAACATATGACTTAATTAATCTACATTTAATATCGTTACCTGGATTTTTTACATTAAAAAAGTGAGCTGCTGGCAAAGTTTTAATTTTTTCAAAAAGCGTTTCACAAATATTTGCGTCTGTTGAAGTAACTCCTGCACTTTTTAAATAAAGTTCGTCTTGGTAACTAACAGCGCAAAGATTTTCTAAAGGAAATATTAACAAAAAATGGTGGATGTAATTTTAACTCGTCGTTTTTCGCTAATAAGGATATAAAACATTTTTCTATTTTTTATTATGCCTTTGGGTAAAAATTAGAGCAAAACCATTTTTGTTATTAGGATTTGAGCTGAGGATTTCAGAATTTGTGTCTGTATTACCAAGGATGTCATCCAAGGACACATCTTCTTCTTCTTCCATAAAATTATAATAATACTTTTAAAATAAATATAGCACATTGTAGTTTACAAACCTTGTTTAATATTAACTGGTGTATGTTCATTATAGTTTTTATTATCATTCAATAGACAATCATTTTTTATTACATCTGGTACTGGTATTTCCAAACTGCCCTGACCACGAGTAGTTCCATGCTTACCGTCGATACTCTGTGAAAAGTAGATATGAATTATTGAGTGAATTCAATTTATGTACATACATATTTTCTACTCGGTGAAACCAATCTTGCTCTCTTTATTAAATCTCTTAATATCTACTCTCTTTGTCATTGTCGCAAATAACTCTCAGTATAACGTTTTGAATTATGATTAAACATTATGAACTTACAGTCTCATTCAGCAAAGACCAATATTGTAAATTTTACTTATTGATTTTGAATTATGTAAATAAAAAGTGTCGCTTGGATCTTCAGAGGTATAGCCATCAATTGCTGACGTCCTATACTGACATCCGCTACAATATTAGTAAATTTTTGAAGTCAAACTCATAGTTTTCGAGATACATATTACGGCTTATCTAAAATTTTTTTTATTTAAACCGTTCTTTTTCTAAAATTAGCGTTATTGACTCTATAGTTTTATTAAAATATTAAGTAAGCTCAATTAATGAGCTAATGTAAAACTGATACATATAAAACTTGTACAAAACTTTTTCAACTAAACCCTTTCTTACCGAAAAATATAAAAATCAATCGGATGAATTTTGGCTATGATGTCTTCTTTTGATATGATGTTTTCTCGTTGACGATATCACCACCATATTCGTTATAATAAATATTAAAATATATTTCAATAACTGACATCCTATATCATATCAAACACCGGTTCTGCTAGCCACAGTAATTTTACATACAAAACATGGTACGTGGGCGGCCTTCGTCTGCTGTTTAGGATTTAAGTCTCAAATATGACCAAAACCGTCTTCACGGCGACTTTCGGCTACGGCTAAGTCTATAATATATCCAACGCCGGCTTCGCTAGCCACAGTAATTATACTGTGGCCGCTGCTCATAAATTACATCCTCCGATATGTACATAGGTCCAACACCGGCTTCGCTATCACCGCACGCGGATTTTTATAATAGTAATCTTATTTTTAGTTCTCAAGTAAATAGTAGTAGTAGTTTTTGTTGCAGTGGTTGTGGTTATTCATAAATTCAAAATTTTCATAAAATGTATTGAACTATTTTTTTGCTATCCCGTTAAAAATAAGTATTAACCAAAGCAAAACTTAGTACAAATGTTACTTCATTTTAAAGGAAATGAATTAAGCTTTCTGAATAGACAGGTCAATAAGGCATTTTTTGGAAAAAATAATGGTTTTTTGAAAAAATCGGTCAAAATTTCAAAAAACTCATTATAGCTCGAAAACTATAAATTAGATTTCGTAATTTTTTTCCAATATCGTAGCATATTAAATTACCTTTTATATATTATGGAAATCAAGACAGGGATTCCCGACTTAGTGATTTTTAGAAAAATCTGTATCCAAAATTTCCAATGGCTATATGTATCTCCAAAAACAGATCCTTTTGACACTTTTTAATGCTATTTATTGTCAGAATTAAAAAGCACATAAGAACAGTTTATATTAATATTTATTTTCGATTGTGAGCTGAAGTATATTTAAGCCGAACTTTCGTTTTTCTTTTTTCTTCCCATTGTTATAAGAAATATTCAAATCACTAATCAATATCTAAATTTTATTTGTATTTATGGTGACGATCTCCCACTGTGCGAGATAAAAGTTTGTTTCAGAAAAAAAGAACGATTGTTGCTAAAGTAAACTTAAGCCAATTTTTCTATAAAGCCAACCAACTAATTCATATTTGCTTACATCAAATGAATGTTCATCACAATCCATTAACTCAGATTTTAAATTCAAATCATACGCAGCCTGCTGCTCCTGTAATGTGTTATCTGTTTGTTTTAGAATTATAAGAAAATTATAACAAACTTGCAACGCTTTGCTGCAACGCAAACAGATGTGTGTCGGAAATTTAAAATTCGACTGACTATCCTGTTGCTGCTTATGTGCCGAAGACACCGGTTGCATTGTTGTACAATAGTTGAGAATTTCTTGGTAGGTAATGTGCTCCTGGTAGGGCACTGGACCTTTTAACGAAATAAGTTGACACTTTGCCGACAAGCACGTGCGGCAAACACCAAGTGTTTCCATTTAAAATGTTTTTTTCACTTTATTAAAATATTTATTTTTTACTTTAAAACTTAAAACGGCTATTTTCCTTATAAAAATAAAATCAGAACTCTTTTAATAATAAAAAATATTTTAGCTTTATTCAGCTAAGATTTTTTATAGAACTTGTGAAATATTATAGAGCGTATTTATAGAGCATTTTGGCGGGACATTGGACAAGTAACAACAATAGCGCTATTTACACACACCGAACCATGATTTAACTAACATGGTTACTGCACTGAAAAATGTTGCCTCTTTTTCGAGTGCTGGAAATGTCAAACAACACGTAAACAACTATTTTATTTTTATATGATTTTGACTTTTCCAGCACTTCTCTCTCAGTGTTGCAATTTCATTTTTTGACAAGATGCTTTTACCTTATATGATTATACCATGCACCGAACTTACGCGTCGCCGTATACTTGGGAGTAACTTTCATAAGTGTAAATGTAAATTAGATCGAAGAGTGGACCGATTTCTCTACATCGGCGTAGTGAGTCGATACACAGGGATTTTTACGTCAACGTTCAAATGTCAAAGTTGGTTAAATTGAAATTTTTAGAAAAACACTTAAAAATTTTAACATAAATAAATTTTAAAATAAAACCATAATAAAAAATAAATATTAATTATTATCAATTTTTCTTTTCAACTTTAGACTGTGTCGTAGCAAACCATTTTTTGTTGTTTGATTTGACAACTATGAATGCCGACGTATAGAGTCAATGAATCAACAAATATTTAAATGTTCATGCTTAAGCGCAAAAAAATCACAAATGAGAATAGACAAGAATTTCTTCAACATAATTTTCGTATGTAAACTGGCCATTATTACTATTATCAAGCCGTTGTCAAAAAACCAAAACAATAACATAGAAACTGTCAAACGACAAACTGAAGTTTCAGTGAAAGTAAAAAACAAAAGGCTAAAACTTGGCTGAAAAACAATTTTATATCATTCTTTACGTACTTGCTGTATTTAATAAATTTGAATTTCTTTTCAAATAAACCCCTTAATTATATAAGGTACGTTTTTACCGATGGTCCCGAATTTCGTCACATTTATAAAACTGGAATTTACATCGAAAAATAATTAAAAAAATGTTCAGATGAAAAATTAGCATTCAATGAAGTTTTAACAGAAACTTGCGCCACTTACAGCGAAGCAGGATACGATGAGGTAAACAATTATCAGATATCTGACATGATATTTCGCAAGCGGAAGCAGCTTTGAGGATCTTCAATCTCCCACAGCAACTGGTCCTCAAACAATTGAAATAACTATAACGACTCGTGAAACTACTTTTTATTTTTATTGTGAAGCTATTTTTAAAGAAAGAAAGATTATATACAGGTTTGTATTGTAACTAAAATAAATGGAAATGACAAAAAAAAACACTATCTGTTGCAGTTGCCTACAAAAATTTTATAAAAATAAACGCCAACGCTTTCATCAACGCAATTTTCCTATCTTGGAGTTGTAAATGTGAAATATATACGATGCTTTTGATGGCAGTAGGGAACAAAATAATTGCAAATACGCAACCCTGGAGGATGAGACTTTTTAACCATAAATCACAGATAAATGACCAATTTTCAAGCCTTTAATATGTGAAAATGAAATTCCGTTTGGGCTGTTGACTTCACCATTTCAAAATTTGTTGGAAACTGTTTGAGGGAAAGGTGGGAATTGAAGACATAAGTAGATAAACGATATGAGACACAAATTGTAAATTTTACAAAAATGAGCATTAAGGTTTTTCTCTGTCATACATAAATTACAGAGCATATCATTTTTTTTTTTTTCTTGTTTCTTTCATTTTTAAAATAAATTATTGTAGTTTCTACATTACGTTATAATAAGAGTATAAATAAATAAAAAATGACTACTCAAAGGTTTGGACAAAGCACTGCAGCTCGCTCAAATGTGACTGTCATTTCAAAGGATTGCTGGTTATGTGGCATAGTGCCGGAATGACACTACTGCTCAGTCGAGATGAAGTTGAGATATTCACGAAGCAATATTTGTTCTATTTCGACAGTGTGAGATATGTTGAGGGTCCCCATACAGCCATGGAATAAAATATCAGAAATTATTTTACGTGCAAGCAACTTCTGATTTCCCTGCATTTCCTTATACTGCAAAGACCATGATTTCGCCAAAAAATCAGTTTCGGAGTTGCCGCGCTGATTGGATTGCAGCTGCTCGCACGCTAATTTTATAAGGTTGTCTTCTTCGCTGATTTTTTTTCTTTTTGGGCGTGATGGCGAATTCTAAAAAAAACCGTTTCTTTTGAAATTTTGTAAAATAAAATTGTCTATATGCATTACCTCATAATTTTTGTTTTCCATAGCTGATTTTCTTCCATGACACTCCTCCTCCTCCTCCTCCTGATCTTCCAAGAAAGATAACCTGTTGAAATACCACAGCGACGGTTCATACATTTCGTCAGCTCCGGCACCAGATTTTTGACTTCTTTTGACCTTTTTCAATTCCCTTCTATATGTACTACGGAAAATATTAATTTTTTTAACAACCATTTCTCGATTAGCCTCCGGGAAAAGCTCTTTTAATTTCTCGACCAATTTTTCATAACCACTGGCTTTTAAAATCCGATTTTTATAATCGCCACTTTTAACGCGCCATAGTGCAGGCAAATCTCTATAGAGGTCGAGAAATTCGCACCAAAATTTTTTATTTTCCATCTTCGCAAAGTGGTGTCAAAAATTAAACTGAACTGTGCTAAATTCAACACAGACGGCATGAACGACTTTTGCACTTAGTGAGAGCTTGCGTTAAAATCAAAATTGTTTTTAATTTTACACAGTACACAACAGTATTATTACAAGTAGACATATACACAGCACAACTGCACTGCACAAGGCTCTATTTGCCCTCAATCCTGTTCACATGATCAAATACGTTGGGCAGCATCGCTTTACCACGCAACTGTACTGTTCTATTGTATTTTTCATGTTATTTTTCTCTTCTTTTGTTATGTTTATTCTTGACAGCGATAGTGTAACTTTTCACGATTGAATACTCGGCGTTTACACACACAAATTCTTGCCGAAAAATTTTCTTGTTTATGGTCAAGAGGGGAAAACCAAAGAGACGAGGTACAAAATTTGTCGTTTGTGTCATTTGTCAAGTGATGCTCCGTCATACATGTGGTAATTGATTTTTATATACATATATCGATAGATTGTGAGCTGAACAACAGAAATTAGTTTTATCTATTTAGATCTTTGAGACATTCTCTCGATAGCACAAGCCGATAAAATTGGAAGAAGTTCCAAACTCAAAATTTCTCCATCACCGAAAAATTCTGAAGGGGCAGAGTACTTCCAGATACATTTTTGTAGAAAAAAAAATTGATTCGCCGTGTAATATAATCCCGAGTATATAGAGATATGATGGAGCAATTCTGAGTTCAGATTTGGATTTAGCGCACCAAATGTCTTCGAGAAAGTATAGTATATCCTCATGGAAATGTTGGCCTATGTATGTAGTTTAAATTTTTCAAAATATTACAGGTTCTCAAATTTACTCTTCGCTCTCATTCAGCGTGAAAACGGTTCTTACACTTTTCCTATATTTAAAACACAAGTAGGTATGTACTTATATAAATTACATGTTTTTATTTATTTCTACAAAATTTTAGCATATAAAGTCTTAATACAAACAAAAGTTGTCTTTGTTAAAATATTAATCAAAAAAAATTTCTTTTTCACTTAAAATCTTTGGATTGCAAAATAAAAAAGGAGAATTCATAGCTTAATTATTTTTGAAAATTAATTAATTGCTTATAGTTTACATATTCATACTAAAGTAAATGTTTATAAATATCTATGCTATTATGTATAACCTATGAATACTATGGTATGAAATAAATATTATTTGGAGCTTTAATTAAAATTTAACTTTAAATAAAATTAAAAATATGTACATATATATTACTTCTATTCCACATCTAAGTCTATATCATCATCAGCAATTGAATTTGGATGGTGCACATTGTGACGAAGCAAACTAATATTCGAAGTGACATTATTTTTTAAAAATTTCTTTTCATTTTTATCCACACGACTTTCATTGAGCTCTGCCTCTGATAGTTCAACCATATGAGTATTTTTAGCATGTATACGCAAGCTGAAGTAGAAAATATATTTAGTTTAAGTGAATTTTATATAAAATATAGCATTATCAACAAAGATTGGAGTAAAGTATTAAATAACACAGGACTATTTGCTCATTATGTCCGTTATGTCAAGTTTTTTACATAACAGATTTAATATTTTTATTCAACTAAAAAAAATAAAAAAAAGTGTCAAAACGGAATTCGGGTTCGGATTAAGTGACCCCAAAATCCTGTATGATTCAAACGCTTTGAGTATAGCCTTTCCCTTGTACTAGAAGTCTCTGTTGTGTCAAAGCTCTGAGAAACTTCAAATAGATGTACATATTTATATGATATGCAGCAAATTACAAAGTACCCGTTGAAGCAACGAGTAAATGTTGGGTGGATTTGAGACAATAGATTCTATAGGCTAGGTAGGAGCTTTTATAGTTTATTTCATTAAATTATCATCATTAAACTTGAAATCGTAAAGTTTATGTTGCAAAATGTTGTATTAGGTCTCTACAATGCATGAATAAAATAATAAGCGAAATATCGGTTAAAACAAGTTTAATTCATCTGAAGAAAAAAATGCCTCATAGTCCGTTTCTTGACAAAAATTGTGCAATGACAATTAAAGCAAACAAATTAGTTTGACTTTTCAGTACGTTGAAAAACCGAAATATGCAAATTTCTATTATATTAATAACAAAAGACCTTGTGGTACCGAAACATTGAATTAAAAACTAGTGCGCTTTATATTAAACAGCGAATGTTTTTAACCTTTTGAATTTTACAGAATCTATGTATCCCCATTATTTTTTTTAATTCATATAATACTTACTGATCACTGGATTCGAACTCTCCAAAGCAAAATTGGCAAGCATGTACAATTATGATAGCACCATGCGTTAATGCATGATCTTTCAATTCCTTAAGTGTATGAAATCGACGACTACAGTTCTTCGATATGCAGGCATAAGCTCTTGCGGAATGTACCTGATCTCTGTGACGATTCAGATGATACGTATAACGAAATTTCTTATCACAATCCTTACAGCTGTGGGGATATTCGCCGCTATGTGTTAGTTTATGATCTTCCAATTCGGATTTGTTAACAAACGTCTTCGGACATTCATCGCAGTGATGATTTCGGCCTGTGTGCCGCTTGAGATGTTGTCTCAACGACTCTTCATTTCTATATTTGTTATTACAAAAATGACAAATTAAGTTGTCACTATTTGAGATCTTCATACCATCACTGTTATGTTGCATATTCTTATGTGCCATAAGTTTAGTTCTTGAATCAAACACTAAGCTACAAATTAGACACTCGTATTCAGTTGCTCGATTGCATAAAATTTCATGAGATTTGACTTCAGAAAGAAGAAGTGTTACTCCTTTACATAAAACAAAAATACGATCGTTAAGAAAGTAAAAGATTATTTATTAAATACCTTACCACATCGCTTGCAAGTAACGCTTTCATAAATATCCTTTTTCGCAAGGCAAACAGATAGAGAGGAATGGTTCCGTTCGATATGACGATTAAGACGTAAACTGGAATCAAATGTGCGAATACATTTTGGACACTCGTGTGGCAGTTCTAAGGATTAGGACTAGAGGTTATTAAATGTTCACTATAGTATAGAGACTAACAAAAGTTCGCTAGATATCGATAATATACGATAAAAAATTTATAAAAGTTTGTATTTTTAAAAACTTATAATTTATTCAACTTACTTTGTAACATATAATGATCTGTAAAAAACACAAGCATTAATACGAATTTGTTTCATATATAAATATTCATGGTACTTACCATCAGCAACGCCATGCATAAGACCTAAATGCGTTCTTAAATTATCTATATCGGCAACTTCATACGGGCACTTTGCACACATAAATGAAACAACTAAAAGTGCAAAAATTTCAAAGTAAAACTAATGTTTATAATAATACCATGTGGCATACAAACCATTTGATTTTAAGGTATTAAAAATTTTGTCTCCTGCTACATCTATCGCTATAAGAATAATACAATTCAGTTACAATTTCACGCAAATACGTAGAATTATTTATACTACCTTTATCCCCTTTTGCTTGTATCATATCTCGCGTCGGCATTTGTTTGTGCACAGCTTGGTAATGTCGTATCAGGTCCCTTTTGGTATTGTACAAGTTTGTGCACATTTCACACCGATAGGGTGCCAAACCTGCAAAATAAAATTTAATTTAAAATAGATAATATAATTATTAAATTATTTACAAATTTTTCCAACCCACCTCTATGCACAAACATATGATTTTCAAACTGATAGTATGTTGCAAACTTTTTATTACATTGCACACAAAATGGATTTTGCCGCATAATACCCATGTTGCCGCCACTATCCTTCATATATTCCTGTTCATCATCAGTGGTTAATATAAGGTCTTTAAATTCTTCATCATCTTCTTCTTCGTCATCGTCTTCAAATATTGCATCACCGTTAAAATCATATTCCATTATGTTATCGATAATACTATCAGTTTCAACTATTTGTGGTATGGCATCTGCCGGCACCCTGCCGACACCACCTTCATCCATTTGATTTAAAATTGATGCTGTTGCTGTTCTCAATTCTGTGCCCATTATTAGACTTTCAACGTCCACATTTTTAGAAAATGTTGAGTTATCTAATGTTGAGCTTGTTTGTACTGTATTGTTTTCTGTGCACAGCAGTTTATAATGTTCTTTGAGCTTAGCCTCCCAAAAAAATACTCTTCTGCATTTAGGACAACTATATCCATTTGGAAAATCACGTTTTACCTTCATATTTCTTCCTACTCTTGATTCATTTAAGCTATCTTCATCGGTATCGTTACCTGCAAATATTTAAGAGCAAATATCAAATTACTTAAAATTCAAAAAAAGAAAAAAGCTTGATAGATTTGATGAAACTTGGAAAGGAAATGTATTAAGACGAAGAAGAAGATTGAATTGCGTTTCATATATCCCGAAAAAAAAGAACAGATTGCATAGATTCCAATCTAAACGCCATTTGATCGACTATCCAAAAACAAGCCATTTTATTTCATGCATCATAAGACCAACTTTTCAGATCTTTGTAAAACTTTTTAGATGGATACATTGTTTTCCTTGGCTAAGTGTTTTAAATGTTTCACTTGTAGGGGCGGAGCTAGGGGTACTTATTTACGTCGATATAAGTTATAGCAAAAAATTATGTTTTTCATAAAACGAGCAGTTCAAATTTAATTTTACTTTCCCATTTCCATCATGAGGAAAACGTTTCTTTTTTAAAATGGGTCAAAAACTCTAAATGTACCCGGGAATGCTGTTAGTGATAACGAAAGTTTATTTTCGAACTTTCTCCATCAAATGAAGTAACAAAGTTTCTTCCAAAAGCGGTCTCATGGCTAACCCTTTGAGTGCCCGGGATGCTTATAGTAGTAATGTTTAAAATGTTTTCAACCCTATTGAAATAACATATCGAAAATGACGGTTGTTTTTAAACGGGAACATAGTATTATTTTTACGTGTTCTATCGAAAACCATTATCAGATCGCGGCACCACGTTAATATTAATATTTTCAAAAGGAACCCCAAAGGGCCCGCAAACAGTCACATAACCAAAAATTTTATTTATAAAAAGTTGTAAAACTAAAGTAAATTTTGTTTTGAGAGTCCAAAGATCAATTTGCAATGTAAGGAGTGTAACACATTCACTTTTTGAGGTAGTTTTCATTTAACCATTTTTAATCAACTTTTTTACTTTCGATGAATGCTAAGGCTTTTTTCTACTTACCAGGTGGAGTAACTTTCATTGGGCGCAATTGTGTTTCAGTTGCCTCAATTTGATGTTTGCTTAAGTAGTGTCTTCGCAGTATGGTCTTAACTGGAGTATCATAAATACATAAATCACATACATACACATTTTTAGCACCTTTAGGTACATTAAAATTAACTTTATTTTTAGGCTGTAGTTGTTTATTGGTTGGTTGCATTTGATGTTTGGTTTTATAATGTTGTGTTAAATCAATTTTGAAAAACGTATAAAAGTCACAATTATCACAAAAGAAGTGTGGAATTTCTGAAAATGCAACAAAAAAAAAGTAAAAATGTATCAAATACTTTTTATTTTATGCCCGCATTTACCATTATGTGATAACATATGCTCCTTTAAATCCTCCTGATTTGAGAACGTCGATTTACACATTTTGCAACGTAATTGTTTCATTGAAGCATCTTCAGTTGTTGGTGTAGGTGCTAACATATTAGATATGACTACAAAATGCAGTTGGTAAGTTCTTATATTTTTTATGAGGAAAATATTTTTAATTTACCTTCGGTAGTTTCATGGTCCACATTTTCTTCTACTATTATATCATCTATATCCATATTTACTGCATTTTCTAATACACTCATATTTAGTTCACCCTGTGTCATGTTTATTAAATCAGAGTCAACGATACCGTTGACCATATTAACACCTTCATTCACATTTAGTGCACCGTCATTCGGTTGAATCATGATATTGTTTATGAATATTCCATTATCCAGCGCAACAGCACCCTCTGTAAAAATAGTTTTAAAATATCTGAATCTCTTTTCTTGTTTTATTTATAATTATGGACTGATTATTAACTAGCTGTAAACCGCGCCACAGCCCGCGTAGACCTAAGAATTTAGTTGTATTTTTGTCGCATAAATATTCTCTCCTACAAATATACCATTTCAATAACAATAGTTGGAATAATTTTTATTTTTGTACAGCACTGCTTTTCTTGTTTTCCTTTGTTTTTAGTTTTTGAAAACAAACCCGAATCCTTAGAAAAAATAAAGCTCACACACACTAATTGAAGAAAACAACAAAATACTTGAAGCAATTTTGACCTAAGGAACTATGAATTTTCGAAATAAAAAGTGGCCAATGTTCTAAACCAGAATATATAAATCTATCTAACAAGTTTTATCCAAATCTTTTAGCCGTTAAGGCGTAATTGAGGAAGGAACATCTATATTTATATATTTATAATATTAGAAAATTTACAGTTTAATTTTGTTTCATCAAGATTAGTCACTAGCATGAATATCGGGTGTTTGTCAAAAAATGTAAATTCGATGATTTATATTCAATTGTAATTTATCATCAACTACCTGTAACCCACCGGCAACGCACGGTGCTCCCCGATTAATACAGAATAAATTCCCTCCCTTTTGTCTTATTTATAAATTTTTATTATGAAAAGTTAAATAATTCGACAACGGCATCACCTACCGGGACCAAAAATTTGGTTTATTATTTTTTGTCATATTCTAAATTTAGGCAAAATCCGACCATATCAACGATTTTTGTAAATTTTTCGATGGTGGCGCTATCGATCGTGTTTGTAGTAACTATAGTATAAACTTCTTTCACTGTTTTGACTACCTATGGTATAAACATGGTTGCTGAAGGTCTAGTCGTTTTCTGTTATTGCGTGACCAGCTAGCAAACACCTGATTTTTATATATGGTTATAGATATCTACATACATATATGTTACTAATTGAGGTAAGCAATAACTTACCTGTGGTGTTAATATACTTGATGACAACTCCTAAAAGTGAAAAAATATTTATTTTTGAAAAACTAAATTATTTATTATCATACCATTGCCCATGACTTCCTCCACAGTGCCATCTTGCATTACAACGTACTCATTTCCAATAGTGAATTCATTACCCAAATTAATTTCATTGCCAAAGCTTTCCAATCCGCTGGTTGTGATTAATTGTGCGCCAGACGTACTTGGCTCTGTTTCAATAACCCTAGCCAATCCTAATGGAATTTGCTGTATTTCTGTAGGTGCTAAAAATTGTGCGACGCTTATCGGTTGAGGTTGTGTTGTAGTTTGTGGAATTATATGAAAATTAGTTGTATCTATATGTAAATTATCCGTAGTAGCACTAACTATCGGTGTCTCTGAATATAATTGATTGGTTGCAGTTTTCGGTTTTAATTGTTCCCGGCTAGCCAGCAGACCATGAACAAAAGAGTAATGATCACTTAAAGTACCTCGCTTTTTTGATTTGAAACGACATTGTTCACAATTGTATGAAATTATATCTAGATTATAAGAACATAAAAGTTTAATTATATTTTACCAAAAAAATTAAGCGTTTTTTTGTAGGTATATTAGACTATAATATGTATTACTAAAATGATATAATCACGATCTACTTCTGATAAAAAGTCATCATGTTATTATACACATAACCATATTCCATTAAAGTATGTATGTAAATGCATATTAAACCTGTCCACAAATGTATAGGATTTATAAAATATGACTTAGGGGACGTCCATTAATTACGTGAGTTAAAAATAGAGGGGGAGGGGGTTCGGCAAAATCTTACCAAATCTCACCAAGAGGGAAGGGGGTCAAGGAAAATCTCACGTCAACTTTTTAATGCATAGAGTTTACATTAAAAATTATAATTTAAGTCTCACGGGAGGGACGGGAGGGGTCCCGTCATATCTCACCAAGGGGAGGGGGCTCCGAATTTTCAAAAAAACTCCTCACGTAATTAATGGACGTCCGCTTATGTATCTCTCTGAAAGCTCTTTTCATTAAAATAAAATTTGCAAAAAAAAATATTGGAAGTTTTCCTACCATCGGAAGGTCGAATTTAAGTTTTGTCTAAATTTTGGCATGTACTCTCAGAACGAAGTAAATATTTTTTTTAAATGGAAAGATTGCAAAATAAAAATAATGCACAGTCACCTAATGTATTTTGTATCGATCAGACATATTGGTTGCGATTTCTTTTCTACCTCGTGTTTGATAACGTTTCAGTATAGTTGTTTTTTTTTTTTCTTTTTACAGTTCTGTGGTCTATGCTGAATACTTCGCGCATAAATTTTGATTTTCATATATATACTGTTTGATCAAAGACAAATACAATCTCAACTTAATATAAAAAAAAATATTGAAATGGACCCGGGGCCTCCGGACAAGCCGTCAAATAGGTTAAGCATATTAGCTGACTACATGGATCACACCAGTGAAAGAAGTTTTCCAACTCTTCTACAAAGAACTACAGCAATGGCAAATTCAAAATATTTGGTTTATCAGTCCTATGAAAATGAGGTAGATTCTCAGAATAAAAAAATCAAAGGGACCCTGTATAATACAATACATGAAAATATTTCACGCCCATCGTTCGAAGGCAAGCAGAAGGTATGGTTCCAACAAGATGGAGCTAACATGCATACTGATTGAGCGACGATGGACCTACTTAACAAGCTTAACACTTCAGAATATGTCAAAGCAAGTGAAATGATTGCGCATCATTGAGGATTTACTTTCTGTACTACTAATTTTACCATGATCGCAAAATGGTGAACAATTGATTTTGTGTAGTGCACAGGGATGATTTTGAAAATTTACATAAAATGTCAAAAACAAGTAGTGCCAAATTAAACTCTTAAAATGAGTAATTCTAAATCGGGCGAACGTTGGGAGCCTTGAGCAAAACATACACAATAAACAAAACAGTTTTATCAGGCTTGACGTAATAGAAAAACAAGAGCCATAGGTGAAACTGTTCATTAACTGACAGAGAATTTCTTCGTGTTTGTCTACGTGAAATTTATGTATTATTGTCAAGAAAACAAGAATTCTCGTATTAAGCTGGTAGGAGTTGGCATTGCCAGACGCTGCAAACGATGGTGGGGGGTTTTATCATTGGGAAATTGAACATATGTATTTTAAATTACTGAATGCCACCAGGTGCCTGCATGGGAGCTTGTATTGCATTGACGAAGAAACGTAAAAGTATTTTATTATTTTTCGCGCTTTTTAAATAGTAAATACAACTATTGATAACAGACCAAAACGGAAGAAAATAAAATCGCAAAAACCGAAAAATGACAAAAATAACACTGCTGTAATCAACGCATTTTCACTTCTCTTGTTTTTCCGCAAAATTCGTAGCCACAAAGTAATATTAATTAAACAAGATCTTATTCTGGACAAAATTTTCTAGCATTTTCACATTTCAATAAAAAACAAAATAAAAGATGCATCCTTTATCTGATCAACATACCCAAATGAAGTTTTACATGTTCTTTAAGAGATTTCTTTGTTTCCACTCTTTCACCACAGACTTTACAACGAAAACTAATTTTTCGATCGCATGGCAGTTGTCCCTGCAGAGAAGGATAAGGTTATTATTAAAAATTGCAATTTCAATTTACTTTGA